>JALGBA010000443.1:1312500-1912500 GCA_023970755.1 Azemiops feae
ACACACAGAAGCAAATTCTGTCTCTGTCTCTCTCTGCAAATGGCAGAGGAGGCTGGGAGCCGCAGGGGAAGGCTCAAAGAGCCACATGCGGCTCCAGAGCCACAGGTTGCCGACCTGTGCCATAGACAGACTCAAGATAAGGGTGTAAAACTAATCACATTTGTCTAAAGGGATTAGAACCTACGGAAGGCAACATTTTGGACTCATTGCTAACCTTTGTGAAACAGACTAAAATATTCCAATAACAAAAGCACAGAAACCGAGCTTCTGAATTACAAAACGCTGTAAAAACTATATAAAAATCCTTATAGTAACCCAATCAAGCTGCCAGCTGACCCGGAACCCATTGGCTTCCGAAATAAACCAATCTCCTTTTCAATATGCTTATTTCCCAGCTTTTCATTTCATCAATGCTGATTGCATTCTCCTGGCTGGAGAAAATGAACCAGGGGACCTTTTCTTCCAGCAACAGCTTCTTCCTGTCTCTTTTTCCTCCCTGCCTGCTGGGCTCTCCTTCCACAGCTTCTTCTCTGTCCCCTTCTCTTTCCCTGTTGTCTTTTTTTCCTTTTCCCACCAAAACCACCTCCTTTGATATTCTCTCTCCTCCCTCCTTTTCTCTTCAGTTCACCTCCAGCTACGTGCTGCTTCTGGAAGTGCCAATCAGCTTACCCTGCGGTAATCCTGGGGCTTCTGCCGAGCCCTGACAGTTCTGCAGCTCCAGCTGTCTCTCCCTCATGCTTGTACCGCTTCAGCTTATTCCCCTCCCCTGGTACACTTGTATAGGAAGGTTGTGTACCACCTGTCAGGTGCCAAAGTACCAACGGTGGTATGCGTACCACCAGTTGAAAAGCCCTGCTCTATTGTATATAATGGAGAATCCTCATTTGTTTTTTCCAAATATGTAACTATACTACTATACTAGACTGAATAAATGTAGTGGAAGTATGTAGCATATATGTATGTGTGTGTGTGTGTGTGTGTGTGTGTGTGTGTATCACATATATATTTGTGGGATATATATGCTAAATATAGTGGAGCAAACCCCCTCCTTACTAGCACTGATGATGTTGTTTGGGTAATGAAACATCTGCAAAAAAACAACCAAGCTCAGAGAGCATCAAGGTTCCCTTATTTCAACACTGAGCTACAAATATTTTCCTTTACTGGTATATAGCATTTTCTACAAGAACAGTAATATAGTAGATCTTCCTGGATGAGGAAGAGTTCTGGAGCTATGTCTACAAAACTTTTTAATGCTACTTCCCAAAGAAAAATATCTGAAATTGTAATCTTGATAAAATGTAGAGAACTGGTAAGAGAAAGGAAATGTTAATAAGCAAAAATTGAAGGTAAAATCAAATCATGTATTCTCTATGACCAGAAGCTACTTTTTCCTCTTAAAATATTAAGTGGTGATTCTACAGCAAGCATATATTCTGAATCATTATTATTTAGAAAAACCTCAAGATCTGAAATATCTCAATTTTTCAGTTACAGTTACATGTATAATTGTTAAACAACAGTTTAAATATTCATTCCAAGGGATTTATAGTTCAAAACATCATGTGAAAATTTACCCCTAACTACTTTTTTATCCTCTCATGTTTTAAAGCAGAGGTCACCAACCTTTCTCGGTTGGCGAACCGGAGGGAAAGGGGGGGAAAGCATTTTACATGCGTGCGATGCAAATGGGGCGGGGCTAGTGCCTGCGTGATACTCACCAGACCTGCCCCATTCTTGCGCAGCGCCCGGTTTTTGTGCCCTGTGGTGCGGTGGTGCCCGTTTTCACATCCCGCAGCACGCCGGCAATCCGTTTTCGCAGCTCATTTTTGTGCCCCACAGTGCGGAGGCAGCCTGTTTTCATGCCATGCGGTGTGGCAGCAGTCCATTTTTGCGTCCTGAGGAGTGTCATCACATTTTCTTGCTGCATGGCGGTGTCCTGTTTTCGCACCCCAAGGCGCAGAGGTGGCCCATTTTTGCACCCCGTGGCACGGCGGTGTCCTGTTTTTGTGCCACAAGGCATGGTGGTGGCCCATTTTTGCACCCTGCACCATGGCATCCTGTTTTTGCATCCCGCGACCATGGCACTAGCGCAAGTGAGGTGTGTGCACGCATAGATGCGCGCACTGGCCAGCCTGTCCCGCAGCCCAGTGGCCAGCAGGCCACGGCCCACTACCGGCCCACGGCCCACAGGTTGGGGACCCATTTTAAAGAATGCTTCTGAATATTTCTTGTTAAAAATCAAGCTTGCCATCCAGGTTGTAAAAGCTGAAACATTATGAAAAATATATATGAAATCCAATATTTAATTTAATATCCATCTTTTCCTTCTAACTCTTAATTTTGAAAAGTCTGAACAAAACACTTTCTTATTGTGGTTAATGTTTGTGATTTGTACAAGCAGGCATTTTAACCACAACATTTTCACTAGTGCTAAATTTATACTTCATGATGGAAATTTATATTTCTTACAATCTATTTCAGAAAAGCAGTAAATGTAACCATTACAATTCTAAAACAGTGTTATCCTGTATCTTGAACCACTTGACTTATTTATTTATATAGTAATAGTAAAACTAAAAACAAAACAGATGTCAAGTGTTAGAGCAAATGGGGGAAGATTAAACTTGAAGTTTTGGTTCAAAAGCAATCCTGTTTAATAACATATTTAAATTAATAAATACATGCATATGGTGATTCAACAAGGTTTTGATCACAGCAATTCACTTTTACTGAATCCGACTGAATCACAAATCTCAGTTGGGCCTTGGTTGATTTGCACAGTCTTAATAGAAATGTCTTCGAATCAGCAGCTCTAAAAAAAAAAAGAAATGCTATGACCGGTTTGTATTATTTCCTATGGAATGCAAGATCAACATTTGGAGGATATCAAATTCTGTTGGAATGATTCTGCTGGATTTAATAGAAGTACAACCAGGTGGCATTGCATATTAAAATCTGAGAAAGGGTTAAAGAGATGGATATGCTTACTAAGAAAAGAGGAGCTTAAAGGAAATCATTCAAATGGCAAGATATTGCCTGCATGTAAACTTCATAAAGAATCTGAATTCAATCTAGAGCGGCAGGAGTATAGTGCCTAGCTTTTCAATAATTATAACTGAACAATATTCACTACCACTTCACTTCCTTTTACTTAACAAATATAAGACTCTTCATCCTATAACAAAACTCTTAACTATTGGCAAATACAATAAACAACTCTTCCAATCCAGGTATCAGAAAAAAGTGCAAACAGTGAACTAAAATAATCACAATAGTTAATAAATATAAAACTTATCATTTGATATCTGAACTCTTAACTCTTATCTTTTCTAGTCCGGGTGTCAGCAAGTCCAGAAAGAATTCCCCCTTATAACAACATGTCCCATTTTAATCCTGATTAAATAAGCCAATTTTTATATTCCTTCTTTTTACACAAAATAATCTTGCTCTTTAATTCATTTAATTATCATTATCCTCTGCCTAAAGTTTCTTCAAAATTTTAACAAGCCTCTTCTGTAAATCCAGAAGGTAAAAACATATTCCAATTATTGGCATTTTTATTTCCTTCTTAATTTTGGGAGTTTTTTCTTGCACATACAGCAATGAATTCTTACCCACATAGCTCTCTACAATTATGTCAGATATTTTTTTTCAAATCTTTTTATGTAATACGTTATGATGTAACAGCTTCTTCTGGGAACAGGGTGTTCATAAAAACTCACAAATAGCTGACAAAGTTGATTAAAATTTCCATTGCCATTCCTCAAAAAAATCTCTCAATGCCATTGTAAGTTGATTATCTTGTTATATTTCCAATATCTAAAAGTTCTTTCTCTGTTCTTTCTCATTTATTCTTTAAAATTAATTTCAGAGTCTTATTATTCAAGTAAGCACTTACTTAATATTAATATTAAGTAAGCACTTTTTCTGCTTACTTAATCAGACAGAATCTCCAGACAGAATCAAGGGAGTCTGTCTACTTGTGGGTTCTTTGTTCTTAGCTGCAATCATCACCTCCATAAAATGTGGACACTTCTTCAGTATGCCATTTCTTCCCCAGAAATTCCCCAATATTTGATAACTTTCTGAATTACTATACTCTATCCATAGAGAATATAGAGATAACCTTAGGCTACACTGCAATGGTTAAGATGAATAAGATATGAAAAAGCAGATACTGATATAAATAAAAAAATCAGGTTAGTTAGAGCAGTAATCTTCCCTATAACGATGTATGGATGTGAGAGTTGGACAGTAAGAATGGCTGATTGAACAAGAATTGACGCATTTGAACTGTAGTGTTGGCGTAAATTATTGCGTATACCATGGACAGCCACAGCAAGTAATAGAGAGGTGCTGAATCGTAAAACACCAGACACATCACTAGAAGCTAAAATCATTAGACTATGTCTGATTTACTTTAGCCATGTCATGCGTGCAAATTCATTGGGGAAGACAATGATGCTAGGAATGGTTAATGGAACCAGAAGAAGGGGCAAGCAAAGAACACGCTGGCTGGATAACATCAAAACTGATACAAAGGTGAACATTCAACAACTGAAA
This sequence comes from Azemiops feae, assembly GCA_023970755.1. Lineage (NCBI taxonomy): Eukaryota > Metazoa > Chordata > Lepidosauria > Squamata > Viperidae > Azemiops > Azemiops feae. Next base: position 1,317,067 of record JALGBA010000443.1, read on the forward strand.
GAAGCTGTTCTTGACAGTGTAGCATGGAGAGCACTTGCCTATAAAGTTGCCAAGAGTTCGACATGACTAAATGGTTAAAACAACAACATCTATAGAAAATGAATTTAACTGGCTGAACTATCTAGTAGAGAAGAAACAAACATTTAAAGAACTTCTAAATTCTAATTAATAATATTTGTTAAAGAAAGTAAGTCTGAGCAGTACTTTTGCTTTCAAATATGGGCTTTATATATAGGTAATTTAAAACTGGTAGCTTCTTGCTTGCTTTTCCCAATCTTATGCCAAAGTGGGGAAGAAGCTTACTCCCTCCAAGAACACAGTCTTACCTGGATATTCTTTAAACAATGGATACAGACCCATTATCAGTAAGAAATGCACTCTCGTATCAGCCCACTATATTCTAAAGCTCTGTCTTTAAGCCAGAGGGTAGCTTTTAGAGAGTACGAATCAGCAAGATACTATTTCAAGTAGAGAGTGAAATTTTATACATAAGGCTTGCAAAAGACAGCAAGAAAGGGGAATTATCTTCATAGTGAAGTCACAATGAAATACCCTTTTCCCCTATGTAAATTAAAAAAACATCATTGATACCTTAATTTATATAAAACATTATTGTTACTTTGTGTAGGAAAAGAAATTATTTAGATGGGTAAGTACACGTTCTGGGATTTTTCCTGCTAATTCCATATAACAGAGACATATGCGTTACCTAGGATACCACCATCTATACAAGCTGTGAGAAAACATGCGATCCTATAAGCTCTATTTTATATGCATTCATATTTCCTTTCAAAAGTAAATCAGGAGTACAAAGGACATTGGTGAGAGAGATTTCCATCATATAAAATGGGAAAAACATGAAAACTGTAGCAGAAAGACAGGGAGGAAGGAAGGCCCTGAAATTCTTCTTCAAACTTATTAAGCCTGGCAGAAAGTCCTATGCATGTTATGCCTTTCTACTTTGCATTATACTCCAACTGTAAGGATCTGCTTTGACTAGATCTCCCAAGAAAGCAGAACTCTTGAAACAGGCATTGTTTCAAAAGGAACTTTTACTGAGAGTTAGTGATAGCAGTAAAGCAAAGCAAGGTCTGAAGAATTAATGCACGAAAGCTTACATCATAATACCCATTCAGAACTCCTCCCCCCAATGTCCAACTGTCCGGTTGAAATCCAGCCAATCCACAGGTGCTAGGCTATTTTGAGTCCCTGGTGATTTAGCACCCATCTCAAGGTCTCTCTCGCTTTCGTTTCCCAACAGTCCCAGGCTCTGTCGTCTGGAGATAAGGCAGATGTTTTCATGCCACATTCCTTTCTCACGAAGGGAGGACATTTCAGAAAGAGTACAGCAAAGCAAATACAGTCCCAATCAAGCAGCCCCCCTCCCACCAGAATGGCAGATCCAAAAAAACTACAAAGGCATATAGATAATATGCTGTCAAATACATTGAGATACATAAATGGGGGTCTACTCTCTTGTACAAGTAGTTCTTATTTAGCAATTGTCTTGAACAGTGACTTCAGTTACAATGATGAAAAGATATCTTTGTAACCATTGCCCCTATTTATGATCTTTGCAGTGTCTTTAAGTCAGATATTTGCCATTACACTCAATTAGTAGGCCTTGTCCTGTTCCTGACCCATCTTTATTTGCTACCCTCTTATTTAGGTGTTGTCTAAATAAGTGATTTATTTCTGAGCTGCTTTTCTCAGCAGCACAGTGCTTCTTGAAAAAGTGCTAACTGCAAGTTAACAAGCTGAATTAGTTGATTATTAATTAGTTGACAATGGGTAGTTGGCTGCAGCTGCTACCTGAAACTGACAAGTTTCTAATCAGTTTCATATTAAAGGCTTTTGTTTGCCTCCTAAGTGGCTCATGGTGAGCATACTAGTCAAACTATCAGTGGCACTACATTCCTCTCAAAGTGTATGCTTACTCTCTTGTAACCACTACCTCCAATGAATGTAAATAAAAATGTTCAATCTCTTCTTGCTATTTATTCCAGTGCCAAGTCAACATTTCAAAGGGTGGGGGAGTGGAGAAAAAGGACTATAAGATTGACCTTTTACCCAGCTTCTTTGTAAATTGAGTTTTTATGCCATCCAGCTGTCTGGTGTTGTATCATTATAAAGCAAAGGAAAAATGAAATAAAATCATAAGCATAGTCACAATCATGGGATTTTTGTTCACTTAATGACTGCTTTGCTTAAAGACCAAGTTGCTGGTTCCAACTGTGGTTTCTAAACAAGAACTACCTGTATTCATATCCTCTATCCACCAAAACACTGACAACTCTGATTATAGCAATAAGGCATTTGTCATGTCCAATTTGTTCTGACCCAGCCTTCGCGAGTGCAATCAATAGCTTACTCGTGAGGAAAAACCCCTTTTCAGTTAACAAGGCATGAGCAAGGCAGGAACTCGTGAGAAAACCCCCTTTTTATTTTAACAAGGTGTTTATGGAATAAAATACAGATAACAAGTCCTTAGATGTTGAAACAAACAATAGCAGTCTCTGCTCCCACTTGGCTGAAATAAGTACAAAGTGTCTGAGTTCCAAGCAGGAAGACTCAATTAGCAATTCAACCCAAACCCAAAGAAAGCTGACAAACCTGGCAAGAATTGGCAAAGAATCCTGGCAAAAGAAATCCGACAGAGGAACAAGATACCATAGCATGAACGGTTGCCTGTGGCAACCGGTGTCTTCCACACCTCTCCTCTTTACAGTCCAGCCAGGGCGTGGCTTCTTACAGTCTCTTACTTTTCCTGGAGAGCTACCCCACTGCCCTCCGTTGTCCTGCTCACCTCTCCTCTCTGCACATACGTGCATCTGGGACAGGCCCCAGCTGTTCCTCCTCTTCGCTCAGTTCAGCCCCCCAACACAGCTGCCTCTCTGCCTGAGCATGAGTAGATGGGCCCGGCTCTGCATCTGGCTCTGAGTCTTCTTGCTCCTCAGAGCCTTCCGCAGACTCCAATGTGAACCCAGGTACCTCTTCCCCTCATCTGATTCATCTGACTTGGTTGCCAGATCCACTGGCAGTCAAGGAACCACAACGCTATCCCTCACTGCAGGACCTTTCCCCCAGGTCTGATGGGCATGAAGCGGCCATGAAGGGACCTGCTCATGGAATGCCTGCACCAGAGCAGGAGCATGCACAGTTGCTGCCTTTTCCCATGTGAACTCCTCTGGTCCATAGCCCTGCTACTCGATCAAGTACTGGAACCGAGGGTGTTCTGGTTGGCAGAACAGACAAGTCGGTTGTTCTGGAATCAGGAGGGACTGGTGAAAGACCGGATGTACCCTTAGCAAGCATGGCAATGTCAGGCAATCAGGTTAATGACAGTTTTGATGGGGAAGGTCTAGGTACTGATAATCCAATTTCTTGGCAGGCCGGTCTGATGGAAGGTGCATTTTTTTTTTTTTTAAATAAATATTTTATTAATTTTCTATTTTTACAATCAAGTGCCTAATAGACAACATGATGACTGAGTCCATTAGTGATTCCATGGTACATGTAGGCTTCTTCAAACTAAATCCAATGTTACACCCTCTAGTACAACCTCTCTTCTTCTGGTAATAGACATTTTTCAACACTAAGCAAATACAATTCTTATTGTTATAAGTAAATATACAATTGCCTATCCACATTTGTTACATTTTTCTAATAGTGTCAATAATATCAGTTTAGAATATGTTTACTAACCAAAGTGTCAACACTGCTAACATTGGATGTTCTTGCTCTGACAAAATATGCAGAGCTGTGTGGTATTTTTAGAGTTAACTTAAATGATGCTGGGAGGGGAGGAGAAAGAATGTGTGTGGGGACTAGTGAGATAAGGAATTGGCGGGCTGCAAAACGTAAGAGAACCTTTGGCCTTCAAACTGATTGGAGAACGTGATTTATGAATGTAAAAAAGAGGAGGGAAATACGCTGGAATATTATATGCTCAGGGGAGGGGATTTCATATCTTGGCATCCATCCATGCCGTGCCGACACTTTGTTACATGCATAAAGACTTTTTAGGATAAACAATGCCTGGAAGTTCTTTGAAGTGTTTCTTTAGTCAGAACCTTGACATCATGCTAAGATCTCCAAACTTTTCAAAACATCTGGAGTCCTGAACTCCAGCCGCTGTCTCTAGGCTTGAGAGAAGCTGGCAAAGATTCAGGAGAAGATTTCAAAAATGGAGAAAGGGAAATTGCCTGAAGCAAACAGTCTGGCATCAGCTGCTACCCAAAGGGGGGGAGCGACAGCCAAGATGCTGGGGGAGGAAGAGCTTTGGCAGAATTCCCAGCTGGAAAAAAAAAACAAGCAGCTAAGAGAGATTATCTGGTCGTCAGGCTGGACCCAGCCCAGCGGAGACTCCAGACGCCTCGAGACAGCCTTGCCACCCTCAAAGACTTCAAAAGCAGAATGGTGGAGAGCTAACAGATCGTCTGCCACTGAGAATTTGGGTGAGTGGAAAATCCTGTCTGCATACCAGACAGCCCTCCAGCCCCAGGAGTCCCCTGCCAGGCCCTCCAGCCCCACAGAGAGAGAGAACCCCAGCCTGGGGTCCCTGCAGCAATGGGAGGTTTGGGAACCCCCTCAGGTGAATGGTCAGCAACCTCTGAGCTTGCCACAGCTAATAGAGGCCTTGCAACAGCTTGGGGTAGTGCAGAAGCCAGCAGATCAGCAGCTGGTGGGAGAACGACCACAGCAAGGATTGGCCACAGCCCCCAAACGTGCAACCCCTGGGCATAAATCAGCAGCCAGGATGGGGCCAGCAGCAACAGCCACAGTGGGGGCCCCAACAGCCTATAATTGCACCACCTTTCAGAGCAACCTTCGATAGGGACCCAGAGAAGCTGGTTTTTTTCCTCAACCAAGTGCGCTCTCATTTGAACTACTGGGCCTATCTCTACCTGGGCCCAGGCGCCATGGTCGATGTGATTGTGTCCAGCCTAGAGGGAGAAGCATCCGAATGGCTGAACAATTTATATAATGACCAAGCCCTGGAATTGGAGGACCCCCACCTCTTCCTCCTAGGGCTGAGAGAAAGATTTGAGGACCCATCCATTGGCCTCAAAGCAGGAGAACAAATCCACAAAATAAAACAAGCCGGCAGGCCTGCCCTGGAGTACGTGCGAGAGTTTCGCAAGATAGCAGGTCGAATAGAGGGGTGGCCTGAGCAATCCCTAATCCAGTGATGGCGAACCTATGGCACGCGTGCCAGAGGCGGCATTCAGAGCCCTCTCTGTGGGCACGCCCGCCGCCACCAGCATCTCGCACAGGTCCATTAGGCTGCCGCTGGCACCCGGAGCAACAGCCCGCCCAGCACAAAGGAGGCAAAGCGGCCGGCTAGCAAGCTTGAGTAGAGGTGGTAGATCATGCTCCCATGCGCTCGCTGGCCTCTGTTTGCGGGGGGCGATGGTGTCAGGCAGCAGCCGCCCCTGCCTCGCCTTGCCTTACCCTGCAGCAATGGCACCCCTGCTCTACCCCCTGCCTCACCCTGCAGGAAAAGCCTCCTGCCCACCGCCCCACCCACCAGAGATTCCCTGGATCTCCCCCAAACCTGCCCAGCCCCCACAGGCATCCCCCCATGAGCAACATCGAGGTGGCCACGCCCACCCCGGCCACAACCACCCAGTCTTCCATGACCACTGCAGCCATACCCACCCAGTGGGCCATCATGACCACTCCCGCTACCCCCCCTGAGGGCACCACAATGCTGATGCGGCCCTGGCACTTTGTCATAAATAAGTGGGTTTTGGGTTGCGGTTTGGGCACTCAGTCTCTAAAAGGTTCGCCATCAGTGCCCTAATCCATCACTTCATTGAGGGATTAGACGACCACCTCTCTAAGGCCTGCATCTATCGAGCAATACCTAATCAGCTGAAAGAATGGTACCAGGCAGCGGTGAAGCTAGACGTTCAGCTTGCCCGCTATAAGAAGCCTCCCCCACCTGAATCTGAGCTGAAGCCAGAGCAACCTGAACGGCAATTACCCCCACGAAAACCTCCAACTACTACGATAGCTGAAAGACCCAGGCCACCTGCAGGCCAGTCAATTAAGTGTCTCCGGTGCGGACAGGAACGACATCGAGCAGCAAACTGTCCAGTCTCCTACCCCCGACTACAGAGCAGACCGGAACCAGCGGCGAGAAGGAAACCTGCCCAGCGGCTAACGAGAGAAAAATCCAACCGGGTCACGCAGGAACCTGTTGCCCAGATTACACGCCCCACACACGAGGACACCGGGACTCTGGGTGGACCCGCCCCCACTCTACCCTCCTTTGATAGTGACGACGAAGGAGAGAACGACCCGATGGTGAGTCAACACGTCCCGCCTTTTTCACTGCCTGCCAAACTTATAATCCCTAAGTCGGGGCACAAATAGACTTAAACGTGCTAATCGATTCTGGATGCTCCCGTTGCATCATTAGCTTGCCATTTGCCATGAAATTGGGCATATGAGCAAAACTGCTCTCCATGCCCATGAGGTTTGAGCAAGCCTATGGCTCCCTGATGGGAGGGACTCTTGTCACGCAATTAATTGAGCCCCTATGCCTAGAAATAGGTGAGCATTGGGAGTTTATTCGCTTCCTGGTGGCTCCAAAAATGACTGGTGGCTGTGATCCTAGGGCTAGCCTGGTTGGACAAATGGAAACCGTTTATCTGGTGGGAGAAAGGAATGAGAACTGTGAGACTACCTATAAGGCCTAAACCCCCCACTGATTCAACCGACGTTGCGGGACACTTTAGGCCACCTAATGAGCGAGCGCACATGGCTGCCTCACCGCCACCACGCGAACCACTCATCCCCAGCAAATACTAGGACCTAGTGGAGGCATTTAGTAAAAAAGAATGCGATGCCCTGCCCCCTCACAGACCCAACGACTGCTCTATCGAACTGATGCCAGGAGCCAAACTCCCACGACCGAGAATATATGCTATGTCCCCCCTCGAAATGGAGGAGATGCAGCGATACGTGAACAAAAACCTAGCGAGGGGGTTCATTGAATGGGCCAAATCTACCGTGGGAGCCCGTGTTATTCAAAAAAAAAAAAGATGGTTCTCTTCGTCTTTGCGTGGATTACAAAGGTCTGAACGCAGTGAGTTTGGAAAATAAATACCCCCTCCCCCTCCTGAAGGACTTACTAACCCACCTGGCTAAGGGGAGCATCTTCACTAAATTAGACCTGAGAGAGGCATATTACCAGGTGAGAATAAAGGAGGGAGATGAGTGGAAAACTGCCTTCAACTGCCCCATGGGGAGCTATCAATTCAAAGTCATGCCATTTGGACTACAGGGGGCCCCAGCCATATTCATGCAGTTGATTAATGAGGTCCTACATGATCACTTGCACAAAGGGGTTCTGGTGTATCTTGATGATATCCTGATATACAGCACGAATATGACTGATCACATAAAGCTGGTGAGAGAAGTGTTAAAGAAACTATTGAATGCCAAGCTTTATGCCAAATTGTCAAAATGTGAATTTAACCAGACCCGATTAGATTATCTTGGCTACAGAATTTCCAATGAGGGCGTTGAAATGGATCCAGCCAAAGTGAGAACTATGATTGAGTGGCAACCCCCAAAGACTCGCAAACAGCTTCAGAGTTTTTTGGCTTTTGCCAACTTCTATCGTCAATTCATCCCCTCCTTTGCCGAGATTGCCCTACCCCTTACAGAACTACTCAAAACAGGCAAAAGAGGAGGAAAACCGTGACTGGGCCAACCACTTACATGGGCTATGAGCTGTCAAACAGCTTTTGAGAATCTAAAAAGACTATTTGCTGCTGAACCGGTCCTAAAGCACCCCTGCCCAGGGGAACTCTTTGTAATCCAAGCTGACGCCAGCGACATGGCAGTCGGAGCTGTATTACTGCAAAAGAACAAAAGTGGAGTTCTACAACCCTGCGCCTACATCTCTAAAAAATTTACTGAAAGCAAGAGAAGATGGGCAATATGGGAGAAGGCCTTCGCTATTAGGTGGGAACTGTTAAACTGGCGACATTATCTAGAAGGGAGCAAGGTGCCATTTGACACAGATCACAAAAATCTAGAAGCACTGAAAACTCCCCGCAAATTGTCCCCAAAGCAAGTGCGGTGGGCACAGTACTTTAATCGCTTCAACTTCACTCTAAAGTACATACCAAGGTCTCCCGCATGACCGGGACCACCCCAGGGGAGCACACAGACTCCTCCGCTGCTGCAGCCGAGCATCAATTCGTAAACAGAAATGGACCAATGCGTTGAGGTTCGAGGGAACATCGATATGGATCAGCTCGTCCAACAGCTCTTCCGACAAGCCATCCTGGAAAGCGTCCATGAGTGCAGCTTTGTTCCAGGCTTAATCCTGGCTAAGTAGCCGAAAGTCACCAATATACATTGATGAGTGGACTTCCGGTTTGCCGACGCGGCTGCTATGGATGTTTGGAAGGTGAGCTCCATCTTCCGCGTCCAGTTTCGCATCGCTGGGAGACCGTGGAAAGGTCGAAAGTTGCCCTGTAGGGGCGACCAGCAAGGAGGGGATCCCCACTTGATCGCAGGACAGCTGTAGCTCTTCCGCTCGATCTGGGGCAACCCTCCAAACCGGCGGATGAAAGACCGGCCATAGCAATATGGCTCGTCACTGGGCTGCAGACAGCCGAAGTCACACTTACCACCAGGCAATTATAAAGTAGCGCGGACGAGACTGGGTGAGATCTACCTCTCTTAAATCCTATTTTTTCCTACATAAGCTGCTTAAAGTACTTTCCCCCCTGTGGAGAGGGAAGGGAGATTTTTTCCCTCCCTCTAGAAACAGCGGCGACTGACTATCCAGGGGAGTTTAAAACATTGCAAGAAGGGGCGTTGTCTTACCTGAACGCCTTTTCTCAGCATGACGATGGAAAATCCATGAATGGGTTAACCTTGTCTTCCTGCCCTTTAAGACTAAGTCAGTCAATCTTTGCCACGCCTCTCTCCTGGACTAGGAGTCTCCCAGTCACGACGAAGGCACAGCTGTTGACGACAATTCAACGTGGTGGCTCAAATACCCCTGACACAGGACCTGACGGAACCTAAGGGGTGGGAGTGGATTCTCCATCGTCATGCTGAGAAAAGGCGTTCAGATAAGACAACGCCCCTTCTCCAGCATGATTGATGGAGAATCCACGAATGGGACATACCAAAGCCTCACTGTCCCTGTGGGAGGGAAGTAGTCTGGGCTTGTGTCCCACCCTCTGGTACTACTTGCTATAGCACTCTCCTGCCAATTGAGGCATCCGCAGAGGTGAACTTATCTAGTTTATAATGCCTCACGAAAGGAGAAGGCGAGGACCAAGTCGCCGCCTTACATATGTCCTCAATTGATGCCTGTGTTGCCCACGCCGCTGAGGTTGCAGCACTGCAAGTGGAGTGTGCAGTGATACGACTTGGAACCGGCAGGGAATGTGACTGGTACGCCCCTGCTATGCAAGCCCTAATCCATCTGCCGATAGTGGAGGCAGTCACTTTCTGCCCCATTGAAGAGGGTTGAAATGAAATGAAGGCTTCAGATCTGCGAAAGGATGCAGTCCGCCTGATATAGTGACACAAAAACTCTGCGAACAACCAAGGTATGCCATTTACGTTCCAAGTCATGAGACGGCGTAGGGCAAAAATCTGGCAGCACCACCTCCTAAGCCCAGTGAAACAACGAATTGAGTTTTGGAATGAAGGAGGGGTCCAATCACAGGACCACCCTGTGTGTATGAAAGATGCACAAGTCATCTCTGACAGAGAGAGCTGCCAGTTCAGAAATGCGCCTAGCCGATGTGATGGCTACTAGGAAGGCGACCTTAAGTGTCAAGAACCGTAGAGTGAGGTTCTGACAGGCTCAAGTGGAGGGGAAGTGAGGACCTGTAAGACCCTGGACAGAGGGATATCTGTGAACCACGGGCAGTTTGGTGTTGGTTGCTCCCCTGACAAAGGAGCGCACCATGGGATGCTGAGCCAAGGACTCTGAATTGCCATACATAAGCACCGTGGACAGAGCAGCCCCTTGTCTGCGGATCGTATTGGGCACCAAGCCCTTCTTGAGTCACTCCAATAAATAATCCAAAATCCTTGGAATAGTGATCCTTGATGGATCCAACTGATGCTTCCCAGAAAGTTTTCCATGTGGAATCATAGATTCTGTTAGCTGTAGGCCTTCATTAAGCCTGAATCATAGTAATCTCGTCTGACGAGTAGAACTCTTGTGTCAGGAGCCGCCGTTCAAATGTCAGGTGGTTAACTGGAGCCACTGGGGCTCTGGGTGTTGTAGAATCCCCTGGCTGAGGGAGATTCGAGCTTGAGGTATTCTCCATGGAGAAGAAATCAAAAGGCTTGGCCAGTGTGGAGCAACTAGTATCACCTCTGCCCGTTCCTGCAGTATCTTGCGGATAGCTGCCTGGAGCAGAGCAAGAGGATGGAATGCATAAAGAAGCCCCCTGGGCCATGGGCTGCAGAGGGCATTTACCCACTCCAACCCCTGAGACGGGAACCGGGAGAAAAATCACGGGAGCTGGGAAATCGCTGGAATAGCAAACAGATCCAGCACTGGATGACCAAACCGCACCAATAGCTCCCTGAAGAGATCTGGATGCAGGTGCCACTCGGAGTGGTTCACTGTCGTCCTGCTCAAGAAAACCGCTTGCCGATTCGTCTCTCCCAAGATGTGCTCGGACTTGAGGGAGGAGAGATTGATCTCTGCCCAGGTTCTCAATAACTGAGCCTCGGCCATAAGGGACCTGTAATGGGTACCCCCTCCCGGTAGACATGGGCTTTCGCCGCCACGTTGTCCGTGAGGACTAGAACGTCTTGCCACTGTGCTGCAAAAGTGGCGGAGAGCCAGGTGTATAACTCTGAGCTCCAACCAGTTTATGTTGTGCTTTAGATCTAACTGGGACCACCGGCCCTGAGACAAGTGTGATTGCAGGTGTGCTCCCCAGCCGAACAAATTGGCATCTGAGATCAGGATGAGCCGGGTGGGTTCCTTGAATAAGGTCCCCTTGACCACTGCTGGGGAGAACCACCACTGAAGGGATTTTAGGGTCCGTGACGGAACCCTTACCCCTTGGCTGGAGGAACTGGTGCCCAGTCTCTGGAACGGGAGCAAGAGCCATTGCAGGTTTCTGGAGTGTAGTCGGGCCCAACGCACCATTGCTATGCAGGAAACCATCTTTCCTAATGATTGGGAAAGCATAGCCAGGGTGACTACACACTCCCTTTGAATCTGGTTGACCAGGGATCGGATGCTGTCCCGATGTTCCCGAGATAGGTAGACCTCGCCTTCCTTGTATCTATCACCGTGCCCAGGTGAAGGACGCGGGTGGAGGGAACTGTCTGGCTTTTCTGGAAAGTTACTGAAAACCCGTGGGTCCTGATGGGCAATGCCAGTTCTAACTGAGCCAATTGAACTGAGGAGGATTGAACGAGGATGTCGTTCAGGTAACACTGGATATGCAACGGAACATCCTCAATGCGCGGCAAGCACCTCCAGGACCTTTGTGAACACTCTGGGGCCGATGAGAGGCTGAAAGGTAGAGCTCCCTATTGAAAGTGTTGGCCTGCGTAGCAGAGCCTGAGGAATTTCCGGTGCCCGGGAAGGTTTTCATGGAAATAAGTAGGTAGGCCTCCGTCAGGTCGACGGACGTCAGGAGGTCCCCTCTTCTGATGCCGGCCAAAATGGATTGGACCGTTTGCATCTCGAATCTCCTGTATGCCAAGTGAATCCTTAATCCTTTTGAATCGAGGATTGCCCTCCATCCTTCCAAGATCTTGGGAACAATGAACAGAATGGAATAAAAAAAACCCGTCCCTTCTGCCCTGCTGGTACCGGCTCTATGGCCCGGATCTCTAGATGTCATCGAATGGCCTCCTGCCTGAAACCTCATTTGACCGGATTTTTGGGCGATGGGTAAGAGACGAAATGTCTCGGGAGGTTGGAGGTGAACTCCAGAAATAGGCCGAATCTGATGTTGAGGACCCAGAGGTCCGTGGAGGTGGCTTCCCATTTGTGCGCGAAGAGAGCCAACCTGCCCCCTATGGGACCTTATTACCAGATCTGTCGACTTGACGGTCTGGTCTGGGGGGGAAAGGTCGGGAGAACTGAACAAACTTCGATTCTGTTCCTGAATGAAAGGACTGCCTGCGGGCGTAGGAGGTAGTCCTCCTATCTACCCTCCTGAGAGGATGGGAGGTGACCTTGCGTTTATCCTTATTTTCAATTAGATAAGGATTTAAGGCCTCTCCAATAACTGTCCGCCTCTGTAAGGGGCAGCAGCTAAAACGCCACTTGAACCTAACATCCGCTCGCCACTGTTTGAGCCTGATGCAGCCACTAATTTGCTCAAGTCGTGGTGCATCCATACCTCTTCTGGCGGAACTCTAGCCTCTGGGCTCAGAGGCCTAACCCTCGTCGCAGGCACGGGAATTGGAAGGCCAGACCCCTCACTGTAAGGGGCCATCTTTACCTGCCCTGCCCTGGGGAAAACAAACTGACCTGATTTCCCTTTCCGGAGACCAGTCACTTGGGGCAGTTGAGGTTGAAGGAGCGTGTTGTGTGCCAAAAAACCAATGCCTCCATGGGGACAGGGGAGGCCTGTCTGGCTGCTGCCATGCCATGTCGCTTTTCCGCCTTGGAGAATTGTTTCTCTAAGGCCGGGTGCCTCCTGTTGACTTCCTTCTCAACAGCTTTAAAGGACTTCTTGCCAGAGATAGACCTGGACTTTTTTGTGTCTGGAAGAGCTGCGGGAGGCACTTTGAGAAGTCTGGATGCAGTGTTGTCTGCCATTGTAAATAAGAGATATCTCAGTGTTGTGCTGAGAGGAATCTCGACAGTAAGAGGCCATGTACTGGTTAGTGGTGGTGGCTGCAATAGCCAGCATGCTCACAATCCTGATAGTGACTGTGGACTAATTTAATGGAAATAGCCAGTACACGTAAGGTCAATATTGGCTGCAAGACCAACTTAATGGTACGGACAGCGCACGTGCACTGCTCTTGATGGCAGCAAGACAGTAATGGCACGGCAGTGTCCTGGTAAACCCTACAATGGCGGCAAGACCAAATTAATGGTACGGCCAACACACATGAAATCCACTTAGTGGTGGCAAGACCAACTTAATGGTAACAGCCAGTACACATGCAATCCACTTAGGGGCGGCAAGACCAACTCAATGGTAACGGCCAGCCCTCATGTAATCCACTTGGTGTTGGCAAGACCATCTTAATGGTAACGGCCAGCATAATAGCATGGCCAGCACACTGTAACCAGAGGAGGTATAGGCAATCACAGCTGTGAGTTGCCGGCCTTTGTGCAGGAGCCAAATTGGTAGCCATTGAAGAGGGCCCAGTGACACTCTGAAGCATTGGTAGTTGCTCCTGGTGATGCCTCCTGCTGGTCTCTTTCTCAGTCGCTTTAGGATTGTCTTGTGAGAATTAGAGTTTTCCAGCAGTCTCCTGTTTGAAGGACTTGGACTTCTTGGGCCTGGAAATGCTGCTGGAGGCCCCTTGGGAAGCCTGAGGTGCCGTGTTGTCTGCCATTGCAATCAGAGATATCTCAGTGGTGTGCTGAGAGGGATCTCAACCGAGATATCTCAGTGGTGTGCTGAGAGGGATCTCAAAGGTAAATGGTAGAGACTGCAATAGCCAATATACTCACAGCACAGATAGTGGCTGATGGCCAACTTAATGGAAAGCCAGTGTTCTCAAGCTAGCCTGGGCTGCAAGACCAACTTAATGGTACGGCCAGCACACAGGTAATGCTCCTGATGGCAGCAGGACCAGTGATGGCATGGGCAGTGCTCTGGTCAATCATGCAGCGGCGGCAAGACCAACTTAATGGTAATGGCCAGCACACTAGTGACCGTTGGTGGCGGCAAGACCAACCTAATGGTAACGGCCAGCACACTAGTAACCGTTGGTGGCGGCAAGACCAATTTAATGGTACAGCCAGCACACTTAATACAGTCAGAGGAGAGGTGAGCGATACTCAATTGAGGGCCCTGTCCAGGGCTAAAATGGCAGCTGTTGTAGGCCTTGTACAGAGGCTTGAAATGTACTCTCTTCCTTTCCCCTATTTTTTTAAATTTATTTAGGCAAAGGTCAGTAAACAAGGCGGTCACTATGCAGTAAGTTGCCAAAGGTGGAAACCGTTGAATTCTTTACTGTGTAGTTTCGCATTCTGCGGCCTTAGAATGGCCGGCAGTAAGGCAGTCAGAAGTTCTATGAAACACCTGCCGAGTTGACGATCGCTGCTATGATCGCTGCCAATCTGTCTGAATCGCACCCCCGCAAGGCGGCTGTCTTCCCCAGGAAAGGAGCTCTAATAAAGAGGGTTTCTCTCCCAGCAGAGAGGCTGCATGTGCGGCGCCCAAAATGGCAACCACTGCCGAACGAGAGAGGAAGGCTGAGGTTGGAGCCGAAAGCTCCCCCCAAAAAAACCAATCAATCAAATAACTGTAGATCACTCTGAAACGGGCACTGCAGATTGTGAAAGACAATATATTCAGAGCTCTAATAAAGAGGGTTTGTCTCCCAGCAGAGAGGCTGCGTGTGCAGTGCCCAAAATGGCGACCCCTGCCTGCCAAAAGCGAAAGGAGGATTTGGGGCTTCAACCGAAGCCTGTAACAGCAAGAATTGAAACAGCTCCAAACCGCTCTGAAATGAACGCAGCAAACAGTAAACAACCGGCGTGCTGCAATCCGCTCCCAAACCGAGCACAGAGAAAAGAAATAGGACGAGTACAGCAAGCGTCCCACGCGGCGCCCAAAACGGCACCTGCAACAAAACTGGCCGCCAAAACGAACGAGGCTTGAGGCTTCCGTTTGAAGCTTGCAAAGTCCTGAAGAACCGGATGGTTTAGTGCTGCGCTGCTAACAGCGCAACGAAAGGAATGGGGGAGAAACAAAAAAAGCAAGAACAATACAACCTGATCATTGCTTCTGTCTGAGACCAAGAGCCAAGCTTTGCCACGTCTGTCTTGGGCGGAGACTAAGTCATGACTGGGGGACTCCTAGTCCAGGAGAGAGGCATGGCAAAGATTGACTGACTTAGTCTTAAAGGGCAGGAAGACAAGGTTAACACATTCGTGGATTCTCCATCGATCATGCTGGAGAATAACCTGATCCTAATTGGAATCTTATTTCTTAAAGTTTGTGGACTAAAAGATTTTCTATTCTTGCTGAAGATCTGGGTTTTTACTTATAAAAAAGAAGCAAAACTGAAAAGATTATAAAAACATTGGATTAAAAAGGAAACTTTAAATTAGGGGCAACATCTTGTGGCTAAACCTGATATTACAATTTGTTATTACTTAAAAGAGACTTGGCCAGCAACTCAGACAACAGATAAGATCTATGTAACCTTGAGACATTAGCTGTGAAGCCCAGCTGTGTTCCATACTCAGTGACAAATTTTTTTCCCTGCATTCTCTGATTGTAAAGCTTTAACTTAATACACTACTAAGAGAATATGGATAAAGATCAGGAACAGATTCTCTTTATGTTGAAAGCAATTCATCAAACTATTCTACTGATGAAATAAGAGGTTACAGAAAAGAACAAGATGTCAACCCAGAGATACGAACTCAAACTTTGACTACAATTAAAAAATTAACTACACAGAATATAACAGAAAAAGTGGAACAATTAAATATTATGACAGAAGACTCAACCGATCAACAAATACAGTCAATGGAAAATCCAAAAAGGGGACTAACAATATGGAAAATGGAAAAGACTTTTTACACAAATCAGAAGAAACCTGAGGATCAAGAACAGATTGAAGAGAAGATGAACAGTTCAGGACAACCACCTCGAGATGGAAAAATAGAGAGACGATTTGTTAGTCCTCTCAAAAAAATGGCAACTGGATGGTTCTTTCTATGTCAAACAATATACATAACAACGCAGGGAGATTTACTTGATGATTCAAAAGCACGGACATGGAAGACGATTTGGCAAAGAAAGAAAGCTAGAATAAGACTGAAGAAAATTGGGGTTTTGACTTACTAGTGAGAATTAAAATAGAATATACTCAAATAGATAAGATGTGTATTTTGAATATTAGATATTGTTATGAGTGGAGATAAAGAAAACTTTGGTCATTTAAAACTTGGAAGTAGAAATATTAACAGTTGAATTTGAACATTGATTTTCTTATACAGGTTAAATTTAAAGGTAATTAAGATATATGTAAGCTAAAATTTATTAATGAATGTAATAAATATGTTATTTAGCGGCAATAAAAAAATACTAGTTTAAATATGAGATAGTAGATATTAAGAGAAGAGAGGAAGTATTAAATGTTGAAATAAGAGAAATTTTGGTTTCTAAATTTAAGATATTTGGAAATTACTAGAAAATAAGAATATTATATTGTATTATTAATTGGTTGGTATAAGATGATGAGAATTCAAATAGATAGGACGTGTATCCTGAACATTAGATTTTGTGGTGAATTGTGATAAAGGGAATTGGGATTATTTAAAACTTGGAAATTATAAATATTAAACGTTAATGTAATGGTTCCGATTAACAAAACACTTCAAAGAACTTCCAGGCATTGTTTATCCTAAAAAGTCTTTAATCGTGTAACAAAGTGTCAGCACAGCATGGTGGATGCCAAGATCTGAATTCCCCTCCCCTGAGCACATAATATTCCAGCATATTTCCCTCCTCTTATTTGCAGTCATAAATCACGTTCTCCAATTAGTTTGAAGGGCAAAGTTTCCCTTCCGTTCTGTAGCCCGCGGTTTCTTATCTTAACTAATTCCCACACACATTCTTTCTCCTCCCCTTCCAGCATCATCTAATTTAACTCTAAAAGTACCACACAGCTTATACAGAGAGTGGCTGCCTCTTCATATATTGTCAAAGTAAGAACATCCAATGTTAGCAGCGTTGACAGTTAAATTTAAATATTAATGGGAAACTAAAAATTGGGAAAAACTAATAAGGACATTGATTGTCTAAAAAGACTGAATGTTAAAACAACTAGGATATGTATAAACAAAAATTATTGATAAATGTAAGAAAGTTATTTTTATTTAATCGATATAAGAATATAATAAGAATTGTATTAATTTAAATACGAGACAGTAAATACCAAGGGGAAAAGAGAAGAAATATTTAATGTAATAGTTTGAGATCTGTACTAAAGATATTTGTATGTTATTGAATAATTGACCAACTCAGCCACCACATTGCTTTTCAAATATTTAAATATGAAATTAGAAAATTGATGAGTTTCGGCTGCTTAGCCAGGATTCAGCCTGGAATGAAGCTGCACTCCTGTAAAGGGCATTGGCTCTGTTTCAGGGCTTTCAGGTATCGAGTAGCAGTTTGTGTCTTGATGGGGTCCTCATACATGAGACGCAAGTAGTCACAAAACACCCGGAAATCATCCAACAAAGGACTAGGCTGGACAAGCAGGGGTGTGGCCCAGCGGGCCACAGCACCGGACAAAAAGGCTGATCATAAACCCCACTTTATCCCAGTCAGTGGGGAAGTCCGCCACTCTCAGGCTGATGAAAAGCTGGCATTGTCCCAAAAATGTTGGAAACATGTCTTGAGTGCCATCAAATTTACCTGGCACCACTACTGGGCATTTCTGACAGGGTTGTGGAGCAGCAGGAGCTTGAAGCTGAGCAACTTGTGCTGTCAGCAATGCCAGCTGTTGGGAGAGCTGGGCATTCTCTGCATGTAACTGCTCCAGGGTAGTAGGGGGTACGGGCCACAGGCAAACTGTTCTGACACAGCCTTTGCGAGTGCTACGCAATAGCTTACTCATGAGGAAAAAACCCTTTTCAGTTAACAAGGCATGAGCAAGGCAGGAGCTCGTGAGAAAAACCGCTTTTTATTTTAACAAGGTGTTTATGGAATAAAATCCAGATAACAAGTCCTTAGATGTTGAAACAAACAGTAGCAGTCTCTGCTCTGACTTGGCTGAGATAAGTACAAAGTCTCTGAGTTCCCAGCAGGAAGGCTCAATTAGCAATTCAACCCAAACACAAAGAAAGCCGACAAACCTGGCAAAGAATTGGCAAAAAATCCTGGCAAAAGAAATCTGACAGAGGAACAAGATACTGTAGCATGAACGGTTGCCTGTGGCGACCGGCACCTCCCACATAGTCCAGCCAGGGCGTGGCTTCTTACAGTCTCTTACTTTTCCCGGAGAGCCGCCTCACCACCCGCCGTTGTCCTACTCGCTTCTCCCCTCTGCGCATACATGCATCTGGGACAGGCCCCAGCTGTTCCTCCTCTTCGCTCAGTTCAGGCCCCCAACACAGCTGTCTCTCTGCCTGAGTATGAGTAGATGGGCCCGGCTCTGCATCTGGCTCTGAGTGTTCTTGCTCCTCAGAGCCTTCCGCAGGCACCCAGGCACCCATTCCCCCTCATCAGATTCATTTGACTTGGCTGACGGATCCGCTGCCAGTCGAGGAACCACATCATAACCAAATATATGTTATGTAGGTGAGCAATCAGCAAGGATAACTTTGTTAGCAATCTCAGTCATAGCTACCATAGTTTAAGTGATTATATAATCCAAAAAGAAAGAGTGGAATTTAATTCAACAGTTCAGTGATCTCTTTACAATGCCAAAAGTCTAGTTCTCATCAGGTGGATCTTTTGCTATTGTTCTAACACAGCACATCTGATTTCATCTGAAACAGATTTGATTACTTACAGGACGAATAGAAAATAAATGGTCTTGAAGGAGTTATGCCATTTAAATAATTGAAAAGCTAACTTAACAGCCTAGACTAGACATTATAAAGAAATTGTTGCAAATCTTTAAAACTGTAGGCTCAAATAGTGAGCTATATCTCTCTGTAGGAACACAAGCTATTATCTACATTTGAGTCATTAATTTATAATATTAATCTTCTTGGCAATATAATGTTACATGCAAGTGTTTTCTCTGAGGAAACAAGATATTAAATGCCCTCTGCCTGCAGGCTCTTTATGATAATTAACTAGATTAGAAATTAATGGACAAAGCTTCTCAATTATATATGAAGTAGGAGCTGTTAATTTGCTTAACTGGGAAATCTATCTGCCACTGAATAACTTAACTAACCAAATGCATCTTGTTTTGAAAATAGAAGAAATAGGTCATGTAAGGACTCGCTTCAAAACCTCATCCCAAGAAAGCAGGACTCTTGGAACAATTCCATTCCAAAAGGAACTTCTATTAGGATAAGTTGGTAGCAGGCGTAGAAGGCAGGATCTGAGGGTTTCCCGTTCAAATCAATAGGTTAAAGGAGCAAAAAGCAAACCCCACCTCAACAGTTCATCTGGTCAGTTCAAACGGCCCAATCCCCAGGTGTTAAGTCTGCTGTGGGAATGAGGCTGATAAGACTCCGTTCCCAAGGCTGTGAAAACGTTGTTGGGTCTTCGCACCTTCTCATCCGCAGTGAGAGATAAGCCAGATGGCCAGAGGCACATTCCTTTCTCACCCCAGGTTGACATCAAGGGGATAATAGTTCAAAGAGCAAGCAGAAAGAAGAAGCGGAGAGGTTACATTATAGCATTAAAGCGAAAGGCCATTACACATACAATCCCCCCAAAACCTCCCCCTCCCCCCAGGAGTTTGGCAGAGCCCACAGAGAGGAACAGAAAAGGAAAGGAATAGGAAAAAGCCCCCCCCCCCCCATGAAAGAAATGGGTTCTGACAGGTCAACTTTGATTTTGCATTAAAAAAAACCTGCCTAACAATATTTCATCACTACATCTATAAAATATGCATAACAGATTTGGATTGTAAAATTATTTTTTAATGTTTTTCTATGCATGTATTTTAAATATGGAAGCACACTGGCTTTCTACTCTGGTATGATCACATTTAATTAATAAAACAACATTTAATAGGATTTTAACAATTCTGTTATTTATTCATTCACAGTCCAAGATCAAATGACAAAATGTAAAATATATCACACTATTAATTAATTAATTAATTAATTACTTTATTGATTAGCCCATGGGCCATATCAAGATTCCAAACACACGTTATACTAAAATGCAGTAAAAACAATTTAAAATGGAATTGGTTAAAATACAATTTAAAATAAAATAGAAATAAAATACAATTTAAAATGAAATTGGGATAAAACACATTTTTAAAATGAAATTAGAATCAAATACAGCAATTTAACATGTAGTTAGATAAAATATGATAAAATTATATTTCACTATCACCCCTACAATCTACCCCAATCAGTCTCACATATGCCGATCTCAGCCAAACCATTTTGCTCAGGTACTGTGCTGTGTTAAATGTAATTTTCAAATTCTGGCCGCATTTAAGGTAAGTTATTTTGATATGGGGATCTCAATGGGTCATTCATTTAGTGCACGGGTCGGCAACCTGCGGCTCCAGAGACACATGTGGCTCTTTGAGCCTTCTCCTGCGGCTCCCAACCTCCTCCGCCATTTGCAGAGAGAGAGACAGAGACAAAGGCACTTGCGCTTCCCTTCTCTCTCTCTCTCTCTCTCTCTCTCTCTCTGTGTAAAAAAGAGAGTGGCCTAATGCTGTTCTCGGACAAGCTGACAAGCTTATTGGGCGGGGCTCCTGCCTTTGCTGCGTCTCAGCAGGAAGCAGGAAGCAGCAGGAAGCAGAAAGCAGCAGCGCTCTCTCTCTCTCTCTCTCTCACACACACACACACACTGAGTGGGGGAAGAGGAATGGCAGGCCAAGGGCAGGAGAGAGCCAGCCCAATAAGAATGTGTGTCAGCTTGTTGGAGAACAGCATGAAGCCAGCTTGCCAGGTGAGCAGATCGGAAGAGAGGGAGAGGGGGGGGGAGAGAGAGGGAGGGAGGGAGACAAAGGGAGGGAGGGAGAGAGAGAGAGAGAGATAACGAACTCATGCACAGCAGCCTCTATTTCTTTTTAATTAAACTCTTCAATGAAGCTCCCCCCTTGTGTGTGTGTGCGCGCGTGTTGCCAAGTTTTGCAGCTCCTAGTGTTTTCTTTTCTCTGGGAAACGGGTCCAAGTGGCTCTTTGAGTGTTTAAGGTTGCCAACCCCTGGTTTAGTGTATAGGCCAAGGTACATGTCTCTCACCCTCTTATACAGGCAGCAGTCAAATAGGATGTGAGCCAGGTCCTTGATCTCTGCCGCTCCGCAGATGCAGAGACGTCCATTATAGAGTATAGAGTGGAATCTCCCATATCTGACCATTGTGTCGAGCTGTTCAAATCTTGCTCGTGTGAATATTTCCCTAAGATGTTTTGGCAGTTGTAACTTCAAATAGCTGTCTGCTTGAAAAGTGCATTTGTATTTTGCTCAGCCATTTCAAGTTACCCACCTTACTAAGGATAGCTATGTCATTTTGTGCTTCAATATCCTTAATTCTTTGGGCAGCTCTTTTTTTAGATCGTTCCCGTTACGCAAGAGACAGGAAGGCCACAGCTTCTTACAAAATTTGTTAATTTAGTGAACCAGGAAGTTTGTAATTGTAATTTTATCTGCTCTAGTAAGCATAACTTGGGGAGTCTATCACTCTCCATTTCATTAATTTTATGCCAGTAATTATATGTTCTGATTTTGGATAGAGCATGAATTGTATAGATTTTCAGTTCAGCTCTAACTGCTGCAGCAGATGTTCTTAGATATATGCCCAAAATACATCTCAGGTGCACCCTCCAAAATGCAAGAAGCTTGAGGGGGGAGTTCAGTGCACAATTAATAGAAAGTCCAAAACTAAATTTAACTTGTCATCTCAGTTAATAGACATAGGAGCAATCTTTATATGTAGGCGACCCCAATTTTTTTTTTTTTTTGAGCTGACTCCAAATAATGGAAAAAGAAATGTTGTTGAGTCATCGGGAGCATATTACCAGCAAGAAGGTGAAGTTTATGACTGCTGCTAAGTTTTTGGTACTACAAATGCTTTCAGCACATTATTACACATCATATCACTCTACAAATCTCTCTCTTGTGCCGATTTCTTGTATCTTGTGCAGTTATCACATTGCCATCTAATTATGGCCACTCTCCTCTATCAAGTAGATACTAGGAAAAAGAGTTATAGTTGACAAAGGGACTGACTCTAGCTCTATCCTAAAAGTAACCTCACCGCAATCCTAAAAAAACAGTCTATCTTTTATGGTTCCCTTTTCTGCTTCTGAGTCAATAGCTGTCGTATTAGGTGGCATTCTTTCGAGACTAGTTTGCTTTTGAGCCTGGCCCCTAATCCACAGATGACATCTAGAAATGATGATCACACCAAATAGATCTTCTTGGGTGATGAGTGCTTCATCTCAGGTGCTGGGACTGCGTTTGTTCTAGTGTTGTAATTGAGTATATACCCCAAACCTCTGCTCCATACAAGAGCAGAGGAGTAACCTTAGCTTTATATACTCTGATTAATGGGACAAGGGACCCTGGATAACTATGATACTTTAATTTAAGCAGTAGATTCAAACAAGCCTTTGCTCTGAGCGTGCTTTGATGATGATGGCAAGCCCAAGATCCAGTCTTGGAAAACGTTATGCCTAAGTATACAAAAGTGTTAACCTGTTCAATTGGTTCACCATCTAATTGCCATCTATGTCTCTCATGATGTTTTCCAAACACCATAATTTTTATATAATAATAATAATGATGATGATGATGATGATGATATTGGAAGGGACCTTGGAGGTCATCTAGTCCAACCCCTGCTCAGGCAGGAAACCTTATACCATTTCAGACAAATGGCTGTCCAGTCTCTTCTTAAAAACTTCCAGTGTTGGAGCATTTACAGTTTCTGGAGGCCGGTTGTTCCATTTAGATTTACTGATGGTTAGGGCGTTGTCCTGTCAATAGGAGCTAAACCTTCTTAATAGCCTGCATAATCCTACTTGTGAATACGATAATAGGATCATATCGTTGGCATAGAGGAAGCTGTTACAGTATGCATTTAGGATCATCGGCATACCATGGGATCCTTCATTAAGCCTGGCAGGTCATTAATGTATAGATTAAATAATAATGAGGCCAGGATACACCCTTGTCTTACCCCTTTATTTGTGTAAATCCTGTTAGTCAGGGCTCCATTAACCCCATACTGCACCTTCAAACAGGGACTTGTGTAAAGGGCTTTAATCAAAGCTAGCAGTCTAGGTTCTATTTTAAAAGATGTCAATTTACTTCATAGTACTTCTCTGTTTACAGTATCAAATGCTGCTGTAAGGTCTATAAAAGTAGCAAACAGGGATCTTCTCTTATAGGCATATTTGGCAATTAGATGGTTCAGGACAAAGCAGTTATCGATGGTAGATCGGTTTTGTCTAAAACCTGCTTGTTCTTCTGCGAAGATATGATTTTCCTCTACCCAGATTTCAATTCTATTCAAAAGGAGCTTAGCATATATTTTTGCTACAAGGTCAATAAGACTAATGGGCCTATAATTACTAGGATCCTTTTTATTCCCTTTTTTATATGTGGGGACAACTATTGCTGTCTTCTACCTAATAATAATAATAATAATAATAATAATAATAATAATAATAATAATAATAATAATAATAATAATAATAATAACAACAACAACAACAACAATAATAAAGTTGGAAGGGACCTTGGAGGTCATCTAGTCTAACCCCCTGCTCAGGCAGGAAACTCTATACCATTTCAGACAAATGGCTGTCCAGTCTCTTCTCAAAAACTTCCAGTGTTGGAGCATTCACCGCTTCTGGAGATAGGTTGTTCCACCTATCTGGTATATGGCAGGTGTTATTTATATGTGTAAAAAGACCTGCCAGTACTGGACCCCACCAGTCGGGGAATTTCTTAAATAATTCTGCTGGCAAAAAATCCTCACCTGGGGCTTTATTACTCTTTAGCCTTTTAATGATGGATTGTTTCTCTTTTACCGAGACTGGAGGCCAAAGGGGCGGAGTTCTAGTATTTACTGCTTAAAGACAGTTTCTTTACAGGTTCTGTAGAAGCAAACAGCTATTGATAATAATTCTCCCAGTCCTCAGCCAGGATTGGTATATCAAATGCAAATCTCCATTCCTTTAGGACTCCTGCTACAGAATGCCAAAATATTACTGAGTTATAACTTTTGGCAGCTAGCTCAAGTTCTGACCAGATTTAAATGGCAAAACTTTTTTCTTTAATTTTATGATATTTTTATTTTCTCTTCTTATATGCAGCATCTCAGCTTGTATATGAGCAATAGGACTCCTCTGAGCAAGTCTCATGGCTGCCTTCAGTTTCTTTTTCAACGACCGGCATTTGAAATCAAACCAGCGAGACTTACCCACACAACTTTTAGCAGGGGGGTTAGTTATTAGGTATTTCTTCAGCACATTACAAAGATTAAAAAATGCTTTGCAGACTGATAGCCAGTTGGTAGTAGACTGGATTGTTCTAGTCCAGTTAACTGCGTTCTCTGTTTTAAGACTGTCTGATATTGCCTTTGTATCAACTTTAGCGCAGATTAACCTTTTATTTTGGGTTACCTCTAAGTTTTTAGTGAGCCATCTGTCGGCCATATTATATGATCTTAAGACTGAGCAACCTCGTAATGTTACACTCACAGGCTGATGGTCACTTTCGTCGCCTAAATGTACGGTAACCTCGGAAAAGAGGTCAACTTTATCTCTTGATACACAGAAGAGATCTAGCACGCTGCTTGAATGGGCTGAGTGGTATGTGTAGGGGTATATATAGTTATTATCTTTACCTCCCAAGATTTGGAAATTACTTTAAAAATCAAAGAAAGTAGGAACAGCCCAGGAGTATTACTTTTGTTGTCTCTAGAAAGCCACTGTGGATGATTATAAAGAAATTCCTTTGGGAATCCTTTCTTTTGAGCAAACTCATGCAAGGATGGATTTAGCATTAAAATCTCCCAACAATATAATTATGGATTGGGGATACAGTACAGATATATCATCCAGAATGACTTCTAAACATGTCCAATAGTCATAGTTATAATACAGGGATGTATTTGGAGGAATGTATACATTTACCAATATTAATTCAAACTCCTCATATCTAAATTTCACAGCTAAAAAATTCAAAAACTTATCTTCATTATATAGTTTCTTCCCCTGCCATTGCAATTCTTGTTTAATAAAAATACATAGACATAGTTCTTTGTTTTTTGGGCGTGGGAAGCCCATCCCTGAAAACCTGGAAGTTATACTAATTCATCCTCTTCTGTTAGCCAGTTTTGAATGGCTATTATATCAAATTTAGGTAAGAAACTCACTAGTCCACTGTCAACCACTTATTTCCAGCCAGCTATGTTCCAAGTCACAATTTATATAGGAGTCCAGAAAGCAGGATATTCTGACTGGGTTGGTTGAATAGGGAGTAAAGATACTGGATGTCAACTTGTTGATCCATAGCTGGATCAATGTTGACTATATTTCCTGTGTAAACACAGTTATTGTGAAATTCAATATTCCTCTTTGTAAGTTGTAGTTGTTGCTCTTCTTTATCTTGATATTCCCTTGATTTTGATCTAAGACTGGCATTTCTACTGATATACAAGGGTTCCAATCCTCCTTCCCATTATCTAATTGTCGTACTGGATCGTTAATTTGGACCTCTACTGTTATGCTCTTTTCCTTTACTTTTTGCTTTGGACTGACATGCCTTCTCTTTTTATTTGTTGGAGATTTGGTGCTTTCAGAAACAGAGTTTGATAAAAGTTCCACAGAGGAGCAGCTAGTGGAGAGCAGAGTGTTCAGACTTTCTGTTGCATTAGTTGCCGATTTCAACATTGAACTAATTATTCCAATTTTCTTCAAAATCAACTGTTGATTTCCTGGGCAAAGGGTGGCAAACTGATGGATTAATTCTTCATCATCCATGAACTGTAACTGTCCATTAAGTAGATCTGAGTTCTCTTTTTTATTATCCTTATCTTGTTCTATCCTTGTTAATAAAGGGATTCTTTGCTTGGCCGTTAATGTTTTGGAATTTTCAAGGTTGGAGTCAGCCTCCCTCTCTAACTTGGCTCTCTGACAAGACTTTAGCAGAGGCTGAATTTGGGTGGTATAAAATACCCATATTGGCCGAATACAGTATTTCCTTAGAAAGCTTTCATGCCTAAGCAATATTGATGGAAGAACAATCTGCCCAAAGGTTAACAATATTCTTTTACAACCATATATGCTGGGGAGTCATGAAATCTCTTGTTAGTTCATTAAAATATACCCTGCAGTGTAAAAGTTGGGAAAGAGAATTCAGTATTGCTTGTCTGTTATGCCACCTGCCCCTGTTCAAGGGAACATCTGCAACTTGGAGTAGTATCCTATGTCTCTGTAGAACCAGCCTCTCCTCCGTGTCTTCTCCATCTTGAGGCCCCCGGTCCATGTAAGCTGTCCGTGAATTCAAAGTAAGTTTTGGAGCATGGGCTTTGCTATTTACTTCCTTATCCAATCTAGAGATATAATTTCCCATTAGAGACTTTAATTCTTCAATCTTTTTATTTGCTTCCAAGAGTTGATCAAATATAGCAATAACTGTTTGTGCTGTCAAGAGGCCATTCTTGGCAACCAAGTCCAAGTCTCCCTTAAAATTGGTCTTAATATTATCTTTATTCTCCCCTCTGTCTCCTTATGGAGCCTCTATTTCCACAGAAAGACAGTCATCCTCCTCCCAATCCAGTAAGGAGCAGGGCTTATTTAAAGTAACCACAAGGGGCGAAGAGAAAAAAGGAGACTTACTTGCAGTGTCCATTATCTGAAATAGGTCCTTTATCTTTGGTTGTTTGGGTGTTGTTGCCGCCATGTTGTGATTAGGGTTTCCTCCCAACTATATATCCAATTTATGCCTCCTTTTAGACTTTCTTTTGGAGTCCCTTTTTGCTTTTACTGTTACTTTTTGTTTTGGCATCCTTGGGTGGTTTAAAGGTTTTTAAAACATACTTCCACTTCATTGACAAATGCTTGAAGCTGATAAATTCTGGAACTCGTAGTCTAAAACCTAATCCTACCTAATCCCAAATCCTAAATTTAAAATCATAAAAATACAACTCCTAGTAAAAAAAAATCTATCCTAGTTAATAATTAATATTAGATAAAAATTAAATGAAAATAATTTTACAACCATATAAAAGTAACTAAAATAAAAGGATGAGGAGCTCACTATAAGAGCTGTCACATGGTGGCCATCTTGTTGGGAGACCTCACACTATAAATAAAAAAAGTATATAAAAGAAAAAAGTCTCTAAAATTATTCATTAGAGGTGCCAAAAGGTTTCTACAAGGAAAGGCAATAAGTAAAAAATTGCTAATGCTTTCAAAACACTGTGAGATGTTTTGGTCACATAGAGAGAATAAATGAGAATAAAATTGCACAACAAATATATGGTAGAATAGAATAGAGCTGGAAGGGACCTTGGAGGTCTTCTAGTCCAGCCCACTGCTCAAGTGGGAGAACCTATACCATCTCAGACAAGTCATTGTCCAGTCTCTTCTTAAAAACCTCCAGTGATAGAGCACCCATGATTTCTGAAGGCAAGCTGTTCCACTGTTAATTGTCCTCACTAGTAGGAAGTTTCTCCTTCAATTCCAGATTGCTTCTCTGTTTGATCAGTTTCCAATCATTATTTCTTCTCCTGCCCTCTGGTGCTTTGGAGAAGAGTTTGACACCCTCTTCTTTGTGGCAGCCCCCTAAATACTCATCATCATTCATTGGCATCCTTCAGTCTCGAGAGACTATGGTATCGTGCTCTGGAAAAAGGTCCTTAAGCAGCAACTGGTGTGGCTAAAAAGGCCAATTCAACACTATTTCTTTTTTTCTTTGGATTAGCCCAGGGGTCGGCAACCTTAAACACTCAAAGAGCCACTTGGACCCGTTTCTCACAGAAAAGAAAACACTGGGAGCTACAAAACCCTTTTGACATCTAAAATGAAGATAACACTGCATATATCCTTTTTTACCTTTATGCTATGTATAAAAAAACTATAGTGTATTGCATTTATGAAATCAATGAACTGCTACAAAGAAAACAATTTTTTATGCAGGAGAAAGAGGGGGGGGGGAACCTTTCTCCTTCATCCCAACAGGTGAAAACAATTTTAGTAGCTTATCTACCACCTTTAAATACAGCATAATTATCCCCATACCTCATCTCTTAATTTAAAAAAAATCAAAATATTTCATTAAATATTCTTTACTAAAAGTCAAGTAAGGACAACATATCTTCATATTTTCTCCCTCTCTTTCCTCTCCCTCTCTCTCTCTCTCTCTTTCCTCTCTCTCTCTCTCTCTCCTCTTTCTCTCTCTTTCCTCTCCCTCTCTCTCTCCCTCTTTCTCTCTTTCCTCTCCCTCTCTCTTTCTTTCTCTTTCCTCTCTCTCTCTCTCTCTCTCTCTCCCTCCCTCCCTGCGTCTCCGCCACCAATGTAAGCCCTGCATGTAGGAAAAACCCAGCACTGGGGACTAACTGTTTACCTTTTCCAGGCGATGGGAGAAGAGCGGGCCGATCGCCTTCCCGGCAGCCGGGACTCCAGCGCGCTTTCCCAGCCAGCGGATCCAACGGTTGCACTGGCTGGGGATCGCAGGGGCTGCTCTCCCTCGGGGCTGCAGCTTGCGGGAGGGCTGGCCCGCTCAGCGGAGGCTCCGGCCCGCTTCAGGGGGGATCCCGGAGCTGCCCCGCGCAGCTCGTCCACGTGCGCCTTGGACGGGGACAGCCCGGGAAAGGGACTTCCTGGCCGTGCTTCTCTGACGGCAGGGCTAGGCAACCTTGCCTCTTTTATGACTCGTGGACTTCAACTCCCAGAATTCCTGAGCCAGCCATGCTGAGGGGAAAGGGAGAGGTTTCCAAGCTGAGCCATGCTGGCTCAGGATTTCTGGGAGTTGAAGTCCACGAGTCATAAAAGAGCCAAGGTTGCCTATCCCTGTCCCAGGGGGTGGGGCGCCCGGGCACAGGGTCAATCAGGAGCCCCGCGTGCGTGAGAGAGAGAGAGAAGGGAAGCGAAGCGCAAGTGCCTCTTTCTGTCTCTGTCTCTGCAAATGGTGGAGGAGGACTGGAGCCGCAATAGAAGGCTGAAAGAGCCGCATGCAGCTCCAGAGCGGCGGGTTGTCGACCCGTGGACTAGCCAAACCCAAGTTCTGCAGCCGTTCTTCATATGTTTTAGTCTCCAGGCCTTTGACCATCTTAGTTGCTCTTCTTTGAACTTTTTCCAAGGTCTCAACATCTTTTTTGTATTATGGTGACCAAAATTGGTTGCAGTATTGCAGGTGTGGTCTCACTAGGGTTTTATAAAGTAGTACTGATACTTCTTGTGATCTTGATTCTATCCCTCTGTTTATACAACCCAGGATTGTATTGGCTTTTTTGGCTGCTGCTGCACACTGCTGGCTCATAGTCAAGTGATTGTCCACCAGAACTCCAAGGTCCCTCTCACAGTTACTGTTTTTGAGCCAGGTCTCGCCTAATCTACCTTTGATTTTTCCTGCCTAAATGTAAATCTTTGCTTTTCTCCACATTAAATTTAATTTTGTTGGATAGGGCCCATTGTTCCAGTTTGTCAAGATCTTTTTGGATCCTGAGCTTGTCTTCTGGGTGTTGGCTATTCCTGCCAGTTTAGTGCCATCTGCACATTTGATGAGTTCACTTTCTATTCCCTCATCTAAGTCATTAATGAAGATATTGAAGAGTACTGGGCCTAAGACGGAGCCTTGTGGTACCCCACTGCTTACTTCTCTCCATGTGGATGTAGAACCATTGAGGACTACTCATTGACTACAGTTTGCCAGCCAGCTACACATCCATCTGGTGGTAATGTTGTCTATTCCACCTATTTGTAGTTTACCAAGCAGTAGATTGTGGTCTACTTTATTGATTGCCTTACTGAAATCTAAGTATACTATGTCCACAGCGTTTCGCTGGTCCACTAATTTGGTCACTTTATCAAAGAATGAAATAAGATTGGTTTGGCATGATCTGTTTTTAACAAACCCGTGCTGACTATCAGTTATAACTCTGTTTTCTTCTAGATGTTTGAAGATCTGTTTTTTGATTATCTTTTCCAGGATCTTCCTAGGTATTGCTATAAGACTGATTGATCTGTAGTTTCCTGGGTCTGTTTCCCCCCCCCCTTTCTTGAAGATGGGAATCACATCAGCCCTTTTCCAATCCTCAGGTTTTTCCCCAGTGCTCCAGGATTTTTGAAAGATATGGTGCAATGGTTCTGAAATAACATCTGCCAGCTCCTTCAGAACTCTGGGATGTAATCTCTTGGGTTCTGGTGATTTATATTCGTCAAGATCGGATAGGTGTTCTCTTACCATTTTCTTGCTTATTTTAATTTTTGTTTCTATTTTGTCTTTTGCAGTAGTTTTTTCGGTATGTTGTGCTATAATTTCTTTTTGTGTGAAGACTGATGCAAAGAATGAGTTAGGCAGCTCTGCTTTCTCCCTATTGCTTGTTACTTCCTTGCCATCTTCTCTCTTTAGTGGACCTACAGTTTCCTTGAATTTTTTCTTGTTATTAATATGCTGAAAGAAACTTTTTTTTATTATCCTTGATTTCTGTTGCAAGCCTTTGTTCATTCCGAGCCTTTTTTCCCCTGACTCCGTCTTTGCATATTCTGGCTCTCTGCTGATAATCAGCCTTAGTTATGTGTCCCTCTTTCCATTTTTTGTACTTGTCCTTTTTGTTTTTCAGTTTGTCAGAGAGATCTTTGTGCAGCCATGATGGTTTCTTCTTGAATTACTTGTTTTTCTTTTTCAGTGGTATTGTGCTGGACTGGGCTTTTATGATAGCATTTTTCAGAGTTTCCCATGTGTCTTGAGTTGTTTTTCCCTTTAGGATTTTCATCCATGGAATCATTCCTAGGTTCTCTCTGAATTTGTTAAAATCAGCTCTTTTGAAGTTTAAGACACTGGTTGAATTATTTTCTATTGCTTGTGTTTGCATTATATTGTATTCCAGTTTGACGTGGTCACTTTCCCCCAAGATTCTGGCAACTTCAACTCCCTCCAACACTTCTTCTCTATTAGTAAGAATTAGGTCCAGTATAGCTTTACTTCTAGTTCCCTCCTCTACCTTTTGGATGACAAAGTTGTCGGCTAGGTTGGTTAGGAATCTGTTTGATCTCCCGCTCGCTGCAGAGTTTGTCTCTCAACTATCTGGGTAGTTAAAGTCTGCCATTACTACTGTAGTATGCTTCCTACATACATTTGTTAACTGGTTGGCAAAGAGTCCATCTATTTTTTCTGATTGGTTGGGCGGTCTGTAGTATACCCCTATGGCAATGTCACTTTTTTTCCTTTTATATTGACCCATATAGATTCTGGAGGGCTTTTATCTTTGATCATGTGCATTTCTGTAGATATGTAGTATTCTCTTACATATAGTGCAACTCCCTCTCTTCTTTTTGTAGTTCTGTTTCTTTTGAACAATTTGTATCCATCCGTCAGTCCATTCCAGTCATGGGTTTTGTCCCACCAGGTTTCTGTAATGCCAACTATATCATACCCACCCTCATGTACTATTCCTTCTAGTTCACCTTGTTTGTTCCCCAAGCTTTGAGCATTAGTATATTAGTATATAAACATTTGTCTACTGGTCTGCTACCATTCAGTCCCCAGTCTATTGGTTTGCTGCCGTTTGCAGTCCCCAGTCCACTGGTCTGCTGCCATTTGCAGTTCCCAGTCCACTGGTCTGCTGCCATTTGCAGTCCCCGGTCTACTGGTCTGCTGCCGTTCGCAGTCCCGTCTACTGATGTGTTGCCATTCACAATCCCCATTCTACTGGTGTGCTGCCGTTCGCAGTCCCCATTCTACTGCCATTCACAGTCCCCATTCTACTGCCATTTGTAGTCCCCATTCTACTGCCTTTCGCAGTCCTCAGTCTACTGCTGTTTGCAGTCCCTGGTCTACTGTCATTTGCAGTTCCAGATCTACTGTCGTTCGCAGTCCATGGTCTACTGCCGTTCGCAGTCCCCGGTCTACTGCCGTTCGCAATCCCTGGTGTACTGTCGTTCGCGGTCCCTGGTCTACTGCCATTCGCAGTCCCCGGTCTACTGTCATGAAGGAAGGAAGGAAGAATAAATGGATCGAGAAGGCGGAGACTGAAAAAGCTATAGGTGAATGGAGTGATAACAAAATGCAAAAGATGAAAGTATAAAGATCCGGTTGCAGCGCCAGCGGACGTGCCAAGAACTTGCTCTCTTTGCCGTCCGGTTTCCCCCCGCCGGTAGACCCTAGATAGGGTCGAACGTCGCCCTGGAGGGGCGACCATTGTGGAGGAGGGCACTCGTCGATCGCGGAGGGAGCGGCAGCTCCCTCTGTGGTCCGAGAAATCACCTTTGGGCCGACGGGGAAAAGATCGGCCAGTAACATGGCCGATCACTTAGCTGCTCCAGCCGAAAGTCACAGCAACATCTAAGCAAAAAGAACCACCGTGGAAGATCTGGGTGAGACCTTTCCTTCCCTCTTGTTAAACTATCTACTTCCCTGTTAACAGCTTTAAGAACTATTTCCCTAGTTTGAGAAGGCAGCGTTCCGATACTGGGGAAAATGGGCTTTGGAAAAATAATTATTTTTTCTTTCTTTTTTGTTCATACGAGCTCTTAATTCGGGCATCCTGAAAAAAATTCTTACTGTGACTCCTTTTTTTGGCTTGTTTATCCTTAGTTTAGGTGAAAATCTTTAGGGAGGGGGGTGGAGTGCTTTTTTCCCTCCCCCCCCTCCTGAACAGTATTGCCTACTTCAAAAAAAAAAAATTCTGTTCTCTGGGTGGACTCATGTGGATTGTTTTGGCTACAAGCTAGCCTGGAACTTGGCGTGAAGCCCAGAAACTTTGATACAAAGTAACTATCTCCAGCTGAACTCCCTGATCTTGGCGTGACGCCCAGACTGGTATATTTCCTTTGGAACTTGATCAATTTTCTACTTGTACCACGTTTGACTTTACAATATTAAATATATTTCCAAAAAATGGATTTTTCTTTTCCATTCTAGGATTATAATATAATAATTGACTGCTACTGATTGGGACTCTTGCTGTTTTTTTTTTATTTCTGTGCTGGACTTGACTATTTGCTTTTTTCTATTTCGGTTTGGACTCTATATTTTACAATGCTGAAAAAAGAGAGGATGGAATCCTATTCACAGATTAATTATGGACTTATATTAGAAATTTTTTTGGAAATGAGAGTGGAATTTAAAGAACATATTAGAACGCTTAGGAAAAAGGAAGTTTCAGAATTAAAAATTGAAGCTCAAATCTTGACTGACTATGATACACAATCAGATCTACAACTTAACGAGATGGATGAAATATATCCACAACTTACTGATGAGGAAGAGGATACACCCCACATGCAAATGATGGAGATTTCTGATGAGCAAAGGCAGAATTCAACTAAAACATTTACAATTGTAAGAGCAACAGGAATGGACTTTCAAATACAAGGCACTAAAAACGCTGACAATATGATAGTGCAGACAACACTGGACAAAAGAGAAGAAGACTATGATTGGACTCAATGGTGGGGAAATGCTTACAGCCAAACACTAAGATGGGAGGAACTAGAGGCCCTACTGTGGAAACCTGCCTGGCACAAAAGGAAAGCTAGAATTAGATTTAAAAATGAGAGTTAAAATCTTATCTGATGGGTAAAAAGGGTTCTTACTGAGACTTTGATTGAGCTAATACTTTTGAGATTTTTAAGGTTATTTAGTGAGTCAACATTAGATCTAAATTATGGATTTGATTATGGTTTGGAATGGCAATAGGGAAAATTGGAAAATCTAAAACTAAAGGAGTTAGATTGAGATTACTGTAAATATCAGTAAAAATATTACTGATATTTTTACTTATAAGAATTGAATGTTAATTAGCAATGTATTAAGTGGACTAAATTGAAATAATTGAGGAACTTTTAGGGATTTGGATGGATTTATAAAAATATTTGATAGAATATATGAAATAGAATATAGTTGAGAAACATTAAAATATAATAGTTATATTATATGTTTATGATAGAAATAATTATTGTTTTATTATATTAGGCTAAAATGTAATGGTTTTAAAATACATAAAGTTATGTTCATTTACAAAATATGTATGTGGAACAGAATAATAAGAGATAGAATTTAAACAATTTATATTGTAGGAATGCTCGAATTATATATTATATGTTTATGTAAGATCAAATTGAAATAGGTTAATTGAAAGTTAGTTAAGCCTGAAAACGGGTGAAAATATGATTAACAGTTTTTGTTTTTTGTTATTGTGTTGTTGTTTTTTCCTTTTTCCTTTTTCGATTGATAAAATAGAGAGGGAACCTTTAAAGAAGTAGTTTAAATTGTATATGAATGACTGTATTTTTTGTTTTGCTCTATGGAGTGCCCTATCTCCACGATGTGTCTTAAGCACTTGGCTGTAAAACAAATGTTTTTTTAATAAAACTTGTTATTGTAAAGAATAAAAGGTAATGTATGAAGTAGTGTATGGACATGATATAAGTAGGAATGAAAATTATGAGGAGATATGATGAATAGTGTTAGTTTATAATAAATGTGCTATGCTTTTTTCTTATTTATTTGGCTTAATATTTATTACTCTTTTTCTGCCTCCATATAACAGTACTTACCGTAAAAGGGAACAACATGAAAAGAAAGTATGTACATTTATTTCATGATATTCAATATTAATATTAATTCAACAGTTCAGTGATCTCTTTACAATGCCAAAAGGCTAGTTCTCATCAGGTGGATGAGATTAATTAAACAGGGAAAAGTATGCATGGCAGTCATTGAAAGGTGTGAAGCATGAACATACTATCAGATATTCATAAAACAAATTATTAGCAAAACAATATAGATATATTACAGTGGAGAATTTTACATAAAATGTTAATACAATGCAGACATTTCGTTTGGATAGGTTCACCTAAGCTTTCATTTGTTTAAATAGTAATAGTGTAATCTGATCCATATCTATTTGAAAACCTGCTAGATGTAACAGAAAGTTATTCTGAAAAAATGTATGTAGGATTTTAGTCATGTGAAAAACAAATTATTTTAGAGCAGATTGTTGTCATATATAGCTGAAAGCTAATTATACTTAAGGTATTTGTTTCTATAAACAACTCATTAGAATCTAGGTGTAGTCAGGTCAAATTCTCATTTAAAAAAAACCAACAACCTTGATCTAACAGTTGCACAAATGAAAACAGCTTTGGAAAGTTTGAGCTCACTAGCGAGAGCGGCCTAACCGAAAAGCATCTTTACATTACTGAAAACATATTTGATTGTGAGAGAGATAGTCAGTTCCATTTAAATTATCTTCCTGTTGTTAATAATAACAGTCAAAAAGTATGGGGGTGGTGCAGTACCTTCTAGTAATTCAGGACAAAGATACAAACAAATAACAATGTTTTTGCATTTTAAAGCCTTGGAGAGAAAAAGATACACACAAATTGGCCCTATTCTTCCAGTAACTGTAATTCTTTGCAGTTTTGAGGCTGCAAAACAACCTTATAAAGTAGAATAACGTGAGAACATGAGTGATCTGCCCAATATAAAGTTGATAAGCTAAAATGTAAAATGTACATTATTCAAACACCGTTCATATCCAACTTTTGTGGTGGGATGCAGTTTGGATTCCCAGGAGAGAGGGGTTGCATTCCAGAGGGCAAAGAGACAGTGAATCATTTGCAAGATTCTTTATTATTTAAAATATTCACAGTCCTGTTAGCTATCTTCTTAAATCAAGGATGTAAAAAATATAGAACATGATAGTATGTGGCTCACCATTCTTCCTTTTGTGGCTTATCAAATGGAAGTAGCGAAAATAAGGAAGACTGTTTCAGTACTCATTAGAATTTTGAAAAACTGCATGCCTTAAATATCACAGAGACTTACATTACATAGTTCACCTCTTAAAATCCCAGATCCTAATTGGTGTGGCCATGACCAGTGCATCCCTACTAAGTAAGGATAGTTACCTGGTTAAAGGAGCATAACTAAAGTTTCACTGATATAAATATAGCCATAAAATATCAATTTCAACTTTGAATTAGTTCAGCCTGCAGGGTCAAATGGAGCACAACCCAAATTCTGAAGGTGTGGCCAAACCACTACTATCTTTGTAAATTCCCCGCTATATGAAATATAAGACTGGAGAAGGAAAATGTCTTTTAAAAATGGAGAAGGGAGGATTTGGAGAGCTACAGATTAGAAGGTATAACAGGGATACTTGGTAAGATTGTAGAGCAGGGGTGTCAAACTGGCAGCCTGTGGGCCGGATCTGTCATGCTGAAACCCCGCCCACCCCATTGCCGGCAATGGAAAAAAAGTCGCGATACGTCAAGACACGTCACGTGACGTTGCGAGTTTGACATCCCTGTTCTAGAGCAAGTTATAAAGTGATTTATCTGTAAGCATGTGGAAATACTGAAACTAGAAATTATCATGTGTTTACAAAGACAAGTCTTGTCAAACTAAACTTATTTCTTTTTAAATCAGGCAATTTCTTGAGCAACTGTGAGAATGCTGTGGATGTAACCTACCTTGATTTCAAAAGGCACAGAATAGAATAGAATAGAATAGAATAGAATAGAATAGAATAGAATAGAATAGAATAGAATAGAATAGAATAGAATAGAACAGAACAGGAGCTGGAAGGGACCTTGAAGGTCTTCTAGTTCAGCCCCCTTCTCAAGCAGGAGAACCTATACCATTTCAGACAAGTGATTGTCTAGTCCAGGAATGTCAAACTACTGGATCATGGGCCAGTTGCATCATACGGAGGCTGCGCCCACCCCAGCTCCAGCAATGCAAAAAAAGTCGCGATACGTTACGACACGTCACGTGATGCAGTGAGTTTGACACCCGTGGTCTAGTCGCTTCTTAAAAACCTCCACTGATAGAGCACCCATGATTTCTGAAGGCAAGCTGTTCTACTGGTTAATTATCCTCACTGTTAGGAAGTTTCTCCTTAATTCCAGGTTGTTTCTCACTTTGGTCAGTTTCCAACCATTATTTCTTCTCCTGCCCTCTGGTGCTTTGGAGAAGAGTTTGATGCCCTCTTCTTTGTGGCAGCCCCTCAAATACTGAAATACTGCTATCATGACACCCGTTTCTTCTTTTCTTTAGACTAGCCAAACCCAAGTCCTGCAGCCATTTTTCATATGTTTTAGTTTCCAGGCCTTTGACCATCTTAGTTGCTCTCCCTTGAACTTTTTCCAAGGTCTCAACATCTTTTTTGTAGTATAGTGACCAAAATTGGTTACAGTATTCCAAGTGTGGTCTTACTAGGGTTTTATAAAACGGTACTAATACTTTTCGTGATCTTGATTCTATGCCTCTGTTTACACAACCCAGGATTGTAATAGCTTTTTTGGCTGCTGCTGCACACTGCTGGCTCATAGTCAAGTGATCATCCATTAGGACTCCAAGGTCCGTCTCACAGTTACTGTTTTTGAGCCAGGTCTCACCTAATCTGTACTTATACATTTGATTTTTCCTGCCTAAATGTGCTTTTCTCCACATTAAATTTCATTTTGTTGGATAGGGTCCATTGTTCAAGTTTGTCAAGATCTTTTTGGATCCTGAGCTTGTCTTCTGGGCTGTTGGCTATTCCTGCCAGTTTAGTGTCATCTGCAAACTTGATGAGTTCCCCTTCAATTCCCTCATCTAAGTCATTGATGAAGATATTAAAGAGTACTGGGCCTAAAATGGAGCCATGTGTTACCCCACTGCTTACTTTTCTCTATGTGGATGTAGTTCCATTGAGGACTACTCACTGAGTATGGTTTGCCAGCCAGCTACAAATCCATCTGGTGGTGATGTTGTCTATTCCACCTTTTTCTAGCTTACTAAGCAGCAGGTTGTGGTCTACTTTGTCAAATGCTTTACTGAAATCTAAGTATACTGTCCACAGCTTTTCGCTGGTCTACTAATTTAGTCACTTTATCAAAGAATGAAATAAGATTGGTTTGGCATGATCTGTTTTTAACAAACTCATGCTGGCCACTAGTTATAACTTTGTTTGCTTCTAGATGTTCGCAGATCTGTTTTTTGATTATCTTTTCTAGGATCTTCCCAGGTATTGCTATAAGACTGATTGGTCTGTAATTTCCTGAGTCTGTTTTTTTCCCCCTTTCTTGAAGATGGGAACTACATCAGTCCTTTTCCAATTCTCAGGTACTTCCCTGGTGCTCCAGGATTTTTAAAAAATATGGTGCAATGGTTCTGAGATAACATCTGCCAGCTCCTTCAGAACTCTGGTATCCCAAAATGCTCTGCTTAGCATTTTTTGCTAAGGCTCATAATCCAGAATCTTCCCCAACCTGAATCAACAAACTCATAGGCTATACACTTTCTGATCCAAACTTGGACCGTTCTGTTTTATGAAAATCTCCTACTGACCAATTACAATCCTGTGAGTATACTATGCATACTATCCTCAAGAACTAATTGCCACTGTTTTGTCTCTACTGAAATCCTGTAGGTTATTGTGAATATCTAGGGCTTCAAGAGATTTTACACAGCCCAACCCTGAACTTAGGTTAAATATTCAAAACAAAAAGCTGCCCTCAGCTAACTTTAGAAATTATTCAAGTTTTTAGAAGCTAAGAAAAAAAGTCCAAAGAACATGTATCTTAAGTGCCCTGTTTATTTTCTCAAGCTGATAATAATTATCTCAAAAAAGTATTCCAGATAAAGCAGAACTAATGTAAATGGATTAAACATACAATTAAAAGTTCTTAAGAATCTGAAAGGACAAACAATGGCAATTCTGGATAACACAGTACAGCCTTACCCCCTTCCAATCAGTTTTATGCCATATCTCCAAAATGGATGAAATTAAAGCACTCAGTCATCAAAGATTCATTAACGTGACCGCACATTAGCAGAATTTCAGCTGGAAAGCTCTTTGGAGTGTAGGGTATCACATTCGGAAATTGATTTATTAAAAGTATTTTAATAGCAGTTGCAGTAATTTATTCACAAAATGTTTCCTTTGATGAACATGGCTAGCCCTTCTCCCTTCTCTCCTTTTTTACCCAAACCAACAAACACAAATCAACACAAATCTTATGAAATAGTGGGCTTCCGGTTCCGGATCGCAGTACTGGCGGACGTGCGGGACGATCGCTCCGTCCGCCGTCCAGTTTTCTCTCGCGGGGGACCCTGAAAGTGGTCAAAAGTCACCTTGGAGGGGCGACGAGCAGGGAAGAGGACCTTCTAATTGATCGCGGAAGGGCAGTAGCCCTTCCGTTTGATCCGGAGCAGCTCTTCGGATCGACGGAGAAAAGATCGGCCACCCACATGGCCCATCATTAATGCCGTTTCCAGCCGAGGCCAAATTTACAGCTAAGCACATTGAAACCACCGTGGAGGAACCAGGTGAGACTTTACATTCTTGTATCCCAACTATTCTCCTGTCAAAAGCCTTTTGAAACTTCTTCCCCCTGCGAGGAGAGAGGGAAGGAAACGTTTTTTTCCCCACCCTCTAAGATGACGGCACCTGACTACGTAGGGAAAATAAAGCCCTGAAAAATACAATTAAGTAACTGGATTTATATTACCTTGATATCTGGGGACCCAAAAATTCCTATTTTCACGGAGACCTGTCACCTTATCTATGAAAAAGAACTTTACCGGGATAAAAACCTAGCCTTGGTCTTCAAAAAGATTTTAAATGCTGCCAGGGACATCTTGTGGCGAAGCTTGGTATAGCAAGTAAATATTTCTGTTAAAGAGACCTGCTTACAGCCCAGTTTTGTCCTTGGCATTATCTAAAAGAGATAAAAAGCTAGGAGAAGGGGCATTGTCTTACCTGAACGCCTTTTCTCAGCATGATGAATGGAGAATCCACGAATGGGTTAACTCTGTCTTCCTGTCTAAGGAAGTCAGTCAAAGTTGCCACGCCCACTTCCGGTTCCTGTAGCAGTGCCTGCGGTCAGGCAAAGAGTATGCTCTCTTTGCTGACCGGTTTCCCCCTGCCGGTAGACCCTGGACAGGGTCGAAAGTCGCCCCGGAGAGGCGACCACCGTAGAGGAGGGCACTTGTTGATTGCAGAGGGAGCGGCAGCTCCCTCTGCGATCCGAGCAATCACCTTTGGGCCGACGGGGAAAAGATCGGCCAGTAACATGGCCGATCACTCAGCTGCTCTGGCCGAAAGTCACAGCAACATCTAAGCAAAAAGAACCACCGTGGAAGATCCGGGTGAGACCTTTCCTTCCCTCTTGATACTTTACTCATTTCCCTGTGAAAAGCTCTTAGAAATTACTTCCCCCCCTTGAGAAAGCAGCGTTTGAACACTTGGGGAAAGAGCTGTGGGGAGAAAAAAAAATAACTAA
The DNA here is from genome assembly GCA_023970755.1 of Azemiops feae. Lineage (NCBI taxonomy): Eukaryota > Metazoa > Chordata > Lepidosauria > Squamata > Viperidae > Azemiops > Azemiops feae. The sequence continues at coordinate 1,357,343 of JALGBA010000443.1, forward strand.
TTTTTATTGTTTATTTGAGCGGCTGGAATTCGGGGGACCCTGAAGAAAAAAGAGAAGAAAAAAAATCTTACTGTGACTCTCTTTCTCTGCTTGCTTGTTTTCAGCTTAAGTGGAAACCTTTAGGGAGGGGGGTGGAGTGTTCTTCTTCTTCCCCCCCCTCTGAACAGTGCTATCTACTTTAAAAAAAACAAAAAAACGCTACGGCTCCTGGGCAAATTTATGTGGATTGCACGGCTACAATCTAATTCGGAATTTGGTGTGAAGCCCAGAAAGCGCCATTGCAACATTGTAACTATCGCCCAGATGCTTGCATTTCTTTTGGAACTTGTTTGAACTTCTGCCTGCTGTTTTTGATTTTATAATACAAAGTATACTCTCCTGAAAAATGGATTTTTTCGCTTTAGGATTACAATATAATAATTGAGACACCAGTTGCTATTATTTATTTGGATTATAAATTAGATATTCATAATATTGATTGGGACTTTTGCTGTTTTTATTTTTGTACTTGCTTTTTCCTACTTTTGTTTGGATTTTATACTAAAAAAACAAAGAATGCAATCCCACTCACAGCTTAACTATGGATTTATATTAGAAAAAATCTTGGAAACGAAGGAGGAATTAAAAGAACATTTTAGAATGCTTTGGAAAAGGGAAATCCCAGAGTTAAAAACTGAAATTCAACTATTGGATATGATACACAACTAGGTCTACAACTTAACGATATGGAGGAAACACATTTACAATCTATTGAAGAGGAAGATACTACATCTTATACACAAATGACGGAGACTTTGGATGACCAAAGGCAGAGTTCAACTAAAACATCTATAATTTTAAAAGCAACAGGAACAGACTTTCAGATACGAGACGTTAAAAATGCTGACAACATGAACAAACAACGAACAATCACCATATTGATAGTCCAGACAACATTGGAGAAAAGAGAAGAAGACTATGACTGGATTCAATTGTGGAAAAATGTGTATGGTCAAATACTATGGAAGGAATTAGAAGCCCTATTGCGGAAACCTGCTTGGCACAAAAAGAAAGCTAAATTAGGTTTAAAAGTTAGAGCTAAAATTTTATTGGATGGGTAAAAATGGCTTTTAGAGACTTTGACTGAACTAATATGCTTGAGATTCCTAAGGTTCAAGACTTTGATCTGAGTTAATATTGATGTAAATTATTGATTTGATTATGGTCCGGATGGCAAGATGGAAAATTGGAAAATCTAAAATTAGGAGTTGGATAGAGATTGGTGAAACATTTAACTATGATTTATAAAAATATTTGATAGAGTACAGGAAATAGAATATAGTTGAGAGATATTAAAATATATATATATAGATAATAGGCATATTATAAGTCTATTTTAGAAACAATTATTGTCTTATTATTTTAGGCTTGAATGTAAAATGGTTTTAAAACAGAGAACTATAAACTGAATAATTGGAATAATATGTATATCTTAAAAATAATCTATACTATATGGGTATCCGAATTGTATACTATATGTTTATATAAGGCCAAATTGGAATATGTTAATTGTGAGTTAGTTAAGCCTGAAAACGGGTGGAAATATTATTGATATTGTGTGTGTTGTTTTTTTTCTATTTGTTTTTTCTTTCTTTGCTTAGAGAGGGAAACTTTAAAGAAGTAATTCAAATTGTCTATGTATGATTATATTTTTTACTTTGTTGTATGGAGTGCCCTATCTCCACGATGAGTTCCAAGCACTTGGTTGTAAAACAAAAAAAATTCAATAAAAAAAAAAAGTTGCCACGCCCGTCCGGGCCAGGTCACGCCCCCAGTTTCGAAGAGGGCGAAGCTAATGACTGTACGACATGTTGGCTCCCAGATCCCTGAAACTGGGCCTGACTGCGGAAAAGGGATGGGTGTGGATTCTCCATTCATCATGCTGAGAAAAGGCGTTCAGGTAAGACAACGCCCCTTCTCCAGCATGAAGAATGGAGAATCCACAAATGGAACATACCAAAGCCCTTCGGTCCCTATGGGTGGGGAGCAGACTGGGCCTGTGTCCTAGCCACCAGCACTATCTGCTGTAGCACCCTGCGGCCAAAGGAGGTCTCCGCCGAGGCAAACTTATCAAGTTTGTAATGTCGCACAAAAGGGGAAGGCAAAGACCACATCGCCGCCCTGCAAATGTCAACTATGGTTGCCTGAGCAGCCCATGCCGCAGAGGTAGCAGCACTTCAGGTGGAATGTGCCATCACATGACTAGGAACTAATAAAGAGCGCGCCTGATACGCCTCTGAGATACAGGCCCTGATCCACCTGCCAACGGCAGAAGAAGACACTTCCTGACCCTTAGAGGCAGGTTGGAATGAAACAAAAAGGGCCTCAGATCAGCGAAAGGCAGCTGTCCGCTTGATGTAATAGCGCAACGCCCTGCGGACGTCCAAAGTGTGCCATTGTCGCTCCAGGTCATGCGACGGGCTAGGACAGAAGTCCGGCTACACGATCTCTTGCGCTCTGTGAAACATGGTGTTAATCTTAGAGAAAGACGCATAAGTCCTCTCTGATAGAAAGAGCTGCCAGCTCCGAGATGCGTCTAGCCGAGGTAACTGCAACCAAGAAGGCAACCTTAAGAGACAAGGACCGCAGGTTACAGGTCCTGATGGGCTCAAAGGGTGACCCGGTAAGGGCCTATAGGACCCGCGGTAACTCCCAAGTAGGATACCTATGAACCACGGGCGGTTTGCTGTTGGTGACCCCCTTTGATAAAGGAGCGGACCCTGGGGTGTTGAGCCAATGGGTCCGAGTTGTCACAGGTAAACACTGTGGATAGAGCCGCCACCTGTCTGCGGATAGTGTTGGGCACCAAGCCCTTACTAACACCTTCCAACAAATAATCCAAGAGCCTTGGAATGGTCACATCCGAAAGAGCCAAGTAATTCCTTTCGCACCATTGGCAGAAATTTCTCCATGTGGAGTCAGAAATGCGATTGGTTGCCGGCCTCCGGGAGGCCTGAATCATGGAAATCACTCCTGATGAGTAGGATTCCTGAGTCAAGATCCGGCGTTCAAGTGCCAGGCGGTTAACTGGAGCCACTGGGGCTCTGGTATAGTGTTGATGGTTGCAATAGTCAGCACGTTCACAATCCTGACAGCGGCTGTGAACCAATCCAATGGAAATAGCCAACACACTTAAGTTTAATAGTGGCTGCAAGGCCAGCTTAATGGTAGAGTCAGCGCACTACACTGCTCTAGATGGCAGCAAAACCAGCAATGGCACGGCCAGTGCCCTGGCAAACCACACAGGTGGCAAGACCAAATGTTAACGACCATCACACATGCAATCCACTTGGGGCAGCAATACCAACTCAATGGTCACGGCCAGGCCACATGCAGGCCACTTAGTGTACACGTGTAATCCACTTAGTGGTTGTAAAGCCTACCTAATGATAACGGCCCGCATGACGGTAACAAATTGTAAACAGAGGAGGCATAGGCGATCAAGGCTGTGAGTCGTAGTCCTTGTGTAAGAGCTGGAATGGCACCACTGAGGAGGGCCCAGTTACCCTCTGAATCATTGGTAGTTGCTCCTGATAATGCCACCTGCTGGACTGTTTCTCCTCCGGTTTGGCGGATTCTTGTCCCCTCCTGAATGGAGGATTTTGGACTTCTTGCACCTAGGAGTGCTGCTCACTTCAAGGGGCCTGAGGTGCTGCGTTGTCTACCATTGCGATCAGAGACATCTCAGTGGAGTGCTGAGAGGGATCTCAAGAGTTTTGCATCGGTCTCTGCCATCGTAATTAGAGATATCTCATTGGTGTGCTGAGAGGTACTCTGCTGAGAGGAATCTCAATAGTAAGGAGCAGAGTACTGATAGTGGCAGGGCCACTCAAGGTAAGAAACAGTTGGCCTTGGGTTAAAGTGGCTGCAGGACCAAATTAATGGTACTGCCGTTACACAGGTAATTCTCCTGATGGCAGCAGGACCAATAAGGGCACAGTCAGTGCTCTGGACAGTTCAACTGCGGCAGCAAGACCAACTGAATGGTAATGGCCAGCTCACATGTTGTTCACTTAGTGGCGGCAAGACCAACTCAATGGTAACAGCCCACTCACATGTAGTTCACTTAGTGACAGCCAGACCAACTCAATGGTAGCAGCCAACTCACATGTAGTTCACTTAGTGACAGCAAGACCAGCTCAGTGGTAACAGCCAACTCACATGTAGTTCACTTAGTGACGGCAAGGCCAACTCGATGGTAGCAGTCAACTCACATGTAGTTCAGTTAGTGAGGACAAGGACCGCTCAAAGGTAGCAGCCAGCACAATAGTAGCGATTGGCGATGGCAAGACCAATTTAATGGTACGGCTAGCACACCTTCACAACCGTATTCAGGCCTTCTGTGAGGCCAAGCCAGTGGCTTGCCTCTGAAGAGGGCTTCGGAATGTAGAGAAATAATTCTCCAAGGCACAAAAGCGTCAGGGTGTGGTTGCCTCTGGGCTGGTGTCTCCTGCTGGCCTCTTTCTCTGCTGTTTTGGAGGGCTTTTTGCCAGAAACGGTCTTGGCCTTGGCCTTACGTTTTTCAGCAGCCTCTAGCTTGGAGGACTTATGCTGCTTTTGGCCAGTACGGCTGGTAGTGGCACCGTGTGCCGTGTTGTCTGCCATCACAACAAAAGGTGAGATGTCTCAGTGGTGAGCTGAGAGGGATCTCAATAACGAGGAGCAGAGTACTGTTTGTGGCTTTGTGCCACGGCCCTGGGATCAGATAAGTACTCTTGGCTAATGGTGGCTACCGGACCAACTTAATGGACGCTGGCACACCTGCAATGCTCCTGATGGCGACAGGACCAGTGACTGCCCCCTCAGTGCACCGGGTAGGTCTACGGTGGTGGCAAGATCACCTCAGTGATAACGGCCAGCTCACACGTAGTTCGCTTAGTGGCAGTCAGACCAACAAGTGGTAATGGCCAGCGCACTAGCCCTAGTTTGTCCCAAGGCTGGATCCAGTCCTGACCAAAAGGGATGACGGCGGGCATACGGGAAGAGCCGTCGGCCCGAACCTCCTGGAAAGGTGGGAAAGCACCCTCTGTTTCTCCCTGTTTTCCATTAGAAGGGAGTAAGGGCCTCCCCAAAGAGACGCCCGCCCTGGTACGGGGCGGCAGCCACGCGCCATTTGTGTTTGGTATCAGCTCTCCAATTCCTGAGCCACAGCAAACCTTGTGCGGCGACGTTGGAGGCTATGGCACGAGCCGAGAACCTGGCAGCATGTAGAGACATGGCTGCCATATACTCCGAGACCGCCATTAACTTGGTTAAGACCTGATGGACTCTTACCTCCTCAGGAGGAATCCTGGCCTGGAGTTGACGGAGCCAGATTAGAGAGATACTGCTCCCAAATGAGTGAGGGGGCAAAGCGGAATCTGGGTAATGAGGAACACCGGATCGCGAGAGGTCTGGCGATGCCATGGAGGTCAATGGAGCGAAGACCGCCTGTGGGTGCCCTGTGGGCGCCCTGTGGACGCCATAGCCTGAGCAACTGCCTGGGAAACCATGGCCTGCAGTTGATCCGTGAAAGATGGATATCGAAGCCCCGCTGCGGTGGGGGTAAACGTGGCTGTTGGAGCCTGTATTTGACCCACGAAGGATGGTCCCTCAAGAGGCCGAAGCCCCGCTGCAGTTGGGGTAAAAGTAGCCTCTGGTGCTTGAGAGGGTCCCTGAGGCCTTGGTTCCTCTTCAAAGAGGGAAAGGTGCTCTTGATAAGGACCGGTTGAAAAACCCTGGTCTGAGTCCCATTCCGGGGACCATGCCGGCACGGGAGGCTCAAGGCGTGGGCCACAAGGCAGCATCGCCATTGTGATAGGGGGGCGGGTTGACCATCTCCCCTACAGCCAGTTTTTGTGCACGTGAGAATTGTTTCTCCAAGGCACGATGTCTGCGGCTGGCCTGTTTGTCGGTCGCTTTGGAGGCTTGCTTGTCAAAGCCGGCCTTAGTTTTGGCCTTGATTTTAGCAGCTGCCTTCTGGCTAGAGGACTTATGCTTTGTATGTCCACCCGAAGTGGAAGCCTGTGGCTTGGTGTTATCTGCCATTATAAAGCGAGAGTTTTCAGTGGGGTGCTGAAGCGTCTCGGTCTGCAAGAGATGCGGCTGTTAACCACCAAGGTGGGACTGGCCTGCACGTGGATCTGTGATAGTCCGGCCCACCGGCAAGCACGAAGTCACACTTAGCGACGGATGTCGCGTGTCACTTAGCATTGATGAAACTGAGCGTGAGAGACCTACCGTTGAGGTCAAGTTCACGTTTAGTGACGGGATCACACGTGTCTCACTTAGTGACGGTAAGCTCAGTATTGGCCGATTCACTAGATGCAGACTATGGCAACAGGCTATAACTGGCAAGGCCCAAATTGTTTGTTTTGAAGCGATGATTGTCAGATGAGAGAGTAACTGACACTGGGTCTAAATCTTATTAGGCCTGGTGAACGAGGCTAGTGGTGTTGTACAAAATAACAACAACAACAATAATAATAATAATAATAGTAATAATAATAATAATAAAGTTGGAAGGGACCTTGGAGGTCATCGAGTCCAACCCCCTGCTCAGGCAGGAAACTCTATACCATTTCGGACAAATGGCTGTCCAGTTTCTTCTTAAAAACTTCCAGTGTTGGAGCATTCACTGCTTCTGGAGGCAGGTTGTTCCACTGGTTAATTGTTCTAACTGTCAGGGAGTTTCTCCTTAATCAGTTTCCATCCGTTGCTTCTTGTCCTGCCTTCAGGCGCTTTGAAAAATAGCTTGATTCCCTCTTCTTTGTGGCAGCCCCTGAATACAAGGGACCACTCTATCCTGAGGCCAGGCAGAGCTCTCATGGCCTGTAGCTGTTAAAGCTTGAAAGGCAATCACCAAAATGCTTTAATTAGACCCAAAATCCCTTATACACTGCTGCTTGATGACTCAAACAGAAGGAAATGCGGCTGTGTGGCCTTTGGATCGCTCAGCTCGCCTCCCCTGTTCCGTCCGGAGTTCAGGGCTTTGACTGCTTACTGCAGTCCAAAATGGCGGCTGCAAGTAATTCGGGCCAGGGGAAAATGAAAGTAAGTTGTAATAATAAGTTTCTTCTAAGAAAACACCGTTTTCCTCGATTGCTGGCTTAACCGGGCTGCAAGCCACCTTTTATTCCCCTGGTAAAAGGAATTTCCAGTCAAAATAAGCCAAGGAGTAAATCACAAGGCGAGAGCAGCCAAGATAACAGGGAGCACTTTTGTGCAAAAGGCTCCCTGTGAGAGAAATAATGTTAGAAGAAAGAAGGAGCCGTAAATCACAACGCGAGAGCAGCCCAGATAGCAGGGAGCACTTTTGTGAAAAAAGGCTCCCTGTGATAGAGCCTGTGAGAGAGAAATAATCAGTTAAAAGAAAGAAGGAGCCGATTGCCACGCGGCGCCTAAAATCAGCTGAGTGGAGGGCTGCAGAAAACAAACAGAAACACTCTTTTTTTGAGAAATTTAGCAATCTGGGACAGCGCTGATGCCAGTTCTGACCAGATGATAACAGAAATAGAAAGAATCCACGAGTGGAATAAACTGAATATAACCTGCTTTCCTCAATTAGCTGGGAGCCAAATTTACCACGTCTGTCTGGGCTGAGACCAAGTCGAAACTGGGGGCGTGACCTGGCCCGGACGGGCGTGGCAACTTTGACTGATTTGGTCTAATTGGGCAGGAAGACAGAGTTAAACCATTCGTGGATTCTCCATTCTTCATGCTGGAGAACAGCTGGACAGTAAAATTGGTTCTTAGGAATTGTGGAGGTGAATATTTACTGACTTTCATCTAAGAAATAGCCTTCACTAAAGGACTATCTATAACTGTGTTAGAAATGGAGGAGGACCAGCAACAACTTAATTATAAACTCATACTTGAAAAAGTCCTTGAAGCTACTGAGATAATTAAATCCAGACTGAAAGACAAAGGTGCCAGCTTAAACCTACAAAATGAAACTCTGACTTCAACGAAAGAACCTATAATTCAAAAACCAACAGAGGCAGAAGAAATTAATACCAAGACAGAGGACTTTAAAGATCAACAAATACAATTTACTGAAAATGTTGACAAACCCTGACGGCAACTAAAGAACTTACAACCCAAAAAAACAACGGAAGTGGAACAAAGCAACACCAACATGGAGGTTGTTAAAGACCAACAAATACAGCATACTGAAAACTTTGATAACCAAATAACAACTATAAAGCTGGACGTGACTCTCTACCTAAACCAGAAGAAACCTGAGGAACAAAAAGACCAAATTGTATTGAAGGAACCAATTTAGGACAACAACCTAATGATTATGAATGTGCCAGCCTTTCTGGAAAACCGATAACTAGATGGTCTCCCTTGGTTCAAGCAATATGTACAAGAATGAAGGGAGATTTATCTGATGATTTAAAGGCATTGGTATGGAAGCCTGGTTGGCACAAAAAGAAAGCTAGAGTTAGATTTTTTTTAAAAAATGGAATCTTTTGATTTATGATAGAGGATCCTAAAGTCTCAACTAATGGACTAAAGGGAGATTTTTAGATGAAGGGAAATATGATTATTGGATTTAAATAATGTTGTTAAATGATAAAAAATAAGGGATTAACTGGCTTAATATTTAGGATTTAGACTTATAAGAGAAATGAAAATTAACGATCAAGAATTAGCTTTGAACTATTGTTTAGCCCAGATAATATAGATGATGGATTTGAGACAATATAGGACTATTAGTAAGTGATGATGCATTAGGATGAGAAATAGAAAATGTTTATATAAGATAAGAATAGATTTAAGTAAGTAATATGTATATTCTAGATATGATAATTGTTATGTAGTGAAATAAAGGAAATTTGGATTACCCGAAATTCAAACACTATGGATATTAAAGGTTAAATTGGTATAATGTAATAAAAAATTAAAAATTAAGTAAAACTTAAAAACAGGATATGGATATGTATAAGCAAAAAAAAATATTGATAAATGTTCTAACTAACTTTGTTATAATTAAAAATTTATAAACTTAAATGTGATATAACAAATGTTAAGGGAAATAGAGAAGGAATTTCTGATGATGTAACCTGAGATATGTAGTAAAGATTTTGTTATTGAATTACTGATTACCCAGTCACCACACTGCTTTCCAAATACTCAATGTAAAATTGGAAAACCAATAAAACTTGTTTAAAAAATAATAATCTTATGCAATAGCTTTCTGTAAGACCCTACAGACTTTACCAAATCAGCTCGCCTTTGACTTTTCTTGGACAAATAAAGTGTACAGCTGGCTGGTTTCAAAGGAGATGCTTGTGAGCATAGGCATCACATTGCCTAGCTCTGAATTTAACTAATATTTACAAAATGATACCACATATTCAACATTACAAAAAATCATTTTTTGCACTTTTTCTACTTTTTACATACATAGCCTGCATGTAATATAAATTTATGAACAATATTATACCAATAGGATAGGATAGGATAGGATAGGATAGGATAGGATAGGATAGGATAGGATAGGATAGGATAGATGTCAGAACCCATTCTTTCCCTGGGTGGGGGGATCTATTTCATTTCTTGCTATTTCCCTCTGAGGGTTCTGCCATTCTCCTGAGGGGGAGGGGGGAAGGCTCTGTGGTATGTTTTCTGTTTTGCTACAATGTATCCTTTCCACTATTTCTGCATACTTACTCTCTGAACTGTCTCTCCCTTGATGTCAACCTGGGGGTGAGAAAGGAATGTGCCTCAAGCCATCTGACTTATCTCTCGCTGCAGAAGGGAAGGTGCGAAGACCCAACAACCTTTTCACAAGCATGGGAACGGACCCCGTTATCAACTCCGTTCCCACAGCGGACTTAACACCTGGGGATTGGCCAATTCAAACTGACTGGATGAACTGTTGGGGTGGGGTTTGCTTGGGACTCTTTTAACCTATTGATCTGAGCGGGAAACCCTCAGATCCTGCCTTCTATGCCTGCTATCAGCTTCTCCTAATAAAAGTTCCTTTTGGAATGAAACTGTTTCAAGAGTCTTGCTTTCTTGGGATGAGGTTTTGAAGTGGGCCCTGACATTAGGCAGGATCTGCAGTAATAGTCAATCCGCAAGGAAGACCCTTGCTGGGGGGCTAAGCAAACGATGTCTGATAGCGGAACAGAAAGGGAAGAACCTGCCATGGGAGGGGAGGTCTCCCACCAAGCAGAGCCCAGCCAATACAGTTCTCAATCCTCGAGCTCGTCGGACAAGGTGGTGGTCGTGGAACGCTGCCACAAACGCAGGTGGTCGATGGGCTTCGGGAAGGAGGAAGACTGGGATAAGAGATCCAGGGAAGTGACGTTCAGACACGACAGTCACCAACCGGGTTGAAAAGTCGAGATGGAGAGGTCGCTTTGCCTTAGTGAAGACGAGGACCAACCGCCCTGTTCAAACCGATTCCTGGAGAAAGCCATCGACATGTTGAGAGCCGCTTTCGATTCCATGAAGGAGGAGAAAGCCGACCCATGTCGGGGCACCGCCAATCCAGGCTCAGCCGAAGGAACAGATGAAGGGGTGTGGGTGAACCAGTGGTCCCATTCCCTTCCACCAGCACCACGGAAGCAGCAGACATCGCTACAGTGATGGAATGGATTGCACAATTACAAAATACCTGGCCAGTCGTAAGAAAGGTGTTAGACAAAGCTAGGAAAGCATATAAATTCCAGGCAGATAAGAAACGAAGCGAACCCAAACCGTTTCAAGTAGGAGAGAAAGTTTACCTGTCAATGAAATACTTAAAATCCCTGCAGCCCTCAAAAAAGTTAGGGCCAAAATTTGTGGGATCATTTCCCATTAAAAGAATAATCAATCCTGTCACAGTAAAATTGGAGCTCCCAAAGACACTCAGACAGGTTCACCCAATTTTCCACTGCAGTCTTTTAAAATGCAAACTGCAATCGCCCTTAACGCCAGCTGCAGCTCCTTCCCCTCCTCCAATCATGGTAGAAGGTGAACACATTTTGAAATAAAAGAAATCCTAGATTCCAGAAAACATCATGGTTCCACCCAATATCTAGTAGAGTGGAAACACCTGCCGCCATCCCAAAATGAGTGGGTTCAGAAACATCATGTTAGAGTCCCCAGACTACTTAATAAGTTTCATGCCGCATACCCAGTTAAACCAGACTAATCTTTGTCTCCCTTTTTTCTGCTTTATTTTCTACAGGTGGATCTCTCATTTTTTCTAAGGATGTCAGAACCCATTCCTTCCCTGCGGGGGGGATCTATTTCATTTCTTGCTATTTCTTTCTGAGGGTTCTGCCATTCTCCTGAGGGGGAGGGGGAAGACTCTGGTATGTTTTCTGTTTTGCTACAATGTATCCTTTTCGCTATTTCTGCATACTTACTCTTTGAACTGTCTCTCCCTTGATGTCAACCTGGGGGTGAGAAAGGAATGCGCCTCCAGCCATCTGGCTTATCTCTCGCTGCAGAAGGGAAGGTGCGAAGACCCAATAACCTTTTCACAAGCATGGGAACGGACCCCGTTATCAGCTCCGTTCCCACAGCGGACAACACCTAGGGATTGACCCATTCAAACTGACGGAACGGAACAGAGCTGGAAGGGACCTTGGAGGTCTTCTAGTCCAGCCCCATGCTCAAGCAGGAGGACCTGTCCTATACCATCTCAGACAAGTGACTGGCTAGCGTCTTCTTAAAAATCTCCAGTTTTGGAGCACCCACGATTTCTGGAGGCAAGCTGTTTCACATATGTTTATTCTTACTGGATTAATACATACATATATAAATTATCCTTCCCACCAAAAAAAATCCTTTTTAAAACAATTTTAAACACATCATTAAAATCTAATCATAGAGTAATATTGATTAGTTTGTCCTATTGCAGCAATAAAGAACCTGCTTGTAGATCAAAAGAGAATGTTTATCATCAATTGATTGTAAACTTGGATCATATTGTCTTTTCAACTTCAAAGAATAATTATTTCTGCTGTAGCCCATGCCCAGTAAATCTGTAATCTGTCAAGCCCCGTGGGCTCGACATTAAAGGGAGGGGGGAGGGAGACGATGGGAGGCCAGCGCCGACGCCAAACAGCTGAGGGAATCCCCTGGCTCAGCGCCAGAAACCTGTTCAGCACAGGAAACCCCGATGGAGGCTGGCGGTAGGGACGTTGCCCGGGGAGTAGCTGGGGACGCTCCTAAGCCGCTGAACGGCTGAAAGGCAGGGACGACGCCAGGGGAGACACTGGGGATGGTCCTACCTGTTTCATGAAGCCGCCAAACAGCTGAGCAGTCGCGTCTCTGACAAACAACTGATCAGAGCAGAAATGACAGCCGGCAGCAAGAACTGAGAGGAGAGCCGGGGGGCTGCGCTGCTGCTTTTCAAGCTGAGCACCGGATGCTGGCTAGCTGGTTGGCGGGGTGGAGCTGAGGGGAAGGATTGTATGTAAGGCGTGGGGGGACGAGTGGAAGACGGCGTTCAACTGCCCACTTGGCAGTTACCAGTTCCGGGTGATGCCATTCAGCTTGCAGGGAGCCCCTGCGGTGTTCATGCAGCTCATGAATGAGGTGTTGCATGAACACCCTTTACCGTGGCGTACTCGTGTATTTGGATGATATCTTGATCTATACCTCCAACATGACGGAACACGTCCGACTGGTAAGACAGGTGCTAGACAAATTACTGAGAGCACACCTATATGTGGAACTATCCAAGTGCGAGTTCCACCAAACCCGGTTGGACTATTTAGGGTACCAGATATCGGGGGAAGGGGTGGAGATGGACTCTGCTAAAGTCAGGGACATGCTGGAGTGGCAGGAACCACAGACTCACCGTCAATTGCAGAGTTTCCTGGGATTCGCCAATTTCTACTGGCAGTTCATCCCTTTGTTTGCTACGGTGGCCCTACCCCTAGCAGACCTGCTCCGCACACGATAGACAGCGGTCGAGCCATGCCCCGGTCAACCACTAGCGTGGACTTTGGCCTGTTAGAAGGCTTTGAGGACCTGAAGGCCCTTTTCGCAAGGGAGCCGGTTTTACTACATCCTAACCCTGACCTGCCGTTTGTCGTACAAGCTGATGCCAGCGACATCGCACTGGGGGCGGTTTTGCTCCAGAGGAATGGGCAAGGGGACGTTACAGCCCTGTGCTTACACCTCCCGTAAGCTGACAGACACAGACCGGGCATGGGCAATATGGGAGAAGGAGGCATTCGCAGTGCGGTGAGCATTGTCAACTTGGCGACACTTCCTGGAGGGAGCGAAAGAGGTTTGGACGGACCATAAAAATCTTGAGGTTTTGCAGACACCGCTGCACCTGTCCCAAAAACATGTACGGTGGGCACAGTACTTTCAACGCTTTCACTTTCAGTTGAAATACGTGCCAGGAGGTAAGAACTTTTTGTCGGACGCACTGTCACGAATGCCCCAATATAACAGCAAGTGGGAGGAGGTAGTACAAGCCATTATGCCTCCCTTCAGGCAAGCGGCAGCGCAGGTGGTTGTACGCTAACCGGCAATTGACCTGGTCCAGGAGCTGCATAAAGCAACCCAAGACCCCTGGCTACTTGAGCATCAAACACTGCTGACTAGGAGGGATGGGCTGGCTTGGAAGGGTGACAAGCTATATGTCCCACAGGTGATAAGACCAAGGGTGTTACAAAGGTGTCATGATGTGAAGCAGGCGGGGCACTTCGGGTTTCTTAAAACCCTGCACCTGGTGAGACGCCAATTCTGGTGGCCACGGATGAAGGCGGACATAGAGGCTTACGTGAGGGGCTGCCCTGTGCCACCACAAAGCCCTGTACTGGAAGACCGCCAGTGTTGCTGCAAAAAGTGGCAGACCTGACCCGGCCATGGGAGGATATAGCGATGGACTTCATTGTGGAGCTGCCGGAGAGCCATGGTTATACAGTGATCTGAACAATAATCAACCTCTTTTCCAAGCAGGCCCATTTTGTCCCGTGCAAGGGGTTGCCGTCCGCTCGTAAGCTGGCCAAACTATTCATCACGCAGGTATACTGCCTGCATGGGGTGCCCCGATGGATCATCTCGGATTGGGGGGTGCAGTTCATGGCCCGCTTCTGGCGTGAGTTCGTTTGTTCCATTGGGTCATCCCAAGGACTCAGCTCGGCTTATCATCCCAGTACCAACGGGGCGGCAGAACGGGCCAATGCAATGGTGGAGCGATATCTGCGGAGCTACGTCTCTTACCAACAGACGGACTGGGTTGAACTACTACCGTTCGCAGAAGTAGCGTATAACAATGCAGTGCACAGCAGCACTGGTTTTGCCCCCTTCCGGGTGGTACATGGCCTAGATTTTGTCCCGATCCCCGAGTGTTCTCAGGGGGACCCCTCTCCCTGTCAACCCCATGATTGGATAGCTCACATTGGGAAGGTTTGGGGAAACGTGAAGAAAGCCTTAGTAAGAGCAGAGGAGGCCTCAAAGGCGCAGGCAGACAAGAAAAGGGAGCCCCAAAACCCTTTTCGGGTGGGGAACATGGTATACTTGTCAACTAAGTACTTACGCCTGCGGGTGCCCTGCAAAAAGTTAGGACCAAAATATCTAGGGCCATTCCGGATCACGCAGGTTATCAATCCAGTAGCTGTATGACTACAGTTACCCCAGCTCCTGGGGAAGGTACACCCGGTCTTCCATTGTAGCCTACTGAAACCGGTAGAGGGGACCTCCTTTAGGTACATGAAAGGGGCACCGGGCCCTGTCACAGATGACCATTACGAGGTTCAGGAGATCCTGGACTCCCGAGTCGGACGGGGTCAGCTACAGTACTTGGTACGGTGGAAGGGATACCCCGTTACAGAGGCGTCCTGGGTGGGGGAAGCGGACATCGAAGTCCCCCGATTGTTGAGAAAGTTCCACCGGCAGTATCTCAGTAAGCCAGGAGGGGGGTCAGCTGAACCATCTGCCACAGCAGGTGATTGATCACATGTTTCTCCTTGCCTTCCAGGTGGACCCTGGTAGAGGGGGCCACCTGTCAAGCCCCGTGGGCTCGACATTAAAGAGAGGGGGAGGGAGACGATGGGAGGAGGCCAGCACCAATGGCAAACAGCTGAGGGATTCCCCGGCTCAGTGCCAGACAGCTGTTCGGCACAGGAAACCCCGATGGCGGTAGGGACGTTGCCCGGGGAGTAGCTGGGGACGCTCCTAAGCCGCTGAAAGGCAGGGACGACACCAGGGGAGATGCTGGGGACGGTCCTACCTGCTTCACAAAGCCGCCGAACAGCTGAGCAGCCGCGCCTCCGACAAACAGGTGATCGGAGTAGAAACAACACCCGGCAGCAAGAACTGAAAGGACAGGAGAGCCAGGGGCCTGCGCTGCTGCTTTTCAAGCTGAGCACCGGATGCTGCTAGCTGGTTGGGGGGGTGGAGCTGAGGGGAAGGATTGTATGTAAGGCGCTGGGAGATCACTCCCAGCGCTAACTTTGCTTGCCGTGAATAAACGCTGGTCAGACCGTTCCAGTTTTGCCTGCCACCTTGTCGTCTACCACTTGCTTTTTGTGGGAACTAGGGGTTGGTAAGGACGCTGACATAATCCTTTAAAAAAATCATTTGCTGAAGTAATCTCAAAGGAAACAAGCTTTATGTTCCTTAACATTCTTTTCCATTTAATATGGTACATTCCATCAATTTAGTCCAGACTTCTTACAAATAACATCTACTTTAATTCTTTATTTGAAAAATACTGTATATTTAAATCATCCAATGCACATACAGGTGGTCCTCGAGTTACGAGTGTAATGGTGCCTGCACATTCCACTCGTAACTCGTGGGAGTAAACATAGTACCTCGGATGAGAAAACTCCCTGCTCATTAAAACGCACACGGCTCATTAAGTGCACGAGGTATCTCCGGGTGGGGAAGGCCATGGAGGGCCTAGTGATGGAACAGGCCCCCAAGGCCTCCCTGACCCACTTGGATCCAGGCCTCGGAGGACTGCTTCAAGCTGCTGCTGCCTGGAACACAACCTCTGGACCTCCCCCGATCTCTGTTCCTGGTGCAAACAGCTTGGAGGACCACTCCGAGGCCTGGATCCAACCTCTGGAGGCTCTGTTCCGGGCACTAATGGCTTGGAACAGTCCTCAGAGGCCTGGATCCGATCTTCAGAGGCATGCAGAAGCCTCCCCCAATCTCCATTCCAGGCGCAAATGGCTTGGAGTACCCATCGAGGCCTGGATCCAACCTCTGGAGGCTCTGTTCCGGGCGCTAATGGCTTGGAACAGTCCTCTGAGGCCTGGATCCAACCTCCAGAAGCATGCAGAAGCCTCCCCCGATCTCCATTCCAGGCACAAACGGCTTGGAGGACCCCTCTGAGGCCTGGATCCAACCTCCAGAAGCTCCGTTCCGGGTGGCAGCAGTTTGGAGCAGTCCTCCGAGGCCTGGATCCAACCTCCAGAGGCATGCAGAAGCCTCCCCCGATCTCCGTTCTGGGCGCAAACGGCTTGGAGGACCCCTTCGAGGCCTGGATCCAACCTCCAGAGGCTCCGTTCCGGGCGCAAACAGCTTGGAGCAGTTCTCCGAGGCCTGGATCCAACCTCCAGAAGTACACAGAAGCCTCCCTCAGCCTCTGTTCCAGGCAGCTTGGAGGAGGCCTCCGAGGCTCTGGGGACAATGTGGTCATTTTCTCCCCTGGCGCGGCAAGCTCTGGCGGGCTGGATGTGGGTACGAGGGGCCTGGCCTTCTCCCTCAGTTGAAGGCTTCAGGCCTGCCCTCAGGCAGAAAGGAGTTGGGGCAGGAACAGGAGACAGGCACCTTTTGCATAGAGAATGAAAGTTTCAGAGATCCGTGATTTGGCGCAACTTCAAACACTCGCATGAGATCACGGACTCCAGAAACTTCCATTCTCGGCACAAAAAGCATTTCCAAGCCGATTCTCATCTCCCTCAAAGGGAAAGAAATCGCGGCAGAGAGGATTTTTGCAAGGTAAATGAGTCCAGGTCAGCAGCAGAGCTTTAACTGGGGTGTCTGATCAGCACAACAGCAGCAACTCCCTCTCTAAGTAAAGCCAAAAGCTATGAAGGCCCCAGTGGCAGCTGGCAGTAAGAATCCACAACAAACACATTTTGTATATACACCAGCATGTGTATGTTACAAATCCACTACAGATTTGCTGTGTTTCACTCAGCCAAGAGGAAAAGACAAAGCAACTCTTTCCTTCCTACCCTCAGTGACCTGATCTGTTTGTTGATGGTGAACTGGCTCATTCCTCTGCAAAAATGATGCAGTCTCACAATATCCATGTGCCAAACTGGACCAGGTAATTCCAGGTCTACCAATGTTCCCTGGCCAACATCTTTGCACATGCAAAGTCAGAGCCCTGAAAAAACATGGTCCCACTCAACCTGGATAAGCACAAAGTGGAAAATGACACTTTCTCACAGCAATTTTGCTTAGCATGGACAAGCCAAAACTATTTTCATTACCCATACAATTTATTCACAATCCCCTAAGGATTGCAGCTCACAAGCTGAGAATTGTTCTGGGGTATTTTGCCTAATTTTGTGTCAACTGCAGATTTCATCAGTATCTCCCCACCTATTCAAAGTCATTAAAACAAATATAGTACTCCACTTAAAATTTCTCTATCTAATGAGTAAACATTAATGATAGTCTTTAAGTACAAGTTTCAATTTCCACCTAGAGCAGTGGCCCCCAATTTTTTGGGCACCAGAGACTGCTTCCGTGGAGAGAGGTTTTTCCACGGACTGGAGGGGGTGTGGTTTTGCATGTTTGTTTGAGCAGACCGGTTTCTGGCATACTGCCATCTGGTGCTGGTCCACGGACCGGGAGTTGGGGATCCCTGACCTACAGTTTATATCCACTCCATTGGTATGCCATGTTGCCCAAAGTTAACTTATTTTTATTCAGCAAACCACGGGATAATTGGGTTGTATATAAAAGGCACGACTGAGTATACTTTTTCAGTCCAAACTGAAAATATTTTAAAACATTTTTATATATATTATCAATAACTATTCCAGGTAAAATTTTATTGTACTAAATACATATCATGTCTAGTTGTAACATATTTTGTATCTTTTAAAGTACACTTCTAAATTTTACTGAAATTGACTATTCCAGGAATATCACATTTCTCTTTTATGTAGTAGAAAACAAGTTAATCTGCTGAAAGGTATGAATTTAACAAGTTAGCAACAATATACTGGTTCCTTTAAGCTCCATTAATCTTAACACAAAACAAAAGAGTTTCCTTTAACGGTCAGATTCTTAACCTTCTGCTGTTCTGGTGTCAGAGTGGGGGTTAAGGTAAAAAAAATATTCCAATCAATCATGTCCAAGTGCTACAGTATTGCACACACAGAATAGCCAGAAAAAACACAAATCCTTCCCCATGTAACATCACCATGGGAACTAGCCAGCATTCCTGCTTCATACTCTATAATTCAAATTCACAGAAAACATACTTTTTATGACTGTGGTAAGGGCTATCAAGAATATTTGTACAGAATTTGTCAGTACAGATAATACTTAAAACCAAGCAAAATGCAAAATTAACAGGTTTTAGAAGTTTTAGAAACTAAAAGTGGAAAGAGATAAAAAGATAGTTGTGTTCATTTGCACTGAAACTCCATCCTCAAAACTATTTCTTACTCAATATTTCCTTTCATTCTGTTTAGTTCTAATTCATACCAACTGAGAACAAATATGCACATCTTATTTATTAATAAATTTCAGTTATTTCATACTACATCTTCTGTTCTACACAGACTCCTGCTTGAGCAGGGGGTTGGACTAGAAGACTTCCAGGGTCCCTTTCAACTTTATTATTCTGTGTTCTATTCTGTCTTAGAAATCCAGTTCAAAATAGACTGTATGTTCGTATGTGTGTGCTCATTCTTCAATAATTTGCTTTTATTGTTAATAAAAATATTATGGCAATGCAAAGTATTTGAAAAAAGTGTTTTACGAGCAAAACATGATAAGCAAAACAACTTCCTTAAAACTGTAAACCAGTTCTGCCCTTTGAAGTGACAAGTCTTTGAAGCAGTGAAGTTGACTGACCCTTCTGCAGACCATGGCTCGAGTATGTTGAAAAGGATATTTCATACCGATATGCAACATATTCTGTTTCAGCTCCTAAAAGTTCAGGGAGCAAAGAATATATCATATCATCTGTCCTAAGAGTAATCTAGGGCTCCAGAAGTATAGTCTCTACCATAAGTTTATAGTGTATGGATTAGACTTATTTGAGCCCAGGTCACATCTGAAACATCACAAACCTCTTTCAGTCATGAAGATTTATGTGTGGAAACTTTCTGCACCACTTCAAACCATTTGAGACTGATCTGGAAAAAATTGCCTAGTTTCCTAGAAGGGGCGTTGTCTTACCTGAACGCCTTTTCTCAGCATGATGAATGGAGACTCCACCAATGGGTTGAATCTGACCTCCTGCCCATTTAGACCAAGTCAGTCAAAGCTGCCACGCCTGTCCTGGCTCAGGCCACGCCCCCAGTTTCGATGAGGACGATGCAGTGACTGTAAAACGTGTTGGCTCCCAGATCCCTAACACTGCGCCCAACTGCGCCAAAGGGATGGGTGTGGAATCTCCATTCATCATGCTGAGAAAAGGCGTTCAGGTAAGACAACGCCCCTTCTCCAGCATGAAGAATGGAGACTCCACCAATGGGACGTACCAAAGCCCTACTGTCCCTCTGGGAGGGAAGCAACTTGGGCCAGTGTCCCTGTCGCCGGTACCACTTGCTGCAGTACCCTACGACCAAAAGAGGCCTCTGCCGAGGCAAACTTGTCAATCTTATAATGGCGCACAAATGGGGAAGGCGAAGACCAAGTCGCCACCCTGCAGATATCAACAATGGAGGCCTGGGTAGCCCATGCCGCAGAGGTAGCCGCACTCCGAGTGGAATGCGCCGTGACATGCTGAGGGGCCGGCAAGGAACACGCTTGATACGCCTCTGCAATACACGCCCTGATCCACCTGCCAATAGTGGAAGAAGAAACCTTCTGACCCTTAGAGGCAGGTTGGAATGAAACTCCCCTTCAGATCTGCGGAAAGGCGCAGTCCGCCTGACATAATACCGCAGTGACCTGCGGACATCTAAGGTGTGCCATCGCCGTTCCAGATCATGGGACGGGTTGGGACAAAAATCAGGCAACACAACCTCCTGCGTCCTATGGAAAGCAGTATTGACTTTGGGAATGAAGGAGGGGTCTAAACGTAAGACCACCCTATCCGTATGGAAAACACACAGGTCCTCCCTGACTGAAAGAGCCGCCAGCTCAGAGATACGCCTGGCCAAAGTAATTGCGACCAAAAAGGCAACCTTAAGGGATAAGGACCTGAGACTGCAGGACCGAAGAGGTTCAAAAGGTGGCCCCGTGAGGGCCCGTAATACCTGTGGTAACTCCCAAGTTGGGTATCTATGCACAACAGGCGGACGACCGTTGACGACCCCTTTTATGAATGAACGGATCGTGGGGTGTCGGGCCAGCGGCTCTGCATTGTCACAGGAGAACACTGTGGACAAGGCCGCTACCTGTCTGCGAATAGTGTTGGGCTGTAGGCCCCTGTTAACACCCTCCAACAGATAATCTAGGATCCGAGAGATAGTTACTGCTGATAGCGACAATTGACGTGTTTCGCACCAATTGCAGAAATTCCACCATGTGGAGTCATAAATGCAATTGGTTGCCGGTCGCCTAGAGGCTTGGATCATAGAGATCACCTCCGATGAAAATGAGTCTTGACTCAAGAGGCGGCGTTCAAGTGCCAAATGGCTAACTGGAGCCACTGAGGCTCTGGGTGCTGAATGACTCCCTGGATGAGCCTGATCCGATCCGGCGGAATCCTCCACGGCAGGACCACTGACAGGCTCACGAGATTGGCGAACCACGGCCGTCTCGGCCAGTACAGGGCTATGAATAATACCACTGCCCGTTCTTGCAGCAGCTTCCTGATGGCCACCAGAATCAGAGGGAGAGGCGGGAAGGCATACAGTAGGCCCTGGGGCCATTTGCAGCGAAGGGCGTCTGACCGCTCCGCTCCCAGAGACGGGAACCGGGAGAAAAACCTCGGGAGTTGTGCGTTTGACGGTGAGGCAAACAGATCCAGGATCGGTTGCCCAAATCTCCCAGATATTTCCTCGAATAGGTTTGGATGTAGGCCCCACTCTGAGTGGTCTACTGTGGTGCAGCTGAGATAGTCCGCCTGCCGGTTTGCCTCTCCCGATATGTGTTCGGCTCTCAGGGAGAGGAGATTGTTCTCTGCCCATGATCCCAATAGTTGAGCCTCCGCCATAAGGGATCGGGATCGAGTACCACCTTGACGGTTTACATGGGCTTTTGCCGCCACGTTGTCCGTGAGGACCAGCACGTGTTGTCTCGTAATCTCTTTGCGGAAATGTCGTAGGGCCTGATGAATGGCTCTGAGTTCCAGCCAGTTGATGTTGTGCTTCAGATCTGACCGGGACCACTGGCCCTGAGCCAACTGGGACTGGTAATGTGCTCCCCAGCCAAACAGACTGGCGTCTGTAGTCAGAGTTAGCCTCTCTGGATCCTTGAACAATGATCCTTTGGCCAACGCTGGGGAGGTCCACCACAGAAGGGATCCTAGGGTCCGTGACGGCACCCGTACCCTTTGGTTGGAAGAGCTTGTGCCCAGTCGTTGGAATGGGAGCAGGAACCATTGAAGGTTTCTGGAATGTAGTCTGGCCCAGGGCACTATTGCTATACATGATATCATCTTTCCCAGCAGCTGGGAGAGGATAGCAAGTGCTACTACACGCTCCCTGCAGACCTTGAGGACCATGGCACGAATGCTGTCCTGGCGTTCCCGAGACAGGTAGACCTGGCAGAGGCCTGAGTCTATGACCGCGCCCAAGTGCAGAATGCGGGTTGCGGGAATCATCTGGCTCTTTAGACAATTGATCGAGAACCTGTGGTCCTGCAGAGTCTTTATGGTGAGAGCCAAGTCCGCCTGGGCTGACCGGACCGAGGACGACTGAATGAGAATGTCGTCCAGGTAGCATTGTAGGCGCACTGGCACCAACCTGAGATGTGCTGCGAGCACCGCTAGGATCTTGGTGAAAACCCTGGGGGCCGATGATAGGCCGAACGGTAGTGCTCTGAATTGGTAATGGCTTTTGCCATAGCAAAAGCGGAGAAATTGCCTGTGATTTGTGTGAATCGGTATGTGCAGATACGCCTCCGTCAGATCTATAGACGTCATGAGGTCTCCTCGCCTGACACAGGCCAGGATAGACTGGAGCGTCTGCATTTTGAACTTCCGGTATGATAGATGGGAGTTCAGGCCTTTGAGGTCGAGGATCGCCCTCCATCCCCCTGAGGGTTTTGGAACCACAAACAGGATGGAGTAAAAACCTTTTCCTAACTGATCCTCTGGCACCCTCTCTATGGCTTTTATGTTTAACAGGTGCTGAATGGCCTCTGTCATAAGGCCCTTTTTTACAGGGTTCCTGGGAGGAGGACATGACAGGAAACGTCAGGGGTGGCCAGGTCACGAACCCCAGAGACAATCCCTCTCTGATGGTGTTTAACATCCAAGAGTCCGTAGTCGTGGTCTCCCATTGATGGTAAAAGCAAGTTAGCCTGCCACCTATGGGAGAGGACCTCCCTGAGTCACTTCGATTTGCGGAAGGGATGACCGCCCCTGCCCCGAAAGTACCGCTTGCCCTGAACCTAACATCTGGATCTGTCTCCATATCCGGACCGGTCAAATGCACGGTCCTGTCCCGTGGGAAAGGGCCGGGGGAACTGGCCTGAGGAGGACTCCAGTACGGAGCGAAAGGGCTATCTTCGGGCATACGGGACGAAGCGATGGGCCGACCTCCTAGAGAGGTGCGAAATGACCCTGTGTTTCTCCCTGTTTTCCACCAGATAGGGAGTCAGGGCTTCACCAAAGAGACGCCACTATGGTACGGGGCCGCTGCCACCCGCCATTTGTGTTTTGTGTCGGCCCTCCAATTCTTAAGCCATAGCAGCCTCCGTGCAGCGATGTTGGAAGATATCGCACAGGCCGAGAAGCGGGCAGCGTGTAGAGACACATCCGCCATATACTCTGAGGCCACTAGCAACTTAGTTAGGTCCTGATGTACTCTTACCTCCTCAGGGGAAATTCTGGCCTGGAGTTGACGGAGCCAGGTGAGCGAGATCCGTGCAAAGAAGGAAGTTGAGGTGGATGCTCATATTGCCCACGCCGAGGCCTGATGAGCCCTGCGGAGCGAAGCCTCCGACTTTTTATCCTCAGCCTTCAGAACCTCCGCCATGTCGCCAGGAACCTTAGTGTCTGAAAACAGGGGGGTTAGGGAGTCATCCACCTCAGGAATCTCCAGTGCGCCATTTAGAACCTGCGCTGTATCCATTAATTTACGATCGGTTCCCCCTATGGGGGGAAATGATCCTGGAGATTGCCATTGACCCCATGTTTTCAAAAACATGGGAGGGCAAGGGATCTGCTTGTGTGTAAAGACCGGCTCAGAGAACAGTGGGCTAGTGACCCGATCTGGAACCTGTTCCGGAACCTGAGGTTGCTCTGGATCAAACTTGCCGGTTGCACAGGCCTTGCGGAGCAGGGTCGGGAATAAGGCAGAGTTAAATAGGCCTACCAGGGGAGGAGGTTCTTGAGTAGGCTCCTCATCCCCCGACCACTCTCCCTCCGTGCGTCCAAACTCCGGGAATTCTGAGGCCTCACTGCCAAGTAAGCGAGAGGGGGAAACAGAGCCCTCTCCCTGTTCCATGGTATAGTGTGAAGCACTAGGTCTGGCAAAGTCTGGCGATGGGAAAGAGGCCCTAGGAGTGAAGGCCCTCTGTGGACGCGCCGTGGACGCCATAGCTTGGGCGACGGCTTGCGAGACCATGGCCTGTAGATGAGCTGAGAATGCTGGCTCATCGAGAGTGCGAAAACCCGCTGCAGTGGGAGTAAACGTGGCTGCTGGAGCCTGTAACTGACTCTCCAGAGGCGGTCCCTCAGGGGACCTAAGTCCTGCTGCAGTTGGGGTAAATGTGGCCTCAGATAATTGCGATTGCAGAGCCCCTGGTGCCATTTCAAAAAGGGAGAGGTGCTCCTGGTCATGGCCAGTTGAGAACCCCAGGTCTGGGTCCGGCTCTGGGGACCATGCCGTCGGGATGGGCTCGGGGCCTGGGTCGCATGGTAGTGCCACTATAACGGTAGTCGGAGGGATGAACCTCTCCTCCGCAGCCAGTTTCTGTGCACGGGAGAACTGTCTCTCCAAGGCACGGTGCCGGCGGCCGGCCTGCTTGTCTGCCGCTTTGGAGGCCCGTTTATCTACGCCGGCCTTAGTCTTGGCCTTAATTTTTTTAGCTGCCTCCTGACTAGAGGACTTCTGCTTGGTTTGTCCACCAGAGGTGGAAGCCTGTGGCGTAGTGTTATCTGCCATGTAACGCGAGAGTTTTCAGTGGGGTGCTGAAGCGTCTCGGTCTGCAGGAGATGCGGCTGTTAACCACCGAGGTGGGACTGGCCTGCATGTGGATCTGTGATGGTCCGGCCCACCGGCAAGCTCGGAGTCACACTTAGCGACGGTCGTCGCACGTCACTAAAGATGCTGCACAGGCGCGAGAGACCCCCCCTGCAAGGTCAAGATCGCGTTTAGTGACAAAATCACATGTGTCTCACTTAGTGATGCAGGGTATTTTTGAGAGCGTGTCACTAGATGCAGACAATGGCAACAGGCTGAAACTGGCAAGGCCCAATTGGTTGCAAGAAAGGCAATAGCCTAGGTATAGCCCAGTTAAATCTGCGGAAGGCCAATAACGAAATGAAAAATACAGGGCACCACTGTATTTGAGCTGCAATTTGAGGCCAGGCAGAGCCCTGGTGGCCAGCAGCAATTAGCTTGAGGTGTTGACTGTTTGCGTTCAATTGGCAGCCGCCAATAATTCAGAGCAGATAAATCCTTATCTGGTAAGACCCCCACCTATGAGTGCTTTATTAACTGGGTCACAAACTGCAGCCACTCCAATGCAATGAGCAGTTGACTCACGAGGCCTCCAAGATGGTGGCCGTGAAAAACAAAGAGGAAATCCGGGGCTTTCCAGACTGCCTCGTGGTCGGGGTATGCTTTTCTCCTTTACTAGGACGCTGCGCACTGCCTTCGGACAACTCTGGCAGCTTGACCACAGTAATTGTTACCCAATGGATTCCTGAGTGGCAAAGTAAAGAAACCCCGATCCTGGAGGGCCACCAAAATGGCGGCCGGGACTGTCGTCAAACAAGTTTCTGAATGGGTCTAGATGAGGGGACCCACAGAACCTGGTGGGGAAGCTATTTCCTTCACCTCCACTCCACAGAGAGCATCGACAGTCAAAAGGAAACCAGAAAGGCAATTTAAAGAAAATAATCCGATTTTCGTCCGACGCCCAAAATGGCGGCCGCAACGATCAGCAATTAATTTCAGGCGCAGATCAGCCTGAAAGTCCAAGGGCACTCCCCTTCTGTGGACAGAGACCCACAAACACCAACAGCAATAAAGGATTTAATAATCAGAGGGGGGGAATCGCCACGCGGCGCCCAAAATGGCGGCCACAATGATCTGCTACAAAGGGAACTCACACACCCACAGAGATACACTAAAGAAATTAAATTGATTGTGAGTAAAATCACAATCTGGAACAGTGTTGGTCCCAACACTGATCGGGGGAAAACAGAAGAAGGGAAAATCCACCAATGGAAATTACTAACTAAACCTGCTTTCCTCAAAGACTGGGAGCCAAAGTAGTCACGTCCGTCCGGGCTGAGACCAAATCGAAACTGGGGGCGTGGCCTGAGCCAGGACAGGCGTGGCAGCTTTGACTGACTTAGTCTAAATGGGCAGGAGGTCAGATTCAACCCATTGGTGGAGTCTCCATTCTTCATGCTGGAGAATGTTTCATTCTTGGAATGCAATCATTTACACATCCCTATGGCTTTATTTTTTGCAAACTTGCTTTGTGAAGCATGTTTTTTTGAATGCTTTGCACAATACTAGTAAGTCAGTAAAAAAGACAAATGATTGCTTACATTGCATCATTTTGTCCTTTATTTTCATCTAAAACCATTAATGCAATTCAATTTCTAAACCAGTGTACCTATTAAGGTTGTGAAAAGAGAACACCTGTCTGATCTTGATGAACATAAATCACCAGGACCTAACGGATTACATCCCAGAATTCTAAAGGAGCTGGTAGATGTTATCTCAGAACTATTACACCATATCTTTCAAAAAATCCTGGAGCAACGGGAAACTACCAGAGGATTGGAAAAGAGCTGATGTGGTTCCCATCTTCAAAAAAGAGGGGGAAAACAGACTCAAGAAACTACAGACCAATCAGCCTAACATCAATACCTGGGAAGATAGTGGAAAAGATAATAAAAAACAAAGATCTGTGAACATTTAGAAACAAAGTTATAACTAGAAGCCAGCACGGGTTAGCCAAAAACAGATCATGCCAAACCAATCTTTCATTCTTTGACCAAGTAATTAAATTAGTAGACCAGCGAAATGCTGTGGACATAGTATACTTAGACTTCAGCAAGGCATTCGACAAACTAGACCACAACCTACTTCTTAGAAAGCTAAAAAAAAGTAGGATAGACAGTATCACCATCAGATGGATTTTTAACTGGCTGACAATGCTACTACATCTACATGGAGGGAAATAAGTAGTGGGGTACCACAAGGTTCTGTCCTAGTCCCAGTATTCTTTTTTTTTTTTTAATAACAAGTTTTATTAATTTTTTTATTTGTTTTACAGCCAAGTGCTTATAACACATCGTGGAGATAGGGCACTCCATAGAACAAAGCAAAAGATACAGTCATACATATACAATTTAAACTACTTCTTTAAAGGTTCCCTCTCTATTTTATCAATAAAGAAAAGAAAAAAAAAAAGAAAAAGAAAAACACACAAAAACAAAAAACAAAAGCTATCAATCATATTTTCACCCGTTTTCAGGCTTAACCAACTTTCAATTAACCTATTTCAATTTGGTCTTACATAAACATATAGTATACAATTCGAGCATTCCTAAAATATAAATTGTTTCTCACATATACCTATTATTCCAATTTCAATTTATACTTCTCAATCAGATTATATCTCTTATTCTATTCTATTTCACATACATATTTTGTAAGTAAACATAAGTTTATATATTTTAAAACCATTACATTTTAGCCTAAAATAATAAAACAATAATTATTTCTATAACTATTATATTTTAATGTTTCTCAACTATATTCTATTTCATATACTCTATCCAATATTTTTATAGATCAATCCAAATCCCTAAAAATTCCTCAATTGTTTCAATTTAGTCCACTTAATACATTGCTAATTACCATTCAATTCTTGTGAGTAAGAATATCAGTAATATTTCACCAATCTCAATCTAACTCCTTTAGTTTTAGATTTTCCAATTTTTCCTATTGCCATTCCAAACCATAATCAAATCCATAATTTAGATCTAATGTTGACTCAGACCAGAATAACCTTAAAAATCTCAAAAGTATTAGCTCGATCAAAGTCCAAAAGCCGTTTTTACCCATCAAATGAAGTTTTAGCTCTCATTTTTAAATCTAATTCTAGCTTTCTTTTTGTGCCAGGTAGGTTTCCACAGCAGCCTCTAATTCCTCCCATCTTAGTGATTGGCTATAAGCCTTTTCCCACCATTGAGTCCAATCATAGTCTTCTTCTCTTTTGTCCAGTGTTGTCTGCACTATCATATTGTCAGCGTTTTTTGTGCCTCGTGTTTGGAAGTCCATTCCTGTTGCTTTTAAAATTGTAAATGTTTTAGTTGAATTCTGCTTTTGGTCATCAGAAATCTCCATCATTTGCATGTGGGATGTATCCTCTTCCTCATCAATAGATTGTGAATATATTTCATCCATCTCGTTAAGTTGTAGATCTGATTGTGTGTCATAGTCAGTCAAAGTTTGAGCTTCAGTTTTTAATTCTGAAACCTCCTTTTCCCTAAGCGTTCTAATATGTTCTTTAAATTCCACTCTCATTTCCCAAAAAATTTCTAATATAAGTCCATAATTAATCTGTGAGTAGGATTCCATCCTCTCTTTTTTTTTTTTTTTAGTGGAAGTTCAGCTTAAAAAATAGATTGCAGCGTTATAAAATATAGAATCCAAACCGAACTATATTTCCAAACAGAAATTAAAAAAAGCAAATAGTCAAGTCCAGCACAGAAATAAAAAAAGCAGCAAGAGTCCCGATCAGTAGCAGTCAGTTATTATATTATAGTCCAGTCTGGGCATCACGCCAAAATCAGGGAGTGGGAGTTCAGCTGAAGATAGTTACATTGTATCAGTCAAAGTTTCTGGGCTTCACGCCAAGTTCAAGGTTGCATTGTAACCAAAACAATCCACATGAGTCCGCCCAGAAAACAGAAGGTTTTTTTTTTTAAAGTAGTCAATACTGTTCAGGAGGGGGGGGGGAAGCATTCCACCCCCCTCCCTAAAGGTTTTCACCTAAACTGAAGATAAACAAGCCAAGCGAGAGAGTCACAGTAAGGATATTTTTCAGGATACCCGAATTCCAACAGCTTATATAAACAAAACAAAACAAAACAAAAAAATTATTTTTCCAAAGCCCGTTTTCCCCAGTGTCCAAACACTGCTTTCTCAAAATAGGGAAATAGTCCTTAAAGCTGTTAACAGGGAAGTAGATAGATTAACAAGAGGGAAGGAAAGGTCTCACTCGGATCTTCCACGGTGGTTCTTTTTGCTTAGATGTTGCTGTGACTTTCGGCTGGAGCAGCTAAGTGATCGGCCATGTTACTGGCCGATCTTTTCCCCGTCGGCCCAAAGGTGATTTCTCGGACCGCAGAGGGAGCTGCCACTCCCTCCGCGATCGACGAGTGCCCTCCTCTACGGTGGTCGCCCCTCCAGGGTGACTTTCGACCCTGTCCAGGGTCTACCGGCGGGGGGAAACCGGACGGCAAAGAGAGCAAGTTCTTTGCACGTCCGCAGGCGCTGCAACCAGATCCGGAAGTCCCCAGTCCCAGTATTCTTCAACATCTTCATAAATGACTTAGATGAGGGAAGGGGAACTGATCATATTTGCAGATGATACTAAGCTAGCAGGAATAGCCAACACCCTATAGGGCAGTGATGGTGAACCTTTTAGAGACTGAGTGCCCAAACTGCAACCCCAAACCCACTTATGCATCCTCGAGTGTCGGGTGGGTGTGGCCCATTGGCTGGGTGTGGCCCATTGGGTGGGCGTGGCCCATTGGGTGGGCATGGCTGTGGTGGTAATGGCAGACTGGGTGGGACTAAAAAGTTCAATCAATCAATTCCAACTTTGCAAGATCTTTTTTTTTCCCGTGAGAAGTTGACATTGACTGATTGAACCTTTTTTTTTTTTTTTGCACACGGCGGCGGAGGCCTAAAGTTAAAAGGTTTTATAAAACCCAGCTGAAGGCCTAGGACTGGGGCGACGGCGCGCGTGTCCACAGAGAGGGCTCTGAGTGCCGCCTCTGGCACCCGTGCCATAGGTTCGCCACCACTGTTATAGGGTGTAGGGGCTCAGGACCCCTTACTTGATTTTTATTTTTAATGAGAGTTGACTTAATGTCAAAGTTCCGGCTGATAACCCCAACAAAGCAAGCACACCTGAGACACTGCAATCTCTAATGCCAGGCTTTATTGAGCATAGCATATTGGCACTAATGAATGTGAAAGTCAGTTCTGATTAAATTGGTGCAAAAGCAGTATATTAAAAGTATAGTAACTCCCTTTCCCCCTTGATAGCACAGGTCACATTACCCAATTAAGCTCCAGACAATTATTATGAGAAAGAATCTTCAGTAGGCAAAACAGACTCGTGGAGGACCTTCCACAGCTGCAACACACATTCCATTCTCCCCACTCCCCCCCCCCGGGTACTGTAGACAAGCCAAGGGGGGAAAAAATACAAAACAGCATAAACGTTTCCAGGCTTGACACTGCCCTTGTTATGACTGTGGTGTTGAAATGTAAACTATTAAACATATTGTGCAAAATTGCCCACAACATACATTCTTTGATTCTTTAGAAGATCTGTTTAAGGTTGAAGAAGGAGAATACAATTGGGAGAAGGGAAGATCAAAGAAATATATTATTAATTAATATACTAATTATGGAAGTATCAAAATCAATCATTACTGACTGTTAATTAATTATTATTGTCTTTTTTTTCAAATATATAAACCAAGACAACATGCTGTGCACCAGGCACTGGAGATTGTTATTGTAAAAAACCAATAAAATATTTTTTAAAAAAATATTTAACCACTGAACTCATTACTATAAGATGTTTAGATGGATATTAATTTTGATGGCCTAAGAAGAGAGAATAATTTAATGGAGTATGCATTATTTAAAAATGTATTATATAGCAAAGATTTAAATTTTCAAAGTGCATGTTTTATATCTTATATAACTAAACTCAATTGTGAAATGGAACTTTACAGAACAATTCTACATGTCTACCGAGGTATCTCCAAGCCTAACTTACAGGCAAATGTGTATTCAGAATGCTTCCAGATGTGTTGATTCAAATTCTAAATTTCTCCTGTAATTATTTCTGAAAATAGCCTGAAATCAAACTTGCAATTATTAAAGTATATTTAAAAGGAATGGCCATTGGGTTCATTGGCAATTTACAAGGCAATTCTACTAGTGTATAAAAATACAAATAATTTCAGTTTTCTATGAATAACTATTGTACTTAATGTCATCATCATTCACACAGCAACAGTATTATTCTTTTAAAAGAAATGCAGTGCAATTACACAAGTTGAAAATTTTTTGTTCTCTTAACTACTAAAACTGGGTAAGAAAGTTCAGCCAAAAAACTTGTTTGTACTATGTAGTCAGAACTTATTCAGACAATACAGATAGTCATCAAATCAAGACCACAACAGGGACCAAAACTTCAGTCATTAAGCAATGCAATTAAATGAGTCAAGTCTGATTTTACAAGCCTTTTTACCAGTGAAATAACACAGTTAAGTGAATCTGGCTTCACCCACTAACCTTGCTTGTCAGAAGCCACCTGGGAAGGTAGCAATGGTGAACATGTTACCATGGGACACTGCAACCATCATAAACGCAGGTCAATTGCCAAGTGCCCAAATTTTGATCATGCAACCATGGGGACACTGCAATGATCATAAGTGTGAGGACCAATTGTAAGTCACTTTTTCTGCATCACTGTATTTTGAACAGGTCTATGGGAAATGTATAACTGAAGAAGAAATGAGAAAGTATCACCACACTTTGGTTAACATTTTCATAAGATATATTTGGAACAATATGTGCTCCAGCATTCAAGAGGAAACCAGGTAACTATAAAATACAGGTAGTCTTTGACCTACACTGACAACTAAGCCTGGAAGTTTTGTCATAAGTCATTGCAGTTATAAGTCAAATCACCATGTGACTGGACTTGATTTTAACAACCATTTCCATTGGTTGAAAATGACCATGGTCATTAAGCAAGTTATCATGTTCAAATAGGAATACAGCTTATCCAATGGGTGTTTTTTGATGGAAAATGGCAAAAAAGTCACAAAATGTGATCATGTGACTGCGGGACATTGTGACCAGTCTAAATGTGAGTCAGTTGTCTAGTTCCTGAAATGATCTTGTGACTATAGGGGTGATGCAGCAGTTTTAATTTTGAGGATGGATCATAAATATATTTTTTCAAATGGCCATTCATAAATTGAAGACTACTTGTGTATGTTACAGAAATAAAGGTGATTATGGTTTCTCTATTGTACTTTACTATTATAATGATGAACTATTCAAAGGGTCAAACTTTAGAATAGAATTAGAAAGAGTAGAGTAGAGTAGAGTAGAGTAGAGTAGAGTAGAGTAGAATAGAATAGAAGCTAGAAGGGACCTTGGAGGTCTTCTAGTCCAGCCCCCTGCTCAAGCAGGAGAACCTATACCAGTGGTGGCGAATCTTTTAGAGACCGACTGCCCAAACCACAACCCAAAACCCATTTATTTATCGCCGGGTGCCGGGTGGGCGTGGCCGACTGGGTGGGCGTGGCCACGGTGAATGTGGCCACCTCGATGATGCTTGTGGGGAGGAACGCCTGTGGGGGCCGGGCAGGGTTGGGGGAGATCTAGGGGGTCTCTGGCAGGTGGGGCGGTGGGCCGGAGGCTCATCCTGTGGGATGAGGCGAGGCGAGGCAGGTGGGTGTGCCAATTGCCATCGGGCAAGGCAAGGCGAGGCAGGGGCTGGAGCAGCTGCTGCCTGACACCATCGGCCCCCCCACACACAGAGGCCAGCAAGCGCATGGGGGCTGACGGTGTCCGTCAGCAGCCACAGCCTCCTGCATCATGGCAGCCCCATCGGCGTGAGCGGAGACGGCCCGGGGATGGCCGGAAAGGAGCCCTCACCTGGTGCAGGCCCTGTCTACACGGTAGCTCTGACGGGGGGCGGCTGCTGCTGCTCTGAGCCCCTTGACCAGCCAACCACACAGGGAAGCAGGAGGCGGCGGCGGTGATCCCTGCATCGCCAAGCCCGGCCGGCCACAGATCTGGAAGCGAAGCTGTGCTGATCTTCCTCGCGCTGGTGGGAGCAGCGGCGGGGGAAGGTGAGCTGTGGCACATGCCCTCCCCTCCCCGCCCGGAGGTGCATGCGGGACAATGTGCGGCAGCAGCGGCAAAGGGTGCCCGCATGCCAGATCCTGCTTTCCCCCGCCGCTGCCAGCGTGAGGATGGTCGGCAGAGCTTCGCTTCCGGATATGCTGCCTGACACTATTGGCCCCTGCACACAGAGGCCAGCGAGCGCATGGAGGCCGACGGTTTCCGTCAGCAGCCACAGCATGCTGGCTGTCCTGCATAATGGCGGACTGGCCACAGAGTCCCATCGGCGCAGGAAGAAACGGCTCCAGAACAGCCGGAAGGAAGCCCTTGCCCGGCTTAGGCGCATCCACTCGACGGATCTGACGGGGGTGGCTTCTGCTGCTGTTCAACCGGTCAACCATGCAGGGAAGCAGGAGGGGCAGCTGGTGCGCAAATCCACTGCGTCAGGCTGCTAGTGAGCAGCCGAGGCGGCTCCAGACCCCCGGCTGTCCCGGAGCCGTTTCCGCCCGCGTCTTTCTCATTCTCAATTCTCTTGCCCGTGTGTTGTCTGCACCCCACCCCCCAATTGCTCTATGTTTCGCAGCGCAGGGAGTGCGATTCACCCCCCCGCCTCGGGGCCCCGCTCTTCTGCCTGGTGCCAGCAGCTCCATCATTCGCAGCGGCCGAAACAAGAGGCGGGTCGCAGCACCCCGTTAATCCTTTCGCTGCATCGGCGCCTGAGCGGCGAGCCCGGGGGCTTGCTATTTCCCCCCCTCCGCCCCAAAATCTAGGTCGAGGTGCAAACCCAGCTTGTGTGCCTTTGCTCGGGAGGAGCAACTTCTGAGTAAATGGGTGTTGGTTTCCACTGGCGGGGGGGGGGACTGCTAGAAAAAAAATTCTCGGGAACAAAGGTTTTTTCCAACCGGTCAGCCATGCAGGGAAGCAGAAGGGGCAGCTGGTGCGCGAATCCGCTGCCTCGTCGGGCTGCTAGTGAGCAGCCGAGGTGGCTTCAGACCCCCGGCTGCCCCTCCACCTCCTCCTGCTTCCCTGCATGGTTGACCGGTTGGAACAGCAGCAGAAGCCACCATCAGACCTGTCGAGTGGATGCGCCCAGGCTGGGCAAGGGCTTCCTTCCGGCTGTTCCGGAGCCGTTTCTGCCCACGCCGATGGGGCTGTGTGGCCAGTCCGCCATTATGCAGGACAGCCAGCATGCTGTGGCTGCTGACGGAAACCGTCGGCCTCCATGCGCTCGCTGGCCTCTGGAGGCAGGATCTGGCATGGGGGCACCCTTTGCCGCTGCTGCTGCACATTGTCCCGCATGCGCCTCCGGGCGGGGAGGGGAGGTGTGCCACAGCTCACCTTCCCCCGCCGCTGCCTCCACCAGCACGAGGATGGTCGGCACAGCTTCACTTCCAGATCTGCGGCCGGCCGGGCTTGGCGATGCAGGGATCACCGCCACTGCCTCCTGCTTCCGTGTGGTTGGCCGGTCAAGGGGCTCAGAGCAGCAGCCGGTTCCCCCGTCAGAGCTACTGTGCAGACAGGGCCTGCACCAGGTGAGGGCTCCTTTCCGGCCGTACCGGGGCCGTCTGCCCATGCCGATGGGGCTGCACTGCGGAAGGGAGATGGCAGCTCTGATTCCCCCCTGCCGCCCCCCCAGCCCCCTGCCCGGTGCCCCTTCTATGCAATCCTACATGAACGCAGTGTGGATGAGAGCCTCAGCTGGCGGGGGGGCGACTTTCCTCCGCAGAGGCATCCTTGCCCTCCCATCCCACCCCCGAGCCAGACCCCCTCGCCTTCCCCTAGCAGGGACCTGATGACCCCCACCCTCCTGCCCCCACCCAAGTCGACCCCCCGAGCAGCCCAGCCCGACCAAGACGGAGGGAAGGCGAGGCAGAGAACCGGTTGTTAAAATGATTTTAAACCCACCACTGGTCGCTTCCAAAGGCCGCTCACTCACTCTCCCGCCAAAACTGCTCCTTTTATAGGTTCCCTCACCCCACCCAGCTCTCGCAGCTGTTCCCGGACTGCGCATGCGTGGAGAGGGGGAGGGGAGGAGCCCAGCAATGGCACACGTGCCCACAGGGATGGCTCTGCATGCCGCCTGTGGCACATGTGCCATAGATTCGCCACCACTGACCTATACCATCTCAGACAAATGACTTTCCCCTTCTATTCCCTCATCTAAGTCATTAATCAAGATATTGAAGAGTACTGGGCCTAAGACGGAGCCTTGTGCTACCCCACTGCTTACTTCTCTCCATGTGGATGTAGTACCATTGAGGACTACTCGTTGAGTACGGTTTGTCCGCCAGCTACAAATCCATCTTGTGGTGATGTTGTTTATTCCACCTATTTGTAGTTTACCAAGCAGTAGATTGTGGTCCACTTTGTCAAATGCCTTACTGAAATCTAAGTATACTATGTCCACAGCTTTTCGCTGATCTACTAATTTAGTCACTTTATCAAATAATGAAATAAGATTGGTTTGGCATGATCTGTTTTTGACAAACCCGTGCTGGCTACCAGTTATAACTTTGTTTGCTTCTAGTTGTTCGCAGATCTGTTTTTTGATTATCTTTTCCACTATCTTCCCAAGTATTGATGTTAGACTGATTGGTCTGTAGTTTTCTGGGTCTGGTTTTTTTCCTTTTTTGAAGATGGGAACCACATCAGCCCTTTCCCAATCCTCAGGTACTTCCCCGGTGCTCCAGGCTTTTTGAAAGATATGGTGCAATGGTTCTGAGATAACATCTGCCAGTCCTTCAGAACTCTGGGATGTAATCTGTCGGGTCCTGGTGATTTATATTCGTAAAGGTCGGATAGGTGTTCTCTTACCATTTTCTTGATTATTTTAATTTTTGTTTCTAGTTTGTCTTTTGCAGATTTTTTGGTATGTTGGGCTATAATTTCTTTTTGTGTGAAGACTGTTGCAAAGAATGAGTTAAGCAGCTCTGCTTTCTCCCTATTGCTTGTTACTTCCTTGCCATCTTCTCTCTTTTGTGGACCTACAGTTTCCTTGACTTTTTTCTTGTTATTAATATGTTGCTTTCCTGACTTCGTCTTTACATGTTCTGGCTGTCTGCTGATAATCAGCCTTAGTTATGCTTCCCTCTTTCCATTTTTTATACTTGTCCTTTTTGTCTTTCAGTTTGTCTGAGAGATCTTTGTGCAGCCATGCTGGTTTCTTTTTGACTTTCTTGTTTTTCTTTTTCAGTGGTATTGTGCTGGAGTGGGTATTTTTCAGAGTTTCCAATGCTTCTGCTTTGAAATAAGCTTTACTGATTTCATAGTGATTCTTCATACATGAACATGATTGCAATTGTGGCTTCTAAATATACAATTTTAATAACTGGCAATTTCCAATATATTTATGTCACTTTTAT
Source organism: Azemiops feae (assembly GCA_023970755.1). Taxonomy (NCBI): domain Eukaryota; kingdom Metazoa; phylum Chordata; class Lepidosauria; order Squamata; family Viperidae; genus Azemiops; species Azemiops feae. The sequence continues at coordinate 1,393,305 of JALGBA010000443.1, forward strand.
CACAGTTGTCCAACTTATTGCCTTGACATCTCATTCTACAATTGGAAGAATGATAACTGGAAAGGAAATACTATTATGCTAAAGAACAGAGCAACCATATTTAGTAGGATGACAATGTTATCTCTTCATGACAGATGTGCATTCTCATTATGCATTTACAGTAATATAATTTAAAATGTATTATATTTTGCATGTATTTATATATATTTTTCAGGTACTCTGCTCACAACAGAAATGAGCCAACTTTACCACTCACTCTCATGAGTTACTTCTGGGTTATTTTCCGAATAATATAGTAAAAATATAAGTTGAGGATATCTACGAAAACATGACATTTCCTACACCCATCATTCCAATGTCTAAAGAACTGAGGGTTTTTCTTCTTCTAGGATGTAAACTCCAATCTTGTCTGTACATGCAATGATTATATTGCTGTATGCTTTTGCATGTCAGTTTTTAAAAAGAAATGTTAAGAGCAGGCAGGGTTTTGCACTGTATTCTTTCACCTTCAACAAGAGCTTCCTTAAAGGTGAAATAGGAGACAAAAACAGTATGCTGTTCAATATTAAACAAAAATAGAATTCTAAGATTGTATCAATAGGCCAAGCCACCCTATTGTAAATAAGTGGAGAAGAAATCAGAGACGTTAACAGACTTTATCTGCCTAGGTTCAAAGTTAATATCCATGACAGAATACAGAATGACAAGGGTGGAAGGGACCTTGTAGGTCATCTAATCCAACCCCCTGATCAAGCAGGAGACCCTATACCATTTCTGACAAATGGCAGTCCAGACTCCTCTTGAAAGCCTCCAATGATGAAGCACCCTCAACTTCTGAAGGCAAGCTGTTCCATTAGTTGATTATACTCACTATCAGAAAATTTCTCCTTATTTCTAGGTTGAATCTCTCCTTGATCTTTTTCCATTCATTGTTCCTTGTCTGGCCTTCAGGTGCTTTGGAAAATAGGTTGTCCCCCTCCTTTCTGTGACAGCCCCTCACATATTGGAAAACTGCTATCATGTCATGGGTCAACCCATTCCAGGCCTTGTGTCTCCTTCCTTTGCTCTGCCCTCTTTCTAATGTTGTTTAATTGTGTGTGCGTGCATGCATGTGTATGCACGGGGTCTCCCCCCTCACAGCCCCGTACCCTCAACAGAGGATTGGAAGAGAGCTGTAACACGTTCTGCGACCGGGGGGAAGAGGAGAGAAGAATTTCCAAACTTTTTTGCCAGTGTTTCTCAATTTTGGGAAGGGAGGGAGGGAGGGAGGAGGGAGGGAGGGAGGGAGGGAGGGAGGGAAGGAAGGGAAGGAAGAAGGAAGGAAGGAAGGAAGGAAGGAAGGAAGAAGGAAGGAAGGAAGGAAGGAAGGAAGGAAGGAAGGAAGGAAGGAAGGAAGGAAGGAAGGAAGGAAGGCTTAGGCCATGAGTATGATGTCTGGCGGCAGAGATCTCTGGGGTGCGGGTGTGACCTTGGCAGCTGGTGCATCTTCTCCATGGGGGATTGAAGGGGTACAATGGCAGGGACACTTCCAGCAGTTGGGTTGCTATGGTGGAAGCTTAGGGACTTTCCCCTTTAGAGAAGCACTGCCTGGGATTCTGGTGAGAGGTAGCGATTGTCTTTCATGATGAAAAATTACTCCTCTTATGAACACAGGATTCTCCACCCCAAAATGGAGAAGCAATGGGGCTCCAGACTACCCCTACCATGAACCACTGCCTGGGATTCACACTCCCTTAAGCACACACCCATCACACGTGTAACCACACACCATAAAAGAAATAATAGGTTACAGAAAGAAACAAGACCACTTAAAAAAGAAAACCAGGCTTTTATTAGTATATTTGATAATTGTGTGCAATGGCACAGGTAATCCAATAGGGTTTGGTTGCCATATTCACTGACAAGCTGGGCAATCCATTGGTCTGCATTGTGGTATTTCTTCAATTTCTTGGAGGACCATGTCCTGATAAGAGTTGTTCATAAAATGCATCCCTGCCTACTTGGACCTGCGTCGGCCATCTATAAACACATCCCAATTGTACTCATAGCCTCCGATGAGCTGCTTCCGAATGATTATATGATCCTCTGCTGTCTGTGCTCGCTGGAAAAGATTCAACATGGCTGCTGGGAAACAAAGGGGCTGTCTTGCTTGCCCCCTCCTGGCTGGACAACTACAAAGGTATCCTCAAACCAGTGCAGGAGGGGGAGCAGCTGGGCTGGGAGATATTTTTCAGCGCCGCTAGATATTCATCCAAGTCTGGGACAGGCATGAAAGCCAAGGCCACAAACATTTTTGTCCTCACAGCAAATCAGCATCTGTATTGTATTCATGTGAGGTTCCATCTCTAACCAAATGCTTCCTCATATTTTGTGCGAGATGACAAAAAGACCCTTTTAAAGCATTCTCTGGGAAGCATTCTCTGATGGCATTCTGGCAGCCAATTCAAAATCACAGTGAATGGACTTCCGGTTTTGGTCGCAGTGCAGGCGGTCGCACAAAGAGTTTGCTCTCTTTGCCAGCTGGTTTCCCCCCACCGGTAGACCTGGATAGGGTCAAAAGTCGCCCTGGAGGGGCGGCCACCGTGAGGAGGCCACTCGTTGATGGCGGAGGGAGCGCAGCTCCTCTGCGGTCCGAGACAGCTCCTTTGGGCAACGGGGAAAAGATCGGCCATTAACATGGCCGATCATCTAGCTGCTTCAGCCGAAAGTCACAGCAACATCTAAGCGAAAAGAACCACCATGGGTGATCGGGTGAGACCTTTCCTTCCCTCTTGATACCCTATTTACCTTCCTGAGAAAAGCTTCTAGAATTATTTCCCTATTTTCAGAAAGCAGCGTTCGGATACTTGGGAAAACGAGCGTTGAGAAAAATAATTAATTTTTACTGACTATTTGAGCTGTTGGATTTCGGGGATTCTGAAAAAATCCTTATAGTGAAGGTGGATTTTCTTCTCTTTGCTGCTTGTCTTAGTCTAAGTGGAAGACTTTAGGGAGGGGGGTGGAGTGTTTTTCGTCCTCCCCCCCTTCTGAACATTACTGTTTCTTTTTAAAAAAAAATTCGGCTGTCTGGGCGGTGTTTTGTGGATTGAAACGGCAAAAGTATCCATTTTAAGCTGATCACTTTCACTTTGCTTGTCGGATGCGTATTCAGCTTAAACTTGGCGTGACACCAGACATTCCTATCTGTATTGAAACCAGCTGAAAGGCTTCATTTTTTTTGCTTTCCTTTGCTTTTTCCTAGTAGTTTACTTTGACTTTATAATACAAAATATATTTCCTAGAAAAATTGACTTTTCTTTTTTGGATTACAAGATAATAATTGACCTTTAAGGCACCTTTTTCTATTACTATTTGGGACTATAAATTGGATACTCATAATACTGATTTTGATTTTTTTTCTGCCTTTATCTTTTGGCTTTTTTTATTTTTTCTTAGTCCTGTGTGGATATTACTTTATAATTTTGCTACTATAGAATCTCTATTTGGCTGATTTTTTTTTTTTTCTATTTCTGTTTGGATCCTATACCTTATACTATTTTACTACAGAATTTTATGTTGTATTTACCTTCTAAGCTGAATTTCATTAAAAAATTAAGACTACTTATTATTGAAATGGAATCTTACCCACAGCTTGACTATGAACTTTTACTAGAAAAAATTTTGGAACTGAAAGAACAATTTAGAATGGACATGGAAGATGATGCTCCAGAGTTAAAAATTGACTCTCAAACTTTGACTGACCAATTTATAGATCAAGGAACAACAGAGGAAGACTACTTTATTATTGAAATGGAATCTTACCCACAGCTTGATTATGGACTTTACAAAAAAATGGAACTGAAAGAACAATTAGAATGGATATGGAAGATGATGCTCCAGAGTTAAAAATTGACTCTCAAACTTTGACTGACCAATTATAGATCAAGGAAATAGAGCAGGCTTTTCAAACCGGTGGTACGGTACCAAGTGGTACGCGACCCCTGGCTGGTGGTACGCGGCGTCGCCTTCCTCCCCCCGCTCCGTTCCTTCCCAGCTCACTTGTTTGTGGAAATCAGGCTGCTTGGAGGCGGCCTGCAGGAACCCTACTGAGGGCGTGCGAAGAGCGCAGGTGCAGAGCAAGGCCCCGCCCTCCCAGGGACTCGTGCAGCAACCAGATTGACTTATTCTCGTGCAGGATCCCTGTCGCCCTTCTGCCCCTCTTCTTACTTCAGAAGCATGCGTGAGCCTGAAGGGGACAGACTATCCACTCCCTCATCAGGTAAGGACCGATCGCATCGTGGCCCTGAGCGCCACCTCACAACCGCCCCCTTTCTTTCCCTTCTCTCTCTCTCTGTTGCCACTCTCTTCCATTTTCTTTTCCTCTCCCCCCCCTCCCGCAAGCTTGCGATATACCCCTCACAGCCTCACATTGCCTCCCAGGCTCGAGACTTCCCCCCCTCTCTTTCCCAAGGTGCCCGGCTTTACGGAGGGCAAAGCAAAGCTACAAGCAAGTTAACTGGCAGGAGCTGGGATCAGCGTCCAGCTCACTTGCTAGCAGAAAGCAGTGAACGAGATTGCCAGGAGCCGGTGTAAAAAGGCAGGCGTCTCCTGCCTGCTTTGCATGGGGCCAGGCTGGAGGGATGCAGGGCTGTAATTTGCCTGAAAGTGGCTGGAAGAGTTTGGCTGGGGGGGGTGGAAGAGGCGAGAGGACGGAGGCTCTGGCAGGTCTTGGGCTGGTGTTGCGCTTTGGGGTCTCTCTCTGTGTGGTGTGTGTGGTGTGTGTGTGTACAACAACACAGGAGGCGTGCACGGGGCGAGTGTCTTCCCTGGCTCCGCTTTATTTCCCCACCCTTTCCTCAATTGGCTCAGCAGGAGCAAAGGCGTCAGGCCCTTTTTTCTCTGCAGCCACCAGCACCAGTTCATTTCTGTTTTCTGCTGCTTTCTACAAGCAAGTTAACTGGGCAGGAGCTGGGATCAGCGTCCAGCTCACTTGCTTGCAGAAAGCCAGGGAACGAGATTGCCGGGAGCCGGTGTAAAAAGGCAGGCGTCTCCTGCTGCTTTCCATGGGGCCAGGTGGAGGGATGCAGGGCTGTTAATTTGCCTGAAAGTGGCTGGAAGGGTTTGGCTGGGGGGGGGGGTGGAGGAGCGAGAGGATGGAGGCTCTGGCAGGTCTTGGGCTGGTGTTGCACTTTGTGGGTCTGTGTGTGTGTGTGTGTGTGTGTGTGTATACACATACACAACGCAGGGATCCTTGGGGGAAGAAGTGTAGCAAGAAAAGGGGCGTTGTCTTACCTGAACGCCTTTTCTCAGCATGACGATGGAGACTCCACAAATGGGTTAACTTCATCCTCCTGCCCAATCAGACTAAGTCAAACGATTGCCACGCCTCCTGCTGGGCTGGATCCTAACCCAGTTACGACGAGGCGAAGCACAGAAGACATAATTGGACGCGTTGGCTCCTCCCGCCCCCTACACAGGGCCAGACAGCCCGTCGAGGGGATGGGGGTGGAGTCTCCATCGTCATGCTGAGAAAAGGCGTTCAGGTAAGACAACGCCCCTTCTCCAACATGAGGATGGAGACTCCACAAATGGGACATACCAAAGCCAACTGTCCCTAAGGGAGGGAAGCAGTCTGGGCCTGTGTCCCGGTGGACGTGACCACCTGTTGCAAAACCCTCCGGCCAAAGGAGGCGTCTGCGGAGGCATATTTGTCCATCTTGTAATGCCTTATGAAGGGAGAAGGCGAGGACCAGGTCGCCACCTTACAGATTTCGGTGATGGAAGCTTGCGTGGTCCAAGCTGCTGATGTTGCCGCGCTGCGTGTGGAATGGGCCGTGATGCAGCCAGGTGCGGGCAATGAGTGTGCCTGATAAGCCCGCGCTATGCAAGCTTTAATCCATCTACCAATCGTTGAAGCAGACACTTTCTGACCCATGGAAGAGGGGTGAAAGGAAATAAAAAGCGCCTCCGACTTTCGAACAGCGGCGGTGCGCTTGATGTAATGTTTCAGCACTCTGCGCACATCCAGAGTATGCCACTTACGTTCCAAATCATGGGACGGATTGGGACAAAAGTTAGGAAGGACTATCTCCTGGGCCCTGTGGAACAAGGTATTAACCTTGGGGACAAATGAAGGGTCTAGCCGAAGGACCACCCGATCTGCATGAAAGGTGCACAGATCTTCCCTTACCGAGAGAGCCGCCAGTTCCGATATGCGCCTGGCCGATGTTACAGCTACCAGGAAGGCGACCTTCATAGACAAGAGGCGGAGATTGCATGCTCCTATGGGTTCAAAAGGCCCCGATGTGAGGGCTTGTAGAACCTTTGGTAGGTCCCAAGAGGGATAACGGTGTACCACCGGTGGCCTGGTATTGATTGCCCCTTTGAGAAAGGAGTGCACCATAGGGTGCTGGGATAGAGAGGTGGAGTCTTCGCATTGTAACACGGTTGACAGTGCTGCGACCTGTCGACGGATGGTGCTGGGCGATAAGCCCTTGTCCAATCCCTCCAACAGGTATTCTAATACTTTTGGAATGGTAAGTGAGGAAAAATCTAATTGGGTCTTAGCGCACCAGAGGCTAAATTTTTTCCAGGTGGAGTCATATATCCTATTCGTGGAGGGGCGCCTGCAGGCTTGAATCATCTTTATGACCCTCAGTGAATAGGATCCCCTTGTTAGCAGTTGCCGCTCAAGTGCCAGGCGGCTAACTGGAGCCACTGAGGTTCTGGGTGCTGTAAGGTTCCCTGACTCAGGGCAATGCGGTTGGGGGGGATTCTCCACGGGGAAGAGATGGAGAGATCCACAAGATCTGCGAACCAAGGACGTCTGGGCCAGTATGGGGCAATCAATATTAACTCCGCCCGTTCCAGCAGCAGCTTGCGGATGACTGCCGGGATCAGGGGAAGGGGAGGGAAGGCGTAAAGCCGTTCCCTGGGCCAGGGGCTGCGTAGTGCATCCACCCTCTCCGCCCCGCTGGAAGGGAACCGGGAGAAGAATCTCGGGAGCTGAGCGTTCAGCGGCGAGGCGAACAGATCTATTACTGGTTGTCCAAATTGGTTCGAGACCTCCATGAAGATGGAGGGATCCAGGCACCACTCTGAGTGATCTAACGTCGATCTGCTCAAGGAGTCCGCCTGCCGGTTCGCTACCCCCGAGATGTGTTCCGCCCTGAGGGAGGAGAGGTTGGACTCTGCCCAAGAAGCTAGCAGGCGGGCCTCTGTCATGAGGTCTCTGGACCGGGTACCCCCCTGGCGATTCACGTGAGCCTTGGCCGCGACATTGTCCATAAGGACCAACACATGTTGCCCTGCTACCTTGCTCCTGAAGTGTAGGAGGGCAAGATGTATGGCCCTGAGCTCCAACCAGTTTATGTTCTGCTGCAGGTCCGGTTGAGACCACCGGCCCTGAGCCAACTGAGACTGGAGGTGAGCTCCCCATCCAAACAGACTGGCGTTTGTGGTTAGGGTGATACGGGGAGGTTCCTTGAATAAGGACCCCTTTGCCAATGCCGGAGATAACCACCATTGTGGGGAGTGCAAGGTCTGAATGGGAACCCTGACCTTGCGAGTGGAGGAGCTCGTGCCTAGCCTCTGAAATGGTAGGAGGAGCCATTGCAGGTGCCTGGAGTGCAATCTGGACCATGGAACGATTGACATGCACGAGACCATCTTCCCTAGGAGCTTGGAGAGAGTGGCCAGTGATACCAATCGATCCTCCTGTATCTGGAGCACCAGAGACCGGATGCTGTCTTGACGCTCCGGAGACAGGTAGACCATGCACCGCATCGTGTCTATGATCGCCCCCAGGTGCAGCAGACGGGTGGATGGAACAGTGTGGCTCTTCTGGAAATTTATGGAAAACCCGTGGGCCTGTAGTACTCCAATGGTGTGGTTGAGATCCCACTGGGCTGCCTGGACGGACAAAGACTGAATTAGGATGTCGTCCAGGTAACACTGTATTCGCACAGGTATTAGCCTCAGGTGCCGCCAAGATTTTCGTAAACACTCTTGGGGCAGAAGAAAGGCCGAATGGTAGGGCTCGGTATTGGAAATGGTGCCCGGCAAAATAAAACCTGAGGAACCTGCGATGGCTGGGAATAATGGGGATATGCAAGTAGGCCTCCGTGAGGTCTATTGATGTCAAGAGGTCGCCCCATCTGATGCCGGCCAGAATGGACTGGAGCGTCTGCATTTTGAACCTCTCGTATTTGACATGGGAATTGAGACCCTTGAGGTCCAAGATTGCTCTCCATCCTCCTGAGGACTTGGGTACCACAAAGAGGATGGAGTAGAATCCCTGCCCTCTCTGGACAGTGGGAACCGGCTCTATGGCCCTTATGTCCAGAAGATGACGAATGGCCTGTTGCATGAGCCTCTTTTTGTCCAGCCGCCGAGGCCTCGGGCAAGCTATAAATCGATCCGGGGGTGCGGAGAGAAATGTTAGGGACAGACCGTCCTTGATTGTTCGGAGCACCCAGGAGTCAGTTGTAATGCTCTCCCAGTGGTCTGCAAACAGGGAGAGTCTGCCTCCTATGGGAATCCTGTCCCTGGAGTCATTTAGTCCGTCTGAAAGGACGGCCTCCGCCCCCACGAAAGGGCCGCTTGCTTTGTGTCTGTTGTCTGGGTCTGGGTCCAGGTCGCTCCCATGGTCGGTCAGGTCTGGGAGGAAAAGGCCGAGCGGGCGGGCCCCACCCTGGACCCGTGTATGTCCCCGCGTTTGTTGAGGTGAGACATAACCCTACGCTTATCGCGGTCCTCCACTAGGTATGGAGAGACTCCCCAAACAGTTGACCGCCGGTGTAAGGGGCGGTGGCCAGGCGCCACTTTGCCTTTTGGTCTGCCCTCCACTGTTTTAACCACAGCAGTCTGCGAGCGGCCACATTGTAGCCCATGGTCCGCGCAGAAAATCTGGCTGCGTGTAGTGAGGCGTCAGCCATAAATTCCGACGCCGCCAGGAGCTTACCCAAGGTTTGGTGTACACGCACCTGGTCCTGGGGTATCGTGGCTTGAAGCTCACGCAGCCACATTATGGAGGTCCTGGCGAAAAATGAGGTAGCCGTGGACGCCTTCACCGACCACGCTGAGGCTTGGTGTGACCTGTGAAGGGAAAACTCGGACCTCCTGTCCTCAGGCTTTAAAGCCTCAGCCATGTCACCGGATACGGTGGATGGGGAGACTAGGGGAGTGATGGCCTGGTCCACCAATGGGACCTCAAGCAAATCAGACAGAAGAGGCCACATTAAATAATCTCTTGTCTGAAGTGGTCAGCGAGGGCGGTGAAGCCAGAGCTGACCACTGCTTTTTGATGGTGTTCAGAAACAAGGGAGGACAAGGGATTTTCTTTTGAGAGACAGAAGGTTCTGTGAACAACGGATTTGAGGCCTGATCGGTGGGGGGAGGGGGTTCCTCTTGTTCCGTCTCAATATTAGCCGAAGCAATTGCCTTATTTAAAAGGGCTTTGAATAAGGATGGGTCAAAGAGCCCAACAAACGGAACAGGATCAGGTCCTGTCTCCTCCTCCTCAGAAAGGTGAATCTCACCCAGCTCATATTCCTCCGGGTAGTTGCCTACACCCTGGGAGGAATGGTCAGAGATGATGGATTGGGCATAATCTGCCGGCTCTGACTGATATTGGGGTGGACCAGGAGGGACGGCCGTTTCTGACCTGGTTTTCTGAAGGGCAGAGGCCACACCCTGGGAGACAGCCTGGGCTATCAAGGCCTGGAACTGCTCAGATGAAAATTCCTGAGGACCCACAGATCGGAGCCCTGCTGCAGTTGGTGTAAATGTGGCCTCAGGTGCGGACCGTGCCGCATGTGGCTGAGTTGGCCATTGAGGGCAAGTTGGGTGACTCAGTATTTCCTGCCCCTGCGTGGTCTCAGCTTCGGGAGACCATGCACTCTGAAATGGAGGGACGGAAGGAGCAGAAAAAGGCTCGAACAGAGTCACCGCGGAAGAAGCAGCAACATCTGGGCCTGGCTGTTGTTGCTGAGCTCTTGAAAACTGCCTCTCCAATGCCAAATGCCGCCTGTTGGCCTCCTTCTCAGCTGCTTTGGGAGGGGTCTTACTTGAGATGGCCTTGCCAGCTGCTTCCAGCTTTGAGGACTTGCGCCTCTTCTTTGCTGGGGACGCTGGACCACCATGGGCGGCCTTAGGATTGGAATTGTCTGCCATCGCTGTTGAGCCTCTCAGCAGAAGCCGAGAATTCAGACAATTAGATGGAGCACTGGGGTTCTTTTAGTCCCAGAACCAGCTAGGCCGGTTATGGCTCCTATTGGTGTTGGCGACTGGACCAGACACTGGCCCTTGCGCACTGGGGAGCTACCAGCCAGGCTGGTCACTGCTCCAATAGTCGTTGCTGCTCCAATGCCGCTGATGATGGTAGGTTTAAACTGCCTTGGGCAGAAAATGGCGGCAGGTGTGCAATGAGGCTGTACAAAATGGCGGCCGGACAGAAAGAGGCAGCAATGAGGCTTACAAAATGGCAGCCAGGCACGTGGGGCCCTGCAGTGTAGGCCCAGTAGCCCAGAAAGACCTTTCAGTTGACCTGTTCAGCCCTCCCCAAGTTGTAATCAATCAAGAGGCGTTATACAAATGGGGAGGTAGCAGGGGAGACCCTCCCTGCAGTCTTGGAATGGCTAGCCAAATCGTTACAATGGCCAAAATGGCGGCCGCAATGAGCCCGCCAAATCCGGTGTGCCTGTCTCCCTGAAACCTCAGCCGAGGCAGGGGACAGAGGAGCGGCCTTTTCCTATGATTTTGGGAGCTCCGCTTCTCTCCCCAGGCAACCAGAAAAGTTTTATCTTCGGGGCTTCAGGCCGCGCTGAAGCGATCTGCGGCCTCCCGGAAAGCTCCGCGGCTCAGCTGATCGTCGGAACGATCGCCGCTTGCTGAGCCTCTTCAGACTGCCTTGGGCAGTCTTCCCAGGCTGTTAAATGGCAATTTGCTTGATTTGGGGTGCTGCTGGATCAGCGACCCCCCTCCCCCGCGGAGCCTGCCGGCCCGCTGATCGTCTGGAGACGATCGTGCTTTCCTGGCTGTCTGGCTATCTGTTATGGCTGACAGCACGACTACCCCAGGAAAGCTGTAATAATTGCTGTAGCCACAGCAATAATTATTAGAATAGAGAGTCCACAAATGGGAATACAACCCGCCTACAACAGAGGAGCCAACGAAGAGCGTCCTGATGGGCTGAAGACTAAGTCGTAACTGGGTTAGGATCCAGCCCAGCAGGAGGCGTGGCAATCGTTTGACTTAGTCTGATTGGGCAGGAGGATGACGTTAACCCATTTGTGGAGTCTCCATCCTCATGCTGGAGAACAACCAAGTTCAGAGAGCACCAAGGACCCCTCATGTCAACCCTGAGCTATACATACTCTCCTTTATCAGTTGAATCAAAGTGTAATTCTTTTCAATATTTTTCAACTTTACTGCACCCTTCTGGATTGCATTATCATTATCATCATCTTAACTTTATTGCAGTCATTAATCAGAACAAAAGAATTGGCATTCAAATACTCAGAATATCCAAAACCAAAGTGAGAAATTCAGGATGGTTAAAAAACTACTTTCAGACAAACATTTTGGCTAAAAAACAATATCAAATCAGAATATGTTAAAAGGGCTTATTCATACTACAGATATACAAGAAGATGAAATTTAAATATGCAATCTGGATAATATGAACTTGGAATAGCACTGTAAAATATGAATGTATGCACAAATACATATGCATATTCATATACATTCTCCCTCTCCCTTTCTCACATATACACACACACACATGTTGCCCGTTTATCCTGGGGCTTCACTTAGCAAGCAGCATATTTGCCCTTCAGAGTATAAACAAAAACATGCCGATTGAAAAGTTTGGTTTCCCTCCTGCCCACTCACAATAGTAACAACTTTTGGGGTGTCTTTTATGGTGGGTTGTAGCTCTTACACAAAGGCTGAGATTTCTTGCACCAGAATCTTGGCATGCAATTTTTGCAACTGTTCCTGTAACAAGAGATTTAGTTATTCCTTTATATTGGACTTAACATTGCTCATCTTAATTATTACAGTGGCGGAGAGAGAGAGACAGACAGACAGACAGAGAGAGAGAGTGAGAGGAAGAACAGCTGACCAGCCACCTGGCCATCAAGGTAGTGGTGCATATTAATATGGAGAAATTCCTCATACATTCATCAGTGCAAAGGGAAAGTGATTCAGCAAAGGAACCACCACCAAAGAAATCAAAACTGGCACCAAATCGAAAATACAGTGAAGATTATTTGAAGTTTGGATTTTATTTCCTGGAAGAGAATGATCAGCAGCTTCCTGTTTGTGTTATCTGCAATGAAGTATTATCCAAGCATTCCATGAAGCCTTCTTTGCTCCAGAGACATTTTACAACAAAACATAAAAAGCACACTGAAAAGCCACTAGCATTTTTTGTGAAGAAGAGAGATGAATATATAAAACGCCGTGCTGCTTTCGTGAAGGCCACTACCATCTCCAAAAAATGTCTCGAAGCATCTTACCAATTGTCCTTGATAGCAGCTAAACGAAATAAGCCTCACACAATTGTGGAAGAAGTCGTGATTCCCTCTGCCATTGCAATTTCCTCAATTCTCTTTGATGGAAAAATGACTGGTGCTATTCGTAATATTCCATGTTCTGATAACACCGTCCAAAGACGAATACAAGATATGGCCACAGATGTTATTCAACAAGTGGTGGAAAAAATCACAGCAGCAGAAAAATTTGCATTTCAATTGGATGAAAGCACTGACATCGCTGGTGAGGCGCAATTAATTGTCTTTGTGCGTGTTCCTGATTCGGACGATATACTGGAACACATATTATTTTGCCGCCCATTACCTGGCAGAACGACTGGGGAAGAAATATTCATAATAATTGACAATTTTTTCAGTGAATATAGAATATTATGGACTTGGTGTGTAGGAATTTGTTCTGATGGTGCAGCAGCTCTTACAGGAAGAGCTTCAGGGGTGATAGCACGAGCTAAGGCAAGAAACAGCTCCATTGTTTCAAATCATTGCATCTTGCATAGACATGCACTTGCTGCCAAACGGATGAGCCCAGTGTTACATGAGACTTTGGCAGATGTTGCAAAAATAATAAATTTCATCAAAAGCCGGCCATTGAATGGACGTTTATTTGGGCAATTATGCAAGGATTTGGATTCTGAGCACAGCACTCTTCTCTTTCATACAGAAGTATGTTGGTTGTCAAGAGGTGAAACATTATCGAGATTATTCGAGCTACGAGATGAAACGCACCTGTTCCTGACAAATATTTCATCACCCCTAGCAGAAAAGTTTGAAAATGTCTTTTGGGTATCCTGCCTTGCCTATTTGGCTGACATATTTAAAAAGCTAAATGAACTTAATCGGTCACTGCAGGGCCACGGTCATAACGTTTTTGTTATGGAAGACAAAGTTTGTGCCTTCCACAAAAAAATCTCCCTGTGGATAGGACAAGTAGAAAAAAGGAATATTGCCTCATTTCCCAATGTGTCAGACTTCATTGAACTAAATTCTATAGCTGATACCAAGGGCATTGAATCAGCCATAAAAAATCATTTAGAAAAATTGCACACAGAGTTTGAGTTATATTTTCCATTCGTGTCAAGAGGATGCGATACTAGAGTTTGCTGGGTTGCATCACCCTTCATCATGGACAATGTTGTTAACTCTGACCTTTCCTCTCCAGAGCAAGAGGTACTGGTGGAACTAACATCAAACTGAAAGAACTGTTTAATGAAAAAACACTGACTGAGTTCTGGAGCCAAGCCGCAAAACTATACCCGGAAGTGGGGGGAAAGGCTATCGCAGCCTTACTGCCATTTGGTTCCACATACTTATGTGAGAAGGCATTTTCTTCCTCCACATGTATAAAAACTAAGGAAAGGAATTGCCTGCAGCTGGAATCTGACTTAATTCTGTCAGTAAGCACTCTCCAGCCACGACTGCAAACATTTATGGCAGAGAAGCAGGCATAGGTTTCCCATTAAAAGTGTGGTAAATGGGTACACTTTTTTCCTGTGTTTTTTTTGTTCAATAAAGTTTTTGACACCTTGGTAAGCTGGTACTCGAATATTGTCATGTCCTAAAGGTGGCACTCTCCTCTGCCTCTGCACGCGCACAGGGAGGGCTGTGATTTTCTCCAGGCTGGGGTCTGGGTGGCATAGCGCTGGACAATGGAAGGGAGGGAGGGAAGGAGAAAAGGACAAAGAAGGAGGGAAGAAAGGAAGGGACAATGGGAGAGAGGGAGGGAAGGAGGGCACCCACCCCAGCCCCACCCCCCTCCACCAGAGACCCATGGATTCCCCCCACACAGGCACCCTGCAACCTGAGGGAGGGAGGGATGGACAATGGAAGGGAGGGAAGGAGAAAAGGACAAAGAAGGAGGGAAGAAAGGAAGGAAAGAAAGCAGGAAGGGACAATGGGAGAGAGGGAGGGAAGGAGGGCACCCACCCCAGTCCCACCCTCCTCCACCAGAGACCCATGGATTCCCCCCACACAGGCACCCTGCAACCTGAGTGATGAGCTGCCCCCCCCGCCATTGACTTCGCTTGTCAAAAAGTTGCAAAAGGTGATCACATGACCCTGGGACACTGTGACGGTCATAAGTATGAATCAGTTGCCAAGCATCCGAATGTAAATCACATGACCCTGGGGATGCTGCAACAGTCATAAGTGTGAAAAATGGTCATAAGTCACTTTTTTTAGTGTCGTCGTAACTTTGAACAGTCACTAAGCGAATTGTTGTAAGTCGAGGACTACCTGTACTTTATCATTTTTTTCCTTTTTGCGGGGGGGTCAAGTTTTTGAAACCTTGCTGGGCGACTGGTGGTACTCGGATATTGCCTTATCCTAAAAGTGGTACAATGGGTGAAAAGGTTGAAAAGCCCTGTAATAGAGGAAGAACAGATCAACCCTAAAGAGGCCGATATGCAACAACCACAATTCAACGAGATGGAGGAAATATATCTACAATCTATTGAAGAGGAACCAATCAACACAGAGGAAGAGATTATATCGCAGATGCAAAGTATGGAGAATCTTGATGACCAAAGGCGGATTCCAACCAAAACACCTATAATCCTAAAAGCAACAGGAATGGATTTTCAAAAACGAGGCATCGAAAACACTGACAACATGGACAAACAACGAATAACTATCATATTGATTAAGACCGACTATATAGTGCAGACAACACTGGAAAAAAGAGAAGAGGATTACGATCAGACTCAATTGTGGAGACATATGGATAACCAAACATTAAGATTTGATGAGTCAGAGGCTCTTTGGTGGAAACCTGCTTGGCACAAAAAGAAAGCTAGAATTAGGTTTAAAAATGGTTAAAACTTTATTTGACGGGTTAAAAAAGGCTTTTAGAGATTTTGACTGAGTTAATACTATCGAGATGAAAACTATGGATTTGATTATGGTTGGGAAATCTAATATGGAAAAGGTGGCAAACAAAAAGTAAATAGATGAAGAAATAGAATACAGATTGGAAATGAAATAAGGTGTCTGGTGGAATAATATCTTTTCTTTTTATAAGTATAATGATTTTGATAGGATTTAAATTGTAGGTAAGGAGTTAAAAAGGGGTTTTAAGATTTATAAAATATATATTTGAAATAGAAAATATATACTTGATAGAGTACAGGAAAAAGAATATAGTTGGGAAGTATTAAAATATAATAATTGATATAATATGTATATTTCAGAAATAATTATTGTTTGATGGGAAATTGGGAGACCCAAAATGTAACTTATGTGTTCATTTTAGGCTAAAGTGGAAAATGGTAATTGTAAAATAGTTAAACTTAAAACAGGATTTTGATTGATATAAGTGAATTACTATTGATATTCTTTTTACAATGATTGAATTTTATTTAGAAATGTATTAATACTAGGTTATAGCCTGAGGGAAATAGAGAAGGAACTTTTAAGGAATTATTGAACTATTTATGTTTGATTATATTGTGGGTTTTTTTTTTGGATGATTGATCATCCTATCTGCACGTGGATTCCTAAAGCACTTCGATGTAAAACCAAAAAATACTAATAAAACTTGTTTAATAAAAAAAAAAATCACAGTGAATGGAAAGTGGCTGTGTGTCAGGCATCAGGTTTTTAACAAACTCAAACAGCCTCTCATATGTAGCACGTTTTTGTTTGGAAGAAGTGCATACAACACAGGATGCACTCCCTCGTACTTCTTTGCTAGGATTACGTACACCTGTGCAAAGAGTTTGGGACCTATGGCAAAAGTCCCATCTACATACCAGGTGTCGGATGACTGCAAGATGTTCAACCAAGTCCTTCGGCCAAATATTAGGATTCTCCTTGATCCCTATCAAAAATCTCCTAGTAGGAAAGGCTCTTGTAAGCCAGGAGTTGGTGAATATATCTTGTATTACTCACATAAAACAAGGTCACCAAGGCTGACCGGGTCTGAGGGTGCCGCCCGTATTTCGTTCCTTTTTTTGTGGATGGTTTTTCGCAAGGCTGGGGTTGCTGGTATTGCCGAATAGACTGCTGGGTCACGTTGGCCAGACACAGATTGATAACTTCAGATGTGCCTTTCAATGTCTCCTCATGCTGCTCAGGAAACATGCCACTTCACATGCTCTGCTGATGGGGGGTGCAAATGCTCATTGATTCTTTTTATTACTTCTCCGAAACTTGTGTGAATTCTGGCGCTGCGTCTATCATGTTGTTCACAGTGCCAAAAAGTAATAAATTACATTCAGCTTATCAAATACGTAGAGGTACCCATCAGAAACAAACTTTTCTCTTCCTCACTTGTTTGCTACAGTTACATCCATCTTGCAGGCAGAAGTCTTCTCAACAGTAATAACACAACGAGTGCTTACTGTCCTCAATGAATGCAACATACAGTATTTTATTTTGTTGGGTTATGAGTTACATGGAATGATGGAGGCTGTTTGAAGACCAGAAGGAAAATCCCTCATAGGTGTGGATAATTAGGAATGAATCTGGCATCTTAAGTTCTACTGAAGTGCTATTGTAACTATTTATATGCAATGTTTGTTTATTAAGGGTTGCTAAAGGTGCAGGAGAGGCAGATGAAAGCTAGAGCAATATAAACACCCTGGGCCAAAAAAGGTGCTACAAAGGATTTTCATTCCGGTCTTCAAACAGCTTCCATCATTCCATGTAACCCAAAGCCTTCCGCAGGAACCTCAATTTGCATATCTTGACATCAAGATATACAGAGGAAATTGAAATTTTGAGGGTGGGGAGATAGAACAGTCCCCCTTTGCAGATGAGAGAAAATATCAATTATCAAATAAACTAATGAAAGCTGTTTTTTGGAGTGCTTGTTTCTTTTTCTCACTTATTACTACTTAAATGTTGTGGCTCAAGGGACTGTGGACTGCACATCTGGGATTAAACTGCACCTTCCCCCTCAACCTGATGCACCCTGCTCCCCCTACTCCTGCCCCCAGCCCGTGGATGGTTTCAAGAGCCTCCCATTCCAGCTTCTCTTGATTCTCGCATTCTTTTCCTCCCCAATGTCACAGCCTGCCTCTATGTCTTGCCCCCTCACTATACCTCTTGCAGCCTTTTGTAGTGATTTTTTTTCAGTCTCTTTTATTTTCCTTTTGTCAGGATGCACCTGCTGCCAAGGTTGCACCCAGCACCCCAGAGATCCCTGCCACCATACACCATACGCAGGCCATCAGCCTTCCTTCCTTCCTTCCCACTCTCCCTCCCTTCCCAAGATTGAGAAACACTGGCAAAAAAGTTTGGAGACTCTTCTCCCCCCCCCCCCGTCGCAGAACGTGTTACAGCTGTCTTCCAATCCTCTGTTGAAGGTGTGGGGCTGCACACACGCACACACAATTAAACAACATTAGAAAGAGGGCAGAGCAAAGGAAGGAGACACAAGGCCTGGAATGGGTTAGCAAGATGATCATTGGGAGGGGAGGGGTCAGTCACCTGACCTGGGTTATTTATTCATTTATTGCAATCTGGTGACTGAAATTTGGCAGCACAATCAAGATAGAAAGAAGAGGATTTGGGGTCTGCGGCTTCCCCAGCTCGGCCCTCCAGAAACATACATACATTCTTAGCAGGCATATATGTCTACCGGCTGGCAAGAAATATTAAATGCCCTTTTATGAGCTGAAATTGCAGTAGCATTATTAATAACAGCCATGGCGATAAATAATTGAGACGCTGCATGGCAATCACTTTGGTTGTTGCTGATTCATGGAGGGGATTTATTGAGTAAGCAAACAGCATGCAAAAAAATTTAAATTTTAAATGCATTTAATCAGCAGAGTTGACTTCACAAACATATGATAATGATACGTTTCTGAGACAGACATTTAAAATGGTGCTTTGCTTGTTTAATTCACGAAATGAATGTACCAGATAAGGTGCTGTTTGCCCGCTGGCCCATGCCAGGCTGCCCCCCCCTGCAATGGTAGGAGCCGCGCCTGCCCTGCTGTTTGCCTGCGCACCACTGTGAATACCGGGTCGGTCCTCCAGAAGCAGTGCTGCAGTGGCACCGGCAGCACACGGAGTCAGGGAGCACGTGATGTGCACGCCGGACATGCCTACTCCTTCCCATCTCCTCAGCCCCGAGGCTCTTGCCCTTGGCCCGCGGGTGGAGTGAATTCCCCTCGCGCACCTCGGTACCTACCGCGGCCGCCAGCCGCTTTTGCAGGTCAATTAGGCCACCGCCCAGAGCTGCAGGCCCGCCCAGCACGAAGGAGGCGAAGCGGTCGGCTAGGAAGCCCGCATAGAGGTGGTAGAGCATGCCCAGGGCCAGCAGGCAAAAGGCCACCCCGAGCGGGGATCCCCATTGGTGTCTTGGCCACCCAGGCCCAGCAGAGATGGGGGGAGTCACGCAATCCTAGCTGGGACTGGGGGGCCATGGCACCGATGGGGATCCAGCTATCCCTGCTCGGGGTGGCCTTTGGCTTGCTGGGCGTGGACGTGCTCTATACCACCTCTACTTAAGCTTGCTAGCCGGCTGCTTCGCCTCCTTCATGATGGGTGGGGCTGCCACTCCGGGCAGGGGCAATGGCCTAATGGACCTGCACGAGCTGCTGGCGGCGGCGGCCAGAGGCGGGCCCAAGGTGCATCGGGTGCGCGAGGGGAACAGGCTCCATGTGCGGGCCAAGGGCAAGATCTGCGAGGGGGCCGAGATGACCAGCAGCAACCTGCTCTCCAACCGCAAGCAAAAACAGATGGGACGGAGTAGGTGCATCCAGCGGTCTGCATCATGTGCCTCCCCCTCCCCTACTCCGCCTGCTGCTGGAAGGCTGGCCCGGTATTGGCAGCAGGCTGCGGAGCCCCAGAGTGCGCCGGTTGAGGGGCCGGCAGACTGTGGCTGCTGACGGACACCGTTGGCCCCCATGCGCTCACTGGCCCCTGCCTCGTCTTGCCCCGTGGCAATGGCACCCCCGCCCTGCCCCCAGCCTCACCCAGCAGGACGAGCCTCCTGTCCATCGCTCCACCCATCAGAGACCCCCTGGATCTCCCCCAACCCTGCCCAGTCCCCACAGGCATCCCCCCCACAAGCAACATCGAGGTGGCCATGCCCACCCTGGCCACACCCACCCAGTCTGCCGTGACCACCACAGCCATGCCCACCCAGTGGGCCATGCCCCCCCAAGGACACCACAATGCTGATGCAGCCCTGGCACTTTGCGATAAATAAGTGGATTTTGGGTTGCTGTTTGGGAACTCAGTCTCTAAAAGGTTCACCATCACTGATATAGGGTGTTGGCTATACCTGCCACCTTAGTGTCATCTGCAAAGTCGATAAGTTCCCCGTCTATTCCCCATCTACATCTTTTATGAAGATATTGAAGAGTATTGGGGCTAAGATGGAACCTTGTGGTACCCCACTGCTTACTTCCCTCTATGTAGATGTAGTACCATTAAGGACTACTCATTGAGTACAGTTTGTCAGACAGTTACAAATCTAGCCCACTTTTTTCTAGCTTACCAAGAAGTAGGTTGTGGTTTATTTTGTTGAATGCCTTGCTGAAGTCTAAGTATACTATGTTTATAGCACTTCACTGGTGTACTAATTTAATCACTTTGTCAAAGAATGAAATAAGATTGGTTTGGCATGATCTGTTTGTCAAGCTACGAAGATTGCTTGAGTAGGACAGCCATGCCACTGCTAGCTTGCCAACAGTTCCAAGGGGGGAGGGGAATGTATGGAATGCACAGGTGGTTTCTATCCGTGTGAGAAGCAAGGTTGCAGAAGAGATGTTATGTCGAGCAGAGATCTTTTTCTCATAACAACGTCTCGAAGATTAATTGGACAATGTGACCTGAAGTGTCAGAGGGAAGGAGACATTTACCTTTTTAACTATCTTTTTGGTGCCACATTGCCATAATTGGTTTTACATTCATTAGTGCTGGTATGCTACGCCTAATAAAAATTTGCATTAGAGATAACAATGTCTCAGGTGTGCTCGTTGGGATCATCAGCCGGAACCTTGACACTGTTTTTAACAAACCCATGCTGACTTCTATAGTAATTATGACTTTGTTTCTAGATGTTCGCAAATCTGTTTTTTGATTATTTTTCCCAGTACCTTCCCAGGTAATAATGTTAGGCTGATTGGTCTGTAGTTTCCTGTATCTGATTTTTTCCTGTTTTGAAGATGGGAACCACATCAGCTCTTTTCCAATCCTCAGGTAGTTTCCCACAGTGCTCCAAGATTTTTGAAAGATATGATACAGATGAATCTGCAAGCTCCTTTAGAACTTTGGGATGTAATCCGTCAGGTCCCAGTGATTTATATTCATAAAGATCAGACAGGTGTTCTCTTACCATTTCCTTGCTTATTTTGATTTTAATTTTTAGTCTGTCTTTAACAGTTAGGTTTTTGGTAGGTTGGGCTATAGTTTCTTTTTGCGTGAAGACCTATGCAAAGAATGAGTTAAGCAGCTCTGCTTTCTCTCTACCGCCTGTTACTTCCTTGCCATCTTCTCTCTTTAGTGGACCGACTGCTTCCTTGACTTTTTTTTTGTTATTTATGTTGAAAGAAACTTTTTTTTATTATCTTTGACTTTTGTTGCAAGTCTTTCTTCATTCTGGGCCTTTGCTTTCCTGACTTCATCTTTGCAGATTCTGGCTATCTGCTGATATTCTGCCTTAGTTATGTGTCCCTCTTTCCATTTTTTGTACTTATCCTTTTTGTCTTTTAGTTTATCAGAGAGATATTTGTGCAACCATGCTGGTTTCTTCTTGGATTTGTTTCAGGAACAATTTAGTCAGTCGTTGGGCAGATGGGAGTCCTTTGCAGGCGATGAAATGAACCTGCTTCGAAAACAGGTCTATTACAGTCCAGATGACAGTATTTCCTCTACTTTCAGGTAGGTCTACGATAAAGTCCATAGCTATTTCTTCCCAGGGTTGAGAAGGGTCTGCCACCGGCTTCAGTAACCCAGGGGTTTTCCCCGGGATTCTTTTCATTGTGGCACATACGGTACAACTCTTTACATAGTTTTCCACATCCCGTTTCAGTCCCGGCCACCAAAATTGCTGGCGGGTGAGATGTAGACTTTTTAGATATCCAAAGTGTCCAGCCTGTTTCACATCATGGCTATGTTTGAGAGCATTAAGACGGAGGGCTTTGGGCAAATACAGTTTCTCCCCCTTGTAAGCCAAACCATCCCTGCATGTCAAGGAGGTTTGATTATCTTTGAACCATTGATTTGTGAGGAGCTCTCGTTTTATTTTCTTTACTCCAGGGTCATCAGGATTTGGGACCCTGCGAGGCGTGATTTGTGCAGCAGGTTGTGGATTGGAGATAATCGCCTCATTAACCTCTTCACGTTCGCTTTTGTATTGGGGCAATCTCGATAGCGCATCAGCTAGGAAATTTTTTCCTCCCGGTATGTACTTTAGAGTGAAGTTGAAGCGGTTAAAGTACTGTGCCCACCGTACTTGCTTTGGGGACAATTTGTGAGGAGTTTTCAGTGCCTCTAGGTTTTTGTGATACTGTCCATACTTCAAATGGCACCTTGCTCCCTTCTAGATAGTGTCACCAGTTTAACAGCCCCCATGTAATTGCGAAGGCCTCCTTCTCCCATATTGCCCATCTCCGTTCACTTTCCGTAAATTTTTTAGAGGTATAGGCGCAGGGTTGCAGGACTCCACTCTTGTTCTTTTGAAGTAATACAGCTCCAACTGCCACATCGCTGGCATCGGCTTGAATTACAAAGGGCTCCCCTGGGCAGGGGTGCTTTAGGACCGGTTCAGCAGCAAATAGTCTCTTTAAATTCTCAAAAGCTGTTTGACAGTTCAGCGTCCATGCTAGTGGTTGGCCCGGTCGCGGCTTTTCTCTTTTGCCTGTTTTGAGTAATTCTGTAAGGGGTAGGGCAATCTTGGCAAAAGAGGGGATGAATTGACGATAGAAGTTGGCAAAACCTAGAAAGCTCTGGAGCTGTTTGCGGGTCTTTGGGGGCTGCCATTCGATTATAGTTTTCACCTTGGCTGGATCCATTTCAATGCCCTCGTTGGAAATTCTGTAGCCAGGATAATCTAATCGGGTCTGATGGAATTCACATTTTGACAATTTGGCATAAAGTTTGGCATTTAATAATTTCTTTAATACTTCTCTCACTAGTTTTATGTGATCAGCCGCATTCGTGCTGTATATCAGGATGTCGTCAAGGTACACCAGAACCCCTTTGTATAAGTGATCATGTAGGGTTTCATTAATTAACTGCATGAATACGGCTAGGGCCCCCTGTAGTCCAAATGGCATGACTTTGAACTGATAGCTCCCCATAGGGCAGTTGAAAGCAGTTTTCCACTCGTCTCCCTCTTTTATTCTCACTCGGTAGTATGCTTCTCTCAGGTCTAATTTAGTGAAGATACTCCTCTTTGCCAGATGGGTTAATAAGTCCTTTAGGAGGGGGAGGGGGTATTTGTTTTCCACACTTACAGCGTTGAGTCCCTTATAGTCTACGCAGAGACGGATAGACCCATCTTTTTTTTCTTTAAATAACACGGGGGCTCCCACAGTAGATTTGGCCCGTTCAATGAACCCCCTCGCTAGGTTTTTATTCACGTATTGCTGCATCTCTTCCATTTCGAGGGGGGACAGAGTGTACATTCTCGGGCGTGGGAGTTTGGCTCCTGGCACCAGTTCGATAGAACAGTCATTGGGCCTGTGAGGGGGTAGGACATCGCATTCATTTTCACTAAATACCTCCGCTAGGTCCCGGTATTCATTGGGGATGAGTGATTCGCCTGGTGACGGTGAGGCAGCTATATGTGCTCGCTCATTAGGTGGCGTAAAGTGTTCCGCAACGTCTGTTGAATCGGGGGGGGGGGTTACGCCCTATTGGTAGCCTCACAGTTCTCGTTCCTTTCTCCCACCAGATAAATGGCTTCCATTTGTCCAACCAGGCTAATCCTAGGATCACAGCCTCAGTCAGTTTTGGAGCCACCAGGAAGCGTATGAACTCCCAGTGTTCACCTATTTCTAGGCGTAGAGGTTCAGTTAGTTGCGTGACAAGAGTCCCTCCCATCAGGGAGCCATCGGCTTGCTCAAACCTCACTGGCTTGGAGAGCAATTTTGCTCGTATACCCAATTTCATGGCAAAGGGCAAGCTAATAATACATCGGGAGCATCCAGAATCAACTAGCACTTTTAAATCTGTCTGTGCTCCCGACTTAGGGCTGATTAGTTTTGCAGGCAGTGAAAAAGGAGGGATGGGTCGACTCACCATTGGGTCGTTCTCTCCTTCGTCATCGCTGTCAAAAGAGGGTAGAGTGGGGGTGGATCCAGCCTTAGTTCCGGTGTCCTCCTGTGTAGGGGAGGTAACTTGGGCAACCAGTTGCTGTGTGATCCAGTTGGATTTTTCTCTCGATGGCTGCTGGCCAGGTCTCTTCCTCACTGCAGGTCCCGGTCTGCTCTGCTGTTGGGGGTAGGGAACCGGGCAGTTCGCTGCTCGATGTCCCTGCTGTCCGCATCGGAAGCATGTGATCGGCGGACCTGCAGGTGGTCTGGGCCTTTCAGCGGTCGTAGCCATTGGGGGTTTTGGTGGCTGTCGTCTGGGTTGCTCTGGTCTTATCTCGGGTTCAGGTGGGGGAGGCTTCTTATAGCGGGTGAGTTGAACGTCTAGCTTCACCGCTGCCTGGTACCACTCGTGCAGCTGATCAGGTACTGCTCGATAGATGCAGGCCTGGGAGAGGTGGTCATCTAATCCCTCAATGAAGAGATGGATTAGGGATTGCTCAGGCCACCCCTCTATTCGACCGGCTATCTTACGGAACTTCGCACGTACTCCAGGGCAGGTCTGCCGGCTTGTTTTATTTTGTGGATTTGTCCTCCTGCTCTAAGGCTAATGGATGGGTCCTCAAATCTTTCTCTCAGCCCTAGGAGGAAGAGGTGGGGATCATCTAATTTGGGGGCTTGCTCATTATATAAATTGTTCAGCCATTCGGATGCTTCTCCCTCCAGGTTGGACGCAATCACATCGACCATGGCACCTGGGTCTGGGTAGAGATAGGCCCAGCTGTTCAAATCAGAACGCACTTGGTTGAGGAAAAAAATTAGCTTCTCTGAGTCTCCGTCGAAGGTTGCTCTGAAGGGTGGTGCAATTATACGCTGTTGTGGCCCCCACTGTGGCTGTTGCTGCTGGGCCCACCCTGGCTACTGGTGCAACAGCTGCTGGGCTCCCCCCTGCGCTCATGGCCCCAATTGCTGCTGGCCCCATCCTTGTTGCTGATTCAACGGCTGCTGAGCTCTCCACTGTAGGGGTGGCGCTCCCAGTTGTAGCTGGCCCCACCCTGGCTTCTGCCGTATGCCCAGGGGTCGCACGTTCGGGGGCTACGGTCCTCCACCCTGCTATGGTTGCAATACCAGTAGTACTGGCCTCTCAAGTTGTTGGAGGTCTTCTAAAGGTTGCTGATTAGGTGGGGGCGGCTGCTGTCTTCTCTGTTGTTGGCCTGCGAGGGCTGACGGCGCCCTCTGCTGCTGTAGGCCCCTCCACGGTTGCTGGGCCTCCCTCATTTGCGGGTCCGCCTGCTGTTGCTCTCCTGGCTTTTGCACCACCCCAAGCTGCTGCAAGGCCTCTATTAGCTGACACACGCTCAGAGGCCTTTGATCTTCCATCTGCGGGGGCTGCCAAACTCCCCATTGAGGCAGGGGGCCCAGGCTGGGATTCCCTCTCTCTGTGGGGCTGGAGGCCCTGGCAGGGGACTCCAGGGTCCGGAAGGCTGTTTGGTCTGCGAGGGAGGGGCTGGGAGCCTCTCTCAGCAGAAACTGTTCCCCACCCCTCACTTCTAATTCTTCAAATCTTTCTGCCAAATTTTCTACTGACTGACTATGAGTGGCAGTTGGATATTTCCACTCACCCGAGTCTTCAGTGGCAGATGGCCTGGCAGCTCTCCACTGGTGTGGGGGACGTAATCTGCAAGGATCCCTTTGTTGTGGCTCCAACTCATCCGCTTTGGAAGTCTTTGAGGATGGTAAGGCTGTTACGAAACCTCTGGAATCTCCGCTCGGCTTCTCCCAGTCTGACGACCAAATCAGCTCTCCTAATTGCTTTGGCCTTGCTCCCAGCTGGGAGATCTACGAGAGTTCCCTCTCCACCGGCTTGCTCGCTGTCGCTCCCCCCCCCTGGAGAAGTTGTTGCTGCTGCCGGGGTACTGGCCTCAGGCAATTTCTCTTCTTCCATGATGAGATCTTCTCCGAATCTTTGTCAGTCTATTCCTTTAGTTTTAGGAACAGCGACTGGGGCTCAGAACCCCTAAATGGTCTGAAAGGTTTATTGGATTTTGGCTTGATGACATGGTTCCGAAAGAAAAAGCTTTTCAAAGAAACTTGAGGCACTGTTTTCCTTTAAGAATCTTTAATGGCAACATAGCTTCGGCACATACATGAGCGAAGCCAAAATCTGAATCCTCCTACCTCATCCCACAGTACCTGAGCATAATTCCCTCCCTCATTTGACAGTCATTAGTCACATTCTCCAATTAGTATGAAGTGTGAACTTTCCCTCCCGTTCCATAACCCGCCATATTTTATCTCCTCACATTACATCCAGCCTTGAAGATGCTCTACTGAAATATTGTTACGGCTAACTAGTTCCCAAGCACATTCTTCCACTCCCCCTTCCACACTATCTAATTGTGGCTCTAAAGTAATACACAGGTTAAATAGTAAATGTCTGCATCCTCATATATTGTCAGGCAAGAACATCCGATGTTAGCAGCATTGACAGGCGGAACCGATCAGGCAGTGGCCTGAACAGTCATTGATCCACTACTTCAAAGCAGGGCTGGACCACGATCTGTTGCAGATGTGCATCTGCAGGGGGAATCCGGATCAACTCCATGATTGGTACCATTTGGCTACGAATTTGGATGGCAAGCTGATCGGTACCACAAGCCTGCAACTTCAGGATCCCAACCAAGGCGAGATCCAGTGAGGCGCCAAATGTAGCAGCACCCCCCACCTGCCGCGGCAACTGGATCCACAAGGGCTCCTGCTGGATCCCAGATCAAGTGCTTCAAGTGGGTAACTTGGGCATCGAGCAGCAGACTGCTCGATGCCCTTTCCCTCTCCCGAAAAGTGCGACCACAGCTCCATGAAGCCAAAAAGACAACCTCAACCAGGGCAAGAGAAGTCGAATTGGGTCAGCCAGGGGCAAGTTGTACAAGTCACCTCTCCTCCCCAGGAGAAGCAAGAGGATTCAGCTGAGTGCCTGCCCGCACCTGATCCATATGACAGCGATGACGCAGGAGAAGATGACCTGATGGTGAGTCAGCCTATCTCATCTTTTGCCCTTTCTGCCAAACTATTGGTACCTAAGTCTGGGGCTCAGATGAATTTGAACATTTTAGTTGATTTGGGCTGCACCCAATGCTTGATCAACCTCCCCAGGTACTTAAGCTGTGCATTAGGGCAAAACTGCTGCCTCTACCCATGAGGTTTGAACAGGCCGATGGATCTCTCATAGGAGGAGCCCCGGCCACTCACTTAACTGAGCTAGTGCACCTAGAGATAGGGGAGCATTGGGAGCTAATCCATTTTGTGGTAATCCCAAAAATGACAGAAGCAGTGATTCTGGGGCTAGCTTGGTTTGACAAATGGTGCCCTATGATCTGGTGGGAGAACAGAATGAGGACCCTAAGACTAGCAACTGGATCTTCACCTCCTGCCCCAATCAGTAGCCCAGGTGAGGGCCAAGGACAGCACCTGGAGACCTTGAAATCTGCTCTGAGTCCCCCGCCGGGAGAGTCACTTATCCCAAGTGAATATAGAGACATAGCAGAAGCATTCAGTGAGGTGGAATTCGATGTCCTGCCTCCCCAGAGAACCACTGACGGCACTATTGAGATTTTACCGGGAGCCAAATTACCCAAGCCAAAAATGTATTCAATGACCCCCGCGCAAACTGAAGGAACTGAGGGCATACATTGATAAGAACTTAGCCAGAGGATTCAGCCAGCCAGCCAAATCATGAGTAGCCGCCCCTGTGCTTTTCAAGGAAAAAAAAAGATGGGTCGATGAGGCTGTGCGTGGACTATAAGGGGTTAAACGGTGTCAGCGTGGAGAATATGTACCCACTCCCCTTGATGAAAGACATGTTAGCCCATTTGGCAAAAGGAAATGTTTTTACCAAATTAGACCTAAGAGAGGCGTATTACCGAGTAAGGATCAAGGAAGGAGACGAGTGGAAAACGGCTTTTAACAGCCCCTTGGGGAGTTTCCAGTTCAATGTTATGCCTTTCGGCCTGCAGGGGGGCCCTGCTGTGTTCATGCAATTAATAAATCAAGTATTGCATAATCACCTGTATAAGGGGGTTTTAGTCTACCTTGACGATATCCTCATCTACACAGAGACCATGGCGGAGCATGTCAAATCAGAAAACTGCTGAGAACTAAACTTTAAGCTCTCAAAGTGTGAGTTCCATCAAACACGCCTGGATTACCTAGGATATAGGATTTCCAGTGAAGGCGTTGAGATGGATCCAGCTAAAGTGAAAGCTGTACTGGAATGGCAACCCCCACGGACCCGTAAGCAACTCGAGTTTTTTGAGATTTTCAAACTTCTACTGGCAATTCATTCCCTCCTTTGCTGAGATTGCTTTGCCAATTACTCTACTGTTAAAAATGGGGAAAAACGGGGGGAAGCCACGACCCTGCCAACCACTGCCTTGGTCCATAGAATGCCAAACTGCTTTTGAGAACTTAAAGAGACTGTTTGCAGCAGAACCCATTCTCAAACATCCTAATCCTGAGAAACAATTCATCATCCAAGCCGATGCCAGCGATGTGGCTGTGGGGGCCGTTCTTTTGCAAAGGAATGAGAAGGGGGATTTACAGCCCTGCGCCTATACATCCAAAAAGTTAACAGACACTGAATGAAGGTGGGCGATCTGGGAGAAAGAGGCTTTCGCGGTCCAGTGGGCTCTGCTCACCTGGCGTCATTTCCTTGAAGGGAGTGACTTGAATTTTGAAGTATGGACTGATCACAAAAATCTAGAGGCATTGAACCCCCCCCAAGTTATCTCCTAAACAAGTCCAATGGGCGCAGTATTTTAAGCGTTTCAATTTCACGCTAAAATACATCCCGGGAGGAAAAAATTTCCTAGCTGACGCCCTGTCCAGCCTGCCCCAGTACAAAAGCCGTCGAGAGGAGATTGTGAACTCCATTATTCCACAACCAGAGTCAATCTCTCAAGTAACTACAGGGGGGCAATCACGGGCAAAACCACCTGAACCTGATAGCTCGTTGAACGAAAAGGCTGAAGGAAGAATTGAAAACAGATTCCTGGTTCCTGGAAAACAAAACCATACTGACTTGTCGGAACGGGTTGGCTTGGAAGGGGTCGAAAGTCTATCTACCAGAGACCCTTAGAGTTCAGGCCCTCCAACGCAGCCACAATAGCAAACAAGCAGGTCACTTTGGATACCTGAAAACTTTACACTTAATTCAACGGCAATTTTGGTGGCCAGGGCTAAAGAAGGATGTTGACAATTATGTGAAAAGCTGTGCAACTTGTGCAACAATGAAAAAACATCCAGGTAACCCCCCTGGATTATTGCAGCAAGTTGCAGATCCTTCCCAACCCTGGGAGGAGATTGCCATGGAGTTTATTGTGGAATTACCAGAAAGTAGGGGGAATGCAGTAATATGGACTCTGATTGACCTTTTTTCAAAGCAAGCTCACTTCATTGCCTGCTCCGGTTTTCCCTCCGCAAAGAAACTAGCAAGAATGCTTCTCAAATATATTTACCGACTCCATGGAGCTTCAAAATGGATTGTTTCGAATACAGGAGTACAATTCACTGCGAGATTTTGGAGGGACTTTCTTAAACTAATTGGGTCCATGCAGGGACTGTCGTCGGCTTTTTATCCATCTACGAATGAAGACGCTGAAAAAGCTAATGCAATGGTGGAGCAATACATTAGATGTTATGTTGACTACCAGAAATGACATGGGCTGACCTCCTCCCCTTTGCTGAGATGGCTTATAATAACACAGTGCATAGCAGCACTGGACTCACTCCTTTTAAAATAGCTATTGGTAGGGAATTAATTCCCATGCCTGAACTCCCTCAAGACCCTCCCGTTTCTCAGACTTTAGAATTAGAACAGTCCAAAATGTTGAAGCCTCCTTACATTTCTATACTGTGGTAAAAGTATCATTGGTGATACTTTCATGATATGCATATTAATACTTACTTGATTCCACAGTATGGCTTTTGTAATATTTTATTAATCAAAACTCAATTAATACTTATTTTATTCATTTATAGCTTTTATTATTTTTATAAATAACTCAAAGCACAAACTTATCCAACACATCTTCCTCCTATTTTCCCCACAACAACAACTCTGTGAGGTAAGCTGGGCTCAGAGTGTGTGATTGGTCCAGGGTCACCCAGCTGGCTTTCACAGCTAAGGCAGAACTAGAACTCACAGTATCTGGTTTCTAGCCTGGTGCTTTAGTGTTTTCCTGTTTCTGTTTTGTGACATGCTCATGCTAAAATCATCTGTCCAACTCAAACGATATGTGGGTTAGACAGTATTACCACCAGATAGATTCATAATTGGCTGACCAACCACACTCAATGTGTAGTCCTTAATGGAACTGCATCTACATGGAGGGAAGTATGCAGTGGGGTACACCAAGGCTCTGTCTTAGGCCCAGTACTCTTCAGTATCTACATCAACGATTTAGATGAAGGGATAGATGGGGAACTCATCAAATTTGCAGACAACACCAAGCTGGCAGGAATAGCCAACACTCCAGAAGATAGGCTCAAGATACAGAAGGATCTTGACAGACTTGAACACTGGACCCTATCTAACAAAATGAAATTCAATGGTGAGAAAAGAAGGCTCTACATTTAGATAAGAAAAACCAAATGTACAGGTACAGAATAAGTGGTACTTGGCTCAATAGTAGTAACCACAAGAGGGATGTTGGAGTCCTAGTGGACAATCACTTAAATATGAGCCAACAGTATGCTGAAGCTGCCAAAAAAGCCAACACAATCCTAGGCTGCATTTAACAGAGAGATAGAATCAAGATCATGGGAAGTGTTAGTACCACTTTATAATGCCTGGTAAGAACACACTTGGAATAGTGCATACAGTTTGGTCTCAAAGATGTTGAGACTCTACAAAGAGTGCAGAGAAAAGCAACAAAGATGATTAGGGGATTGGAAGCTAAAACTTATGAAGAACAATTGCAGGAATTGGGTATGTCTAGTTTAATGAAAAGAAGAACTAGGAGTGACATAATAGCATTGTTCCAATAGCTAAGGGGCTGCCACAAAGAAGAAGGGGGTTCAACCTATTTTCCAAAGCATCTGAAAGCAAAACAAGAAGCAATGGATGGAAACTAATCAAGGAGAGAACCAACCTGTCAAGGTTGAATTGCTAAGATGCTTACTAACTTCTATCAATACTCAACTTGCCATAGAAACAGGGGGAAAGGGTAGAAAGCATAGGGAGGAAACAGGAATCCAAGAAGCCGTCCATGGACCATGAGAGCCTACAAAAATGTCAAGGTCACTAACGCACATGTCTGATGGAGAAGTGGGCCATTCTAATAACAAACCAAAGATATATGATTGGGCCACATGAACAACAGGTGGATGGGGGTTAAGGGAAGCTATTGTTAACTAGGCAGATTTTTGCGTGGGAAAATCAGAGCTGGTTTTGCTTCTTCAGTTCTGAGATGTGTACTCAATAAAGTTTTATTTAGGTAGTGCCCCAGTCAGGAGCAAGGGGGGGGGGGTTCACCGTCCTATTAGACTCAGGGTGCACTCGCTGCTTAATCAGCCTGATGACGGTGGACTTATTGGGACTAAGACTTAAAAGACTGAAGCAGCCCATGAAATTCGAGCAAGTAGAAGGTTTGCTCGCTTACGTGTGTATGTGTGTCCCTGCAACTTGCTTGACTGAGCCGGTGAGCCTAAGGGCAGGGAGCCACAAAGAGACTATCTGGTTTATTGTAGCTCTAAAAATGGCAGAAGCAATGATACTGGGGTTGTCGTGGGTGAAAAGGTGGAACCTGTCAATTGATTGGGGAAGCAATGTGACAGCTGAGAAGCAAAGTCAAGAAAGGGCTGGGAATGGAAAAACCGCCGAAAGTTAGGCGAGCATGATCGGCTGTGAAAGTGAAAGTTGAGCCAGTTAATACCCTAGCGGAGAGTAGCCTAGCAGTGCCAAGCATCCCGAAGGAGTATCGAGACTTGGCAGAAGTATTTAGATAGCGAGAATCGGATATGCTCCCTCCTCACCACCCCACAGACTGTGCAATTGAGTTGCTACCGGGGGCAAAACTCCCCAAGCCAAAAAAGTACTCTATGACCCCAGGGGAGATGGAGGAACTCCAAGACTTTGTGGATAAGAACTTGGGTAGGGGTTTCATCCAACCAGCTAAATCCAAAGTAGTAGCACCAGTGCTCTTTAAGGAAAAAAAGGATGGATCGTTGAGATTGTGCGTGGATTTCAGGGGGATCAATGGAGTTTGTGTGGAGAATATGTACACCCTCCCCCTCATGAATGACATGCTGGCGCACCTGTGCAAGGGGAAGGTGTTTACCAAGCTGGATTTGAGAGAGGCATATTATCGTGTGAGGATCAAGGAGGGGGATGAATGGAAGACAGATTTCAATTGCCCCTCAGATGCATGCCTTTTGGACTACAGGGAGCATCAGCTGTTTCATGCAGCTAATTAATGAGGTGCTGCATGATCATCTGTACAAAGGAGTGCTGGTTTACCTGGATGATATTCACATCTACTCAGAGACAATAGAGGAGCAAGTGAAGCTAGTAAGGGAAGTGCTACAGAAGTTATTGGAAGCTAAGCTTTATGCTAAACTATCAAAGTGCGATTTCCACAAAACTAGTTTGGACTACTTGGGATATCACATATCAAGCGAGGGAGTAGAAATGGACTCTTGGAAAGTGAAAGCGACATTAGAGTGGGAAGCTCCCGAACCCAGAGGCAACTGCAGAGCTTTCTGGGTTTTGCCAACTTCTATAAACAATTCACCCCCTCCTTCGCACAGACAGCCTTACCTATCACCAAGCTATTAAAAACGGGACGGGGAGGGCTGAAGGCCAAGGCAAGCCAGCTACTCAATTGGACTATGAAGTGTCAAGCAGCTTTTGAAAAGCTCAAGTGGCTTTTCGCAGTGGAGCCAACCCTCAAAACATCCAGATCCAACAGCACCTTTCATGATACAAACCGACACTAGCGATGTACCCGTGGGGGCAATCCTACTTCAAAAGAACAAAAAGGGGAAACTCCAACCACGTGCTTACACCTCCTGGAAACTGACACCAAGAGGCGCTGGGCGGTGTGGGAGAAGGAGACTTATGCAGTCCATTGGGCCTGCTTACCTGGAGACAGTTTCTAGAGGGTGGCAAGATCCCTTTCGACGGACCACAAGAATTTGGAGACCCTGAAGGCCCCAAAGAAACTATCCCCTAAGCAGGTCCGATGGGCTCAATACTTCAATAGATTTAACTTTACCCTTCGGTACCTACCAGGAGTGAAAACTTTCCTGGCAGATGCGCTCTCTCGCCTACCTCAGTACAAGAGCTCCATGAGGCCAATTTTGCCGGTTCCCCGAGCCAGCTGATAATAAGGTCACTCAGAAATTGAAGGAAACCCTGGAGGTGGATGGTTTAGGAAACACAGAGAAGAGTTGATGATGAAGGATGGTCTAACGTGGAAGGGCCCCAAGCTATATGTGCTGCTCAACTTAAGAGTTCAGATCTTGCAAAGATGTCATAACGTAAAGCCCATGGGCCATTTCGGTTTTGTGAAAATCCTCCACCTAGCCAGGAGACAATTTTGGTGGCCTAAGATGAACAATGACATAGAGAGCTACGTTGCTGGGTACCCAATCTGTGCATCCATGAAAAGATTGCCAGGGAAGCCTCCTGGACTATTGCAGCCAGTGGCTAACCCCAGGAGCCTGTGGGAGGAGATTGCCATGGACTTCATTGTAGAACTGCCTGAGAGTTCTGGGAATAGAGTGATACAGATCTCAAGCTGAGGCAACCTTGTAAAAAATTGAGTCCTACTTACATAGGACGTTTCTCAATTGTGAAAGTCATTAATCCAGTAATTGTTGAACTACGGTTGCCAAAAGAATTGAAACGAGTCCACCCAGTGTTCCATTGCAATAAGGGACCTAGTTTAAGGCCAGTTGAAAAGGAACCTCCTCCTCCCATTTTGGTGGAGGGTGAGAAACATTATGAGGTTAAGAAGATACTGGACTCAAGGATTTTTATGGGGAACTTACAGTACTTGATCCAGTGGAGAGGTTATCCCTTAGCTAATACTGAATGGGTAAGAGCTCATAATATGAACGCTGACGGATTAATAAGAAAGCTTCATACTAAATACCGTCAACCTCCAAGAGGATAATGTTTCAATGTTTAAGTGTGTTTACATTTCTTTCAGAGGGCCAACATATCAAGGTTGAATTGCTAAGATGCCTGCTAACTTCTATGAATACTCAACTTGCCATAGAAACGGGGGAGGGGTAGAAAGCGTAGTGAGGAAATGGGATTCCAAGAAGCTGTGAGAGCCTACAAGAATACCAAGGTGACTAACATAGGTGTCTGAGAAGTGGACCGTTCTCATAACAAACCAAAGATGTATGATTGGGCAATGTGAACAACCGATGGGTGGGTGTTAAGGGAAGGTATTGTTAACTAGGCAGATTTTCATGTGGGAAAACCAGTGGGTTGCGATAACCATGGGAAGTGAGTGGAAGACCAAGAGGGCTGCAGACTGGGAGGAATCAGCGGAGTGGAAATCTCTAACCACTTCCCTCAGCACTTCGGTAGAGCAGTTGCAAGAAAAGTTTGGAGAACTGGACATGCGAGGCGTGGAAGAGGTGAGATCCCCGGGTTGGGGGGGCCACACTGGGGATGGAGGTGCAGAGCATGCAAAATCCCCAGGCCAAGGGACAACACTGGAGACGGCTCAAATTGCGGCCTTGTCCCCTTCCCCATCTCAACCAGCAGCGCTAACACAGGTGTGCCAGGGACCGGCAGGGAGCAGGGGAACAGTGGGAACCCCCTGGTGGCCATTGGGCAGCCTCCTGATCCCTGCAGGAAGTTGCTCCAGCCCGCGCTACCCAATACATTGTGGGGGTGCCACCCAGCTACCTACTGGTTCAAGATGACCACAAGCCACCGCCTCTGAAAACCACGTTCGACAGCCAGCCAGAGAAGCTCGCCTATTTCCTGAACTAGGTATGGATCTATCTGGGCCAACATGGGGTGGTGTTCCCAGATGAAGTGGCCTGTGTGAACGCTATAGCAGCAAAACTGGAGGGGAAGCCACTGAGTGGATGGTGGCATTCAATGACGAGGGGGCTCCAGAATTGGGGATTGTCAATGATTTCCTGGAAGGACTCTGGGCCAGGTTTGGGGACTCCACCCAAGCCTGCTGGGTAGAATCCGATATCCACTCCATAAGACAAGGGAACCGGCCCGTGGCTTAGTATATTTGGGAGTTTCGCAGCATAGCCGGGAGACTAAGTGGGTGGCCGGAACGCCTGCTGGTCTACCAATTTTGAGATGGGCTAAGCAGAGAGGTGTACCAGAACTGCCTACCCCAGGGGATCCCTGACAATCTCCAAGCCTGGTACCAACTGGCCACTACAGTGGAGCTGGACCTGATGCAATATCGTCGACACATTGCAGCTGAAAGCTGCCCTCACCAAAGCCAAAAGAAGTGCCTGCCAGCACATAGAGGGGGAGGGGCCCCTCCTCTGAGCACCAGAGAGGGTCCGCATCACCCTGCCAGAGCTTGCTTCCAATGTGAGACGGAAGGCCACTGAGCGGCCAATTGCCTAGCTCCCCCAACCTGTGTCGATGCCCAGGAGCCTGAGCCAACCCAAGCCAAAGAAGACTCCAAAGAAGAAAATACGAGCGACACAGGTCAGGGAGGTCTCCCCCAAATCAAGCGAAGGGGAGGAAGCTCCAATCCCCGGCAAGTCTGGACCCATCTTCTATGAGAATGACAGCGAGGGGGAAGATGACCCGATGGTAAGTGGCGCCATCACCCCATTAACTGCCCAGGGGGAGGTGGTAGTCCCCCCTCAGTCAGGAGCAAAGGGGGGGTCTTCACGGCCCTGTTAGACTTGGGTTGCACCCAGTGCTTAATCAGCCTAAAAACGGTGGACTTGTTGGGACTAAGGCTTAAGAGACTGAAGCAACTCATGAAGTTTGAGCAAGTGGATGGCTCACTTATGGGGGGGGGTTGTGCCTGCAACCTGCAACCTGCCTGCCTGAGCCTATAAGCCTAAGGGTGTGGAGCCACAAAGAGACTATCCAGTTTATTATAGCCCCAAAGATGGCAGAGGCAATGATACTGAGCCTGTTGTGGCTGAAAAAATGGAATGCGTCAATTGATTGAGGAAGCAAAAGTAGCAATTGAGATTAAAGATGAGAAAGGACTGGGGGTGGAAAAGCCACCGAAAGTTAGGCAAGCATGATCGGCTGTGAAAGTGAAAGAGACAATCAACACATACTGGGCAGTTTGATCATTCCCTCAGGGCAGCTAGCAGCACAGGGCTCTACGAGACCACTTCTGTTGGCTCCCCCTCAGCCAGCTGATAATGAGGTCACCCAAAAGCTAAGGGAAGCCCTGGAGGGAGATGAATCGTTTAGGAACCATAAAAGGGACATGACAATGAAAGAGGGTCTGGCTTGGAAGGGTTCCAAACTGTACGTGCCGGTCAATCTAAGAGCCTAAATTTTGCAAAGGTGTCACAATGTGAAGCCAGCGGGCCATTTTGGTTTTGTGAAGACCCTCCACTTGGCGAGGAGGCAATTTTGGTGGCCCAAGATGAACAAGGACATAAAGAACTACATTGCTGTTTGACCTGTGCTTCTATAAAAGACTGCCTTGAAAGCCTCCTGGACGGCTGCAGCCGGTGGCTAACCCACACAGCCCGTGGGAAGAGATAATCATGGACTTCATTGTGGAACTGCCTGAGAGTTCCGGGAATACCTTAATCTGGACTGTGATTGACCTGTTTTCGAAGCAAGCGCATTTTGTGGCATACCCGAAACTCCCATTAGCTTGGACCTTAGCCAAGCTATTTGTGTACCAT
This sequence comes from Azemiops feae, assembly GCA_023970755.1. Classification (NCBI taxonomy): domain Eukaryota; kingdom Metazoa; phylum Chordata; class Lepidosauria; order Squamata; family Viperidae; genus Azemiops; species Azemiops feae. Next base: position 1,429,930 of record JALGBA010000443.1, read on the forward strand.
ATATATAGGCTGCATGGAGTCCCAAGGCACATCATCTCTGACCGGGAGTGCAGTTTACTGCAAAGTTCTGGCGGGAGTTTATCAAATTAATAGGATCCTCACGGGGCTTAATTCTGGGTTCCATCCGAGTACCAATGGGGTGGCAGAGAGAGCTAACTCAATGATAGAGCAGTATTTATGCTGCTATGTGAACTGCCAACAAACCAATTGGGCGGAACTTCTGCCTTTTGCAGAGGTAGCCTACAATAATTTTGTACATAGCAGTACTAGGTTCAACCCATTCGAGGTAGCAATGGGAGCAGACTTTGTGCCTATGCCAGAACTACCACGGGGGTCCCCTTCCTCATCATCCTTAGCTGATTGGATGGATAACTAGGGAATCATATAAGGAACAGGCTGATCGGAAGAAAGCTCCCCAAGAGAGTTATAGGATTGGGGACCAGATATATCTGTCTACTAAGTATCTCAAGCTAAGGCAGCCTCGTAAGATGTTGAGCCCTAAGTACATAGGACCTTTCTCAATTGTGAAAATAATTAATCCAGTAACTGTTGAACTACAGTTGCCAAAGGAATTGAAGCAAATTCACCCAGTATTCCATTGCAGCTTACTGAAACCATTCAAAAGATCCAGCCTGAGACCTGGGCGAGAGGAACCTCCTCCTCCTATACTGGTCGAGGGTGAGAGGCATTATGAGATTAAGAAAATATTAACTTCAAGGATTTTTAGGGGGAAGTTACAGTACCTAGTCCTCTGGAGAGGCTACCCCTTAGCTGATGCTGAGTGGGTGAGAGCCCAGGATGTTAAGGTTGATTGACTAACACAAAAGTTTCATGAGAAATACCCACAACATCTAAGGGGATGATGTGTGGATGGTTGGATAACTGTACTTATTGTTTCCCTATGCTTATTTTTTTTTCAGAGGGCCAGCATGTCAAGGTTGAATTGCTAAGATGCTTGCTAATCACTATCGTTACTCAACTTGCCATTGAAACGGGGGGAAGGTAAGCTTGGGAGAAACGGGACCATGAGAACCAAGTTCACAAAAGCAGGTGTCTGGCAGAGAAGTGGACCGTTCTCATAACAAACCAAATAAATATGATTGGGCAACGTGAACACTTGGTGGGTGGGGTTATGGAGAGCTATTGTTAACTAACCAGATTTTCACACAGGAAACTTAAGAGCTGATTTTGCTTCTTCAGTACAGAGATGTGTATTCAATGAAGTTTATCTTTTATGGCACCTCAAAGCCATAGAGTTTCTTCAATGTTGAATTCGTTAGTCGGACAGTTGACACATGGCCAAGGTAAGGAAGGCTAAAACCCGACCACAACTGAACAAGACACGTAAGTTGAAACAGCAAGACTGAGCCAAGAAATATCTGAAGACAGATTTTTCAAAGGGTTTATGGACTGATGAGATGAGAATGACTTTTGATGGACCAGATGGATGGGCCCGTAATGGGATCAGTAAGGGACACAGAGCTCCACTTCAACTCAGATGGCAGCAAGGTGGAGGTGAGGTACTAGTATGGGCTGATATTATTAAAGATGAGCTAGTTGGACGTTTTTGGGTTGAAGATGGACTCAAAATCAACTCCCAAACCTACAGCCAGTTTTTAGAAGACACTTTTTTCAAGCAGTAGTACAGGAAAAAGTCTGCATCTTTCAAGAAGACCATGATTTTTATGCTGAACAATGCTCCATCGCATGAATCGAAGTACTCCTCTGCGTGGCTAGCCAGTAAAGACCTTAAAGATGAAAGAATAATGAAATGGCCCCCTTCCTCACCTGACCTAAACCCTACTGAGAACTTGTGGGCCTTTCTTAAATGGGAGATTTACGGTGAAGGAAAACAGTACACCTCTCTGAACAGTATCTCTGGGAGGCTGTGGTTGCTGCTGCAAAAACACTGATCGTCAACAGATCAAGAAACTGACAGACTCCATGAGTGGAAGGATTATTTATGACTGTTATTGAAAAGAAGGGTGGTTATATTGGTCACTGATTTATTTTTTTTGAAATGTCAGAAATGTTTATTTGTACATTTTGAGTTTTTTTTTTATTATTCTCACTTTAATAGATGTAAATGAATGAGTGAGATGGGCAAATTTTCATTTTTCATTTAGTTGCATAATAATTCTGCACACTAATAGTTGCCCAATAATTGTGCAGAGATAAATATTCTCCTAAGAAAGCCAAAAACTCACTTTTACTTTCATAAATATTCAGGTTTGAGGTTTATTAACATTTTGGATTGACCGAGAGCACTACAGTTGTTCAATAAGAAAATAAATTCTCCAAAATACAACTTGCCTAATAATTGTGCACACAGTTTATTTCCTAGAGTAATAAGTATTGTTATGCATACTTTTTAAACTTAAGGAAAAATACATTAACTAATTTTCAGAGACCCAAAATGATTTAAGGCATCCTCAAATCCTTGATTTATAAGAGGCTAGCATAAAGACAATGGCAAATTCTTTTTATTTTGCTTACTTGTTATTGTTCAACTATTTTGAATGAGAACCTTTGCCAAAATTTATCTTTTACCCATCACTGTGGGAAACAATCAGGATTTTTTTTTTATAATTTAATATTGTTCTGTGCATAAACATGGAAATATGGTATCTGGGTTAAATCATTAATCAAGGTTGAGTTAATGATGGCTTAGCAATCTATATGTATTTTACACAAAAACTGTTACACAGTAGGGTCATAAATGCTATGAAACAATTCAGAAGTAGTGCTTTGTAACCCACACAAGCATAGTATCTCTCTGCTTATCATTAATAAAGTAGTCCCCTTCTATTTCTGAAAAAAGAGGAGCTGCTTTAATGAAAATTAGAGATGTACTGTGCTCATATAAGATTCAAACTACGTTTTGTAAATCGTTTTTGAAATATGCATAGCTTATCACACATGAACATTTGCAGCCTAGTTTCTCACCAATGTGTCAGGTTACAGTTTTCATAATTTTCAGCTCCTTTGTAGTCTAACTCATAAGGAGCGCATCAGCGTTAGGAATACTGACCTTATACACAGATTTTTGAAAGTAATATAAGGAGGAACTTGTCTGAAAAAATAAAACTACATACTCAAGTTTTAACCATTAAATAAGAACCCTTTTCTATCTCAAGTAAAAAAGATACCATAAAAAGTCATAAGAAATTTAGTTTGACATATAGGTTTATGGTCTAACCCACAATGAAATGTTTATTTAGTACAGGTGAATAACAATGACAGAGAAGGAAGGAAGAGAAGAAAACTGCTTTTGTGGCTTGCAAAAGGAGGAAACTGTAGTGCTTCCACAAGGAATAATGTCCATTTTTAATTAAGCACTATGTAATCATTCACAAAATTCAAAAAGACAAATAGGATATGTAGATTTACCTCCAGCAACCTGAATTACCTTTTTACTTCAATAAATATTGTACATAAGTGCAAAGGTGAACCTTTTTCCAAGTGGCATTCCAGTCCAACAACTGTGTGATGGCTGATGAATTAACTTGAAGTGTTATTTTGAATTAATTAATAAAGCTTGGGGGGGGGATATTAACTCTAGCAATACCTATAAATGTTTAGTCACCGCTGAATGGGATATACTCTAAGTATTTATAAAACAGTAAAGCTAAGCTTTAATACATTATTAAATTACTTTTAATCACTGGAACTTTAGTGTATATTAACTATAATAAAAACATGTCTCCAAATACAACACAGTATTAAGGCACAGCCAACGTTTGCCACTAAAAAGTCTGGTTCTTGATTGCACTGTTCATGCCCTTTTTGTAACTCCCCAAATCACCAACACGAAGCAGTGACCAAGCAGTTTTAAGACCTACATTAAAAGGCTTGCTAGCAATCTCTTCCTTATAGGCGATCGCTAGACCTAAATTAAAAGATATTCAGCCAGTGGCAAGAACCCTCAAGTTGTCTTGTTAAGGTACACCGCAGCCATCACCATTTCATTTCTCACCCCTTCTCCCCCCACACACCCATCCGGAATCCTTTGTATAATCATTCACTCAGTGTCAATTGGTACCATAATCCTATTCTCCGGGCGGATCACATCAACAAAAGAAACTAAGAAACACGCCTCGTCCAGGGGCACCTCTTCCGCTTCGACAAGGTACGCACCACTGCAGATACATTCGTGCAGCTCTTTGCCCCTTACCTTAGTGATGATCAGAGGTTCTCCATGTTCTCTGCCTCCTTTTAATGTAAATCCCCAGGGAGCTTCGCCACTTAATTGTACTTCCACCAGCTTGTACAGATCAGCTCCTCTCTGTCTCCTGTCGCTAGCTGGTGGGGGTGTCCCTGATCCACAAATACTGCCGGATTCAGCCTCGGATCTTTGTCTGCCTCTGAAGTCCACATTCTCCATAGTCTCTCGAAATTGCCCCCCCCCCCCAGCTTCTTCCTAGTTTGATCCCACGCGTCGCTGACCTAGGAACCACATACCTCCTAGCAGTTTTTCAGGCTGCTCCCAGATGGGAAGGGAGGGGGACTGTAAACCCCTTCCACACCCTGGCTCCTCCTCCTCCTCTTCCAGAGTTCAGGCTCTCTTTTTCTTTCTTTGAAAGAGAAGCCCAAATCACCCAAAGGGAGAAGAGCAAGAGAGCGAGCAAGCGACTCCAGGAAATTAGACTCGCTTGACTGGACCAGACACAGCTCCCTCAAAGCATAAAATATTTATTCGCGCTTTCACGGCTGTTGGTTTAGTTGCTTTGCCCGCGCCTGTTAATAGATTCGCGGAAACAAACCGCGGCAGTTTTCCCCAAGGGAAATGCCAGAGACCAGAGCCCGAAGAGAAACGAAGGAAGTCACTGAGGGCATTTTCCACTTTCTCCAGAAGATACAAGTTTCCGTTTCGGATGGGAGGGGGGGCTCTTCCCAGCAGGAAAAAGGGTGGTTTGAAACATGGGTGTTTTTTTTTTAAAGGAAATCTCGATCTGGACAATCGTCCTTCCCAAATGAGTCGAGGACAATAGCGAAAAGTTTTCTCCAACATTTAGAGGAAAGTCGCGAGCACCATCGTCCTCACAATGGGAGTAGCGCCTTTCCACTGAGAATCATGGCCACCTTTCAGAAAACTGTTTCTTTGAGCGCAGTTTTGCGCCCGGTGTTCTTAGAAGCGGTCCCGTTGGAGCCACTTGGGTTTTATACGAGGAAAGGAGCTGCAAACAGTAAACTTGACGGTTCCAAGGCGCCAAGAAAAGGAGAGGTTGAGCCACGGCAAGGAAGAAAAAGAAAAAAACCCTCCCTGTTCCCCTTCCAGATTTTCTTTTAAAACAGGCAGCGCCAGCTCCTTCCGGCTCCTTGGCCGCAGGTTTTCACGAGGGCCTTTTCCCCTCCCGCTGCTTTGCCGAGGATGACAAGCACAACCGGCTGGCTAAAGAAGGCTTTTGTGTCGGAGGACGACGAGAAGTTCGCTTAGCGGCCTTCCAAAAGACTCCGCGGGCTGGGCGTTTCAGCGGCGGAGAGGAAGGCTGGAACCATCGCCTGCAGGATCTTACAACACGAAAAAGTTCCGGCATTTTCCTTGCAGGGGGTAGAGGCGCGCGCCACAGAGCTACCTGCGAAATGTCTTGGAGGCGACATTTTTCTCGTCAGAGTCCTCCTAGCGGCGGCTGCGGGAAAGTACAGCGGATAGCAGCATCGCTTTCGAATAAATTAAACCTCCCTAGACAGCCTAGTAACGAAATCCGGGTTTAACAGGGACTAAAAGCGACAATTTCCCGAGCGGCAAAGGAGCGGCCGTACAAAAGCTCTGAAGGGAATTAGAAATTCCTTAGTCTAGTGCAGAGGGTCTCCAAACTTAGCAACTTTTAAGACTTGTGGACTTCAGCTACCAGAATTCACCAGCCAGCATGATACCTTAACCATATAGTGGTTGAACACTAGGAGTTAGTGAGTTCTAGCCCCGCCTTAGACATGAAAACCGGCTGGGTGACTTTAGGCCAGTCACTGTTTCTCAGCCCAACCCATAATACAGGGTTATGGGGAAAATAGGAGGAAGAAGGAGCATTTTGAGTATTCACCTCCTTGAGTTATTTATAAAAATAATAAAGGTGGAATAAAATAATGTGTTATCTTATTTAAAACCCATCTATTACATTGACAGTGCCAAGTTGGTGTACTGGTTAAAGGATCAGGCTAGAAACCAGGAGATTGTGAGCTGCCACAAAGGCAGCTGGGAAACCTTGGGCCAGTCATTCTCTCTTAACCCTAGGAAGAAAGCAATGGCAAATCACTTCCAAAATTCTGCCAGAGAAACTGCAGGGATTTACCAGGAGTCAAGACTGACTTGAAGGCACTAAAATGTTACATTACCTCTCCCTTTGTTCAATTAATGCTCAGTAGGTAGAAACTTACTGTTTTACAAATGAGGGCAAATTCACACAGCATCTCTGTCCTGCTCTGTGTGGGGTCTTCCATGGTGGTGCACTGCAAACTATTGCCATTCAGGAATGCACATTGTATGTTGTGCTTTAGGATCTGGAATCCATGAAAAAGGTGTGCCAAGACTCCAAGTAGAAAATACAGGGCTACCATGTATATAGGATACACATGTCAACACTGCACGAAGATGCCCATCCCCACTTGCCTTCAGCCACTCAGTGCCATGCATAGGAACAAGGTCTGGGTCATGGTCATCACTAGACACCAGCCACTCCATTATCACATCTTTTGACTTGGACTTTGTCATGCATAAGTCATTGTTCAGCATTGCTGAGGCAACATGTACCATACAAGATCACAAATGCATTTGTGATGTCTGATAACTCATTCTTCCAGTTCTGTCAATACCATACCAGGACTTCTTTGCAATTGCTGCTTCCATACAAATCGAGTCCCATTGCCACCTGTTTCCATTGCTACTCCATACAGTGAGTGCTAAGAATAGTTGGAATGGACGCTGACTCTCAGCAGAGAACCAATCTCTGGTGGGGTTGCTGCAGCCACACATATTGTTGGATACCACTATTAGTAAGTGATTGGACCTGATTGAAGGAGGAGGAGAAGGATTGCTCTTCTGTAATTGTTGTGATACCTAGAATAAAAGACCAGGATCTCCGTGCTCTTAAAGATGGCAATTCACAGGGTACAATTCTGTGGTGAGCTTGTGTACATGGGAGTTAGAAGAGAGATCCCTCAGAAGTAGCAATGATTATATCCTGCATTAACAAAATGGCGGAGTGAATTTCATTGATGTGGTTGTGGGGCAGGGGAACGAGCAAATATGAAAGGCAGAGATTTATATTATGAAACACATTGTGTCATTGTTTTTGTTTGCTGTTGCTATTTGTGCTAGATGCCAATGGATGTTGCAGTGAAAGATGGTCCTCTTAAACTCGTGTCAGTTATGCATGACAAACCCTAACTCAGACATGTCAAACTCACGACGTCACGTGATGTCACGCGATGTATCGGAGCTTTTTTCCCATTGCCAGCAATGGGGTGGGCGCAGTTTCTTGGTGACGCATCCGGCCCACCCCTGCCCTAACTCTTTGCTAACAGAAAGTCTAACGTTATTATCCAATTCATTTGAACCATAAAAACCCAACAAATCCATAGTTAAAGGAAATATAGTAATTCATGCATCTATTTTTACTCTTGAAGGTATCAAAACTTTCCAGAAGCAGATAGAGCTATAAATGAGTCCTTCAAAATAGAAGCAGGAATGAAATGAATAAAGTCAAAACTTTTTTTCATAATATCTTTAATTTCCTTATTTTTGAAATGTCACTGAATCCAATGGAAAACAATTAGAGAAATCATTCTTCTCTTTATATTAATTAACCTTTGTTCTTTAGAAAACCTCTGAACAATCTAATCTCAAAGCTGTTGCTGCTACCGTGTTTCCCTGAAAGTAAGAATTACCCCCAAAATAAGCCCTAGCTTGATTTTTGGGGGTGGGCCTAATATAAGCCCTACCTCAAAAATAAGCCTTAGTTTTGGGGCAAGGCACACATCTAAAAATCAAGCTAGGGCGGGGGTGGGGGTGTGGAGCTGCCCCACGCATCCCGCATCCACTTATCTTGCAGCCAGGCCTCTCCTTACGGGCCCACTTCTTCTGCAGCGTCCCCAAGCTGCATTTTGCAGTCAGAGGCCTTTCCGGAAGGCCACTGCAGCCGAGAACCAAGCTATGGATTCAACCCATAGCTCGGTTCTTGGCTGCAGTGGCCCTCCGGAAAGGCCTTTGACTGCGAAATGCAGGCCGGAGCTCCATTCTCAGCTGCAGAATGAAACTGCTCCTTTGGTCCCAGAAGACATGGGCCGGCTGGGCAGGGCTGTTGGTGCTGAATGTGAGTGGAAAAGACACACACACACCTGAAAATAAGACCTGGTGCCTCTTTTGGAGGCAAAAAAAAATAAGATGGGGTCTTATTTTGGGGAAAACACAGTAGTTAATGTAAATCAGGAAAAGGACACTTCTGGCTATATTCTCCTTCCACTTTAAAACACTGTTTTTTAATTGCAAGGATAACACTTCAAATCCTTTGACTTCATTTCAGTTTTATAAGGGAGCATTACATCACAAACCATATTGCAGTCATGCTGTCTCCATTTCAAAGTTGATTTGGATTCTGCTTTGGATTCTGAATGAACTTCACCCTCATCCTACACCCGAGCTACAGATATTCGCTACTATTGATGGAGGAATGTTGAAGCAGTAACTAGTGGGCCTAGGTCAGATCATGTGATCCCAAATCTCAAACCTTTGAAGTTTTTCAGGAGTACTGGAGTACAACTACCAGCCAACTTTGGAAAAACTGTTTTAGTCAGGATTTCAGGAAAGAGATCTCCCAACTGTAAAAGAAACACATGGAGGGAGGAAGATCGATGCCACACTAAGGAAACACCCAGGAATCATTGATGAGAAACGGTAATCTTCTGTCCCCAATTTACGAAATACGGAGGTTGATCCTTTTGAAGGGATGCCTTCTTTTCAGATGGCGCCTCTTCAGAGTCTCGCGCGCGCGCGCTACGGATCTCTGGCTCCCCCCGTTTCGCTGTCCTACTAGGATTTCCGCCTGGCGGAAAGAAAAAAAAAACGGAGCCGGGAATGGCAGCTCCAGGGGCTTTAATCGCCACTTCGCCACATGATCTGGCCCTCGCGTGACTCCCCAACTCTAAGTTGCAGGAGGAACAAGACGGAAAGCCTGCAAGAGCTTCCTACGAGCGAGCGAAAGCGTGTGGCCCTTCGCCCACCCCGACCCTTTAGTCTCCCCCAAACTTGCTATGGCCTCTCCGAGGCTTGAAACCTTCTGTTGCCCCAACCGGGACGTCTCCACGCAGCTTGTGGTGTCTTTCAAGTCAGAGGTCTTTTGCGGGGTCTGCCTTGGCAGCGCCTCTGCCGGGATTCTCTTGAGCGCCCTGCAACTCCTCCCGAAGAAGGATCGGGGCTCCCGGGGAATTTCCAAGGCTTCCTCCTCCACCACCATCCTCCTCCTCATCTCCGCCTGTGACATGCTGGGCTCTCTGGGTAAGAAGGTCACTTCTGGTGAGATGGGCGACTATATACATTTGATAACTAAATCAATCCCACCAAAGAGCCGAGAGAGAGGAAGGGAGACGGAGGGGCTGGGAGAAAGAGTCTCTCTTCCAGCCGCCTAAGGATATTTTAATATAAGACTAAGGTAGACGGTGATAGAGAAACGAATAAATAAGTAATAACTACTTTGACAATGCACATCAATGGTTTGGAATCCAATGGAGCTTCACTAGCATTGCAGCCTGGTTTCTGCTTTGTCGGTGATTTTAAGTGGACTTCTAAGTCAGGAAGTATGAAATTTCAGATGTTTAAGACTGAATCTCTTTTTCTATTCATTAACTCTTGTTCTGTTAGCAGTTGGTTTAGTGGAACTAAATACACCACACAATACTTGGAATATGAAATTTTAATAGGGAATATTAAAGCAGGGGGTTGGACTAGACGACCTGCAAGGTCCCTTCCAACTCTGTTATTCTTAATATATATTATCCTAGGTAGGACAACAGTACCAATAAATTAGCTCCTCTGACATAAAGAAAAACAATAGACAAATAAAGGCAACACTGCCTGGTACAGTATGTTGAAATTTATTCCTGGACTTTCTGATATGCAATAAACCATTATATGTTATTTCAAAGCGAGGTATGGTTTGTGATTTGGATTTGTGATTTGGATTGCAGTTGCTGTTGCTGTCACTTCATATAAAAAGCCAGCTGCTCTGTTGCCTAATTGGTTTGTCTACTAGTATGTAAGCATTCTTAATCCCCTTTCCACAAACGTAATACTCAAGACTCATAATTTGATAAATCTGAAGCCAAATAGAAAAGCCTGCAATGACCAGAATTGTTCTTAAACTTGTTCTGAATACACATAGAAATATCTTTGGATATGATGGGAATTGCTTCTTAATCCACATGCAGTTGGACTTTGTATGCACTACAACAGAAAGTAATTTTTTAAAAGATAAATTACTGTTAGGTAGATGAAATAATAGTGAATATTAGTTATTTCACAGTTTAAACATAATCTCCAATGAAAAACTGATTAATGTGTTAAGAGTGACTCAGACGGAATATGAAGGAAATTGAATCTACTGCATTTTTTTTCAAACATGTTTATTTAGATATAGATTTTGCTTTTCCAGTATTTGTAATAGTTTGCTAAAAATTCCCTTTAAAAAATCCCTCTTTTCCCCTTGTCTCATGAAAGGTATTCATTCATGAAAGCAGAATGGGAGGGAGGAAGGGAAAGAGAGCTCTCATTGACCTATTTATTTTCACTACCACATTTCCTCTGAAGAATTTGACTAAAACTATTCAGTTTTTAATCCCTTACATGTCTCAGTTCATGAATGAAATCTATCCTTTCAGATCTAGGCATTCACATGACCATAGTGATAATTTGAAAGCTGGGTCTGCTGGCAAGCATATGATTTTTCCCAATCCTTCTCCCACAATACAGCCATAGAAGACAATTCCCATTAATCCAGTCAGTGGTTCTTGCAGTAGTATGCAGTCTTACTGTGACAAAGGTCACTGAGAATGCAGATTATTCCATCTTTCCAGAAAATGGCTAGGATTGGCCAGAGAACTGACAGGGGATTCTTATATTGCTGATCCTTTCCTTATTGGCCAGGCAGGCAGCTGTGGACCAGAAGATGGAAGGCAGAAGTGTATGCATGTGAGGGAGTAAAACTGTAGTATTTCTAATCCTGATTCATACCAGTTTCTACATTTTCTCTCCCAATACATATACACAGAAGCAAAGTTGCCAGAGGGATCACCTACCCTTTAACTGTCAGATCAAAACTTTTACCAAAATATCACTTGAGAAGGAAAATACACTCCATTATAATAAAAATAGACTTTTAATGAAAGATAAAAACAAAAATAAAAGAGATGGGTGTCCTCAATCCTGTCTAATCTCACATAAGACAAGGGGGAGAAAAAATAGATAAAAAGAACTTTTCCCAGTCCTTAAGGCCACATCCTGAGTTACATGGAATTAAGCTACATGGGAAATAAGCCTTGGAAAGCAGAGCAGCAGAACCAAATCATTATCTATCATCTACCTTTTTCCTTGATAGCTGCTGCTGTTTGTGTTTGAGGAGAAAAAGGGGACAGAGAGAAATCACTGAAATAAAAACAAAAATATTTGGAATATATTTTAGAAAATGTTTTCCTCTTTCAAGGATTTTTGAAAACAGGAACCAAACATAAAAAGGTCTTAGAATGACTAGCAACATAAATGGAATATAACACTAGTTCTAAAAATGGGCAATTATCCTTGGGAGATTCAAAATAATTCAGAATAGAATAGCTTCAAGTTATAAAAGGGAAAAACAATTCATCATAGAAAACTGAATGAAGTCTCATTTTCTTTTTAATACTTTTGGAAAGTATAAAACAACATGAATATTAAAGTGGTCAGAGTTGTAGCATTAATATGGATTTATTCTCTTCCTTATAGGTATAATCTTCCGATCTATCGTCTGGTTAGGATTCCCAGACTTTGTGGCAAATATATCTTTAGTAAATCAAACTGATATATGGCCTGCTACATTCTGTGTAGGAAGTGCGGTAGGTATAAATAAAATGAATGAAATTGCTGTTAGGTTGTATTGATATCTTTCTCCTTTGAAAAGGTCAGGATAGAATACTTGGGGAATGTTCTCATTCTTTCTAACCCAGAAGAATATTGCAAATAAATAATTCAAAGATACAGGGATTCTGTCTGCCTATTTGTACAGGAAAAGAAAGGATCACATTTGATATGGGAGCACAATAAGTAGATTAATGAAATACTAAGCTTAAAAATGGACCTGATCCGCCCTTTGGTTGTAGAGAAAAAAATAACTGGGATGCTGTATGCAAACTAAACTGGAAATTACCCACAATAATGTTGCAAGTTACATTCCTCCAGGGCATGGGCAGTGACTTGGAATGTTGGTGATTGCTCCATTCAAAGCCTTCCTTAGGTGTTGGTCATGTGATCCCAAACAGAGCTTTATATGGCCTGCTCTGCTTATACTTCCTAGTGCACAAATATGCATCCCGACTTATGACCGTTGTTGATAAAAGGATTATAAAGCATTCCAGAAGACGTGTTTCTCATGCTTTTGTTTCTTATTTTATATTGGTAAAATGATTCAATGTGTGAGCTTTATAGCGGAATGGAATAAGTATGTGACATTTCATGAACTGTTCACTTTTTTTAGTGTTGGTTTATGTGCAAAGACATGCAAGAGCCAAATCCACATATGTCACAACTATAAATAGATAAAAAAGTGCTAGTGAAGTCTTCTCCTAATTAATATCCAGAACTTATTCTGGAGTCCCATAAACACTGCTACAGTGTCTGGGGTTGATGGGTGTGGTAGGCTCCAACATATCATGAAAAAGGTTGCAGAAGGATCTACTGTATTGCTAATTCAAATAGCCAGAAGAACAGGGAATAATCATTATTTTTAGACTTCATAATGGTATCTGGAAATCACCTTGGGAAAAAGGAAGAAGAGCCACAGCCTAGACAACAGGATGATAAATGGGGTGGAGAAAGTATCCTCGGAAGACTAAAAGTGAGGGATGTGAGAGGTACTTTCAGACTTGCAAGACTGTAAATGTATCCTTACAATAATGACAGAATTAGTACTCATGGTTGTGCTTGTCTGGACTGTCTCAAACTAATAGATATGTATCTTTTATAATAAACATGAAAGTAGTATTAGACTGTTTGATACAAAACTCTTCTCCAACCACATTCAGGACTGATCAGTAACTACTTTATTTCCTGAAATCATACAGTTTCTCCCAATACAGCTCTTAAATATTCTGAGTTGAAGTTCTACAGCGTTTCTTAATATGAGCTTTTAAAACTTTTCAGGCAAATCTATAGTGAGCTCATAGGTTATAGGATTTGGTAAACGCATTGTTATATTAGTTCTCAGTTTTAATTTTTTATTTATGCTAGTAATAACAATTTTGTGACTTTTGCAAAAATACATTTTTATATGAATAAAAAACAGGTGATGGTCTAAAGCAGCAAATCATATGCCCATTTATTTAGTAATAATCATCTTGAATGTACTTAACTTCTGCTCTTCATTTAATTTTCTGTTAATGTTTTTAGAGCAGTATTTGCTTTCAATTGGGTTTTTTAAAGCTGAATTTCACTTTTTTCTTTGAGAAAAAAAGTTTGACTTTCAGTATTGCATGCAACATGATTAAATTATAACTTTCTGTAGGTAAGCTATATAGTAACCTTTGGCAATAATGACTAAAAAAGATGTAAGATGAAAGTAACTTAAGTAAAAATAAACAATTGAAGGAATTGAAGTGGAAGTCAAATAGAAATAAAGTTTCAGACCAGTGTAATATGCAGTGAAAATCCAGTTCCTATGAGCAAAAATGCTAGACTTGTAAACACTGATTAAGAACTGATAAATGATCTAAACAAAATGTGTGAATTATGTGCATGCCATGGAATTTAGTTTGATTGAAAACTGCATATTCTAATTTCCATCCAACTTTCATGAGAAATATGTGCAACCAAGTTTAATATATTTAATAATTTTGTCGTGAAGTACAGTCACTAGTCATGAGTAACCAAGATTATAAGAACCACTCTTAGTTTCCTTTAGTTTGACTTCTCAAAGTATGCCATGCTTAAATAGCTTTTTAATATCTTACTGTTCTTTTGGAGTAAAAAAGAGAATAGATTGTACATTTGGATTATGCAGAATTTTGGATTTGATTCTAAAAATCCAAGCACCTGTCTGCATCTCTTTAAAGTAGCTGTGTTTTTTCCTATACTCATGTGGCTATTGGTGAGATCAGTGATAAAATTCTGGAAAAATGCAGATATGGTAAAGACCTGTATTCATGCTCTGACACGATCTAAAACATTTTTTTTTCAAATTATTTGAATTTGAAGCACTGAGCAAACTTATTACATATATCTGAATTTAGGAAGAACATGCTACTCATGGGTAGGTGGAAATTATTTGACCCAATTGTCTTTGGTGTTCTGTTCTGTGTAATATACTGAACACAGCTAGACATAACATTTCAGACTTACAAGTAACAATATTTCAATAATCCTGTTCTAAGTCCCTATGATACATGATTTTCTGTTTGTTTCTCAGATGTGGATCCAACTTTTGTACAGTGCTGTCTTTTGGTGGCTGTTTTGCTATGCTGTGGATTCGTACTTGGTAGTTAGAAGATCAGCAGGAGTAAGGTATCACAAATGAACATTATATTTTAAACATGGGGTATTTTCAGGATGACATATTTTCATGGTTAAGTGCACATTTAGATAGCTTTATCTTCATGGATGAATATGGATAACGATTTGCTTAATAATTAATATGAGAGCCAATTTGGTGTAGTGGTTAAGGCACCAGGCAACTGTGAGTTCAAGTCCTGTCTTAGGCACAGAGCCAGCTGGGTGACCTTGGATCAATCACTTTCTCTCAGCCCTAGGAAAGAGGCAAAGTCAAACTATTTCTGAAAAACTTGTCAAGTAAAATACAAGGACTTGTCCAGGCAATGTCTGAGAATTGAGCACAACTGAGCGGAAAAAATATATATTTCCTAGCTATTTAATATTTGCTATCAATGTTTAATTGGGTTTTATTCTGTTTAGGTTTGCTGTAGAATGTGTATTTTCATATTGATATTTTCTATTGTTATATTGTATTGCTTTGAGAGATGTAAACTGAAACTTTTCAAAAGCTTATCTTTGTATTCTTTTTTCACCATCAGTTTAACTTGCTTTGTAATTTATATGAAAGGAATTCATATAATTTTTGAAGTTGACAAGGAACAATATTCACATTTTATTTTTCTGTACAATATCATTCTAGCACTATTGTGTTGTACCATATGATGACATGGGGCTTGGCAATTTTACTGTGCGTGGAGGGAGTTGCTATGCTCTATTATCCTTCAGTTTCTAGGTAAGTGAATGATGGGAAGGCTTGGAAAAAAACGGAAAAATTGGGGGAAAAAACAGGGTTTCCCCCCATTTTTTCCCTTTTTTCCAAAGCCATTTGGGAAAAAAATGAAAAAAACACCTTTTTTTTTTTTCAATTTTTCCAGTTTTTTTCCAGGCCTTCCCATCTAATATTACTAATGTTGCCTGAATTTTAAATCATTTCAATAATTTATTTAAATCAAAGGACACCGAAGGCTATTGGTTAGGTCCGTATTTATTAAAAGGCAGGGAATCTAACATTTGAAAGCTAGCTTCACTGCCCAAGTATACAATGGAATCCAACCTTGTTATGTTGTTCAGTTTTGATGAGATACTTTTCCAGAGTCAGGAATTTGTCAGTGTCTGTAGACAGCATGGGAATTTGCACGGTGGAGAAAAATAAGAAAGTATATACATGTCAAAAGTAATTAAAAGACCTGACAATATTTATTTGAGTAAGTCTTAGGATCTAATGAATGTTATAAAGAAAACCCTGCAGAGCAAGCTCTTGTCACAATACAGTGCTAATGTGGATATTGACAGGAGTCATTTTTAGAGGAACCTAAATGCATGCAAATGTTTGGACCTTCCTCCCACTACTAGCTTTTGTTATTTAACTGCAAACATCCATTTTTCCAGAGAATTTTAATCTCACAAAGGAACTCTAGTATTAGGAGGCCTGTGGGAGATGGGGAGTTGTTAAAGCAGTGAGAAGTGAAATTTGTATATGGAAGAAGTAACATCCTTTTTGTTTGCTGATTTTTTTTGTTCCCGGTGTTCTCAAATTCTCAAATGAACCATGTAACCAACAACCTGCTGTATTTGTATAACCGATTAAACCATTAAGAAACATATCATTCTGGAATTGCAACTGATCCTATGTCTAATTGCTGTTTAATGAGCAAGGAGGACATGAGAGAAAAGAGGAGGTGAAATAGAGGAAAGGGTATAAGAGAGAATGAGTGATCTCACAAGTTTGGGATGTTGTCTTGCTCACTTCTTTAGTACAATGCATGCACAATTGTTGCAACCTTCAACTTCTGCTTTTATATTTTACTAGCTCTCTGCCCTGATCACATTTAAAGATATTTTATCTGAATGACTTAAATGTCTTTACTTCTCCAATGCAAGTTATGGAATCATTTGTTCTTTTACACATAGAACATTAGAATATGTTCATACTTAGCCTTTTGGGGGCCAATCAGGTAACATTAATTTCTTGCATTAGGCCGTTTTTCAAATGCATTTCAATCCCTTTTCCTATTTTTCTATAAATTGGATCAATTAAGTGGCCTCCTGAAAGCTTCCACCTTCATACGATTTCGCAATATAATCATTCTTTATTTGAAAAACAATCAGTTACTGTACTATCACTGTCAGTTAAATACTATATATTTGTTCACACAAATACAGCCTTCTGTCCAGCTAGCAGTCGATGCTGCCACATTGAGGACACCTATTCAATGTATTCCTATAGTCGCATTGTAAGCAAATCATAAGAAATCTTCCTTGATTAAGCAGGAAGCTTTTTTCAACTTGGGAACAAATAAATCGGAATTATAATCATCCGCTCTCCCTATTTTACAGTTGTGAAAATGGATTGGAGCATGCAATTCCTCATTATGTCACCACATATGTTCCACTGGTGCTTGTTTTGATGGTCAACCCAATTCTTTTCAGTAGAACTGTTGTTGCTGGTAAGATTCCAAATGGCAATTAGATTTTTAATAGGAAAAAATGAAGATTAACAATTCTACTTACTAGGAAAGAGGGGGTTGGGGTAGATCCATGGTATATTGCCTTCTGCATTCAAAACATGGCAGGCTTCCTCTAGCTAGGCAGGATCAACTTCTTTATTGAATGAACATACTTCATTTCTGCTTTCTGCTTCTCAGTTGCATCTTTATTGAAGGGAAGGCAAGGAATCTACACAGAGAATGAAAGACGGCTGGGGACAGAGATTAAAAATCGTTTTTTCAAAATTATGATGATCATCATTGTTTGGTAAGATTAAAAAAATTAAAGGAAACTTTTCAAAGACAGGCAAATACATATGTTGGATTTTTGGCTGAACTATGTGTATTTTCTTGATATGTAAGTGCTCCACTTCAATTTTAATGTAGTATTATTCCTTTGTCTCTTCCTGTTATAACTCAAAACTTTTTTTAATGTTGCCTTTGACAACAGTATTTTATCTCTCATATGTGGTGGCCGCAGTGGTTAGAATGCAGTATTGCAGGCTAATTCATCTCACTGCCAGGAGTTCGATCCTCACTGGCTCAAGGTTGACTAAGCCTTCCATCCTTCCGAGGTCGGTAAAAGGAGGAACCAGATTGTTGGGGGCAATATGCTGACTCTGTAAACTGCTTAGAGAGTGCTATAAAGTGGTACATAAGTCTAAGTGCTATTACTATTTCTATTGCTATGTAACAGCACAGCTTGATATGAGTACTAAGAAATAAAAAATCCATTTTATAACTGTAGAGTTATAATAGTACTCTAATTAAAACACATTGTTTAATAATTTTTATGTGCTTCTGTCTCTGAAGGAATTCTAACAAAATAATTATGTGTACTCATACTAATATTTATTATCCCTGAAAGGAAAACAAGTAATGTTGATAGAAAGTTATTTTAATTTTGCTTTGAAAATAACAAATAATTATAAAGCTTTCTGTCTTGTTTTTATCCATAACTTTTACATTCATAAAAGCTGGTCATCAAATATCATAAATGAGGGTCTTCTGTTCTACCTGGAAATGCAGCCAGATATCAGTGGAAGCTCCTTGAAAAATATCAGAACTGCTGCATTGATCACATGGATTATAATGGTATGAGCTTTTCTAGTTGGTTACAGGGAAACTGTTAGGATATTTAAGGCCTCCTCCTATAAATATGGAAATTTTAAGCAAATTTACTGGGTTCACAGTTTATATACAACTGTGGTTTGATTAACAGTAACTTATTTAATAATCTGTGATTCTTGAGTTTGTATAATAGTGTTAAGCCAATCTGTAGCTTTGGATGTCATATGAGTCCAGCCGTGCATATATGTATTAAAAGTTTGTTGAGGTGACTAAGGGGAAAACACATTCTAAGATATTTTAAAATAGTTTGTATATACAACTTGTATATAAAAATATATGTATCCAGTGGTGCCTAGAAATTTGTGAACCCTTTTGAATTTTCAGTATTTCTGCATAAATATGACCTAAACCATGACCTGTTCTCCACACAACTAGATAAAGAGAACTCAGTTAAACAAATGAGTCAAAAACATTATACTTGTTCATCTATTGAGTAAAATGATCCAAAGCCACGTATCTGTGTATGCAGTGGTGAGATTCAAATATGTGAACAACCAGTTCTCTGTGTGGATGCCACTTCTGGAAGTCCATTCTGGGCCTGGGCAATAAAAAATTAGCTACCGGTTCTGCCGAAGTGGTGCGAAGCAGCTGAATCCCACCACTGTGTGTGTATGGCAAAAGTATGTCTTTTATCTAGTTTTAGAACTTGTGTGGGGAAGAGATCATGTTTCAGGTCATTTTCAAAAGGTTTCACAGACTTTTAAGCATCACTGTAGTTGTATTGAAGTATTTATATCAGTTGAGTCATATCAAACTTGGTTCCTAAGAACGTCTTTGCCAGTTTTTCCTTTTTTTTTCTTTTATATTGTAGCGACTATACACCAAACATTAGTTCTTCTTGTCCTCTGCCTCCTGCTATCATTATCTTGCCTCTCCTATGTGCTTTTGATGCCATTCATTTCCTGTGGACTATCTCTCTTTCACATTGCTTGGCTCTCTCCCCTTTTTTGTCTGTTTTTTTAGCTGGAATTTTCTTGTGTCATTCATAGCTATTTTTCTCTATTCTTAGGAATTTGACTTTGCTAGAAATCTCATTCCTACCCCAATGTTGTTTTACTCGTTCTGCCTTCATATTAGCCAGCAACTCTATAAAAATGGTCTTCTTGGGCATGACCAAAAAGTCTTGGGACTTCTGGGGAAGCAATGGTGGACTGAAGATGATTCCGCTTTCAGCAGAGCCAATGGTGGAATAAGGAGCTGGCAAATGGATTGGCACCTCAAAATTCCATTCCAAAATGGCGGCCACAGAGGAAGCATGGTTACATCGTGGGAAGAGAAGTTGCTATTAAACTAAGTTATCTTAAACTAAGATAAACGATAGGAGAAGGAGGAAAGAGGGAAAGATAAGTCAGAAAAAAAGACTAGAGAAGAGAAAAGGAGAAGAAAGATCTGCAGAGCAGAGAGGAGAATCAGCTGTGGCGCATAGAGGAAAGCCGACTGAGAGCAGCGCAACGACCAGCAGAGAGGAGAAACAGGAGAGCCGGTGAGATTGTGGAGAAGGGAGGAGAGCCAGCCAGGAAGAGAAGAGGAGAGCTTACTGTGAACTATCTGGGCAGCCCTGTTTGCTGAAGGAAGCAGAACACTGGCACGATGGACCAGCAAACAGGAGCCACGTGGCTGCTGAGCTGTTGGTGGGGGTGGTGAAACACTGCAGTACAGTAGACCAGGACCTACAGCTGGCAGCAGACCAGGTGCTACGGACACCAGTAGACCAGGGCCTACAATCAGCAGCAGACCAGGTACTACGGACGCTGGTAGACCAGGGCCGGCAGCAGGCCAGGTGCTACGGACACCGGTAGACCAGGGCCTACAGACGGCAGCAGACCAGGTGCTATGGACACCGGTAGACCAGGGCCTACAGACGGCAGCAGACCAGGTGCTACCGGGACTTGACCGGGAGGCCTGCAGGTAGCAATGAGGCAGCATAACAGAAGCGGCAGAACAGCAGAGGACCCAACTGGCAGCTTGAGAGAACCTGGCTGAACGTTGGAGACAGAGCAATGGTCGGAGACAGAGCGGCGGAGCGGTGGAGCGGCGGATGGAGGCAGTTGGTAGGAAGGCCCAGCAGAGAAAACCTGGCTATTAAACCTGCTCAGCAGAGAAAAGCCAACTAGCAAACCTGCCCAGCTCAGAAAGATTGGCTATTAGACCAGCTCAGCACAGAAAAACTAGCTGAACATAGAAGAGACCTCAAAGGAGCAATGGCTGGAGGCAACTGGGGGCAATTAGAAAGACCGGCTGAGCACAGGAAGGCAGTCAAAAAAGCAAGGCAGAGAGGAAAGAGATAAATAAGGAGCAAATTAAGAAAAGGAAGGATAAGGATGAATTTTTAGGCAGAGAGCAGAAAGCAAAAGGCAAATCCCTCATTGAGGAGAAAGCAGCCCTTCCCTTCGTTAAATAGCCCTATCCTAACATTAACTTGTAACTTCAATATAAACTGCAATTTTTTTCCATTAAAACCAAAGGGCATACTGCCTCATACTTTTATCTATACCTAAATAACAAGGCAAAAAAACAAGCACAAACAGGCAGAAA
Source organism: Azemiops feae (assembly GCA_023970755.1). Lineage (NCBI taxonomy): Eukaryota > Metazoa > Chordata > Lepidosauria > Squamata > Viperidae > Azemiops > Azemiops feae. The sequence goes on from JALGBA010000443.1 coordinate 1,450,807, forward strand.
AAAGGATAGAAAAAAGTAGGCATAATTACCTAGAACAGAGAAGCTAGAAACAAGACTAACAGCAAAACACATCCACCAACCAAAAAGAGGAATTTTCAAAATACAAACTCATGGAACAGGTGACTGATACTATTGTGGTATGCAATACATGTTCCATGTATGTGCTTATGCCCAAAGAACACCCAAACTATACATGCATTAGATGTAAACTATGTAAACTACTGGAGGAAAAAGTAAGGAACTTAGAGGCAACTCTAGCCAAACCCCAATGTACAAAAAAAAGCTCTACCCAAATCGAACCAATTAATCAACAAATAACTCCCAGAGGAGTTGACCCTACTGATAAACCGTTGGAGGAAGACAAATGGAGGAATGTCACACATAGAAGGAAACACAATAATCAAAGAAAAAAGCAGCATACAATTAACAAACCTCTTCTGCCCAATCCAACCCAACCAGAAGCAGCCCCACTAAAATTGAGCAATCGATTTCTCCCCTTAGATCAGGGGTTCCCAACCAGGAGTGAGATGATATTCCAGGGGGTGTGAAAACTTGGGTTTTCAAAATTATAGTGTATATGCATAATTCGTTGCCATTATTTTGAACTTTTGTAAGGGGTGTGAGAATATATCAGAAGCGTTCTAGGGGTACGGGGTATAGAAAAGGTTGGGAACCACTGCCTTAGATGGAAACACGCAGACCCACAATCTCCCCCTCAAAGAAAACATGCAGACGCGTAGCAAAGAAACAACTTCAAATATCCCTAAAAAAGTCACTTCAAATATCCCTAAAAAGTCACATCAACAAACACACCAGAGATAAACAGAAAAGCACCCCAGACTGCAGCCCCCCAAAAAGAAGGCAAGTGTTGGTAATAGGGGATTCTATCCTCAAAGGAAAGGAATCATCCATCTGCAGACCGAACATACAATCCAGGGAGGTATGTTGTCTCCCTGGAGCAAAAATCAAAGATGCGGCTGAGAACTTAACCAAAATAATTAGACCTATTCATTACTACCCTCTCCTACTCCTTCACATTGGGATGAATGACACAACAAAGAACCTGAGTACAATAATGAGAGATTACAAACAACTACGCAATAAAATTAAGAAGCTAGGAGCACAAGTAGTGTTCTCATCCATACTCCCAACGAAAGGCCAACACCCATTGAGGGAAAAAAGAATTCTAGAAATAAACCATTGGCTAAAAAGTTGGTGTCGCCAAGAAAACTTTGGTTTCCTGGAACGTGGACTGCATTTCCTAATCAAAGGACTCCTGGCAAGGGATGGGCTGCACCTCACGAAAACAGGGAAATATGTACTTGGAAAAAGACTGGCCCAACTCATCAGGAGGGCTTTAAACTAAAATTGAGGGGGGAGGGTGACCAATCTTTAGAATTCAAAACCAATAATAAATCCCAAGAAAACAAATCAAACAATGAGGTAGGCAGAGATGAGAAAAAAGAAAAACCCAAACAACAATCAGGAGATGCAGGAAACATACCCACGAACAGGCATAAAAGTCTTAAATGCTTATATACAAATGCTCAAAACTTGGGGAACAAACAGGGCGAACTAGAAGCAATAGTACACGAGGGAGGGTATGACATAGTTGGCATTACAGAAACCTGGTGGGACGAAACCCATGAATGGAATAGACTGATGGATGGATACAAATTGTTCAAAAGAAACAGGTCTACAAAAAGAGGAGGGGGAGTTGCACTTTATGTAAGAGAACACTACTTATCTACAGAAATGCACATGATCCAAGATAAAATATCTCCAGAATGTATATGGGTCAATATAAAAGAGAGAAAAAGTGACATTACTATAGGTGTATATTATAGGTCACCCAACCAATCAGAAGAAATAGATGGACTCTTTGCCAACCAGTTAACAAATGTATGTAGGAAGCATACCACAGTAGTAATGGGAGACTTCAACTATCCAGATATCAAATGGGAGACAAACTTTGCAACAAGCGGGAGATGAAACAGATTCCTAACCAACCTACCTGACAACTTTGACATCTAAAAGGTGGAGGAGGAAACTAGACATAATGCCATACTGGACTTAATTCTAACTAATAGAGAAGAAATGATAGAGGGAGTTGAAGTTGCCGGAACCTTGGGCGAAAGTAACCATGTCATACTGGAATTTAATATAACGCAAACACTAGCAATAGAAAACAATCCAACCAGTGTCTTGAACTTCAAAAGAGCTGACTTTAACAAACTCAGAGAGAACCTAGGAAAGATCCCATGGATGAAAATCCTAAAGGGGAAAACAACCCAAGAAGCATGGGAAACTCTGAAAAATGCAATCATAAAAGCTCAGACCAGCACAATACCACTGAAAAAGAAAAACAAGAAATTCAAGAAGAAACCAGCATGGCCGCACAAAGATCTCTCTGACAAACTTAAAGACAAAAAGGACAAATACAAAAAATGGAAAGAGGGGCACATGATTAAGGCCGATTATCAGCAGACAGCCAGAATATGCAAACATGAAGTCAGGAAAGCAAAGGCTCAGAACGAACAAAGACTTGCAACAGAAATCATGGATAATAAAAAAAAGTTTCTTCCAGCATATTAACAACAAGAAAAAAGTTAAGGAAACTGTAGGTCCACTAAAGAGAGAAGATGGCAAGGAAATAACAGGCAACAGGGAGAAAGCAGAGCTGCTTAACTCATACTTTGCAACAGTCTTCACACAAAAAGAAACTATAGCCCAACATACAAAAAAAACCACTGCAAAAGACAAATTAGAAACAAAAATTAAAATAAGCAAGAAAATGGTAAGAGAACACCTATCTGACCTTCACGAATATAAATCACCGGGGCCTGACAGATTACATCCCAGAGTTCTGAAGGAGCTGGCATATATTATTTCAGAACCATTGCACCACATCTTTCAAAAATCCTGGAGCACCGGGGAAGTACCTGAGGATTGGAAAAGGGCTGATGTGGTTCCCATCTTCAAGAAAGGGAAAACAAACGGACCCAGGAAACTACAGACCAATCAGTTTAACACCTAGGAAGATCCTAGAAAAGATAATCAAAAAACAGATCTGCGAACAACTAGAAGCAAACAAAGTTATAACTAGTAGCCAGCATGTGTTTGTTAAAAACAGATTATGCCAAACCAATCTTATTTCATTCTTCAACAAAGTGACTAAACTAATAGACCAGTGAAATACTGTAGACGTAGTATACTTAGACTTCAGTAAGGCATTTGATAAAGTAGACCACAACCTGCTCCTTGGTAAGCAAGAAAAAGCTGGAATAGACAACATCACCACCAGATGGATCTGTAGCTGGCTGGCAAACTGTACTCAAAGAGTAGTCCTCAACGGCACTACATCCACATGGAGAGAAGTAAGCAGTGGGGTACCACAAGGTTCCGTCTTAGGCCCAGTACTCTTCAATATCTTCATCAATGACTTAGATGAGAGAATTGAAGGAGAACTCATCAAATTTGCAGGAGTAGCCAACACCCCAGAAGATAATCTCAGGATCCAAAAAGATCTTGACATACTTGAACAATGGGCCCTATCCAACAAAATGAGTTTCAGTGTGGAGAAAAGCAAAGTTTTACATTTAGGCAGGAAAAATCAAACGTACAAGTACAGATTGGGCGAGACCTGGCAGTAACTATGAGAGAGACCTTGGAGTCCTAGTGGACGATCACTTAACCATGAGCCAGCAATATGCAGCAGCAGCCAAAAAAGCCAATACAATTCTGGTTTGTATAAACAGAGGCATAGAATCAAGATCACGCGAGGTATTAGTACCACTTTATAAAACCCTAGTAAGACCACACCTGGAATACTGCAGCCAATTTTGGTCACCATATCACAAAAAAGATGTTGAGAGTTTGGAAAAAATTCAGAGAAGAGCAACTAAGATGATCAAAGGCCTGGAGACTAAAACATACAAAGAACGGCTGCAGGACTTGGGTTTGGTTAGTCTAAAGAAAAGAAGAAACAGGGGAGACATGATAGCAGTATTCCAGTATTTGAGGGACTGCCACAAAGAAGAGGGGGTCACGTTATTCTCCAAAGCACCAGAGGGCAGGACGAGAAATAATGGTTGGAAACTGATCAAAGAGAGAAGCAACCTGGAATTAAGGAGAAACTTCCTGACAGTGAGGACAATTAACCGTGGAACAGCTCGCCTCCAGAAACCGTGGGCGCTCCATCACTGGAGATTTTTAAGAAGAGACTAGACAGTCACTTGTCTGAGATGGTATAGGTTCTCCTGCTTGAGCAGGGGGCTGGACTAGAAGACCTCCAAGGTCCCTTCCAGCTCCTGTTCTATTCTATTCTATTCTATTCTATTCTATTCTATTCTATTCTATTCTATTCTATTCTATTCTATTCTATTCTATTCCATTCCATTCCATTCCATTCCTGTCCTGTCCTGTCCTGTCCTGTCCTGTCCTGTCCTGTCCTGTCCTGTTCTATTCTATTCTATTCAAGCTGGCATTACTTAAGATATATTTTATTCCTGCATTTTGTTGTCGTAATTTTTTTTATAGAGGATGACTATGTAATTTGAGGTCTTGATTTTTTAGTCTGAAATAGGAGATAATAATAGCAGAAAAAGCAGGGCTACTTTACTGTTTTAAGTCCTCACCAAAAAGTATAATAAGCTGCACTTTGGCCCTCAAATAACTTCCTCTGTTCTTTCCTTCCTAGGGAGTGCTGAACCCCATGCAAGGCTTTCTTTTCACATTGGCTTTTTATGGCTGGACTGGCTGGAATCTGGACTTGCAGTGGCAGAAAAGCCCAATTCCATGGGATTCTCTCTCCACCTCAACTGCTGCTGGAAATGGCTATGCTTTGCCAAGCGGAAACTCAGTGAATTTCCATGACTCAAAGAAAACATCAACAGAGCCCATCTATCAGACAGACGAAACTTTAAGCATACTGTCTGAAGGAAATCTGGGCACCAATGAGGGATTAATGAAGAATTCTCCTATCTACCAAGGCTGGTAAACTTCAGGATTCACTCACACATACATTGACAAGATTTGATCTGCTTAAAATGCTGTTAGCTTATTTATTCAATTGGTAGACCAATGCTGAAGAATGGATACATGATCCAGACCTTGAAGAAATGTTCCACTTAATATTTACACCAGGTGACACATCATTTTTTAAACTGGATTCTCTAATCATTTATTTAAAAAAGCAAAAAAATAATAAATAGTTGTTTAGGCAAATATGATACCAATAAATTCTGAGCATATCAGAATAAACTACTAGTAAATTCTTTAATGTATTTTTATGTCTTCTGCTGCTTGCCTTGCCAGCAAAAGACAATTTTACTTAATAAAAGATATTAGGAAATCTTATAATTCTAATGATTTACCTTAAAATTTAAAACTAAACATGCCACTGTAACCTAGCATGTAATTTACAGAGCATTGCTTACTATGATTGCCTCCTTTTCTTGCTTCTTCGCTTTTCCTCAGTTGAAATCATCCCACAATTTTAGTCATGGCTGCTTCTCTCTATTCTTCTCTTTCTTTTCTTAATGTGCAGAAATGTGATTGTGCTAGAACAGGGGTGGGGAATGATGGTCCTTTTATGACTTATGGATTTCAACTTCCAGAACTTCTAAGCCAGTCAAGTCATAAAGGGGCCATTGTTCCCCACTTCTGTGCTAGAATTTCCATCACTCCTCTGATGATGTTGATTCCTTTATTGTAGCTCCTTCAACTAGGAACTAGCAGACCATGAGTTCTGATCTTGCCTTAGGTTCAACGCCAGCTTGGTGACCTTGGGCCAGTTACTTTCCCTCAGCTCTAGGAAGGAGGCTGTCATGGTTCCGATAGATGAGACCAATAAAAACAGATCTCCAAGGCAAGAGGTTTCCTTAAAGAACATATTCATTGGCTACAAAGTATCGGCACGATCAAAAGTGAAACCAAGACTAAAGTTCCCTCCCAAAGGTTACAAAGTTACAAAGTTGAACTTCCCATCCCAGTAATATGTCATTAATCATATTCCCCAATAAACTACTTTAGCGGGCTTTGTAACGGAAAGCTCAGCCCGCCAAAACCCAAGCAGCAATGACCTTGGTTCCCACAGGACAATTTATTGTTTTGTCTAACCTTAAAAGCACACATCCCCCCTCCCAACTGCGGCAACCGAAAATGAAGTTGCAGCATTGACAGTCGGATCCTCTAGAGAAAAGAGAAATCCTGTAAATGAAGAAGAATTAGAGTTAGGAATCTCCCCGAGGCTTATGAGGGTGCTTATCGAAAAATTTACATATCAATCTATCTGCTTTGACCACGGTACCTTTCACCCAAGTGGCCTCTGATAGTGGGTACCCTTTCCACTGTACCAAATACTGTAATTTTCCTTTGTATAACCTAGAATCAATGATTTGTTTTATTTCATAATGAGTCTCTCCCTCCACTATCAGGGGACCAGGTGCCTGTCTTGGAGGAGGTCTTAAAGAGGACTCCCTGAAAGGTTTCAAGAGGCTGCAGTGAAAAACAGGGTGGACTTTTCCCAAAAGACGAGGGAGTTTTAACTCTACTGTGACTGGTTTATAATTCGAATTATGGGGATAGGTCCAAGGAATTTTGGTCCTAATTTTTTACTAGGCAATTTGAGTCTTAAATACTTCGTAGAGAGATAGACTCCCCCCCCCACAAAACGGCTTCTGAGGAGCCCTTTTCTTGTCAGCCTGCTCTTTGTAAATTCTTGAGGCTTTCGCTAAAGCTTTTTTTGCATTGCCCCAAACAGCTTTCCAGGAGGTTACCCACTGATCTAAGGTTTGAGAAGCGGGAGGTTCCTGCGGGTATTCAGGCATAGGAATGAATTCTCTACCAGTAGCTATCTTAAAAAGGATGAGTCCTGTGCTGCTGTGTACTGTATGTTAGAGTTTTACAGCTTTCCAATGCAAAAATAAGCCCAAAGAATAAGCACACATTCAAAATGGAACAGGAGGCATAGTTTAGAAAAACTTTATAAAATATATATAAAGATGATACATACAGTTTCATTCAGCTCTGGGGAACATGAACAACTCTTAGCTTGGAGATCTGAAAAACAACAACAGAGAAGACTAAGACACGCCCAGACCTAGGTTGGATCACATGCCTCACACAGCCAATACTGTGTCTTAAACAAAAACAGTTCTCATTGGCTGGTTTGTTGCTGGTTATGGCTATTCCAGTTCATAAATTCTTGCACACTGACACTGTGTTATTATAAGCCACCTCGGCAAAAGGGAGGACGTCAGCCCAGGTCATATGTTATGTAATCAACATAACATATAATGTATTGTTCCACCATTGCATTTGCTTTTTCAGCCACTCCATTCGTAGACGGATGAAAAGCCAATGATAGTCCTTGCATGGATCCAATCAGTTTAAGGAAGTCTCTCCAAAATCTCGCAGTAAATTGGACTCCCCTATCTGAAATAATCCGTTTTGGTGCTCCGTGTAGCCGGTATATATGTTTAAGGAACATTCCATCTAACTTCTTTGCGGAGGGGAGACTGGAACAGGCTATAAAGTGAGCCTGCTTTGAAAAAAGGTCAATAACAGTCCATATTACCGTATTTCCCCTACTTTCTGATAATTCCACAATAAAGTCCATGGCAATCTCTTCCCAGGGATGGGAAGGATCTGCAACTTGTTGCAATAATCCAGGAGGGTTACAGGAATGTTTCTTCATAGTTGCACAAGTTGCACAGCTTTTCACATAGTTTTCAACATCCTTTTTTAAACCTGGCCACCAAAATTGCCTCCTGACCAAATGTAAAGTCTTTAGGTATCCAAAGTGGCCAGCCTGTTTGGTATTGTGGCTGCGTTGAAGGGCTTGAACTCTTAAGTGTTTCTGGTAAATACAGTTTTGATCCCTTCCAGGCTAGCCCATCTCGGTAAGTTGGTATGGTTTTGTTTTCCTGGAACCAGGAGTCGGTTTTCAATTCCTCTTTAAACTTTTTCGTTAAAGGGCTATCTGATTCAGGTGGTTTTGCCTGCAGTTGGCCACCAGGGGTTATCTGAGAGATTGACTGTGGTTGTGGAATGATGGAGTTCATAATCTCTTCATGGCGGCTCTTATACTGGGGCATTCTGGACAGGGCATCAGCCAATAATTTTTTTCCCCCTGGGATATACTTTAGTGTAAAATTGAAATGGTTAAAATACTGTGCCCAGCAGACTTGTTTGGGAGATAACTTATGGGGGGGGGGGGGGGTTTCAGTGCCTCTAAATTTTTATGTTCAGTCCATACTGCAAAAGGCACATTGCCCCCCTCGAGGAAATGACATCAAGTTAGCAGAGCCCACCTCACCGCAAAAGCTTCCTTCTTCCAAACAGCCCAGCTTCACTCAGTGTCTGTTAAATTTTTGGAGGTGTAAGCACAGGGTTGCAAGTCTCCCTTTCTTTTTTCTTTTTCTTTTTTTAAATATATTTTATTAGATTTTTATAAGGATAGGAAGGTTACATCAAGGTGCTTAGCAAACAATGTGGAGATGGGTACATCAAACATCCAAAAGAAAAATCATAAGTATATAGCTCAATTTAATTCATTACAAGTTCCCTCTCTATTTCCCTCATATAATATTACATATTCAAATTAATACATTTCTAAACAGAGTTCAAGCAATTCAGTCAAACATCAATCATATTTCAGTTATAAAGGTCCAAATCCTGTGTTTAAGCTTTATTAATTTACAGTTACCATACTCCAATTAGCCTTAAATAAACATATTATTAACACTTCGGGTATCCCTCACTTCCCTTTTCCCTAACATAGTAATTATATCTAAAATGAATATATTCATTGCATTGAATATATCTAAAATGAATATATTCTATTGCATTCAAAGTACCCAGTGCTTGCCGGGATTTGCTATAACTAAGTTTATCAGGGGTGCAGCTCAAAACATAGCTGAGGCCTTGCTGATTGTATCTATTGCATTCAAACTACCCAGTGCTTGCCGGGATTTGCTATAACTGTAAGTTTATCAGGAGTGCAGCTCAAAACATAGCTGAGGCCTTGCTGATTGGATCTATTGCATTCAAACTACCTACCCAGTGCTTGCCGGGATTTGCTAAAACTGTACGTTTATCGGGTGCAGCTCAAAACGTAGCTGAGGCCTTGCTGATTGGATCTATTGCATTCAAACTACCCAGTGCTTGCCGGGATTTGCTATAACTGTACGTTTATCGCGTGCAGCTCAAAACGTAGCTGAGGCCTTGCTGATTGGCTCTATTGCATTCAAACTACCCAGTGCTTGCCGGGATTTGCTATAACTGTAAGTTTATCAGGGGTGCAGCTCAAAACGTAGCTGAGGCCTTGCTGATTGGATCTATTGCATTCAGACTACCCAGTGCTTGCCGGGATTTGCTAAAACTGTATGTTTATCGGGTGCAGCTCAAAACGTAGCTGAGGCCTTGCTGATTGGATCTATTGCATTCAAAGTACCCAGTGCTTGCCGGGATTTGCTATAACTAAGTTTATCAGGGGTGCAGCTCAAAATATAGCTGAGGCCTTGCTGATTGTATCTATTGCATTCAAACGACCCAGTGCTTGCCAGGATTTGCTATAACTGTAAGTTTATCAGGGGTGCAGCTCCAAACGTAGCTGAGGCCTTGCTGATTGGATCTATTGCATTCAAACTACCCAGTGCTTGCCGGGATTTGCTATAACTAAGTTTATCAGGGGTGCAGCTCCAAACGTAGCTGAGGCCTTGCTGATTGGATCTATTGCATTCAAACTACCCAGTGCTTGCCGGGATTTGCTATAACTGTAAGTTTATCAGGGGTGCAGCTCAAAATGTAGCTGAGGCCTTGCTGATTGGATCTATTGCATTCAAACTACCCAGTGCTTGCCGGGATTTGCTATAACTAAGTTTATCAGGGGTGCAGCTCAAAACGTAGCTGAGGCCTTGCTGATTGGATCTATTGCATTCAAAGTACCCAGTGCTTGCCGGATTTGCTATAACTAAGTTTATCAGGGGTGCAGCTCAAAACGTAGCTGAGGCCTTGCTGATTGGATCTATTGCATTCAAACACCCAGTGCTTGCCGGGATTTGCTATAACTGTAAGTTTATCAGGGGTGCAGCTCCAAACGTAGCTGAGGCCTTGCTGATTGGATCTATTGCATTCAAACTACCCAGTGCTTGCCGGGATTTGCTATAACTGTAAGTTTATCAGGGGTGCAGCTCAAAACGTAGCTGAGGCCTTGCTGATTGGATCTATTGCATTCAAACTACCCAGTGCTTGCCGGGATTTGCTATAACTGTAAGTTTATCGGGGTGCAGCTCAAAACGTAGCTGAGGCCTTGCTGATTGGATCTATTGCATTCAAAGTACCCAGTGCTTGCCGGGATTTGCTATAACTAAGTTTATCAGGGGTGCAGCTCAAAACATAGCTGAGGCCTTGCTGATTGTATCTATTGCATTCAAACAACCCAGTGCTTGCCGGGATTTGCTATAACTGTAAGTTTATCAGGGGTGCAGCTCAAAACGTAGCTGAGGCCTTGCTGATTGGATCTATTGCATTCAAACTACCCAGTGCTTGCCGGGATTTGCTAAAACTGTACGTTTATCGGGGTGCAGCTCAAAACGTAGCTGAGGCCTTGCTGATTGGATCTATTGCATTCAAAGTACCCAGTGCTTGCCGGGATTTGCTATAACTAAGTTTATCAGGGGTGCAGCTCAAAACATAGCTGAGGCCTTGCTGATTGTATCTATTGCATTCAAACGACCCAGTGCTTGCCGGGATTTGCTATAACTGTAAGTTTATCGGGTGCAGCTCAAACGTAGCTGAGGCCTTTGCTGATTGGATCTATTGCATTCAACTACCCAGTGCTTGCCGGGATTTGCTAAAACTGTAAGTTTACAGGGTGCAGCTCAAAACGTAGCTGAGGCCTTGCTGATTGGATCTATTGCATTCAAACTACCCAGTGCTTGCCGGGATTTGCTCTAACTGTAAGTTTATCAGGGGTGCAGCTCAAAACGTAGCTGAGGCCTTGCTGATTGGATCTATTGCATTCAAAGTACCCAGTGCTTGCCGGGATTTGCTATAACTAAGTTTATCAGGGGTGCAGCTCAAAACGTAGCTGAGGCCTTGCTGATTGTATCTATTGCATTCAAACTACCCAGTGCTTGCCGGGATTTGCTATAACTGTAAGTTTATCGGGTGCAGCTCAAAACGTAGCTGAGGCCTTGCTGATTGGATCTATTGCATTCAAACTACCCAGTGCTTGCCGGGATTTGCTAAAACTGTAAGTTTATCAGGGGTGCAGTTCAAAACGTAGCTGAGGCCTTGCTGATTGGATCTATTGCATTCACACTACCCAGTGCTTGCCGGGATTTGCTATAACTGTAAGTATAACTAAAAATCAAAACAGCAGCAGTACAGTGAGGGCAAGTGCGTCTGAGATTCCTTGTATCTAAGAATGTCTGGCATGGTTCAATGCAACACTTGTTTTGCAGCTGTCTTTCGCAGTACCCTTTTCAATCTTGGAAACTGTCCTATCTGTAAACAAATCACTAGTCTACAAGGACAGATTATTTATCTAGGGTCTGTAATCTCTGCTCTTCAGGCAGAAACTAGGTGTCCGGTTCAGCCCTTCTACTCCATTGAGCCTCCGCGCTATCAGCCCCCTCTACCACAAAGATCCTGCAGGAGAAGGGCAGTGTGGACAACCGTGGGATCTGGCAGGGTGAGAGCTGTGAACCACAAACACAAAGCTTTTGGTGTGTCCCTGCACAACAGATACAGTGCCCTTGCTGACATTAATAGGGACATTAAGGAGACAGGTAAAAGTATTTGTGATGATAACTCAAATAAGCAGGGGATCTTGGTCCAAGATGAAGAACTTGTTTTCGACAGGGAGAAGTGCAAATCAGATATTACACATCAGTCATGCAAGAACAGAAAGGCACCCAAAAAGAGAAGCCACCTTCTGGTTGGTGATTCAATTATAAGGGATGTAAATTTAGGAAAGGACACAGAGGTTTCGAAAGAGGTCAGGTGTCTTCCAGGTGCTACTGCCAGTAGGGACAAGAAGCGTATTTGTAAAACAATCAAGAATGCCAGCAAGGACTGTGATGTGGAGGCTATTGTACATCTTGGCACTAACGATCTGTCTCAAAAAGATGTACTCTCTGTGCAGAATGATTTCCAGAACCTGGGGCAGGAACTTAGCAGAATAGGCTGTAGGCTTATTTTTTCAGAGGTTCTACCAGTGCATAAGGAGCAAAATGGAAAAGGCCAGCATTTTGATACAGAACATCCCTGTCCCGAGAAATCTAAAAATTATAGGGCTAGCAGTGCATGTAACATAGATGTGTGTGTGGACAAGAACATCAACCTTGCTGTCAAGCAAAATCAAGTTTCTAATAGCGAGTGCCACACAAAGTGCACTAACCAAACAGGTGGTAAGACAATAGGGGAACTCAGGCACCACACAGGTTATGTAGAAAGTAAACACAGGTCCGGTCATAAAGGACTCAAATGTCTATACACCAATGCACAGAGTATGAACAGCAAACAGGGTGAACTAGAAATTCACGTTAATGAGGGCAGATATGATATTGTTGCCATTACAGAAACATGGTGGGATGAAACCCACAAATGGAACACACAGCTAGAGGGATTTAAATTATTTAAAAGAAACAGACCAAATAAAAGAGGAGGTGGAGTTGCTCCCTATATAAGAAATAACTGCATCTCTACAGAAATAGAGCACAACAATGATGAAAACTGTTTTGAATGCATTTGGGTCAATATAAAAGGGGGGGGGAATGACATTGCCATAGGTGTATACTATAGGCCACCCAACCAAACAGAGGAAATAGATGAACTTTTTGCTAGTCAGCTAACTTGAGGTATGTAGGAAGCACATCACAATAGTAATGGGGGACTTTAACTACCCTGACATCAACTGGGAGACACTCTGCACCAAGTGGAAGATCAAACAGATTCCTGACAAACCTAGCAGACAACTTTTTCTCCCAAAAAGTAGAGAAGGGAACTAGGGGATTAGCCATTTTGGATCTAATTCTCACTAACAGAGATGAAATGATAGGTGTTGAAGCCATAGGAACCTTGGGAGGAAGTGATCATGCAATATTGGAATTCAACATTATGGAAGCACAAGCACTAGAACACAGTCAAACTAGAGTCTTGGACTTCAAGAGAGCTAATTTCAATAAACTTAGGGTTTGGGAAGGATTCCATGGATGAGAATCCTACAGGGGAAAACAACACAAGATGCTTGGGAAATTTTGAAAAGCGAGATAATAAAAGCCCAGTCTAGCACAATACCAACAAAGAGGAAAAATAACAGCTCTCAAAAGAAACCAGCATGGCTGCACAAAGAACTCTCTGATAAATTGAAAGATAAAAAGGACAAGTATAGAAAGTGGAAAGAGGGACACATACTGTAACTAAGACAGAATATCAGCAAATAGCCCGAGCCTGCAAATATGAAGTGAGGAAAGCTAACACTCAAAATGAACTAAGGCTTGCGACCAAAGTCAAAAATAACAAAAAAAGCTTCTTTCAACATGTAAAAAACAAGAAAAAAGTGAAGGAAACGATTGGTCCATTAGTGGGTGAAAGTGGCAAGGTGACAAGCAACAGGGAGAAAGCAGAACTATTTAACTCGTTTTTCGCATCTGTCTTTACACAAAGGGAAAAAGCAGACCAACCTATCAAAAATAGTGCCATAAAAAACAGAATAGAAACACAAGTTAAGATAGGCAAGAAAATGGTAAGTGAGCACCTGTCCAACCTAGACGAGTTCAAATCACCAGGACCAGATGGATTACATCCCAAGGTTCTCAAGGAACTGGCAGATGTGATCTCAGAACCACTGAACTATATTTTTCAAAGATCCTGGAGCACTGGGGAACTACCAGAGGACTGGAAAAGAGCTGATGTAGTTCCCATCTTCAAAAAAGGGAAAAAATGGATCCAGGAAATTACAGACCTATCAGCCTGACCTCAATACCTGGGAAGATTCTGGAAAAGATAATCAAACAACGAATCAGCGAACACCTACAGGCAAACCAAGTCATTACTAAAAGCCAACACGGGTTTGTCAAAAACAGATCATGTCAGACAAACCTTATTGCATTCTTTGACCAAGTGACAAAATTAGTGGACCAGAGGAATGCTGTGGATATAATTTACTTGGACTTCAGTAAGGCATTTGACAAAGTAGATCACAACCTACTACTTGATTAGATAGAAAAATGCGGGTTAGACAGCATCACCACCAGATGGATCCGTAGCTGGCTGACCGGCCGTACTCAGCGTGTGGTCCTCAATGGAACCGCATCTACATGGAGGGAAGTGTGTAGTGGGGTGCCCCAGGGCTCTGTTCTGGGCCCAGTGCTGTTCAACATCTTCACCAATGATTTGGACGAGGGGATAGATGGGGAACTCATCAAATTTGCAGACGACACCAAGCTGGCAAGAATAGCCAACACTCCAGAAGACAGGCTTAGGATACAGGAGGATCTGGACAGACTTGAACACTGGGCACTATCTAACAAAATGAAATTCAATGGTGAAAAAAGTAAGGTTCTACATTTAGGCAAGAAAAACCAAATGTATAGGTATAGTATAGGGGGTACCTTGCTCAATAGTAGTAACTGTGAGAGGGATCTCGGAGTCCTAGTGAACAATCATTTAAATATGAGCCAGCAGTGTGCTGCAGCTGCCAAAAAAGCCAACAGAGTGCTAGGCTGCATTAACAGAGGGATAGAATCAAGATCACGCAAAGTATTAATACCACTCTACAATGCCTTGGTAAGGCCACACTTGGAATACTGCATCCAGTTTTGGTCACCACGATGTAAAAAAGATGTTGAGACTCTAGAAAGAGTATAGAGAAGAGCAACAAGATGATTAGGGGACTGGAGGTTAAAACATATAAGGAAAGGTTGATGGAATTGGGTATGTCTAGTTTAATGAAGAGAAGGACAAAGGGGGACATGATAGCAGTGTTCCAATATCTCAGGGGCTGCCACAGAGAAGAGGGAGTCAAGCTATTTTCCAAAGCGCCTGAAGGCAGGACAAGAAGCAACGGATGGAAACTAATCAAGGAGAGAAGCAACCTAGAACTAAGGAGAAACTTCCTGACAGTTAGAACAATTAACCAGTGGAACAAACCTGCCTCCAGAAGCGGTGAATGCTCCAACACTGGAAGTTTTTAAGAAGAAACTGGACAGCCATTTGTCCGAAATGGTATAGGGTTACCTGCCTGAGCAGGGGGTTGGACTTGATGACCTCCAAGATCCCTTCCAACTTTATTATTATTATTATTATTATTATTATTATTATTATTATTATTATTATTATTATTCCCACAATAACATTCTTATGTTTTATTTATTAATACCATTTCTTCTCTTATCACCAATCCCTCTTATTCTCCTTCTATTACAAAATAATTATCTTATTTGAAATAAAAATATCAGTCCAAAAGATACATTTCTATCTATTTTAAATATATATTCTATCAATCAATCTATATCTATAGAAAGTCTTTTTAACCCATTAAGTAAAGTTTACCCCTCCAAATAATTATATCTAAAACAAAATATTATTACAAAGGATATCCTCTTACAGAATTCACGTACTCCGTTAGTTATTGAATCAGTCAAAATCTCTAAAGCCTTTTTAATGAAATTTTAAAACACATTTTTAAATCTAACTCTAGGTTTCTTTCTGTGCCACATCGGTTTCCATAGTAAGGCTTTTACGTTATCAAACCTCAATATTTGAAATGAGGTATTTCTCAACACTTCAGACCGGTCAAAGTTCTCTTCCCTTTCTTCTAGTGGCCTTTGAATGGTGTAGTCAGTTTTATTTCATGTTGTAATTACTAGTTGATTGTCCACGTTATCACAATTTTCAATAACTTGTATCTGGGTGTCAGTCTCTATTGTTTTTGACAATTCAGACATCTCAAAGTTATTCTTTGATCATCAGGCTTCTCCAAAAATTGTATATGGGGTTGTGTAAAATTGATTTGTTCAATAGTTTCCACAATTTCTCCCGGTATAAGTTCATAGTTGGGTTGTAGGTATGGTTCCTCCCTCTCTTTAGGTTGTATATGTCGTTTAAAGGCCTCTTTGGAGTTACTCTGTTCCTTCTCTATTGTTCTTTGGCCTATAACTTGGTCCATTAAAATTTGAGAGTAAGATTTCATGTACTCTGTAGCTTCCAAGATTTTTTCCAGTATAAGTTCATAATCAAGCTGTGGGTAAGATTCCTCCATTTCAGTGGTGAAAAGATCTTTTAAACTTTTAGTGAAGGCTATATTTAGTAAAAGTCAACAAATATTCACCTCCAATTCCTAGTAGACAAAATCACCACCCAGCTGTTTCAAGTTATCTTTACCCTTATCATCCTTTGAAGGTCAGAGCCATCCTCCAGCAAAAAGATATACAGTTGCAGTAACACGTTTTGTCACAAGATGTCCTCAGTAGGCTGTAAAGTCTTTCTTTCCAAATTAATAGATTAATGTGAAATTAAAAAAGTAAAAAAGAAAGGCATCTCCAGGATAATAAATAGCGTGGTTATAATAGTAATGTTCAAAAGTAGAAATATTTTCAGGATCCCTCAGTATTTCAAGAGTTAAATAGTCAATAAAAAATTAGCTGTTTTATTTTTTTCAGTTTCCAAAGCTGTTTTTCCCCAGTGCCGAAACGCTCCTCTCTCACAGCAGGGAAGTAATTCAGATTCAAAAGTTTTTTACAGGAGAGTAATTAGGGAAAGAGGGGGAAGGAAATGTCTCACCCGGATTCTTCACGGGGGTTCTTTGTGCTTAGCTGTTCTTCTGGCTTTCGGCTGGTGCAGCGAAGTGATCGTCCATTTTATTGGGCAATCTTTTTTCCGACGGCCCTAAGGAGCTGGCTCGGACCAAGGAAGGAGCTGCCGCCCTTCCCCCGTCGATGAGGGCCTCCTCAATGGTAGTCGCCCCTCCAGGGCGACTTTTCAACCCGATTAAGGGTCTACCGGTGGAGGGAAAAACAGCCGATGGAGAGACAAGGCTCTCCGTGCGACTGCATGTACCGCGATCCAGAACCGGAAGCCGCAAGTCTCCCTTTCTGTTTCTTTGCAAAAGGACTGCCCCCACAGCTACATCACTAGCATCAGCTTAGATGATGAATTGCTCCTCAGGGTTGGGGTGTTTGAGAACAGGCTCGGCCACAAACAGTCTCTTTAAGTTCTCAAAAAGCAGTTTGGCATTTTATAGACCATGTCAGGCGCTGACAGTCGTGGCTTCCCCCCATTTTTCCCAGTCTTTTAATAGTTCAGTAGTTGGCAAAGCAACCTCAGCAAAAGAGGGGATGAATTGCTGGTAGAAATTTGTGAATCCCAAAAAACTTTGGAGTTGTTTGTGGGTTCGTGGGGGTTGCCATTCCAGTACAGCTTTAACCTTGGCTGGATCCATCTCAATGCCTTCACTGGAGATTCAATATTCTAGGTAGTCCAGACGTGTTCGATGGAATTCACATTTTGAGAGCTTTGCGTAAAGTTTAGCGTTCAGCAGTTTTTTGAGTACTTCACGCACTAATTTAATATGCTCTGCCATGGTCTCGTTGTAAATGAGGATGTCATCAAGATAGACTAAAATCCTCTTGTATAAGTGATCATGCAGTACTTGATTGATCAATTGCATGAATACAGCAGGGGCCCCCTGCAGACCAAACAGCATAGCTTTGAACTGAAAACTTCCCAAGGGGCTGTTAAAAGCTGTCTTCCACTTGTCTCCTTTTTTGACTCTCACTTAATAGTACGCCTCTCTTGGTAAAGAACTTTCCTTTAGCTAAATGGCTAACATGTCTTTCATTAAAGTGAGGGGGTACATATTCTCCATGCTGACCGCGTTTAACCCTTTAAAATAAATGCACAGCCTCAGTGACCCATCTTTCTTCTCTTTAAAAAGCACAGGGGCAGCTACTCGAGATTTTGCTGGCTGAATGAATCCTCTGGCTAAGTTCTTGTCAATGTATTCCCTCAGCTCTCTCAATTTGTGGGGGGGGTCATTGAGTACATTTTTGGCTTGGGCAGTTTGGCTCCTGGCAAAATCTCAATAGTGCAGTCAGTCGTTCTGTGGGGAGGCAGAATGTCACACTCCGTCTCACTGAATGCCTCAGCTAAGTCTCGATATTTGCTTGGGATGAGCGGCATCCCAGGTAGGGAGTTTACGATGGATTTCAGGGTCTCAAGGGACTGTCCCTGGCTTTCACTTGTGCTGCTGGCAGGGGTAGGAGGTGAAGGTCCTGTCGCTAATCTTAGTCCTCACTCCGTTTTCCCACCAGATCATGGGCTGCCACTTATCAAGCCAGGCTAATCCCAGAATTACTGCCTCAGTCATTTTTGGGACCACTACGAAATGAATGAGTTCCCAATGCGCTCCCACCTCTAGGCATACTGGTTCGGTCAAGTGAGTGGCCTCCTATAAGAGATCCATCTGCCTGCTCGAACCTCATGGGTATGGGCAACAATTTGGCATGAATGCTTAGCTTAAGCACTGTGGGGAGGTTGATCAAGCATCGGGTGCAGCCTGAGTCAATTAAAATGTAAATCCATCTGGGCTCCTGTCATAGGGACTAAGAGCTTTGCAGAAAAGGCAAAAGGTAGAACAGGCTGACTCACCATTGGGTCGTCTTCTCCTTCGTCATCACTGTCACAAGGAGCAGGCATAGGCAAGCTTTCAGCCAGAGTCTCATGTTTTCCCTGGGGAGGAGAGGTAACTTGTGCAGCTTGCTCCTGGCTGGCCCAATTTGACTTCTCATGCACTGGTCAGGGTCTCCTCTTAGGTTTCGTAGAAGCAGTGGATGTGCTCTAAAGCATTTGATCGGGGGTCCAGCAGGTACTCTAGGGAACCCAGCGGCCATGGCAGGTGGGGGGCACTGGGGCACTTGACGTTTCACTTGGTCTCGCCTTGGTCTGGATCCTGATGCTGTAGGTCTTTGGTAGCAGTTCAGTTTGATATCTAAGTTTATAGCCAGACGGTACCATTCATGAAGTTGGTCAGGAATCCCTTCCTAGGTGCATGCTTGGTATAAATCATGGTCCAAACCGGCCTTGAAGTGGTGAATCAGTGATCGTTCAGGCCACTGCCTGATCCATCCAGCAACCTTTCAGAATTCCCTTACATATTCTTTTGCTAGCCGGCCCTTCTGCTTCAAATTGTGGATGTCCTTTTCAGCTTGTAGGGCTTGGGATTCGTCTTCAAATCTGGCTCTCAGCCCGCGCATATACAGATTGATGTCCCATAGCTCTGGTGCCTGCTTGTCATGCAGGCCAGTCACCCACTTGGCTGCTTCCCTTTCTAAGTTCACTGCCACAGTGTCAATCATTCTGGCCCCATCTGGGTAAGCATGGGCATAACAATTCATGTGAGCCCACACTTGATTCAGGAAAAAGGACAGCTTCTTGTGGGCTTGATTAGGGGGTGGGTCCACAGGTCGCTGCCCCCAGTAAGCTTACTGTATGCCTGGCTGCTGACATTGGGATTGTGGAAGAGCCCATCCCTGGAAAGCCGTTTGCTGGGGTCCTGGGCTGACAGGGCATCGGTAATGGTCAGGGCTGGCATAGCATTGATAACGGTCAGGGCTGGCAGGGCATCGATAATGGTCAGGGCTCTGCCAGCGCACTGGGCTTGATGTTAAAGCTGGTCTAGGCAGTGCAGAGGTAGCACAAACCATCGCTATGGGACTGGGGCTTCACCATGGTGGTGGACAGTCCTGAGGATGCCTGTCCTCTCACCCACTGGAGATCACCAGGTGGATAATCAGCTCCGCTTCCCCCATCTCGAGTCGATCAAACTTCTCTCTCAAGTGTTCGATGGAATGACTGTGGATGGCAGTCAGGTACCTCCATTCCCCTGATTCATGCCAAGCGGCCGGCTGCTTCGCCTTTCTCAGCACTGGCGAGCGAGATCCATGGGACGAAATCAATGGGAATTCAGCTTCCACAGCTTAACGGTGCTTCTCCATGGCAGGGCAGCATCCAATCGGCAAGTCCCTCTGAGGGTCAGTGCTCCTTCCTGCTGCATCAACCTCTCCGGTGGGATCGATCTTTCGGTCTCGCTCCAGCCTCAGGGGCTTCATTCTCCACTTGGTCTGTAGCCTGCATTCCATGTGCCGCCATCGCGCCGAGGCTAGCAGCCGATTCCCCCTTCTTTTCCACCTCGATGTCTTCCCTGAGTCTTTGTCGTCCTCCCAAAAGTTTAGGTAGGCGACTGGGGCTCAGGACCCCATGTTTTAAAATGAATTGGACTCTTGGTTTAATGACATGGTTTTGATAGATGAGACCAGTAAAAACAGAACTCCAAGGTAACAGGTTTCCTTAAAGAACATATTTATTGGCTACAAAGTATCGGCACGATCAAAAGTGAAACCAAGACTGAAGTTCCCTCCCAAAGGTTACAAAGTTGAACTTCCCACCCCAATAATATGTCATTAATCACATTCCCCAATAAACTACTTTAGCGGGCTTTCTAACGGAAAGCTCAGCCCGCCAAAACCCAAGCAGCAATGACCATGGTTCCCACAGGACAATTTATTGTTTTGTCTAACCTTAAAAGCACACATCCCCCTTCCAACTGTGGCAACCAAAAATGAAGTTGCAGCGTTGAGAGAGGCAATGGCAAATCACTTCTGAAAACCCTTGCCAAGAAAACTGCAGGGATTTGTCCAGGCAGTCTTTAAGAATCTGGAATGATTGGAAGAAATGGAGGCAGGAGTCTGGCTTGTAGATAGTTGCTTGAGAAGGAACTATTTGGCTCATCAGCTATTTGGCAACTAACTGAAAAATGAAAGACCTAACATTTAAATAAGCAGAGAAACCAAAAGGTGCCTAGATGGTGCATACAGTGAAAACCAGTTATCAAAAATCATTAAAAAGCTACTTGATATAATCTTATTCCATGTCTACCATAAAAGACGGGTACAATTCCATAGTCATCAGTGGGTGCATTCAAAAAGTTTGAGAAAATGTGTAGAATTCAACTTATTAGAATAGCCAAGGAAATAACACCTTCACGTCTATGCTTGTTTGTGATGGTTTGTTTCTTTTTAATTAAGGAATACTTTCAGGTCACATTTTCACAAAGCCTGGACTTTCACACAAACTCAAAGCCCAGTGCCTCTCATACCTGGGTAAATTACCCAACATTGGGCAAAAGTGGTTTTTCTTTGGTAACTCATTACCCAATTAGAACAAGAACATTTAAATAAGGACTTTCTGATCAGCAGTTTTGGGTAATGAAGGAGAAAGTTTGGGAAACATTGCTAAAGCATTTATTTGTTGGTGCATTAAAGAGGTTTAGAGAAGGAGGGAAAGAAAAATAATGCAACATTAACTTTGATCACTGAAAGCGAAGTTTACTTACACTTGAGATAACTTTTGGTTTCTGCTTTTCCTCTCCCGCCTCTATCCACTTGAGAAAAGACTGTGTCTCCCTTATCAGGGAGACAACTATGGAGAAACAAAACTAGAGAAGACCTTGAGATGCGCACCAACTGTGCCAGTTACCCAAACATCGTACTACCTGTGGATTGGCTGGATTTTAAATGGACACTATGACTTTGGTGGGAGGAGGAAGATTGCTAGTTTAACTATACCATTTAAGCGGGTTTTTCCCCAGATCTCGCCTTGACTTCCCTACTGTCACTAACCCCTAATAAAAGTTCCTTTTGAGACAATGCCTGTTTCAAGAGTTCTGTTTTCTTGGGTAGTTAGCTGAGGTGGGTCCTTACAAAAGGTGAGATCTGCATAGTACTCAACCTGGAGAAGCTGCCGCTCTGCCAGGAGAGTCGCAACTGAATTCCACATGGAGGAGTTCCAGGCAGAGAAATGGGCCAAAGATCTCCTCTGTTTGAAACCCAAGAAGAGCCTCTCCAGGGATCTGGGTCTTCTGTTGAAGAAGATCGAGCCAGATGGTCACTCGGGGTCGGCAAAAAAGAAGGATGGAAAGAAAAAGCCCTGAAAGTCACCCTTACTTGAGGTGGAGGGAAGAAAAAGATGAAGAAGAAAAAAACAGAACCTGCCCCTTCTGATAAAGATAGAGAAAAGGAAGAATCGAAGTCGGAGACGATGGAAGCGGTGATGGAGTATGTGAAAAAGACCCTTGATTAATTCAAGGAGCAGCTGAAAGAATGCTGTGAATTGGAGGAAGAGTCGGAGGGTGAATCGGAAGAACAGGAGTCAGAGGTCCAAAAGACGGCAGCGGCTAGAGCCCCAGTGGCAGCACTGTGGTGAGGCCATCCATCTCAAGGAACCAGAGGCTGACCACCTAAACTGGCTGAGGTGAAGCCGATTCCGATTGGAGTGAAGTTTGATGGAGATCCGAAGCGATTGGGGTATTTCCTGGCACAAGTGTTCACCTACATGCAAATATATGGGAGAACACTGCCTACCGATGTAGAAAAAGTTCAGATAGTTACACTAACTTTGGAAGGTGGAGCAGCTGATTGGATGGTGACCCTGTACAACTGTAACGCACCCGAATTGAGGAATTTCAACCATTTTATGGCTGCTCTCCGCAGACGTTTCGAAAACCGGCTGGCAGACAAGAAAGCCCGGGAGCGCATAAAGACAGTGAAGCAAGGAAGAAGACCGGTGGCCGAATATACTGAAGAGTTCAGAGAATTGGCCAGCTGCCTAAACTGACCAGAAGACATCCTGGTAAGCTGTTTCCAGGATGGTCTCAACGAAGAGCTGTACAATGTCTGCATAGCTCGTGGAGCCCCAGGATGACTGTACGATTGGTGCCTGCTAGCTGAGGAAGTGGAGATCAATCAATGCAAGCACCTACACCGCCCAGTGAGCCCAAGCTTCAGACCGCAGCCAGAGAAGCGAGGGGAGACCGCTCGAGCTTCGCCTGCCCCACCTCACACCACTGCTGCTTCAAATGAGGTAAAGAAGGGCATCAACCATGGATTGCCGCAGCAAGACACCTGCCAAGAAAGGGGATCATCTACCGGCTGGAAGATCCCTGAGAATCTCACTGCACCCCAGGGAGACTGCGATGAGACGTCGTAGAACTCCCCTGTGGTCGTGACGGAGAGGGTTGAGCTCCGACTCCATGCTACAATGACCCAGAAGGGACGGAAAGTGACTACGAAAATGACCCATTGGTGAGTGGGCCAATTGACCCCATAACAGTGCCCCTAGAATTTTCCATACCCGGCACTGAGAGGACAGTAAAATTAGCAGCCTTGCTGGATTCGGGGTGCACCTGATGTATGATCAGCCCAGAACTAGTGGGGAAAATGGGGATACCCCTCAGGAGACTAAAAACTCCAATTAGTTTTTGCCAACTGGATGGCTTAATTGCAGGGGGGATGCCTGCCAGTTTTGCCGGCAGACCTTTACATATTGACCTGAGGGACCACGTATAGAGACTCTAGCGTTTATTGTGGCCCCAGGAATGGAGCGGCTGTTAGTTTTGGGACTGGCTTGGCTAAAGAAATGGAACCCCATGATCGACTGGAGGGAGGGACGGCTACAATTCCCACAGGGGGGAGCCCGTCCGCTTCTAAAGAAAATGGCAGGAGATGTGGATTATGCCGCGAATTTGCCTCTGCCCTCAGTGAGTCAGACTTGCAAAGCCTCCCAATGGAATATCAAGATCTGGCTGAGGCGTTCAGCGAACAGAGAGCAGATGAACTCCCCCTCCCACCGACCCACAGACTGTGCTATTGAAATCATTCCAGGGGCGAAACTGCCAAAGCCAAAAATGTACTTTAAAACTCCCAGGGAGTTGCGACAAAGTATTATTCAGGAAAAAGAAAGATGGCTCTCTTCATCTGTGAGTAGATTATAGAAGTCTGAAAGCTGTATGCATGGAAAACTTGTATCCACTACTTTTAATGAAAGACATGTTAGCGCACTTGTCAAAAGGAATTTTTTTTCCCAAGCTAGACTTGAGAGAAGCTTATTACCGCATACGAATAAAGAAAGGGGATGAATGGAAAACTACCTTCAACTGCCCACTGGGTTGTTTCCAATTTAAAGTTCTTCCTTTTAGACTACAAGGGGCCCCTGCAGTATTCATTCAATTAATCAATGAAGTTCTGCATGAGCACCTGTATAAGGGGTTTTTGGTTTACCTGGATGACCTCCTTATTTACATGGAAACCAAAGATGAACACATTAAGCTAGTCAGAGCAGTACTGAGAAAGCTGTGCTCAGTCAAACTGTACGCCAAACTGTCAAAGTGTGAATTCCACAAAGATCATATTAATTACTTGGGCTATTGTATATCTAATGAGGGGATAGAGATGGACCCAGAGAAAGTGAGAGTAGTCTTGGAATGGGGTCCTCCAAAAACCAGGAAGCAGCTCCAAAGTTTCCTAGGATTTGTGAACTTTTACAGACAATTCATCCCATCTTTTGCACAAATTGCCCTTACAATCACAAACTTGTTAAAAACCAGAGGGGGGAATAAACTGAAGCCCAGTCAATCATTAAAATGGACAGGGGAATGTCAAACCGCTTTTGAGAAACTTAAGAGACTTTTTTCTGTGGTGCCGGTTTTGAAACATCCAGACCCAGAACAGCTGTTTGTAATTCAAGCTGATGCCAGTGACGTGGCTGTATGAGCGGTTTTATTACAAAGAAATAAAGAGGGACAATTGCAACCTTGTGCTTACACCTCTAGGAAATTATCAGAGACTGAGCAGAGGTGGGCAGCTTGGGAGAAGGAAGCCTATGCTTCCTCACTTGGAAGCATTTCCTGGAAGGGAGTAAAATACCGTTTCAAGTATGGACTGATCATAAGAATCTTGAAGTGATGAAAACTCCCAGGAAGCTCTCATCCAAACAAGCAAGGTGGTCCCAACACTTTTATCACTTTGATTTCACTATCCATTACCTCCCTGGGGGAAATAATTTTTTAACAGACACATTGTCCAGACTACCACAATATAACAGCAAGAAAGCAGAAGTGACTAAACCATTTCTACATCCTCATCAATTAGCAGCCCCTGTATCCACCAGGGCCCAGTCAAGACCTGTGGCTCCTATCGGAAATTGCAGGACTTTAAAACTGCATTAGAAACCGAAGAGTGATTTTGAAACCATAATAATCTGTGTGTGTTAAAAGATGGATTAGCCTGGATTGGAAGAAACTTTATGTCCCAGCAGCCCTAAGATTTAAAGTAATGCAAGCAGGGCATGACTTGAAAACTGCTGGACATTTTGGATTTGTTAAAACTTTACATCTCCTTAAGAGGCAATTTTGATGGCCTGCTTTAAAAAAGGACATAGAAAGCTATGTTGCCAGCTGCCCCACATGTGCAGTGGCTAAACGCCGGCAAGAGAAATCTCCAGGACTGCTTCAACCAGTAGTCAGTCTGTCAGCACCCTGGAGAGAGTTATCTATGGATTTTATTGTGGAACTGCCTGAAAGTGCTGGAAACACTGTAATTTGGGTCGTAACGGATTTGTTCTCTAGACCAGGGCTTTTCAACCTGTGGTACGCATACCACATTAACAAGTGGCAGGTGGTACGCAGCCCTGCCTAGCCAAGTGTAGTGGGGGAGGGAAAGAGCCAGCGCAGGCAAGGACTTACAGTGAGAGAGTCCTCTGGAGCTACAGTGGCTGGGGAGAGACAAAGGGCCCAGGCTCAGTTCTGGCTCACCCTCCCCCATGAGAAAGAGGGAGGAGATGGAGAGTGGAAGGATTCTTATGTGCTTTTGTGACTTTGAAGTTCTGAGATTTGTGCAATGTGGGCTTTGTGTTCTTAAGGAGTGTTTGGCAATTTCTATTTGGCTGATGGCTGATGTCTTGTGTTAGCTTCTATTGCTCTGCTATTGTTAGCTGTAAGTTTTGCTGCAAGGGATTTTGAAGTATTTTTCTCCTGAATGGATTTTGCCTGTAGATTCTTTTACTTATGAATGGAGCCATTTGGGGAGGCTGCCTTAGCCGGCAGCCAATACTTACTACATTTTTTTTCTTCCTTACTTTCCTTTCTAGCCAGTAGCTAATTCTTAAAGGGAAATGTGCCTTTTTAAGCTAGTTCACTCAGCAGTTTGTCTTTTCTGTTTCTGGAGGGTTTTCCTTGTTTGATGAATATATGGAAAAGAAAAAATATGGGTTTTTTTTTCAAATTCTTCCTTCAAAAGGAGGTGGGCATGAGAAAGAGGGAGGCAGGGAAGGAGGGAGGGAGGGAGGGAAGTCCTGCCTTAGCACTTGGCCACCAGCAGCCCTGCCATTGACTTTACTTGTCAAAAGGTTGCAAAAGGGGATAACATGACCCTGGGACACTGTGACCATCATAAATATGAATCAATTGCCAAGCATCCAAATATAAATCACATGACCCTGGGCATGCTGCAATAGTCATAAGTGTGAAAATGGTCATAAGTCATTTCAGTGCAATTGCAACTTTGAACAGGGTTTTTTTTTTTGGGTCATCAAGTTTTTGACACCTTGCTAGGTGGTACTCGAATATTGCCATATCCTAAAAGTGGTACAATTGGTGAAAAGGTTGAAAAGCCCTGCTCTAGACAAGTTCATTTCATTCCATGTCCTAAGATCCCAACTGCTAAGTCTTTAGCTAAACTCTTTGTACAAAACGTATATCGATTTCATGGAGCCCCACAACACATACTTTCAGACAGGAGGGTTCAATTCAAAGTTCTGGAAAGCTTTTCTGGATTTGATGGGTTCTAGTCAAGGGCTGTCATCTTCCCATCATCCTCAAACAAAGGAGAGAGCCTGAACTCAGTTCTATAAAAATACCTGAGATGTTTTATTAATTATCAGCAGGACAATTGGTCTGATCTGTTGCCATTTGCTGAAGTTGCTTATAATAATGCTGTACATTCCAGTACAAGTTTCACTCCATTTCAAGTAACTAGTGGTTAGACTTTCATAGCCATGCCTGAACTCCCTACCAAAGAACCTGAAATTCCCTCCTTGCAGAAATGGATTAAACAGTTGCAGAATACCTGGTCAGTAGTCAGGAAAGCTTTGGATGAAGGCAGAGAGGCCTATAAGGCTCAAGCCGATAAACAGAGGGTAGAGCAAAAACCATATAAAGTTGGGGACAGGGTATACCTCTCCACTAAGTATTTGCAGTCTTTACAACCTTCAAAGAAGATAGGCCCTAAATTTGTTGGACCTTTCCCTGTCAAACACATGTGATGGTTGAATTGGACTTGCCAAAAAACCTATGGCAAATCCACTCTGTCTTCCACTGCAGATTGCTCAAACTGGAGATTACCTCTAACCTTAGGCCTCCTGCACCTCAGGTGCCCACACCTATCATGGTTGAGGGTGAACAACACTTTGAAATTAAAGATATTTTGGATTCTCGAAACATCATGGGGTGACACAGTACCTAGTAGCCTGGAAGGACCTCCCTTCCTCCCAGAATGAGTGGGTGTACAAGAAACATGTTAAAGCCCCTAGACTTCTCAAACATTTCCATGCTAAATATCCTGATAAACCTGATTGATATGTCTGTGTTGCTTCTTTTCCCCTTTCCTTTTTCTGTTTTCTAGGTGGATTTCCTGTTCTTCTAGGGGTGCTGTATGTCAGGTCCCCAAATCCTTATTGTTTTCCCTGCATATGTGCTCTTGTTTGGAGCTTGCCATTCTGCTGGGAGGAGGGGGAAGTTTGCTTTCGCTTGGGATAACTTTCGCTTTCTGCTTTTCCTCTCCCGTCTCTATGCACTTAAGAAAAGACTGTGTCTCCCTTATCAGGGAGACAACTATGGAGAAACAAAACTAGAGAAGACCTTGAGATGCGTGCCAACTGTGCCAGTTACCCAAACATCGTACCACTTGTGGATTGGCTAGATTTCAAATTGACACTATGACTTTGATGGGAGGAGGAAGATTGCTAGTTTAACTATACCATTTAAGCGGGTTTTCCCCCAGATCTCGCCTTGACTTCCCTACTTTCACTAACCCTTATAAAAGTTCCTTTTGAGACAATGCCTGTTTCAAGAGTTCTGCTTTCTTGGGTGGTTAGCTGAGGTGGGTCCTTACACTAAGTTTTTCCACTGTGGTTTTTCCATCTATGCTAGGAGATGGAAAATGAGGCAAAACAGTTTTGCAGAAGAAGCCACCCTTGATGTAGCAGAGTTCTCAATCTCTGTTACAAATTCTCCACAGCTTAAGGTTTAGAATTCTTTCTAAACCAGAAGAAACCTCCTGGGAAAAAGGAGGCTTTGGAAATCAACCCTTCTGCTTCCCTGAGTAACCGGACACTCAGACTGCTTCTTGAAGAAGAAATAATTGGGTGAGTCCCTGGCTGGGTGGGGCAACCATGCAAGTTTGCTGTGGAAGAACCAGCCATTCATAACCGACAATAAAGGGTGCCACCGCTTCTTAGGCACTAGTTTTCTGCATATTTACCTTTCGTGCTGAAGGAGGCTTTCTATAGTTGCAGCTCGCCGTTTCCCTTTTGTGGGATTATTGTCATTTTTGAAGCCGAGTGACTTTAAGATGGCTAAGAGGGAGGAGTTGGTTTATCCGAGACAAAACAAAGAAGCTGGAAACTACTAGAATCTAATGCATTGAGGAAACTATGAAATTTTTGAATTTAAATTTTTTAGAGGATTTTATACTGCTAGCCGATTTTGCAGAAGTTTTTTTAAAATAAGGACTGCTCAAATGGTGTTTTGTACCTGCTGTGAGAATGGGATGAAACAGTTTCAATTTCAACTGTTACTAATTGGTTTTTTTCTTGTATAATAGCATTGATTGACCACAAGAGGGAGCCAAAAGACCATAGAACTGTCTTTTCATTTAACCCTTAACTAACATTATTAAACCTATTGGATTTTATGTTATAAATCTATAACTTTAAAACTTTTAATCTTAAAATTTTAATTTTAATTATGGCCACAAGAAGACAGAAAAATCTGAGAGATTATCAGATGATATAGAAGACTTAAAACCCTTTATGGATGATTATACAGTTAAAATGCATGAATTAATTAATTCTAATGATGAATTAATTCAAAGAATGGGATCAATACTTGACTCTAAGATTGATGCTTTGGCAAGGGAATTCTGGGAGGAAATCCAACATCTGACCAGAGACATTAGACAGGTGAAAGATAGAGTCGATCTTATGGAACATAAATTGAAACAGACAAACACTTTGTTTGAAGCTGATCTGGATGGAACATAAATTGAAGCAGACAAACACTTTGTTTGAAGCTAATATGGAAGCTCATATTAAATAATTACAATTAAGATGCCAAGCAATTCCTGAACAACCAGGAGAAGATATAAGACTAAAGATGGAGAGACTTCGGTTTTGCGCGGTAGCTTGCGGATTCTCCGTACCCCCACGGCTAATTTTGCCCTGCCAGGGGACCCTAAATGGGTCTAAGTCACCCCGGAGTGGCGGCGAAAAAAGAAGGGTGCCCCAGGGATTCTGGAACGATGGTGGTCGTTCTGTTCGACTTGGGGAAAGCCTTCTAACCCAACAGGAGAAAGGCTGGCCGTATTTCATCGACCAGCCCAAGCTACTTGCAACCGAAGTCCAAAAGTACTAACTAGCACAACTGTGAACAGCATGTTTGAAACTGGGTGAGGAATTTGATCTTCTCTTTTCTATTCTATATTTAATTTCCTGGAAATGATCCCCAAGAAGAAAAATACCTCTGAAAGGGAAGGAGGGGGATTTCCGCCCCACCCTTATACTAACGGAAACGGCGAATTAATCTTTTTATGGAGGATCAAAATATATGGAAGTGAAATAAATATAAAACTTGAAATTTAAAACTTAAATCTGGATAAATCTAAAATTGTTGAATGGTTAAGACTCTCATTCTAAAGACAATTGTTCATTTCGGAAATTGAAAAATAGATGCTGACATCTAGTGGTGGATGAAGACTATGACAGCTATGACTTTCATATAAGACTTGGCAAAACCTGGGAAAAGCTAATCTGTGTTTGTGACCTTCAAAGCTTTAACAACAAAGAACAGCTATGACAAAAAAAAGACAATAATCTGGGCTGTAGACAAAGAGAGAATTATAAATTTCAGAAAAAAAAATCTTTTTTGAACTTTTTGGATTACAAATATCTATTTAACCGGGACTCTAAAGCTATTTGCAGAGAAAAGAAAAGAAAAGAAGAGAAAAACTCAAATTCTTGGTCATCATGGATCAGAGACATGTAGAAAGAACATATCAAGAAAACATAAATACTTCACAGGAGGAGATATATAGTATACTGCAACTAATTCAAACAACAATGATTTTAAACCACAAAGAAATTCAAAATAACTTTGAAAATATGAATCAATCTATTTCCAAGTTAACTATACAACAAAAAATTTCCCAGAAAACAACAACAGAGAACGAGCAGATAAAACAGATAAGTGGATCCAAAATTGAGAATAGAGACTTAAAGATGGAACTTAACAAAACAAGGAAATATGATTTAATCCTAGTGGAAAAAAATTCACAAGAATTGGAAAAAACAACTTATTCCTTAAGACTACAAAATAAATCTGAGGACAAGAAAACAGATTTGATAAAATGGACTGTAGAGATGTCAGGAACATCGGAGAGAAAGGAAATGATAAGAGAAGCGGAGAGAAAGAAAAAGATTTTCAGCAAACATGGAAAGGCAGAATCCCCGTATAAAGACACTTCATCTGATTTACTTTTTATATCTACAAGTAACATTTATGAACATATGGAAAGACCTTTTGACTCAGCAAATTACATGGATCAAGAAAGATACTGGGCAAAGGAAAAAGACTAAAGTGGAAATCAAGAAAATATATAATGGGACCTACCAGAGAGAATATTTAAAAAAGAAACATTTGTTTGAATATGGTTAAAGAAATAGAAAAGATTTGGAATATATATGTCATTCTAAGAGGGATGAATCCCTTAAATAATATAGTATGCTTTTTTCCCCTTTTTTATTCTATTTCTTGATATGAGTAATAGTTGAAATGGCTTAGATAAAGGAAATGTTTTAGATATTTAAATGTGATTGAATTTAAGAAAATTATAATGGATAAAATGTTTTGAATAAGAGTTAAAGGACTAGATGACTAGATGTATTAAATGGAATATTTAAAGATTAAACATATTTTTAATTATGGTTAAAATAATAAGAAATCTTGGAAACAAATATATATTAGCTTAGGAGGGATATATATTTTAAGTAGTACACTATTTTTTATGTTTCTTTACTCTTCTCTCCTTTCTTTTTTTTTACTGTTTTATCTATTCCTTAAGAAATGTAAAAGTGCTGAGATGGTTCATATGGAAAAAATAGACTTAAATTTTTAAATGTAATTAATTTTTGGGAAAATCCTAACTAGTAAGACTACTTTGAATTTTATGGGAGAAACAAATTTAAATAAGGACTGTAACAGGATTTATGATAAGGCAACCAGAATGATTGGATAGAAAAGAAATATTATATTGATGTGATTATTATTTTTAGGAATATTGGGAAAAATTATATATTTAATTGTTATCTATCAAAACAAGAATTGTATTAACTCAATGTTTGCAAAAGAGGACATTTTGGGGGAAAGAAGAAATCAACTAAAACCATTATGTGGATTATGGATTATAGAAATCAATTGTTAGTGATTGTTTTACAAATGTAAACCCAGACAACACACAGTTCACCAATTATTAAGTGATTTATGTTTAAAAAAATTAATAAAATATATTACAAAAAAAAAAAAAGACTAAGGATGGTTAAAGCTTTGGCTCAGTTTAACTAATAAGGAAGAAAAAAAATTGATAGCGAAATGGACAAGGCATACAGAGTAAACTCCAGATCTGCTACTATGAGAAAACTACCAAGGGATGTCGTAGTTCATTTTGTAAGAAGAACAATAAGAGATTATGTTTCAGATTGTCATTTCAAACACAAGCTAAAAATGGAAAATGTGAACATAATTGTTCTGAAGGAAATTCCAGTTAGAATTTTGAGAAATTTTGAGAATTTCCTTTGAGAAAAAGGAAAGCTTATGTTTTCCTTACTGATATTCTGAAGAAGAGAAAAAATATCTTACACTGGAACACACTCTCTTCTGAAGGAGTGATATTAACATATCAAGAGCAAAGATTTAGACTGAATTCTATAGAAAAAGCCAAGGACTTCCTGATTAGACATAAACTAATTTTAGATACAGCTGAAGAATTAAATTAAATGGAAAAGAAAATGGAGGTGGAACAATTTCAAAAAGTTGGCATTGAAGAAGAAGACTCAGTGAAGATCTCTGCACAGGAATCTACCATTTTGTCTAAAGATGGAGATTAAGTTTATTACATGGAATATTAATGGGGCAAATGCCCCATCTAAGCATAAAAAACTATTTCATTACCTGAGGAAACTGAATGCTGACATAATCTGCCTTCAAGAAACACATATTAAGAAACAAGATAAGAAATACTTAACAAATAAACGATTAGGGGAGGAATTCATATCTGCTGGTTTAAAAAAGAATTAATGGAATGGTTTTATATATAAAGCCACAACTTAAACCTAAGTCACTTTTAGTAGATGGATATGGTAGATTCATAGTAGTGGAAATTGAACTTAATGGAATAAAATCAATAGTGGGTGGTGTGTACAGGCCAAACAATGATAAAAATAATTTTTTTGAATATCTTATGGATCAATTACTACCCTTTTCATACGAAAATTGGCTTATGTTGGGGGACTGGAATGGAGTGACTATACCAGTTTTGGACAGAACATCTAGTAAGGGGATTAAACCCTCCCAGGGTAAATTACCAAAGACCTTTTTAGACAATTTAGTACTAATAGACTTATGGAGGCATAAAAATGACTCCGCTAGAGAGTACATTTTTTTTCAGAAAGAAGTCATACATCTTTTTCAAGGATTGATATGATATGGATTTCTAAAAATCTTGCAAATATAATTTTAAAAGTTGATACTCTACCTAAATCTTTTTCTGACCATAATCCAGTGCTTTTGGTACTTACAGGAAGGAGTTTGAGTTTTAAATGGAGACTAAATGAATCTATTTTGCAAAAGGAAAGGATTGTAAAAAATTATAAAAAGAAATTACTTGAGTATTTTGATAATTTAGGCAAAGGGTCAAGTATGATGACTGTGTGGGATGCTAGTAAAGCTGTTATGAGGGATTATTTTATACAGTATACAGTGAAGGGAAAAATGTATTTGATCCCCTGCTGATTTTGTACATTTGCCCACTGACAAAGAAATGATCAGTCTATAATTTTAATGGTAGGCTTATTTTAACAGTGAGAGATAGAATAACAGCAAAAAAATCCAGAAAAATGCATTTTAAAAAAGTTATAAATTGATTTGCATTTTATTGAGTGAAATAAGTATTTGAGCCCTTCGTAAAACTTGACTTAGTACTTGGTGGCAAAACCCTTGCTTCTTGTAGTTGGCCACCAGGTTTGCACACATCTCATGAGGGATTTTGTTCCACTCCTCTTTGTAACTCATTAAGGTTTCGAGGCTGACATTTGGCAGCTCGAAACTTCAGCTCCCTCCACAGATTTTCTATGGGATTAAGGTCTGGAAACTGGCTAGGCCACTCTAGGACCTTAATGTGCTTCTTCTTGAGCCACTCCTTTGTTGCCTTGGCTGTGTGTTTTGGGTCATGCTGGAATACCCATCCACGACCCATTTTCATGCCCTGACTGAGGGAAGGAGGTTCTCACCCAAGATTTGACACTGCATTGACCCTTTGTTGCGGTGAAGTCCTGTCGCCTTAGTAGAAAAACACCCTCAAAGCATAATGTTTCCACCTCCATGTTAGACGGTTGGGATGGTGTTCTTGGGGTCAAAGGCAGCATTCCTCTTCCTCCTAACACGGCGAGTTGATTTGATGCTAAATAGCTCGATTTTGGTCTCATCTGACCACAATACTTTCACCCAGTTCTCCTCTGAATCATTCAGATGTTCATTGGCAAACTTCAGATGGGCCTGGATATGTGCTTTCTTGAGCAGTGGGACCTTGCGGGCGTCCTTCAGTCCTTACCAATTGTTTTCTTGGTGACTATGGTCCCAGCTGCCTTGAGATCATTGACAAGAACCTCCCATGTAGTTCTGGGCTGATTCCTCACCATTCTCATGATCATTAAAACTCCACGAGGTGAGATCTTGCATGGAGCCCCAGACTGAGGGAGATTGACAGTTATTTTGTGTTTCTGCCATTTGCGAGTAATCGCACCAACTGTTGTCATCTTCTCACCAAGCTGCTTGGCGATAGTCTTGTAGCCCATTCCAGCCTTGTGTAAGCCTACAATCTTGTCCCTGACATCCTTGGGCAGCTCTTTGGTCTTGGCCATGGTGGAGAGTTTGGAATCTAATTGATTGCTTCTGTGGACAAGTGTCTTTTATATAGATAACAAGCTGAGATTAGGAGTACTCCCTTTAAGAGAGTGCTCCTAATCTCAGCTCATTACCTGTATAAAAGACACCTGGGAGCCAGAAATCTTGCTGATTGATAGGGGATCAAAAACTTATTTCACTCATTAAAATTCAAATCAATTGATAACTTTTTTGAAATGCATTTTTCTGGATTTTTGTTGCTGTTATTCTGTCTCTCATTGTTAAAATAAACCTACCATTAAAATTATAGACTGATCATTTCTTTGTCTGTGGGCAAATGTACAGACAAATGTACAAAATCAGCAGGGGAATCAAATACTTTTTTCTCTCACTGTAATCAATTACAGAAGAAAAAAAGTCAGGAAAAGACACAAAAGATTTTGGAAGAAATTAGATAGAAAGAAATTGAATTGCAAGACACCTACGGATTCTAAACTTCTACATCAAATTAAACTGTTACGGCAACAACTCTCCATGTTAACAGTACAAGAAATAGAAACAAAATTGAAGTATGTGAAACAAAGACACTTTGAGTTTGCAAATAAACCAGGAAGATGGAAAGGAAAGAGAAAGGGGAATGATTGAGAAAATCTGCCATGGTAGTAATGTAATAACAGACAGTGAACTTATCAAAAAGTCTTTTCATAACTTTTATTCCAATTTGTATAAAAAACAGGAGTTAGACATGTCTAGAATAGATGAATATCTTTTTGGACAACATTTGCCTAAATTATCACAGACCCAGAGACAACTTATGAATGACCCATTAACTATCTTTGAGATATGAGAAGCTATAAAAAAATGAATTCAGGTAAAGCTCCAGGTACAGATGGCCTTACAAGCCAATATTATAAGTGTTTTGAGGATGAACTTCTTCAGCCATAAAGGATATAATGAATATTGCAGGGGGAAAAGATACCCCAAACATGGAAGGAAGCAAATATTATGTTGTTACTGAAGGAAGGTCAAGATATCACAAAGACAAAGAACTATAGACCAATTTAATTATTAAATAATGTCTATAAACTCTTTGCTGCAGTTTTGGCAGAAAGACTAAAGATCTTACAAGAATATATACACGAAGACCAATCTGGCTTCCTGCCAAAAAGACAGCTAAGGGATAATGTGAGGACTGTCCTGAATATCATTCAATACTTATGATACCATAATGAGAAACAGGCAGCTCTAATATTTTTATATGCAGAGAAGGCCTTTGACAATCTAATCTAAATCGGGTGTTTATGTTTAAGTGTTGGAAGAAATGGATTTTGGAGAGAATTTTATTAAAGAAGTTAAAGTTATTTATACATCACAGCAAGCAAAAATTGTCATTAATGGTGACTTAACTAACTCATGTGAAATTCAAAAGGGCACGAGACAAGGATGTCTTTTATCTCCTCTGCTGTTTATCTTGGGGTTGGAAGTTTTGAATGGAGATATTAGGCAAGATGAGAAAATAATGAGTATAAATATCAAGAAAGAAGCTTATAAACTGACGGCATTTGGTGATGATCTGATTACATTCTTGCAAGATACAAAAAAACAATATAAAATATTTGATGAGGAAGTTAAATGAATTAGGGACTTTAGCAGGTTTTAAAATAAATAAACAGAAAACAACAATGTTGACTAAGAATATGTCATCCCAGGATGATGATATATTGATTAAAAAGTCAGGTTTTAAGGTCGAGAAAAAGTTGAAGTATTTGGGAGTTATGTTGACAAATACAAATATAAAATTGTTTCAAAACAACTATGTGCCTCTTTGGAATGATATTAAAAAGGACTTACAAAGATGGGACAAATTACATTTATCACTATTAGGTAGAATCTCTGTAATTAAGATGAATGTTTTATCAGAGATGCTTTTTCTGTTCCAGACATTACCAATACTTGCAACTGATGCTCCATTTAAACAATGGCAAAGGGATATTTCCAGGTTCATATGGCAAGGGAAAAAACCAAGAATTAGATACAAACTATTGCAAAATGCTAAGGAAAGGGAGTTTGGGTCTACCAGATTTGAAATTGTACTTTGACGCATGCTGTCTGGTTTGGCTAAAAGAGTGGGTGAACATTCGGAACAAAAGACTACTCAATCTGGAAAGCCATGAATTAAGATTTGGATGGCATGGTTATCTATGGTATGATAAAGTTAAAGTCAATGTGGATTTTAACAATCACTTTATTAGATGTGTCATACTAAGAGTTTGGAATAAGTACAAAACAAGATTCTCCACAAAGTTGCCTCTTTGGGTGTCCCCGCACAAATTTTTTCCCAGAAAAGAAATGGTCACGAAGCTGGACTGGTGGACTTATGGTAAAATGATACTTTTCAACTGGTTACCCTACCCTCAAGATGAGGGAAGAGTTAGAATCAAAGGTCTATGTTTGTCATTGGTTTATATATCAACAATTGAAAGATTTAAACTAGATAAAAAAAGTTACGGGTTTGACTTCGTTGAAAATGAATTGGAAATTTTATTATGTGGTAGTGATGAACATATTATTGCTAAAGTTTATAAAATGTTATTGAAATTAAATTTGGAAAGTGAACATGTAAAACTGTATGATTCAGTGGGCAAGGAATTTTGGATATAATGTGATGCTGGAACAATGGGAGAATATGTGGACGAAAAGCCTAAAATTTACACTGAATTATAATTTAAAAGAATTATAATTTAAATTTTTATAAGATGATGTACGATTGGTATTTAACACCAGATAAGTTATCTAGAATGTATAAAGGTATTTCAAATGAATGTTGGAAATGTAAGTGTAAAGAAGGGATCTTTTATCACTTATGGTGGACATGCAATAAAGCAAAGATATATTGGAGTAGGATTCATATCTTAATACAGAAAATTCTTAAAGTAAAGATGAAATCAGAATTTTTTCTTCTGGGCATAATGGAAAAAGACGTAGAATTTTTTTTGGGAACTTTGATCTTATATATGTCAATGGAAGCAAGACTATTGTATGCACAAAAATGAAAGGACATTTTGATTCCTACTATGGATGAATGACTATAGAAGCTGATGGAATTGGCAGAGATGGCTAAATTGACTGTTTTGATTAAAGAAAAGAACATAAGTACTTTTGTTTCACATGGAGACTGCATCTGGTGGAAAAAAATGAAACTTTGATTACTGATTAGATTGATTTGTTGTTATAGAAATGGCTAGTTTTATACTACTTTGGAAAAGTAAAAAGTGGAGGTTTGATGTTAATGCTTTATTCTACTGCAAACAGAGGACGTTGGAAGTCAGTGCTTTTTCTTTTCTTTTTCCCTTCTCCCCCTCACTTCTCTTTCCCTTTTCCCTCCCCACTGGGTCCTACTATTTGTTTTTGTATTTTATTTTATAATTCAATACAATGTTATAAATTAGAATCAAAAAATAAAATTCTTGCTCTAAGACTTTAAAGTGCACTCTAAAAAATAACAGATGTGGGTATTCTAGATTTCTCTGAACTTAATGAAAGTTCTCTCTTCTTTGTTATGTTAGATGCTGTTTCTAGTACAACTGAACTCTGCATTTCAAGTATAACCCATTATTTGGTTTTATATTAAATAATGTGCACAAAACATTGAAATTAAGCTATGGAGAATAAGTTGTTAGCCTTCCTCTATTGAAATGTTGATTGCTTATGAGTCTTCCTGCAACTTTGGGGCAGAAAATATAGGCGATGCACACTTTGAAAATGACATTTTGCATTTCATAGAAACACAACATTTCTTGGATGTTTATTTAAAGCAGGGGCGTCAAACTGGCAACGTCACGTGATGTGCCGTGACGTATCGCGACTTTTTTTCCATTGCCGGCAATGGGGTGGGCGCGGTTTCAGCATGACGTATCCGGCCCATGGGCTGGCAGTTTGACACCCCTGATTTAAAGCATCCTGAGTTTTCTCAAGGCTTCTGCACAAACCTGAAAAAGAGATGCCACATCTTTAAGGAATCTACTCTTAATGGACTTTTTATAGGCTGAAAAAATGATGCAATTGTTCAAACACAATTGCATCTTTTTTTCAGCCTATAAAAAGTCAGGGTGCTTCAACAATAGAGATATTGAAGTAACACAAAGACTGAAGCATTTTTTCAAATAATTTTCAAGGCATATCCAGGCCTGGAAACACCTTCCTTACTTTAGTCATTTGAATGCATTGGTTACAATTTGTTTTATTTTAATGAGGGATAAACCACCACTACTCCATCTCCACAGAACTTTTTCTTTTGCTTCAATGTGCATTCCTTTCTTCCTTTCTTTTTTCCACACTTCCATGCTGGATGAGATGCTTAAAATAATTCTAAACACTCTAGCTAAGATCTAATAAAAATAAATAGAAAATGACCAGAAGCATAATCCTGTCACATACCAATGTTTTACTTCTTTAGTTTACTTTGTTTATGGAATATTCATAAAATATATTAAAAAGATTTACCTGTTATCTGGAGACTACAAGTACATAGCACTTGAGGACAAAAACAAAAAAAAACAAAGAAAACAAAAACAGTCTTGGCAGCTATTTCTGAGGAAATGTCACAGTAGTTTTCTTTTTATCATTATAAACACTGCTATTAAAAATTGTAAAAACATTGATCTACAACCAGCCTATGAACGCCCTCAGAATCCAAATCAACCATACAGTCAACCAGAGACAGCATCAACCCTCAAGCAATTCATGGAAGCCCGCTTTCCCCCCCCCCAGGAGCTCACCTTCCAGTGACCCTGACCTGATGTAATCTCCCCATTACAAGACCAATCAAAAGCCTCTCACTGATGACTCACACCCTCCAATGACCCTGACCTGAAGTAACTTCCCCATCACAAGACTCTGATGACTCACACCGTCCATCACAAGACCCTCAGTTGACACACCCACACCTGAAGCCCTTATAAACAGAACAGCACTGACACAGACATCCCCTAAATGATGCTGAAGATGTTACTTAGCCTGGTAATGAAACATTTGGAAACCAACCCACAAGATTGGAGAACGAACCTTCACCCTCATTGTAAATTCCATTAAGGAACTTTGAATAATTCAACTGTATTTTTAGTTATGCAATTCTAATAAAGTAATGTTTTTCCTCTTGGAAAAAAAAAGAACGGCATAAGAACTATTTTTCAGTTGCTTTGATCACACAGTACAAACATAGGATCTGACAATTTATGTAGAATACAGGCATCCAGATTTAAAATAATAAAACTATTCTATACTTTTCTAGTCTTTAATTCTGAAAAGATGAGTAGGTTGATACTGCCTTATAAAATTTCAGAAGTATTACTGTATACATGTAATGTATACTGTACTTAAGGATTTTTAGTGACTAAAACATACAATGTTTCTGTATCTGGCACAAACAAAATTACATAATTTTTCAACATGAGATCTTAGTAATATGAAAATCATAAGAACTGAAGACAAAAAGAAAATGCTGATAGCCTACAAGGAATGAATAACTCATACAAAATTGTTCTAATATCAAAATATAGCAATTTATTCAAGACACTGAACATGAACTTTTGATTTTCTTCTTGAACAAATGAATTACAACACACAGGGTGATTTGCTGAAAGAAAGTGAGTGTAGTTTGTGTGTGTGTGTGTGTGTGTGTGTGTGTCCGTGTAAGAGGGGATGGGTATAGAGAGAAAATGGGAAGGGGAGATGTTTGAATAGAATCTGTGAAAT
Source organism: Azemiops feae (assembly GCA_023970755.1). NCBI lineage: Eukaryota > Metazoa > Chordata > Lepidosauria > Squamata > Viperidae > Azemiops > Azemiops feae. The sequence continues at coordinate 1,490,855 of JALGBA010000443.1, forward strand.
GCTGAAATGAGAACCAAGCCTGGCTTCAAGTCTGACACAGACAATAACACTTCAGAAGCCAAAATTTAGATTATCAGTGAATGGCTGAAAATATAATTTGGAGAGGAAGGAAAGCAGGAAAGAAAGAAAAACAAGGAAAAGAAAGCTCTAAAAATGAAAAAAAAAAGTGCACATCACTCAGGCCCAAAATTTACAGTTTGTTTTAAAATAAAAAAAAATAAAAATGCAATTTCTTATATTAAGAAAAAATCTTTGTGGAACTCTAGGAATATTAGGCATACAGGAACTCTGTTTACCATATTAAAGATGTAGTATCCCATTAGTTCACATGTATCTCAATTAAGTCTAAATTCAAATAGAATGTTCAGAATTTTATTCCAGAATTGGTTATGGGGAGGATGTAATAAGGTTTTATCATTTTAATATTACAATACATGTACAATACATGTAATATTACAATACATGTAGTCCTCTAAACCATTTATTTAGCAACCATTCAAAGTTACAATGGCACTGAAAAAAGTAACTTACTTCCTTGCACTTACAACTATCATAGCATCCCCACTTCAGCCACTTGGCAACTGGCATGTAGGATTGCAGTGTCTTGGGGTCAGCTGTCTTCTGACAAGCAAAGTCAATAGGGAAAGACAGATTCACTTAATGGCCATACGATTTACTTAACAACTGCAATGTTTCACTTAACAACTGTGGCAAAATATATTATTAGGCACAACTTACTTAACAACCGTCTTGCTTCGCAATGGAAATTCTAGTCCCAATTGTGATTGTAATTCAAGGACTATCTGTAGTTTATTTGTTTATTATATTTATATGCCTCACTATTCAGTTATTGTTGATTTGAAGCCAGATTTAAAGTATTGTCTTAAACAGTAATATTCTGCATGTCTACTTAGAAGTGAATTTCATTGAGTTTAAAGCACTCAAGCCTAATATCTTGGGGTGAAATACTATTTGAAAAATAAAAATAAAAATCATGAAATCTGTTCTATCTGTCAAATATCTCTAGCATAATTTGTAAATAAATAGTATTTCAATATAATATGAAATGTTAAGATTAATTCTTTCATAACTTCAAATAAAGTCAAAATTATATTTAAAAGCAGAATTATGGTACACCAATGGTAATATTTTTCCTTTAAAAAGTCGTGATTTTTTTTTTAAAAAATTAATTCAAACTATGATTTGAAGTTTATAATTCTGAAATTATGTTTTAATATTCTGTCAAGTTATAACATCTGCTAATGAATTTATGCCATGGAATATTTTACCACTTGCATGATTAATTTAAAGAATCTTTTTAAAATAAGTATAGGCAAAACTGTTCTTTAGCAAACTGTCTTTCATGAAAATTAAAAAAGATACTGCATCTTTAAATAGGGATTCATCTGAATTGTTCTTTAAAATGATGGAACACAATGCAATCCACATCTGTTAGATATTTTAAGTTTCTAAAATTGTATTTTAACATAAAAATACCAAGCCTTTTATTTCTTATTCCAAAAATACACAGGGCTGTTTCTTTTTTAAAAAAGTAATCTTTCTTCTGTAAAAAGCTTTCCCGGCACCTAAAGCACTTAATACACAATTTATTGAAAGTGCCCTTCAGATTTCAAGATCTGAAGCATGAAAACATTTAAAGAAGTAGCAGAATCAGAGGATAAAGAAAAGAGGAAAAGATGGGGGGGGGGGGGAGAGAAGAAAAGGAAAACAGAAGCAGTCACTAATGATGCCCATCTACTGTATCTGCCCTCTGCATTAACTAGGCACAAATGGAAAGGACAAAGCAAAAAGTTGGTGAAGAGAAGAAAGAAAGAAAGAAAGAAAGAAAGAAAGAAAGAAAGAAAGAAAGAAAGAAAGAAAGAAAGAAAGAAAGAAAGAAAGAAAGAAAGAAAGAAAGAAAGAAAGAAAGACCTATGCCTGTTATTGTCAAGGCTGTAACATTCCAGCTGATAAGAAAAAAATCACTGAACAAATAACAGTAGTCTAGAAAATACAAAGTGTTGGGATTACAAATTTGAATGTATCGTCAATACAAACTGGTTTTTGAACGTCCTTTGGGAGAGCAATTGTAGTGTCCAAACTAGAAAGAAAAAAAATGCAATACCATATAGAGAAGATTTTTTCCCATTTTGGTTTATCAAAGCATTTTGCTTCATAGATTTTGTTTTCCTTTTAATTGTTATTGGTTTTGGCACAGCTTTTCTTCTTCTTTTTAGCAGCTGTCAAAATGAGATCTCAGCGATTTGACCCCAGCAGATTTAGCTGTTAATGGTCACCTTCTTGCTTGCCTCCAAAGTCTCTAGGTTCATAGTGGACAAATCCCACCTCCCTAAGTGATTCTGTTTTAAAACCTTGGTGAAGGTTGATGGACAAAACATTGCAAACTTCTTTTGCCTGGGAGAAATGCATTATTTGTTTAGTTCTGCTTCTGTTTGTTTCCCCCAGTTTTTGCCATTCTAGAGATGTTAAAAGTATGTTTGAAGAGTGCTTCTACCTCCACATTGAATGCTGGTTCATTTGCAGTTTCTTCTAAAATATTTACTTTCGCAGGTCTAGAACACACACCTGGAACACAGAAAAAGGGTATTATGCACCAAATAAACTCTTAATAACTTGTGATATTTCTATTGTATACAATTCTATCAGAATAATGAAGAAGAGCATACTTGCATTTTCATAAAATGTTCACAATCACTCAGTTTTAAATTCTAACTATTACAAAGACTCAGATGAAAGAAAGGCTAGCTGAAGAGTAAGGATTGCCTAAAATCAAATCCTTACTCAAATTTTGCAATGGTGCAAAAGCATACAATGAAAACAAGAAATATCTTTATTTGAACTTGGCCATTATAGGTAGTTCTTGACTTATGATTGGTACCTTAACAACTGTTCAAAATTAAGATGGCCTTGGAACAGTGCTTTATAGTCTGTAAAGCACTTTCATTCATCACAAAATACTGCTTACCACAGATTGTCAAGCATCCCATAGTCATGTGATTGCCATTTGCAATCTTCCCTGCCAGCTTCCCTAGAAAGTCAATGCTTTCCACTTGGATTTTAGCAGTGAGAATTTTCAGCACCAGAAGTGAGACTTATGCGCGGCCTATAACTAGGCTTTCCAGGCCTTGCCCAGAGCCATACTTTACTGCTGCCTCCCTGCTCTGGCACTGAAAATCCTTCTTACCAAAATCCAAGCATACTAAACCTCTACATATTTGACTGCTTAGCAACGATGGGAATTTGCTGGAATAAGTTTCCAAAGGAACCTCTTCTCCCAGCAAAGAAACAGTTTGGGGTGGGTTGCTTTTCCCAAAACTTAGGCACTGATGCTGCATAGTGCAAAGCCCCCCACATGCGCTCTAGCCTGGTCAGCAGGAAATGCATGGCAGAACAAGAGGGAGCCCAAGAGTAAAAGAGTGACAAAGTGTGCTACCTCTCCCTTCTCTTTCGCTCCTCCTTCCTCATTCTCTTTCTGTTGCTGTTGACAAATACCCCCAGCTGCACACTTCCCAGAAAAGAAAAAATTATCTGGCCAAAAGAACCAATTTTCCCCTCCCTACCCAGCCAGCCACTCCTGAGAGCAAAGTTTAATACAAATTTCCCCAAAAGCCTACAAGCCAGGAGCCCTATCTCCAGGATTTAAACCTCAGGCCTTTCCCCCCTGTCTTTTCAAGGCAAATAATTCTTGGCTATCTATTAATGTTGGGACACCTGTTCCACGTTTAACGATTCTATTTAGGCCGAGATTTGTGGTTTCTTGTTTCCTCAGCTTCAGAACTAGATTTTACTCCCAACATATCTGAATAAATTGGTCTGGATTATGCCTTTTAGCAGAGAGATCACTAATGCATCATAGGAAGAAATACTTGCAGTGTTGAAATGCACTGATTTATGGATAACTAAAAAAACACCCAAAACTGAAGAAACCATACCGATCCATCTGAAGCACTGGCTCCCACTTTGTTTCCTCTAGCATTCCAGCAGACTTCAAATATTCCACCAGTGCCTCTGTAGCTATGTACTAGAGTCCCACTCTATGAATAAATAGAACACCTTCATTCAGGGGACACACGTACACCATTTTGTTTGTAATTTCAATATTGATATCATAACAGATACATTTCTGTAAATAATGCTTGCATTAGTTTTGCCTATAGATTATGGAGCAATAACTCGATCATTTGCATTTGCATATCCATGTTCTAAATGGATAACTATATCTTTATGCCATTAATCTTTTGAAGAAGGTTGGACTGTTTTTTTCTTTTGTGTAAAGACAGATGCAAAAAAATGAGTTAAGCAGTTCTGCTTTTCCCCTGTTGCTCATCACCTTGTTATCATTTTCTCCCATTAATGGACCAATCGTTTCCTTGACTTTTTTCTTGTTTTTTACATGCTGAAAGAAACTTTTTTTTTGTTATTTTTTACTTTTGTTGCAAGCCTTAGCTCAATTTGAGCCTTAGCTTTCCTGACTTCATCTTTGCAGGCTCGGGCTATTTGCTGATATTGTGCCTTAATTATGTGCCCCTCTTTCCACTTTTTATACTTGTTCTTTTTGTCTTTCAATTTATCAGAGTTCTTTGTGCAGCTGGTTTCTTTTGAGAGCTGTTATTTTTCTTCTTCATTGGAATTGTGCTAGACTGGGCTTTTATAATCTCACTTTTCAAAATTCCCCAAGCTTCTTGGGTTGTTTTCCCCTTGAGGATTCTCATCCATGGAATCTTCCCAAGTTCTAAGTTAATTGAAATCAGCTCTCTTAAAATTCAAAACTCTAGTTTGACTTTGTTCTATTGCTTGTGCTTGCATAATATTGGGTTCCAATATTGCATGATCACTCATCCCCAAGGTTCCTATAACTTCAATCATTTCATCTCTGTTAGTGAGAATTAAGTCCATTATGGCTGACCCCTTAGTTCCCTTCTCTATTTTTGGGAGACAAAGTTGTCTGCTAGGTTTGTCAGGAAACTGTTTGATCTTCCACTTGGTGCAGTTTGTCTCCCTGTTGTTGTCGGGGTAGTTTAAGTCCCCCATTACTGTTGTGATGTACTTCCTACATACCTTAGTTAACTGACTAGCAAAAAGTTCATCTATTTTTTCTATTTGGTTGGGTGACATATAGTATACACCTATGGCAGTGTCATTTTCTCCTCTTTTATGTTGATTCAAATGCATTCAAGACATTTTTCACCATTATCTTGATAACACAGATATTTGTTAACTATTAACTTACTATACAAGGTACTTGGCCTTTAACTAAGGGTACATATTGGGAAAAAACTCTCTCCACAGAACTGGTCGCTGGTGCCCAAAAGGTTGGGGACCTCTGGTCTAAAGTACCTGGAAAGTACTAGTTAAATACTTCTAATTAAGCTATTGAAAGAACACTGTTTATAATCTCTTTCAATTAATGAAAACATAAAGCTGAAGGAAAGGACTTACTAATTTTTTAAAGGGTATGATTTAAACAAATTTTAAAACTTTATTGCTGAAAATCATTTTGGAATAAGAATCCTGGTTATACATTTTACTATTCAACATAAGTAAGATCTGTCTACAGTGTACTATATACACACCTGCTCCTACAGATAGACACAAAAATACTAGTGACAGGAATATCCCTTTGTTAAGTCTATTAGATTCATAGGCCTCTGCCACATTTAAATATATATATATATCAAAAATATTTATATTATATAGTAAAAATAAGTTACAAACATATTTACTACAAAGAGCATGTTTAAACCTATATCTTATTGCCATGATATAAAATTACCATACCTGGGTATTCCATATATGAACACATTTGTCGAAGGATCCACTTGCTAAATATTTTCCATCAGGACTAAAAGCTACACTGTAGACAGGTTCTTGATGTTTTGTTAATGTGTGAGTGCAGATACCTCTTTCTACATCCCACAACCGAACAGTAGAATCAAATGAAGCACTGAAGTAAAGAGATAAAAACATTTTTTTCCATTGAGGATATTGCTCATGTAAGTTGTTAAAACATTAGTATCAATATTAAAATAACCTATTGATCTTATACAATGTTCTCTGTCTTCCTATGCAGATACGTGCTTAGGCTTATTTCCCCATTCCATTGCTGATATAGAGATTTCCCAATGTAACAAGTTCCTTGAATGACTATATCAGGGTAACAGCCCCATATTAGCTCAGTAGTCATAAGTAACCATAAATAGCAGGGAATGGGACAACTTGCCACAGCCAAGTTGCCATGGGACAACTCTGTGGAAGAATTTAACAATTCTATTTAATTATTTAAAATAAATAAAAAATTGCCACAGCCAACTCACCACAGACAATTTGCTGCAGGACAACTTGCCACAGACAACTTGCCATGGGACAACTCTCTGCAGAACAATTTAACAATTCTATTTAATTATTTAAAATAAATAAAAAAATATTTTAATTTTTGTTGATCACATTTCATCCTGTCCCTCCTTTTGCATCCTTTCAACAATGATTCTATTCCACCATTTCTTTGTTATTAGTGTAACTTTTGTCCAGCAATGAGTTGTCCTGTGGTGAGTTGGCCATGGCAAGTTGTCCCTCAGCGAGTTGGCCATGGCAACTTGTCCCACAGCAAGTTGGCCATGGCGAGTTGGACACGGCAAATTGTCATAGATCCTAAATAGCATGTAGGTGGGCCATGAAACTTAATACAGATAAATAAGTAGGGTTGGAGGAAAAGGGATGAAGTAGGTTCTGCATCGTAGGAATTACACAGGCTGCTAGAAGAAGAAAGCCTTTATTTTAAGCTCAGCACAAAAATACAGTTTTCTGTTCCTCCTCTGCCAGTGCTGACAATGCAAGGAACATTTTTCAAGACATGCTTTTGCTTCTAATATTCTATGAAGAATACCAATAACTTTGTAAATATGTAAACACTTAGTTAAATATAACTGAGAGTACAGAACACTAAGGAGCTGTGAAGAGAAGCTGTGTTTCAAGTGCTTTGGTATGAAAATGGAAGACATTGCATTGTTTTGCTTTTACCTTGCCAACATAATGTTGCAGTTTGGGTTGCTGGTACCTGGTCCTGTTGGACTCCATTTGATAGTATAAATCTCTTTGTTATGTGCTTGAAGGTCATGTACACAAGTGTCTTGCTTCATACTCCAAATCTATATAAAGAATCAATTGAATGGAGATAAATAAAATCTATATTTAGAAATATTTTCTTTGTCTACGATGCAGATCACTATGAAAAAAAGCATGCAAAAGACTAGTAATTTCTATTTTCAGATAGTTTTAAAGACATTGCAAATCCTTTGAAAACTTTACAAATAATATTTTATAAACTTCAATTCAAGTTCTTGAAAATACTACCGTATGCTACGACCTCAGATTACCTTTAATGTCATATCATCTGAGCAGGATGCTAGAAGCATACCAGAAGGATCCCATTTAATTGCATTGACCTCATTCTGAAATAAAGGGTTTATTTTAAAATTAGTGTGTATAAACAGTGTTGTACTTTTTACAAACAAGCAAGCTACTTAAGCTGAATTTATTGGCACATCAAGTAAAAATACTCCATTTTTTAAACATGTAACTTTTCAGAGGTTTCTCAAACAGGGCAATAGACTGAATGTTATTGAATCATTTTGCAAGCAAAAGTTTTCCATTGGTAGATAACGATTAATTATGCTGTTATAAGCAGATAAACAATACAGGTAGTCCTCAAGGTACGAACCTAATGGATCCTGGCCATTAGGCTCGTAAGTCAAAAAAACTTGTTAAATGAATCAGACTCAATTTTACAAATTGTTAAAATTAAATTCATTAATTAAATCAAATGAGTTGTTAAATGAACGAAGATCTGACTTACTATTTCTTCCAATAGCTGCCCTGGTAACTGAACTGGGAGGGTTTCCCACCGGCTGCCTATCAGCTCTTTCCGGTGAGCTGGCTCAGGAACTAAATTGCCTCCCAGCAGGGCTTGCAGCCATTAGTTATTTTTTTAAAAAACAACTGCTGCTAGCCAGCTCAAGCATCTTCAGCTGCCTTAGGGTGGGGGGGTGGAGCCGTTGCTTTTAAAAAAACCACTTGCCAGCCTAAGAGTCTCCAGCCAAGCACCCAGAGGGAGATGGGGGAGGGATTTGTAGAACTCTCGGCTTGCAATAGTAACAGAGATGGAAGGGACCTTGAGGTCATCTAGTCTAACCCAGTGCTGTTACAAGAGAGTACAGTATTTCTGATAAATGCCTATCCAGTCTCTTCTTAAAAGCTCCCAGTGATGGGGCACCCACAACTTCTGGAGGCAATTTAAATTTAAAACCTACAAACTACAGTAATATATGCTAATCTCAAAAATAAAAGCTCAATAGTTTGCAAACACAATAGTTTGCAAAGTACAGCACTTAAAAAGCAGAGCAGTTTCCAAAAAGTTCCTGTTTGTTTGCAAGCACTATAGAGTAACAAAAAAAATATTTTAAAATACTTGCAGAAGTAATTCTAGCACTCGAGCCCAGGCAATAACAGACTGCAGCAAAAGCAAAAACTGGTGCCAGCTCTGCTCTTGTTTGGTCATGTGACTAGGGATCAAAAAACAAACAAACCTTCCGGCTTCTCAGCACCAAACGGCCCAGGCAAGTCACAGAGTTAAAATGGCAGCCGTTTGCAGCAGAGACTGAATCCAAGTCACATGGCTACAGAGGCTTCTTTTTGATCGCAATTTTGAATTTCTAATGTAAGTACCCTTTCTGAATTAATTTGTTTTTGTGAAAACTCGCTAAACAAATGTTTGTACCTGGGGGATTACCTGTACATTTCTTGTTTCGCAACTTTTTACTTCTGTTAAACATTATAAGTCTAAATTTAGAGAGAATTCAATCTGTTGCTTAGTTATTATCATTTTGTCCAAGACATCCCTTTAAAATGTCAAGATTTTATGCATTCCCACTGCAAATGGAAGCAAGTTATAATCACTCCAGACTTCATAATTTTGTGTGAGATGCTTGTAGAGGTTAAATGTCAATGAATTAACATCTTAAACATTATTATTACCACATTATCATTTCATGGGTATTTTGTCTGTTTTATAAATAAATAGCCATCAGGGATGCATGGAAAATTAAAAATTGGAATTAGACGTTGCCTCATGTAAGAATGCAAAAGCTGTTATATCTGCTGTTGTGTTAATGTAATATAGAGAGGCTTTATATTAATTACAATAATAATGAGCCTAAATATTTTTTAAAAACTCAAAATTAATTTAATTTATATTATTATAAATTACAATTTAAAATCATAAATTTTCTGGATTTGCTATTTAATTGATAAATTCTCTTGCATTCTCCCAATATTACAATTAGCTACCTTTTTTACAGATCTCTTCATATATTAAAAACAATACCTATGGGTTTTAAATAATCTCTGGGGAAAGTGTTGCATACTAATTCAGACCACTAGTTCACTATCATGAATTCTATTTAATGTTCTAATAAAAATAGCATTTCTATTTTTCTAAAGGAAAGCTATAAAAACAAATAAACATTAATTCCACTACATTCTTATTAATGTCAATGAATTAACTGCCAAGAATACACAAGATTAAATTTAAGACTAAAATCCCTAATGTGTTATCTAATTTTGAAGTAGAAAGAAAGAAGGCAAAATCAGCTGTGGTGATAATGGAACTTTCCTTTTTGGCTTCCTCTTAGTAGACATTACCACTTTGCCAGCTAATTTGTGAATGAGGAAACTCCCATCCCAGAGCAATATGCTTACTATGTTGCATGAACACATAAATATATTCTCAAAATTCAATATATGCCTGCCAGCTAAATGAATTAGAAAGCTATTGATTTAAGAATATAGTATTCTTGAAATATTGATAAAGTCTGTTTTAACTGCAATGTGTTAAGATTATTGCTTAATTTTACCGTGTGGCCTTGAAAGGTTTTGACTGGACGATCGCAGCCTAGTCTGCATACATGTATGCACATATCAGTGCTGCAAGATGCAAAGGTAGTATTGTTTTGCCAGTCTACGTCCAGGGCTGGGGCTGTGAAAGGAGGACAGAAAGGGACCATTAGGAAATTCAGCCAGGAAGCAAATTACCTTTGCAACTGTTAATTTAATTTAATTACATGTAGCATCCTAACACTATACTATTATTCTGATAGTATGACCAACATTATTCTGATAATATGACTGCTATTTACAATAGAATAAAACTCTTATGTACCAGACTTTGATGTCACAGCATGCAGTGGGACTAGTTTCCACTCTAATGACATCGCCATACAAATAACATACATTAAAGTGTTGTATGACAGTTTTGCTGAAAACCAGCATTTACTTCTGGTTTTCAGCAAAACCAACTGCTAGTGAACCATTGGTTCATTTAACAACTGCAGTGTTCACTTAATGACTGTGATGTTCATTGACAACTATTGCAAAAAAAAATGTAAAATTGGGTCAGTCTGCTGGGTGACCCAATTTATGTCCATCGTAGTCATAGTTAAAAAGACTATAGAAAAAAAACTCCAAACAAACCTAAAAATATTCCCACCGCATACTTTCTGAAACCCATAAAACACTATCAAAATAAATTAGATAATAATGTAGTTTTTACATATATGCCAGAATAAAGCTTTTGGGAAACCAGAGGATAGACTTTCAGAACACTCAGTCTGAATTAAAACATGTGGCCAAGACTCTATACAAGATAATACAAGATGAAATCTTGACATAAAATGGACTCTGTATTTTAAATTTCTGGGACACCAAATATTCATGGCAATTTATATTGTTTGAATAATGTAAGATGAAAATGGAATAATTTATGCAATTTACATGATGATATTGTTTGATATCATTTATGTAAATTTATGTTATTGGTATAATAAGTATGTGACTGGGCTAAATCACTACAAAGATACTATCTCCTATGTAAAAGATAATTGAGAATAACAAATATTTCTCAGTGATTTGGTCTATCAATATACTTTATTGTATGGCAAAATTTTACTCTCAAAGTTGTCTAACAAAATTTATCTCACTTCTGTCTTCTTTTCAGACTAATGTAATCAAGCAAACTAGGATGTAATAGCCTAAATCTGTTTCATACAGTAGTCACTTGTGACACATAATTGATTATGACAGAGTAAACATTTTTTGCCATTTGTTAAATATAGCAAGCATAAAAAACAGTTGAACTTTAATTACCTGAGTGGAAAGGAAACTGTTGTTTAGCTTCACCTGTATGAGCATCCCAAATTATTGTTGTCTAGGTAAAGAAAGGAAGAGCAAATGGAAGAAAAAAGACAGATGTCAATCAGCATTATCAGTTTTAAAGTCAAAACAATCCACAATTCTTATAACACAAAATAGATAATATGGGGTCTTCAACAGATAAAAAATGTGGCCATCTATAAATTGGACAAGAGTTGATTATTGTTTCGACAATAGTTGACTATTGTATTGTGCATATAGAGAAATGAAGATTATGATGGCACCGCCATCTGGTAAATACAGAAATAGCAGCTGTTTCAAGAATTGAAACAGAAGATAAAAAAGATAACTAGATAATTGATACTTGCAAATTATAGAATTCAACACTTACTTTATCAACACCTGCACTTAAAATGTAATTTCCCTTTTTGTTCCATTTTAGAGCAAAGATGGGCCCTTTATGTTGCCCTAAGGTGCTTGCAAGATTTCCTGTGATGAATTAAAAATAAAGTCAATGTTTTAAATAATCTGAACACTGAAACAAATTTAGGATCACAAAAAAATAAATAAAACCTAATGATCTGGAAAAAAACTTTCTTCAATCTTACCATCTTCTGTCCATATTCTTGCAAAGCCATCATATGATCCAGTAGCCAAGAGTGTTCCATCACTCTGTAAAATGTGCAAAAAGGAGAGGATTTTTCTATATGAGGCCCAAATCAGTTATGATTCAATAATTCAACTCTGATTTTTAGTATGAAAATGCATATTCTTTCATGACAAAGAATAAATATAAATACCATCTTATATCAAAAATTAATGGCTAGTTTGACAATTAGAAACAAGCCTGCTAATGCAGTATAGTGTTATCAGAATTGGATAAGGAGCCTTGGTGGCACAGTGGTTAGAATGCAGTATTGCAAGCAAACTCTGCCCTTGATCCTGACAGGGTTCAAGGTTGATTCAGCCTTCCATCATTCCGAGGTCGGTAAAATGAGGACCCAGGTTGTTGGGGGCAATATGCTGACATTGCAAACCACCCATAGTGAAAAGCACTATGGAGTGGATATAAGTCTAAATGCTATGCTATTGCTAGTGTTATCAGAATAATTTAGCTGACTTCTGGTTTCATCACTGTGGCAAGGCGGGCACAGGGAAACAGGGTTCTAATTCCCGTGCCCGATTTCTTCCTTCTGGGAGTCCGAAAAGGACCAAAAGTCACCCCATAGAGGTGATGGACCAAGAGGGGACCCTTGTTGATCGTGGGAAGGTGATAGCTGGCCCGCTTGATCCAAGGAACCCTCGGGACCGGCAGGAGAAAGACTGGCTGCATTTATGTAGCCAGTCGGAAGCTGCTGACCGCTGGAGGCAAAAGAGATTCTAAACAAGCGTGAGCAACACATTGGACCTGGGTGAAACTATTTTCTTTCTTCTACAATCATAAAACCTGTTCTGGAAAAAAGCATCCGAAAATAACAAAATCCCCAGAACTAAAGGAATCCTTCCTCCAGAATAAAAGCGGTGGTTTAAGTTTTCGTAGGGGAAAACAGAGAAGTCTACAATATCATTGTGGATATAACAGAGAGAAACAGAAAAAAGAAAAGTTTGGGGAGCTTTAATATTTTTAAACTTTTTTATATTTCTATTGGAGAGTATCGGAGCTAAACTTTTTTTAAAGCTACTGGAAAATTACAAAATGGGCATCTAATGACATCTAGTGGCAAGAGAAAAGAACTACACTAAACCTGTCATAAACCTTATCTATATTTTGTCTGGAGTGTTAGAACTTGGCTTGATGCCCAGACATAGTTTACAGTCTAAACCCTTTGATGTCCCTGACCTTCACAGTCCTGTGGATTATAGCTGAAAAAAAGAGAAGACTTTTTCTGGGCTGTTTTTCCCTACAGGATGGATTATAACTAATCTACCATTCCCTACAGGATGGATTATAATATAATCTACTTCGAAGCCATCTGGCTTTTTTCGGATTATAAGTACTGTTTGAGCTGTGATTTCACAAGCTATTTAAAGACAGAGTGAGCAGTAAGGAATTGCTGCAAGCAAGACATTTTGGATTAAAACCTTGGCAGATGGGCAACATTGGACCTTGGGATAAATTCTATGTTTTCTTTTTTTCCCCTCTCTCTCTTTTTTCCTTTTTCCATTTTATCTCTCCTATTTGTTTCGGGAGACTAGTGGATTACAAATTTTTAACGTTTGATTGGAGAACTATTTATAGACAGTGGAAAGTGAAATATTGGAGATACTCCTTGGAGATGGCCTATGGACTATCAACTTGAATAGTAGGTCTTGGTGGATTATAAACTTTGACCGAGGGACAATTTTGGACTCTGAACAATCGTTCCTATAAGTGAGTCCTACCTATAGAAGTGGATTATAAACTTTTTTTTATTTGCTCTTACCTCTCTGCTGAGAGAGCCTATTGACTTAGACTATAGATAAGAACTATAAGAGTTACCTAAGATAATTTTAAAAGATATATTGTGTTGAATATAATGCTAATGGCTTGGTTTAAGGCGGGCATTGGGAAAAAGTATTAGAGTTTGATAAAAGATTTGGGGAGTAGAAATAAAACGAGTGTTCCAAAATTAACTAAAACTGGTAAGAAAGCGCCCTCATCCTCATCCTCTGCATCTGCCAAGTCCGGTGTATCAGAAATCAATTGAAGCAATGCTTCAACAAGAAAAAGCTAATAACTTCCAGAAGGAGATGCAAGCGACTTTACAAGTGATTCAAGAGGCAATTTCCTCTCACAAGGAAGACACAAGGAAAAACCATGAGGAGACGAAAGATAACCTTGATAAAATGAATAAAAAAATTAACAACATAAATTCTCAATTAGAAAACTTTAAACAGATGGTCACAAAAAATGAACAGAGAATTCAAAAAGTAGAAGACAAGTCAGTAGAGACCAACCAAAAGTTGGAAGAATTGAAAGATGAGAACCAGAAGCTGATGTAGATTAATAGAGAATTGGAAGATTTAATGGCAGTCATGGAAATAGAAAAGGCGTCTTACTTTCTAAGATTCCAAAACATAATAGAGGATAAGGAAGAGGATCTCGCAGATCTGATAACGGAGCTATTGACTGAAACACTGGAAATTGGGAAACAGGAAATGGAAGGAGAGTTAGACCAAATATTTCGAGTCAACTCAAGCTGCGAAAGAAGAAATAAAGTCCCTAGAGAAGTACATGTTAGATTCGTTAAAAGATCCATAAGGGATGAGATTTTGAGAAGAGTGAGAGATGACCCTCTGCGATACAAAGAAAAAGAAATCGTAGTCCTGAAGCAGATTCCCAGGAGAATAGAATAGAGATGCATGAAGAGAATATCAATTCTTAACTAGAAAATTAATTTAAAAAGGAGTGAATTCTAGATGGCTGATTAAGGAATCTTAATTAACTGGAATGGGAAAAGATACAGACTGGACACGCCACTTAAGGCATTGGAGTTTTATGACAACCATAGAGCTTTTATGGAAAGAGACAGTTTGGAATTTCATCCAGAGAGAGAAACAAAGAGACAGGAAGAAACTGTAATAGAAGGAGCAGCCAAGCCAAGGGAGGAAGAAGAAACCGAAAATACAAATACAGAAGACGTGGTAAGAGCAAGAGAACAGAGACAGATAAGAACAACTAGAAGATTAAGACCTAAATATAATTGAAGGAGATGGAGAAGGAAAATGGGATTCTTTCAATGAATATAAACGGATTGAACTCCCCTACAAAAAGGAATTTTTTTTACACGATTACAAAGATTAAAAATGGACATAATCTGTCTCCAAGAAACACATATTAAGAGTGTTAGAACCCATATCTATCTGCTCTTTTGTCTCTTTTCCCTGACCCAAATTCCATTCTCTTCTCTCCTTGGGTTCTGCCATACTCCTGGAGGGGAGGGGGGAGTGATCATGGGTTTATTGCCTTAGCTTCCTCTATCGCTACATTGTAACACTTCGCTTTCCTGCAATATTTCTCTCTGTACTTTCTTCTCCCTAAACTGTCAACTAGCAAAGGGGGGAGGAAGAAAGGAATGCAGCCTCCAGCAACTGGCTTATCTCTCCGCTCTCAAGAGAAGGTGCGAAGAACTGCCTAAACATCACTGTTAAACCAGAGCTGTTGTAACGATGGACTTAACACCTGGGGATTGGCCCCGTCTGGATGAACGGGGGACTTTGCAAAGTCTACCATGTCGGACAACGGTGCAGGGAAGGAAGAAGCCTCCGCGAAGGGGAAGTCCTCCCTCCGGCCGGAGCCCTGCCAACTGTCAGACTCTGAGACGTCCTACACCTCGGAGGAAGAGGCAGTGGAGACGCGCAGCCACAAGCCTCGGTGGAAGAAGGACGATTGGGAAAAGAAATCGAGAAAGGTGACCCTGAGCCAAGGCAGCCAACAACCGGGGTGGAAGCAGGAGATGGAGAGGTCCCTTCACCTCAGCGAAGAGGAAGGAGATTGTGGGGAGCAGTCAAGCTGGATCCTGGAGAAAGCCATCGACCTGATGAAATCAACCCTTGTCTCCCTCAAGGATGAAAAACCTGAACCCTGTGGCCACACCATTACCTTAGGCTGCAGCACAAGAGACACCGAAGGGGAGTGCGAAGCCGAGATTCCGGGAACCTCAGGTAGCACCGCCGAACCTGCAACCCTCGCCACAGCAGCCCCCACTCCCCGCCGCGCTGCAGCCGCCGACCAGGATGGACGGCATCACATCCACTGGATGTGAAGTTTCGAGGGGAGCCGTGACATCTGAGGTTCTTCCTGACCCAGGTCCTCAGCTACATGGAAGAATATGGCCGAGACATCCCCAACAACAAGGCTCGGATCCGCATCGTACAGGCAGCCCTGGACGGCGTGGCAGCTGATTGGGTGGTGGACCTGCACGATTTCGACGCCCCCGAGCTTCAGAACTTCAACCAGTTCATGTTCTCCCTTAGGTGACGGTTCGAGGACCCATTGGCAGACAGGAAGGCCCATGAAAAAATTAAAACAGTGAAGCAAGGCAGACGCCCGGTGGTCGAATATACCCAGGAGTTCCGAGTCATCGCTAGCAAGTTGAATTGGCCAGAAGACATCCTGCTTAGCCATTTGAAAGATGGCTTGAATTATGACCTCTACGATGCCTGCCTTCCCCGGGGAGACCCACACCGACTGCATGAGTGGTACGTCCTGGCGGAGGAAGCCGAGATGACCTACTCAAGAGACACTGCAGAGGGAAGCCGTGGAGCCGATCACCAACCAAACCATCACGCGAGCCAGCGAAGCCTCAACCCACTGCCAAGAAACCCACCAGCTGTTTCAAGTATGGGAAGGAGGGACATCGCGCCGCAGAATGCTGGTCGAAGAACCCCCAGGAGAAACCTGACCCAGCACCAGCCAGAAAATCGGGGAAGTCGCCTGCCAAACCCCGAGAGCCGGCTATGAAAGGCACCAAAGCCGTAGAGTTCCCCCCTCCACCCAGCGGGGAAAAGGAACCCTGGCCTACACTGCAGGATCGTCCAATTCGTTGGACGACAACTCCGAAGACGAGCCCCTGGTAAGTGGACCTCACCCGGACAGTGCCCGAAGCTGTCAAGGTTAGAGCCCTAATAGACTCCGGCTGCACGCGTTGCCTTATTAGTCCAACGCTGGTGGGTAACCTGGGCATTCCGTTGAGGAGGCTGAAGAAACCGATCTCATTTGGTCAATTAGATGGGTCCATAGCAGGGGGGATGCCGGCCACCCGAGCTACGTTACCAATCCACCTTTCCCTGGGGGACCATGAGGAGACCATAACGTTGGTGGTGACCCCAGGCATGGAGTGCCCAATAATATTAAGGATGGCGTGGTTAGCAAAGTGGAATCCCCGTGTGGACTAGCGAACAGCAGAGCTCAGGTTCCCAAAGGGGGTTCAGATGAGCCCGCCGCCCCAGGGAGCAGCCGAAAGCCCCGCTGGGGACCAAGCAGTAGTGGGGAAAGAGAAAGCATCACCTGAAATACCAGAAGAGTACAGGGACCTCGCTGAAGTTTTCAGTGAGGAAAGGTCGGATGAACTACCACCTCACCGACCTACGGACTGTGCTATAGAGATTAAGCCAGGGGCGAAGCTTCCAAAACCTAGACTATATTCCATGAGCCCCGAGGAACTACAAGAAATGCAAAAGTTCACAGATAAGAACCTGGAAAGGAGTTTCATTGAACCAGCTTCCCCCAAAAAGGTGGCAGCCCCAGCCCTTTTCAGGGAGAAGAAGGATGGCACTCTGTGCATGTGCGTGGACTACCGCGCTTTAAATGCAATAAGCAAAAGCAAGCTGTATCCTCTCCTCCTCATGAAGGACATGTTATCCCACCTGTCGAAGGGGAACATCTTTATGAAACTGGACTCAAGGGAAGCCTATTACTGTGTTAGAATCAAAGAGGGGGATGAATGAAAAACGGCGTTCAATTGCCCTATGGGATGTTACCAGTTCAAGGTCCTGCCGTTCGGGCTGCAGGGAGCTCCCACGGTCTTTATGCAATTAATTAATGATGTACTGAGGGAGCACCTATACAAGGGGGTTCTTGTTTACCTGGATGACATCCTGATATTCACGGAGACAAAGGAGGAACATATAAAATTAGAGCCGTTCTGAAAAAATTGAAAGCCGCTAACCTTTATGCAAAACTATCAAAGTGCAAATTCCACAAGGAAAGGATAGATTATCTGGGCTACCACATATCAACTGAGGGCATAGAAATGGACCCCGGAAAGGTTCGGACAGTGCTAGAATGGGTGCCAGCCCGCACGAGAAAGCAATTACAAAGCTTCCTGGGGTTCGCCAACTTCTACCATCAATTTATTCCTTCTTTCGCCCAGATAGCCTTGCCCATTACAAACTTGTTAAAAATGAAAGGGGGAGGCTCGATAAAACCAAGCCAGCCATTAACATGGACAATGGAATGCCAAGCCGCATTTGAAAGATTAAAGAGACTTTTTTCGGCTGAGCTGGTTTTAAAACATCCAGACCCGGACAAGCTGTTCGTGATTCAAGCAGATGCCAGCGACGTGGCAGTAGGGGCCGTATTACTACAGGAAAATGATAAGGGAATATTGCAACCCTGTGCATATACATCCAGAAAACTCTCCAACACGGAGCAGCGCTGGGCAGTGTGGGAAAAAGAGGTGTATGCTGGACAGACCACAAGAACCTGGAAGCCCTCAAAACACCCAGAAAACTCACACCCAAACAAGCCCGGTGGTCACAACATTTCCACCAGTTCACATTCACTATTAAACATTTGCCAGGGGGGAAGAATTTCCTGGCAGACGCGCTGTCCCGCATGCCCCAATACAATAGCACCTGACCAACTATCTGAAAACTGCTCATGCCAGAGATGCAATTGGCAGCGCAAGTAACCACCAGGGCTCAAGCGAAACTAAAGCAACCGCTAGCTAGCCAAGCGGGGATTGAATTCAGGAAGGCTTTAGAAACCGATGATTGGTTCCAAAATCACAAAAACCTTTGTACCATCACTGATGGCCTGCCCTGGGTAGGGGAGAAGCTATACATCCCAAAAACCCAAAGGGTTACATTCATGCAGCTCTGCCACGATACAAAGCCAGCAGGTCACTTTGGATTCGTGAAAACACTGCACTTAGTAAAAAGACAATTCTGGTGGCCATCTATGAAAAAAGACATTGAAAGCTATGTGGCCAGCTGCAAGGAAAATCATCCGGACTACTGCAACCAGTAGCAAACCCCTCAGCCCCATGGAGAGAAATCTCCATGGATTTCATAGTGGAGCTACCAGAAAGCAACGGAAACACATGCATCTGGGTGGTCACAGACCTATTCTCAAAACAAGTACATTTCATTCCTTGTCCAAAAATCCCCACCGCTAAAGCCTTGGCAAAACTGTTTGTTCAACACATATACAGATTGCATGGAGCCCCTCAACGCATAATATCGGACAGGGGGGTGCAATTCACATCCGACTTCTGGAAAGAGTTTTTGTCCGTTTTTGGGACCACCCAAGGACTGTCATCTAGTCATCATCCTCAGACGAATGGTGGAACAGAACGTTCGAACTCAGTACTTGAACAATATTTAAGATGCTTCATAAATTTCCAACAGACAAACTGGACAGATCTGCTCCCATTCGCAGAGGTGGCTTACAACAACACAGTCCATTCCAGCACGGGCTACACACCATTCCAAGTAGCCACTGGCCAACACTACAAATTGTTGGAACAACCAAAAATTGGGAAACTTCACTTCGCATTAGCACAACAAAAGAACAGAAGAATAGCGTTACATATCAAAGAAATAATGAATCCCAAACAAATCTATGCAGATGAAGAGGGAAGAATATTAATGGTGGAAATAATGATAAACCATAAACAGATACTGATGGTAGCACTATATGCACCTAACAACAAACAAGAAGAATTCTACCAAAAATTACATTAAAAAGTAGTGGAACTGGAATATCAAAACATTTGTTTAATGGGAGACTTTAATGCAATAGTAGACGGAACACTGGACTATAAAAGTAGTAAAATAGGGAAGAAAGGAAAGAATATATTACCTAAAACTTTTTTTAAAATGGCAGAAGAAATCTGTATTCAGGACATATGAAGAGAAAAGAATCCCCAAAAACCACAATATACATTCTATTCAAACAGACACAAATCATGGTCCAGAATTGATATGATATGGATATCTCCTGAACTAAGCACGACTATACAAGAGATCGAGATAGAACCCAATATATGGGCAGATCACAACCCAATAAAGATGACTTGGAGAGGAACTAAGAAAAAACTAAGATGGTCCCTGAACAAATCTTTATTGAAAGAAAAAGAATTTATACAAATAGCAACAAAGGAAATGGAATTCTTTTTCAAAATAAATAAAAAAGAAGAGACATCGCTTCAAAATGTGTGAGACACAGCTAAAGCATACTTCAGAGGGTTGGCTATAACCTATATGGCAAAAAAGAATAAAGAAAAAAAGCAACAACAGCTAAAGTTAAAGGAAGAATTTATGACATTATAATCAGAACTAAAAATAGATCCACAAAATAAAACATTTAAAAAACAAATGGAAATAATAACACATAAAATAAATCTAGCAGAGGCCGAAAAAATGGCGCAACAAATTAAAAGGGCCAAACAGTTTTTTTTTTAAAATGCTAATAAACCGGGGAGGTGGCTAGCATATAAATTAAAAAAAGAAAGAGAGAGAAAATTGATAAACAAACTGCAAGACACAAAAGGAGATTTACAGTTTCAAAATGATATAATTAAAAAAATAATCAAAGACTTTTATGAGACACTTTATGATACAGAGGAAACCTCTCAAGAAAACATAAAGCAATATATTAAAAAAGTGGATCTACCAAAAATCCCAGAGAATATACAAAATATTTTAAATGAAAAAATATCAATGATGGAGGTGACAGAGGGTATAAAAAGGCAAAAAAAATGATAAGATTCCAGGTCCAGACGGGTTACCTGCAGAGCTTTATAAATGTCTACAAGACACACTAAATCCAATAATGAAAGAACTGTGTAATGAAATACTTTTAGAGACTAAAATACCAAATACATGGACTGAAGCTAACATCACTTTAATACCTAAAGAAGATTCAGAACCTGACGTAAGTAAAGAATTACAGTCCAATATCTTTATTAAATGTGGACTATAAATTTTTTGCCTCAATAATAGCAGAAAGATTAAAGAAATTTTTGACTGAATTTATACAGACCAAAATGGATTTCTACCCAAAAGACAAATAAAAAATAACTTAAGAATGATTCTAGACATTTTGGAATATTATGAAATCTATCCAGGAAAGCAGATGGCGTTAATATTTCTAGATGCACAGGCGGCTTTTGACAACGTAAATTGGCAATTCACGATTCAACAATTAGAGGAAATGGATTTTGGAGAAATTTCATAAATATAATTAAAATAATTTATTATAGACAAACAGCTAAAATAATAGTAAAGGGAGATTTTACAGAAAACTTCAATATCAAAAAAGGCACAAGACAAGGGTGTCCATTATCCCCATTGTTATTTATATTAACATTGGAGGTATTAAACAGAAACATTAGGCAAGATACGGAAATTAAAGGATTGGAGATAAAAGATGAAAAATACAAATTACAAGCATTTGCAGACGATCTGGTCTTTATACTAGAGCAGACATGTCAAACTTGCGACATCACGTGACGTTGTGCAACGTATCGGGACGGTTTCGCCATTGCCGGCAATGGGGTGGGTGCGGCTTCTGGATGATGCATCCGGCCCGCGGGCCGGCAGTTTGACACCCCTGTACTAGAAGAACCCCTTGAGACAAGCCTTAAGCTTATGAAAAAGATAGAAGAATTTGGAGATGTGGCAGGTATGAAAATAAATAGAGAAAAGACCAAAGTGGTAACTAAAAATCTTACAGAAAAACAAAAAAAATCAACTCTCAGAAAAAACAGGTCTCCAAATAGTTAAAAAAATTAAATATTTGGGGATTTATTTAACAGCAAGATGTGCAACAATAAAAGAAGACAATTACATAAAATTACTAAAACAAGTAAAACTAGACTTGGGAAAATGGAAAAACTTACAACTTTCAATGCTGGGGAGAATAGCAACAGTGAAGATGAATATTCTACCAAAAATACTTTTTTTTATTTCAAACAATACCTATAAGATTGGGGAAAAACATCCTTGATGAACTAAATAAATTAATACTGAAATTCATTTGGCAAGGAAAAAAAGCTAGAATTAGATTGAAAATGCTTCAAGAAGCGAAAGAAAATGGAGGTTTTGGACTGCCGGACTGGACTTTATATTAGCAAGCAGCTGTATTAACATGGCCAAAAGAGTGGATAACCTTTAGAAACAAAAGACTACTATACCTAGAGGGACATAATCTACAACTTGGGTGGCATGCCTTCCTATGGTATGGGAAGAATAAAATACACAGATACTTTCAATATCATTATATAAGGAATGCACTTTTTTTAGAATGGGAAAAAGTAAAAGCGATAATTTACAGGAAAATACCTGGATGGCTCTCAACAATGGAAGCATTTGTTCACCCAAACCTAACTATGAGAAAATTGTGACTTATAAAGACATTTTGAATAATGAAGGGAAATTAAAACACAGACAAGAATTAGAAGAACAGGGTATTGACCTACCACGGTGGCCATATCTACAAATCCAAACGAGATTTGAAAAAGATGTTAAAACATCTGGATTTTATAAAGAACAGACAGAATTTGACAAGATATTACTGACATCAGATGAAAAATTGATTAAGAAATTTTATAAATATATGTTAAGTTTAAAGATGGAAGAGGAACAAGTTAAAGAAACAATGATAAGATGGGCAAAGATTTTTGGACATAACATAGAACTAGAAAATTGGCAAAGCCTTTGGGAAAGAAATTCTAAAATAACAAAAGCGGTGGCGTACAAAGAAAATCTATACAAAATGTTCTATAGATGACATTTAACACCGGTGAGGTTAGCAAAAATGTTTAAAAACATATCTAGCAACTGTTGGAAATGTAGACAAAAACCAGGCACTTATTACCATCTTTGGTGGACACGCCCCAAAGCTAAAAGATTCTGGTCAAGAATACACATATGGTTAGAGAAAATGACAAAAAAACATATAGATTTTAAGCCAGAATTATTTTTGTTAGGCATAGTTGTAGGAAATTATGAGAAATAGTGTATATATCTAATGTTACATGTATTAACTGCAGCAAGAATTGTATTTGCTCAATGTTGGAAAAATGAAGATTTACCAATGGAGGAAGATTTAATTAAATTTTTTTTAGATTGTGCAGAAATGGATAGATTGACATTGAAAATGAAAGAGAAAGAAGATTCAGTATACTTTAGAACATGGAATACCCTTTATCAATGGTTAGAAAATTGAGGTAGACAGAGAGGAATTTAACATGTATTAGTAAGTTAAATGTTGGAACCTAGACAATGTGTTGCTGATAAAATATTAAGCACTTCTGATTATAAAAAACTAATAAAAATATATATACAAAAAAAGAACAATTTAGCTAATATATAATTATTTTCATGAGGCATTTTAGCTGAACTGAAAGGATTTACTTTTAACATTTTATCTCAACAGAGGTTTTGTTTTCCCTTTCTCTTTCTCCTGATAACATATTCCTAATAAGAGCTTCATGGATTCCCTTTCCTCAACAAAAGTTGCTGGATAAAAATGCATACAACTATAGGCAGTATGATAATGTACTAAGTAAAAGCCAATAATCTGGAAAAAATCATTTCTTCAAATAAAAAAAATCCATTCATTTGGTATATACTATTTGACAAAATAATGCTATTGCCTTGAAAATCTCTGAATACTCGTATGCTGCCTGTAAATACTGAAAGAGGACAACTGCTTAATTTTCTGTCAGTGTCAGGCCCCTCAAATCATTTTCGGGGCAGTGCCATTCTGTTGGGAGTGGAGAGGCTTTTCCTCTTTTGGGAGTGGGGAGGTCGTGGGCTCTGGGATGTGTTTATTTTGCTTTGTTCTCTAAACCTTTGATGTATCTCTTTGGGTGTGAAAGGGGGAAGGAATGTGCCTGGAGCCATCTGCCTTATCTCTGTTAGGCTGAAAAGAGGACTGCAACAGCTGGGAACAAAGTTTTATCACTCCTTCAACTTCCAGTTCCCATAACAACTTCACACCTGGCTGGATTTGGACGGGGCAGTTGGGTACCTGGGAGGGGTTTTGAAGAGAGGGGTTTAATGTAATGTTTCATATGGGAATTATTCAGATCTTGCCTAGCTTTCCTGTTTTCACTATCAATAAAAGTTCTTTTTGAAACAATGCCAGCTTCAAGAGTTCTGCTTTATTGGGAGTATTAACTGAGGCAGGACCTACATTAGGCAAGACCTGCAAAGTGGTTAACTAGGAGGGATTACATCTCTACCGTGGGGACCGTACATATGAGGTCTCACTATGGCAGCGAGCAGGAGAAGGCTGAGTGATGGGCAGAGACCTCCATGAAGACTCACCCCGAGGAGAGCTCCTCTGAGTGGATGGAGGAAGCCGCAGCCATGGAAGATCTCCAGAGGCCAAGGGGGTCCATTGGCATGGGGAAAAAGGAGGACTGGGAAAGGAGGACCCAGAAGGTCACTGTCACCCACGGCAGCAGGAAGCGCGAGATGGAGCTACTCTACGCCGATGACAAACTAGGCGAAGAGTTGAGCCTAGCTGACCGACTCCTGAAACACGCCATGGTGGAAGCCTTCCAGAACCTGAAGACGCAAGAAGCCGGTGGCTGCAGGGAAAAGAGTGAGGAACCAGTGAAGGAACCCGCACATGGAGAAAGCGAGTCCCCCACCCCAGGAACCTCAGCTGACGCTTCTGCAGAAAGGGAAACAACTGCCCCAGCTATCCCACCTCGGGTTGTCCCAATTGGGGTAAATGCACAGAGGGCTGGTGGAAGGGGAGCCCCGTGGCCGGAGCGGAAGGCACCCCCCCAGGTATCAAGTTCAATTGGGACCCTCAACAGTTGGGGTTCTTCCTTGCCCATGTCCTTACGTTCATGCAGGAGTACAGGCGAGAACTCCTCAGCGAGGGAGCCAGGGTCAGAGTTGTCACCCTAGCCCTGGAAGGTGCTGCTGCCAGATGCATGGTGACCCTGCACAACACTGATGCTCCAGAGCTCCGGAACTTCAACCATTTCATGGCAGTGCTGAGGCGGCATTTTGAAGACCCCCTGGCTGATTGAAAGGTGCGAGACCGCATTAAGATGGTGAGGCAAGGTTGCTGCCTGGTAGCCGAATACACCGAAGAATTTTGGGACCTAGCCTGCCGTCTCAGCTGGCCATAAGACATCCAGTTGTCCTGTTTTAAACATAGGCTCAATGACAACCTATACCATGCCTGCATTGCCAGAGGAGCCCCTGCCCTCCTTCACGACTGGTGCATCTTGGACGAAGAAGCAGAGATTGACCAAGCCCGGAACCAGTAC
The DNA here is from genome assembly GCA_023970755.1 of Azemiops feae. Lineage (NCBI taxonomy): Eukaryota > Metazoa > Chordata > Lepidosauria > Squamata > Viperidae > Azemiops > Azemiops feae. Next base: position 1,516,081 of record JALGBA010000443.1, read on the forward strand.
CACTCAGGCAGAGTGTGGAGACGATCCCTGCCAGAGGGAAACAGGGAGGCAGCAAGACCCCCAGCAGCATCACCGCGCTCAACTGCCCTCTTCAAATGTGGCACGGAAGGCCACTGGGCTGTGGAATGCCATTCGAAGACCCTCTCAAAGAAGGCAGATTGACCCTTGGGGAAAACCGACTAAGCCAGACATGTCAAACACAAGGCCCGGGGGCCGGATGCGGCCCGCAAAGTGGTTTCATGTGGCCCGTGAAGCCATCCTGGAAACAGTGAGGGAACGGCCCCACTGCCTTGGCCCTGGCCGGCCGGGAGCCAATGTACAATTTTGTGGTGGCCATCTATGCTGAAACGCATTCAGTCTTAGCTCCACAAGGCCGTCTGGAAACAGTGAGGAACCAGCCCCTGCTGCGTCAGCCCCACCCCCTGGGTGCATGCTAGGGAGGTGTCACCCTTTGTGAGGAATGAAGAAATGCACCATCGCCTGGAAGTGGCCAGCAAATGGCCCTCGCCTACTTCACATATCCGGCTTGATGGGCTCCAGGGGAGGGGTTACAACAACACTAAAAAAAGTGACTTATGACCACCTTTCCAACTTACAACCATTGCAGCATTGCCATTGTTACCTGCGCAATGCCGCCCAGCCCCCAGCCTGCCCGGTTTCAGCAGGCAGCGAGGCGCTCTCCTCACAGCGCCGAGAGGCTGAGCCGGGCAGTGCAAATCCCAAAAGAAGCGAGACGCCGCCCAGCCCCCAGCCTGCCCGGTTTCGGCAGGCAGGGGGCGCTCTCCTCACAGCGCCGAGAGGCTGAGCCGGACGGCGCGAATCTGATGAGAAGTGCAATGCTGCCTAGCCCCAGCCTGCCCAGTTTCAGCAGGCAGCAAGGTGCAAAGCTGGCGAGCTTTGCACCGCCCAGCTCAGCCTCTTGGTGCTGTGAGGAAAACATCCTGCTGCCTGCTGAAACTGGGCAGGCTGGGGGGGCTGGGTGGCGTCGCGCTTCTTTTCAGATTCGTGCCGCCTGGCTCAGCCTCTCGGTGCTGTGAGGAGAGCGCCTCGCTGCCTGCCGAAACCGGGCAGGCTGGGGGCTGGGCGGCATTGCGCAGGTAACGTTGACTCTCACGCTGCTCATGGCATCCCCTCCCCGAGCCCACCAAGCCAGATATGTGAAGTAGGTGAGGGCCATGTGCTGGCCACTTCCAGGCGATGGTGCATTTTTTCATTCCTCACGAAGGGTGAAACCTCCCCAGCTGCGTTTCTTGCCTGTTTTTCTCCCTCTCTCGTCTCAAATATTTTCCCACCACTCTGTTCTTAGGAAGGAAGAAAGGAAGGAAAGAAGGAAAGGGAGGGTCTGAGGGAAGTCCTGCCTTAGTCCTGCCCTGCTGCCCTTTCACCGTCCCCTTGCCCCCTCCTCCTGGCCTATCCTGGGGTCTCCCATCCTATTGCTAAGGAAGCTTTGGATACAAAGCCAGGTCTTCTCCCATGGAGAGGGAATGGGCCTCCCTCTGACTTTGCCCTTGTACCCATCATGAGCAACCTGGCTAAGGAAAGCAAGCACAGCAGCAGCAGCCTTGAGGAGGAGGTAAGTGCAGCTGGGCGCCCCCTTGGGGAAGTGGGGCTGGGCTTGGTGCCACGGGTACTCAAGGGCCAGGCTGGGCATTTGACTTCTGCTGCCCAGGGCTCCGGGCAGCCTGCACCACCATCCAGCCCCCCCCCGGCATGGCCTGAGAGGAACAGTGAGGCTCCTCCAGTGGACCGTGCCTTGACACTTGCCCTGGTGCCACCCCCTTCTGCCAGAGACCCTCAGATCTGTCCCACTCCTGCCCAGGCCCCCACAGGCACCCTTGACGCGAATGATGTAGAGCTGGCCATGCCCACCCAGTAGGCCACACCCACTCCATCCACGCCCACCCAGTAAGCCGTACCCACCCTAGCCACAGGGCAACCGCAATGCAGATGCGGCCCTCAATGAAATTGAGTTTGACACCCCTGGACTAAGCCTTCCCAACACCCTAAGGACACGGCCCTGAAGAGTGCTGAGGTCGTAGAGTTCCTTCCCTCCCCAAAATCGGCAGGGGGAACACTGAGCCCACCGGAGAAAGAGCCGGGGACGTCTGATAGCAACTACGATGACGACCCCCTGGTAAGTGGCCCGATCATGCCAGTAACCATGTCCATACAAGTGTTAATCCCAGGCACAGAAACAAAAGTAGCCCTAAAGGCCCTACTAGACTCAGGGTGCATCAGATGCTTAATAAGCCCAACCCTAGTGGGAAAACTGGGGATTTGCCTAAGGAGATTAAAGAACCCAATTGCATTCTGCCAGCTAGACGGGGCTACCGCTGGAGGTGTCCCAGCCACCTTTGCCATTGAACCCCTGAGGTTAACCGTGGGGAGCCACTCCGAGACTTTAACCTTTATAGTGGCACCTGGCATGGAAAGGCCCCTCCTCCTAGGACTGGTGTGGCTGAAAAAAATGGAACCCGTTGGTGAACTGGCAGGATGGGCAGTTAAGGTTCCCAAAGGAACAGGAAGCCCTGTCTAGCAATCACAACAAACAGAAAAGAGCCAAATCGAGAAACGGCGGCTGCAAAGAGCGAGTCGCCGAGAGGCATACCTAAGGAATACCATGATTTGGCTGAAGTATTCAGTGAGAGGGGTTTAGACGAACTCCCTCCTCACCGGCCCAGAGATTGTGCCATTGAGATAGCCCCGGAGCTAAACTTCCAAAGCCTAAACTGTACTCCATGCCTCCCAGGGAGTTAGACAAACTGTGCCAGTTCATAGATAAGAACTTAGCTCAGGGCTTCATCCAGCTGGCTAGACCACGGGTGGCAACCCCAGTGTTGTTCCAGGAGAAGAAAGATGGGTCTCTTTGTCTCTGCATGGATTACAGTGGTCTGAACACGGTGTTCATGGAGAATGTGTACTCCTTGCCCCTCATGAAGGACATGCTGCCCCACCTCTCTAAGTGGAAAGTGTTTTCTAAACTGAACTTACAGGAGGCTTATTACTGAGTCAGAATTAGAGAGGGAGATGAATGGAAAACTGCTTTTAATTACCCCTGGGCTGCTTTCAATTTAAAGTGCTCCCTTTTAGATTACAAGGAATCCCTGCAGTGTTCATGCAACTGATAAATGAAGTGCTACATAAGCACCTGTATAAGGGAGTTTGGGTGTACATGGATGATATATTAATATACACTGAGACGAAAGCTGAGCACATAAAACTGGTCAGAGCGGTCCTGAATAAACTCTGTGCTGCCAAACTATACGCTAAGCTTTCAAAGTGCGAATTCCACAAAGAGAAGATTGACTACCTAGGCTACTGGTTCTTGCATGAGGGGGTGGAGATGGACCTAGAGAAAGTGCATGCCATTTTAGAATGGGAAACCGCATGCACCAGGAAGCACTGATATTTCATACCTATTAAATATGGTTATTTTTTTGTATCTTAGTGTAATGTAAGCTTTAATACAGTGGTACCTCAGTATTCATCCTTAATTGGTTCCAGAAGGTTGAATAAGTACCAAAAACGATGAGTACCAAACAATTTTTTCCCATAAGGAATAATGTAGTCACAAGGCAGCTGACATCAACAAGTTGTTGAGTACCAAACAAATGATGAGTACTTGAGTACTGGGACAAAACTTTCAAATCAAAATATGTTGAGTACCGAAATTCGATAAGTTTCAAAGCATTTGAGTACCAAGGTACCACTGTCCATGATGAGAATAACTGAATCTATACTTTTCCTTTTTATAGATTAATAGGAGTTATAGTTTGTTTCACAAATTTTATGGATGTAATGTACATAATCTTAAGTAGTTTATTCACTTTAATAACGTTCATATGGATGCTTTAATGTAGTTTGATATATTTTATCTTTGAAAAATAAAAAAACTATAGGATAGATTCTCGCTGGATCTTTAGAAATATATTATTTTATTTAAATATTATATATGTATTTTTTAGTTTGAATATATTAACAAATGGTTCCTAACTACCATTTTTTAAAAAATAAACTGTTCCTGCAGAAAATATTAATTCTGGGTGTAAGGAGACTATTAGCATACATTTAAAATAACTGATAATACTAGTGGGAACTACTGAACCATTATCCAAAACATCTAGAAGGCATTAAATTGCTTACATCTGTGCTAATGTAAATTACTATTATAACTGCAAGGAAAAATTGGAAGAAATATTTATATCTATATAATATTCTAAGTGCAGGTTCCACTTTTTGTTTTTGGATCAACTGAGTGTTAATCCGTTGATAGCAACATGAATTGACCAACCAGCTTGTCGCCTGAATATGATGTTGTGGGTTGAGAGTGACTGGCCCAAAGTCACTTTGCCAGCTTTCATATTAGAACTCGTGGACTCCTGGTTTGTAGCCTGGTGCCTTAATCACTACACTAAACTGGCTCTCCATTCATTCATTCATTCATTCATTCATTCATTCATTCATTCATTCACTGACTCGCTCACTCATGTGTATGTATATATGTACGTATGCATGTATGTGTGTGTGTGTATATACACAGATATATATATAGTCAACTCTACAACAAACATAGCGGCAGCCATCTTGCTCGTTCTAGGTTGCCACAAAGATGGGAGGGGTGGGAAGTTTAATTTTGTAATAGTGTGACTTTGGAGGGAATTTCAGACTTGGTTTTGACCATGCCGATACAATGTAACCAATAAACATGTTCTTTGAGAAAGTTTCTAGCCTTGGAGTTCCGATTTGTTTGGTCTCGTCTATTGGAACCTTGACATTAAACCAAGTCTCACTCAAAATGTTATTTTTCCTGGGGTGCTGAGCCCCGGCTGCCTACCCTCCACCTTGGGAGGACAGCAAAGACTCAGCAAAGATTTCAGTATGGAGAAGAGATAGGAATCCGCTGCTGGTTGCAGTGGGGATTTGGCTGGTGGAGCGCAAGCGGCTGCTCCGGCCATTGAAGAAGGCCTAATGATGAAGAACTGGATAATCCAACCTGGGAAGTTGGTGCCACAAGAGGGAACTACGATTATGGCGAACCTCTACCAGGCAGAGACTGCCCCTCAGCACAGAAACACCCCAAGACTGCTCAAGAGGAGGTTTTGTTAATTCTGCTCCACGGTTCTTCATCCATAGCGCAGAAGAAGGGGAAGGGGTCGATTAGTTGGGACAACTGCACGGAATGGAAGAACCAGACGGCAGTCCACAGTCCCTCGATCAAACAGCTGAAGGAGACGTTCGACCGGCTGGAAGTCAGAGAAGTGGTTCCTACTGCCCAGTGCGAGTGTTTAATGGGGGTTAAGGCAAAGACCTACCCATCGCTTCCACTCCCCGCCGGAGTCCCAGTCCCATAGCTGGGGCCCATGCTACGTCACCCGCTCCCCATTCAGCAGCAATCTCAAGCCCCCGATATCAACCAAACCCTATGCAGCAGAATCAAGCTGCGAGCCCGAAAGCCCAGCACAGGGGATTCCGGACAGTAATACGGCCCCAGCCACAGTTTCAGCAAGCTGCCCAGCAGCCAGTGTATCTGGCCCTGCAACATCTCGAGCCACCCCCTATCAAGGCCACATTCGATAGAAACCCTGAGAAGTTACCTTTCTTCCTGAATCAAGTGTGGGCCCACTTCAATCGCTATGCTTATGCCTACCCTGACGATGCCACGATGGTGAATGCAGTGACAGCCAACTTGGAGGGGAAAGCAGCTGAGTGGGTGTCCAACTTGCATGATGAGGGAGTCCCAGAACTGCTGGACATGAACCTATTCATGGAGCAATTGAAGGCAAGGTTTGAGAATGAATCCCAAGCCCTGCAGGCAGAAAAAGAGATCCACCGTTTGAGACAAAGTGGTCACCCAGCAAAAGAATATGTCTGGGAATTTCAGAGAGTCACTGATCGCTTAGGACAGCGGCCAGAGCGATCGCTGGTCCACTACTTCAAGCAAGGGCTGGACTGTGATCTACTCTAAGTGTGTATCTACGGGGAAATTCCAAACCGACTCCGAGAGTGGTATAGCTTGGCGCTGACCTTAGACATTGAGCTGGATGGCCCAAGAAGCCAGCGATTGCGGAGTCAAAACCAAGATGGGGACTGGAGAAATGCTTATTTGGTCGACGCCTCCAGTCTGCCTCTGTGGCTAGCGCTCCCAGAGCACCTGCTGGAACTCCCATCAAGTGCTTCAGATGTGGTCAGCAAGGTCACTGAGCCGCAGAGTGCCTGGCTCCTGCCCCCCAAATCAAGAGTGCACTCACCCCGACTGCCAAGTTGAGGAAACCACCATGAGCCGGATGAGAGAAGTCTAATTGAGTTCAACAGGAGCAAGCTGTCCAAATCTCCTCTCCTTCCAAGGGAGAAGCAAGATCTCCACCTGAGCACCTGTCCCTACCGGCACCTTATGATAGCGATGAGGATGGTGAAGATGATCTGATGGTAAGTCGACCCATTTCACCTTTCGATATTCCCACCAAAATTATAGTGCCAAAGATGGGGGCCCAAACAGATTTAGACATTCTAATAGACTTAGGTTGCACCAGATACCTAATCAACCTCCCCACAGTACTTAAACTGTTGTCCCTAGCCATGAAGTTTGAACCGGCGGATGGGTCCCTTATCGGAGGTTCCCCTGCAATACACCTAACCGAGCCATTGCGTTTGGAAATGGGACAGCATTGGAAAATCATCCAATGGTGGTGATCCCTAAGATGAAAGAGACTGTGATTCTAGGCTTGGCATGGCTTGATAAGTGGCAACCAAACATTTGGTGGGAGAATGGTGGGAGAACTCTGAGACTGGCAACAGGACCCCTCCTGCCCACCGACCTCAGTGAAATAAAGGGGGCTGCAGCAGTTGGAAGCCAGGGGAAACCCTTCCAGACGTTAAAGGCCACCGTAGAACGAATACCAGGGATCCAACTTGTTCCCAGCGAATATCATGATTTGGCGGGGGTCTTTAGCAAAAAGGAATGTGCTACACTTCCTCCACACCAAACCACAGACTGCGCAATTGAAATTCTACCAGATGCCAAACTCCCAAAGCCAAAAATGTATTCTATGACACCTAGAGAGATGGAGAAACTGAGAGAATACATTGACAAGAACCTGGCCAGAGGCTTTATCCAGCCCGCAAAATCACGCATGGCTGCCCCAGTGCTATTCAAAGAAAAAATGAATTTTGAGGCTCTACGTGGATTTTAAAGGGTTAAATGCTGTCAGGGTAGAAAACATGCACCCCCCTCCCTCTGATGAAAGACATGTTAGCCCACCTGGCAAAAAGAAAAATCTTCACAAAGCTGGACTTAAGGGAAGCTTATTACTGGGTGCGAATTAGAGAGGGAGATGAATGGAAGACAGCTTTCAATTGTCCTCTGGGGAGTTTTCAGTTCAAAATAATGCCTTTCGGACTCCAAGGAGTCCCTGCCATGTTTATGCAGCTGATAAACCAAGTGTTACATGATCACCTGTACAAGGGGTTTTTGGTTTACCTTGACAATATCCTCATCTACACTGAGACCATGGAGGAACAGGTCAAGTTAGTTCGGGAGGTGCTTAAGAAGCTGTTGAAGGCTAGCTTCTATGCTAAGCTTAGACACACCTTGACTACCTAGGTTACCGAATCTCTAGTGAGGGACCCTGCCGAAGTCAAAACAGTGCTAGAATGGCAGCCTCCGCGAACCTGTAAGCAACTTCAAAGTTTTTTGGGGTTCGCTAATTTCTACTGTCAGTTCATCCCCTTTTCCGAAAATCACTATGCCAATGACTGAACTGTTAAAAACCAGAAAGGAGGGGGAACCCCGACCTTGTCAATGTTTGCAATGGACTATAGAATGCCAAGCAGCTTTTGAGCAATTAGACTGTTTGCAGCAGAACCAGTTCTTAAACACCCTGACCCACAGGAACCGTTCGTCATTCAGGCCGATGCAAGTGATGTTGCTGTGGGTGCTGTTCTCCTACAGAAAAATAATAGGGGAGACCTACAACCTTGCGTCTACACCTCAAGAAAGCTTTCAGATACAGAGAGACGATGCGCTGTTTGGGAGAAGGTGGCTTTTGCGGTGAGATGGGCTTTGCTAACTTGGCACCATTTCCTGGAAGGGAGTAAAGTGCTTTTTGAAGTATGGACTGATCATAAAAACTTAGAGGCACTAAAAACCCCTAGAAAGTTGTCCCCTAAGCAAGTTAAATGGACTCCAGAAGATGGTAGAGGACAGGAAGGCCTGGAGGAACGTTGTCCATGGGGTCACGATGGGTCGGACACGACTTCGCAACTAACAATAACAACAAGCAAGTTAGGTGGGCACAGTATTTCAATCGTTTAAATTTCACTCTCAGATACCTGCCTGGGGGAAAAAACTTCCTGGCAGATGCTCTGTCTAGAATGCCCCTGTCAATGCTGTTAATATGGGATATTATTGCATTGACAAGATATGCAGAACTGTTTGGTATTTTTGGAGTTAAATCAGATGACATACAGAGGGAGGAGAATTGTGAAGAAAGCGGGAGATTGGGAAGGGAAGTGAATCTTTGGCCTCCAGCCTAATTGGAAGACGTAAATCATGACAGTAAAGTAAGGGAGGAGTTAGCAAGATAAGAAAGACGCCAGCCAGAGAAATCCAGATTCTGGCATCCGCTTTGTAATGTACCGAAGGGTTGTAGCAAAACTCCTGGCAAGGAATGCAAAATAAAGAAACTAAAACAGAGAATAATGTCTCCATTTTCAAGGATTGTTTCCTCCTTTGGACCACAACATCATGCCAGAATCTAAAAACTTTTTAACGAACTGGGGGTGCATTACCCCACCTCTTTCTCCTAGCCTGGAGTGAGAATGACAGAATTCAGGAGCAGGCCAATCTATCATGAAACGGGAGTTTGTTAAATACAGCCCGGCAGCACCTGATATCCCAGAGGGGGAAGTAACAGACAGCATGCTGTGGGGAAATGAATTTTGGCAAACAAATGAGAACCGGTGGACAGACAATGGGCAAACTGCCATTCAAGACCTGGGTGAGTTACTGGAAATATCTCAAACCCCAGGGGAGAGAGGCAGAGACCCATTCCTGAAAAAAGAAGCTTACAGCCCCTCCAATTCATATCAGACAGCCTTTCAGACCCTGTCTTCCTCTATCAGGGACCCCAGCCCTGAAGGGAGAGGGAATCCATGTCTGAGGCCTCTGCAACAATGGGGAGTATGGCATTCGAAGCAGGCAGGGAGCAGAAGACTTTTGAGCTCACCACAGCCGATAGGGACCTTGCAACAGATAGGGGTGGTGCAGGGCCCAGGAGGTCAGCAGCTAGAGGGAGGATGGCCACAACAAGGAGATTGGCCCCAGCCCCTGAATGTGCAACCCCTGGGCATAAACCAGCAACCAGGATGGGGCCAGCAGCAGCAACAGCCACGGTGGGGGCCCCAACAACATATAATTACTCCATTCAGAGCAACCTTCGATGGGGATCCAGAGAAACTGATTTTTTTCCTTAACCAAGTACGCTCGCACTTGAATAGCTGGGCTTATCTCTACCCAGACCCAGGGGCTATGGTCGATGTGATTGCGTCCGGCCTAGAGGGAGACGCATCCGAATGGCTGAACAATTTATACAATGAGCAAGCCCCAGAATTGGAAGACCCCCAACTCTTCCTCCGGGGTCTGAAAGAAAGTTTTGAGGACCCATCCCTTGGCTTAAAAGCAAGAGAACAAATCCACAAAATAAAACAAGCCGGCAGGCCTGCCCTGGAGTACGTGTGAGAGTTTCACAAGATAGCAGGTCGGATAGAGGGGTGGCCAGAGCAGTCCCTAATCCATCACTTCATTGAGGGATTAGATGATCACCTCTTCCAGGCCTGCATTATTCGAGCAGTACCTGACCGACTGCATGAGTGGTACCAGACAACGGTGAAGCTAGATGTTCAGCTCGCCCGCTATAAAAAGTCTTCCCCACCTGAATCTGAGCAGCAACCAGAGCAATCCGAACAACAATCACCCCCACGAGACCCTCCGGCTACCACGATGACTGAAAGAACCGGGCCACCCGCAAGCGCGTCAATAAAGTGTTTCCGATGCGGAAATAAGGGACATCGAGCAACAAACTGTCCAGTCCCCTACCCTCAACTGCAGAGCAGTCCGGAACCAGCAATGAAAAGGAGACCTGCCCAGCGGCTAATGAGAGAAAAATCCAACCGGGCCACGCAAGCACCTGTTAGCCAGATTACACCTCCCACACAAGAGAACGCCAGGACTCCAGGTGGACCCGCCCCCGCTCTACCCTCCTTTGACGGCGACGACGAAGGGGAGAACAACCCGATGGTGAGTCGACAAATCCCATCTTTTTCACTAGCCGCCAAGCTTACAATCCCTAAGTCGGGAGCACAAATAGACTTAAACGTATTAATTGATTCTGGATGCACCCGATGCATTATTAGCCTACCCTTTGCCATGAAAATGGGCATACGGGCAAAACAACTTTCCAAACCTGTGAGGTTCGAGCAAGCTGACGGCTCCCTGATGGGAGGGACTTTAGTCACACAGTTAACTGAGCCCTTACGCCTAGAAATAGGGGCACACTGGGAATTTATTCGGTTCCTAGTGGCCCCAAAAATGACTGAGACTGTGATTCTAGGCTTAGCCTGGTTGGAAAAATGGAAGCCACTTATCTGGTGGGAGAAAGGAATGAGAACTGTGAGACTACCTATAGGGCCTGAGCCTCCCACTGATTCAACTGACGTTGCGGGACACTTTAGGCCACCTAATGAGCGAGCACTCATAGCTGCCTCACCGTCACCAGATGCATCACTCATCCCCAATGAATACCGGGACTTAGCAGAGGCATTTAGTGAAAATGAATGCGATGTCCTACCCCCTCACAGACCCAATGACTGTTCTATCGAACTGGTGCCAGGAGCCAAACTTCCACGCCCGAGAATGTACGCCACGTCCCCCCTCGAGATGGAAGAGATGCAGCAATACGTGAATAAAAACTTAGCGAGGGGGTTCATTGAACGGGCCAAATCTACTGTGGGAGCCCCCGTGTTATTTAAAGAAAAAAAAGATGGGTCTCTTCGTCTCTGCATAGACTATAAGGACCTCAACGCTGTGAGTGTGGAAAACAGATACCCCCTCCCCCTCCTAAAGGACTTATTAACTCATCTGGCTAAGGGGAGTGTCTTCACTAAATTAGACCTGAGAGAGGCATACTACCGAGTAAGAATAAAAGAAGGAGATGAGTGGAAAACTGCCTTCAACTGCCCCATGGGGAGCTATCAATTCAAAGTCATGCCATTTGGACTACAGGGGGCCCCAGCCGTATTCATGCAGTTGATTAATGAAGTCCTACATGAACACTTGTACAAAGGGGTTCTGGTGTACCTTGACGATATTCTGATATACAGCACGAATATGACTGATCACATAAAGCTGGTAAGAAAAGTGTTAAAGAAACTATTGAATGCCAAGCTTTATGCCAAATTGTCAAAATGTGAATTTCACCAGACCCGATTAGATTACCTTGGCTACAGAATCTCCAACGAAGGCATTGAGATGGATCCAGCCAAGGTGAAAACTATAATCGAATGGCAGCCCCCCAAAACCCGCAAACAACTCCAGAGCTTTCTAGGTTTTGCCAACTTCTACCGTCAATTCATCCCCTCTTTTGCCAAAATTGCCCTACCCCTTACAGATTTACTAAAAACAGGGAAAAAAGGAGGGAAGCCGCGACCGGGCCAACCACTAGCATGGACTATGAACTGTCAAACCGCTTTTGAGAATTTAAAAAGACTATTTGCTGCCGAACCAGTCCTAAAGCACCCCTGTCTAGGGGAGCCCTTTGTAATTCAAGCCGACGCCAGTGATGTGGCAGTTGGAGCTGTATTGCTTCAAAAGAACAAGAATGGAGTCCTGCAACCCTGCGCCTACACCTCCAAAAAATTTACGGAAAGTGAACGGAGATGGGCAATATGGGAGAAGGAGGCCTTTGCAATTAGATGGGGGCTGTTAAACTGGCGACACTATCTGGAGCGGAGCAAGGTGCCATTCGAAGTATGGACAGATCACAAAAACCTAGAGGCACTGAAAACTCCTCACAAATTGTCCCCAAAGCAAGTACGGTGGGCACAGTACTTTAACCACTTCAACTTTACTCTAAAGTACATACCAGGGGAAAAAACTTCCTAGCTGATGCGCTATCAAGATTGCCCCAATACAAAAGCGAACGTGAAGAAGTCAACGAGGCGATTATCTCCAATCCACAACCTGTTGCACAAATCACGCCTCGCAGGGTCCCAAATCCGGATGACCCTGGAGCAAAGAAAATAAAACGAGAGCTCCTCACTGATCAATGGTTCAAAGATAACCAAACCTCCTTGACGTGCAGGGATGGTTTGGCTTACAAAGGGGGGAAACTGTATTTGCCCGAATCCCTCCGTCTCAATGCTCTCAAACACAGCCATGATGTAAAGCAGGCTGGACACTTTGGATATCTAAAAACATTACATCTCACCCGCCGGCAATTTTGGTGGCCGGGACTGAAACGAGATGTGGAAAATTATGTGAAGAGTTGTACCGTATGTGCTACAATGAAAAGAATACCGGGGAAAACTCCTGGATTACTGCAGCCGGTGGCAGAACCTTTCCAACCCTGGGAAGAAATAGCTATGGACTTTATCGTAGACCTACCTGAGAGTAGAGGAAATACTGTCATCTGGACTGTAATAGACCTGTTTTCGAAGCAGGCTCATTTCATCGCCTGCAAAGGACTCCCATCCGCTCAACGACTGACTAAAGTGTTCCTGAAACATATCTACCGACTGCACGGCGCCCCTAAGCGAATAATCTCAGACAGGGGGGTGCAGTTCACAGCAAAGTTCTGGAGGAGTTTTCTTAAATTAATTGGATCATCTCAAGGCTTGTCATCTGCTTTTCATCCGGCCACCAACGGAGCTGCAGAAGCCGCTAACAAAATGGTGGAGCAATATCTCAGATGCTACGTGTCTTTATCAACAGACGAACTGGACTGACCTCCTCCCCTTCACAGAAGTGGCGTATAACAATTCTGTGCACAGCAGCACCGGCTACACACCTTTCAGAGTAGCCACAGGCAAAGAGTTCAGTCCAATTCCTGAATATCCCCAAGTGCCAACCGCTTCCCAGACACTTGACCAATGGGTGAGGGGATGGGAGGAAGTTTGGAGAAACACAAAAACTGCTTTAAAAAAGACTTTGGCAACCTATAAAAAACAAGCTGACAAAAAGAGGGCTCCCCAAAGAACATTCCAAGTTGGGGAAAAGGTTTATTTGTCAACCAAATATTTACGCCTCAAATTACCCAGCAAGAAATTAGGACCGAAATTCTTAGGACCTTTTCCTATTGTAAAGGTCATCAATCCAGTCACTGTAAAACTGAAACTCCCTAGACTTTTGGGTAAAATTCACCCTGTCTTCCACAGTAGCTTGTTAAAGCCTTATCGGGGCTCCACTTTAAGACCTCCCCCGAAGAAAGCACCTGGGCCCCTCGTAGTTGCGGGACAGACCCATTATGAAGTGAAACATATTCTTGATTCTAGAATTTTTAAAGGGAAATTGCAGTACCTAGTACAATGGAAGGGATACCCGATGTCTGAAGCCACTTGGGTGAAATCCAGTGAGGTGAAAGCTGACAGGCTCATCAAAAGGTTTCATACGAAATACCCCAACAAACCGAAGACTAGTCATTAATATATGGTTTTGTTTACATTACAGGATCTGTCCTTTTTGTAAGGGGGGGCGGATGTCAACGCTGTTAATATGGGATATTATTGCATTGACAAGATATGCAGAACTGTTTGGTATTTTTGGAGTTAAATCAGATGACATACAGAGGGAGGAGAATTGTGAAGAAAGCGGGAGATTGGGAAGGGAAGTGAATCTTTGGCCTCCAGCCTAATTGGAAGACGTAAATCATGACAGTAAAGTAAGGGAGGAGTTAGCAAGATAAGAAAGACGCCAGCCAGAGAAATCCAGATTCTGGCATCCGCTTTGTAATGTACCGAAGGGTTGTAGCAAAACTCCTGGCAAGGAATGCAAAATAAAGAAACTAAAACAGAGAATAATGTCTCCGTTTTCAAGGATTGTTTCCTCCTTCAGACCACAACATCCCCAATATAAACTCCATCGGGAGGAAGTTATTAATTCCATCATTCCTCTACCATAGTCAACCTCTCAAGTAACCATGAAAGGTCAAATGCAGAGGAAATCTGACAAGCCCGATAGTCTACTAATGGAAAAACTCAAAGAGGAACTCAAAACAGACCCCTAGTTCAAAGACAATAGATAGAACAGTATGGAGAAATGGCAGGATTAAAAATAAAGAAGGAAAAAACTAAAGTAATAGTCAAGAATCTCACAGATAAACAAAAAAAGCAAATGTCAGAAAAAATAAGAGTTACAGATAGTGAAAAAGGTTAAATATTTGGGTACACATTTATCAGCAAGATGTTCAACAATAAAAGAAGATAACTACATAAAATTATTGAATCAAATAAAACTGGATTTGAAAAGATGGAAAAATTTGTAACTGTCAATACTAGGAAGAATTGCTACAGTGAAAATGACTGTATTGCCGAAAATTATATTTCTATTTCAAACAATTCCGATAAAACTTGAGAAAAAATTCTTTCAAGATTTAAATTCACTAATTTTGAAATTTGTTTGGCAAGGAAAGAAAGCTAGAATTAAGATGAAAATGTTACAAGATGCTAAGGAAAATGGAGGTTTTGGGCTACCGGAGTGGGCTCTGTATTATCAAGCATCTGTTTTAACATGGGTGAAAGAATGGGTAACTCTTAGAAACAAAAGGTTGTTATATTTGGAGGGGCATGATTTACAATTGGGGTGGCATGCTTTTTTATGGTATGGGAAAAATAGAATTCATAAGTATTTCCAAAATCACTATATAAGGAATGCATTGTTAATAGTATGGGAAAAAATTAAAAGTAAAATATACCTGAAAATTCCAGGGTGGTTGTCAACTATGGAAGCATTTGTACATCCAAACGTGGTAGACCTTAGGAAAATTTGGACATATACAGATATTCTAAACGCTGAAGGGAATTTAAAATCTAAACAAGAACTGGAAAATCAGGGTATCAACTTGTCGTGGTGGGCACATTTACAAATGCAAAATAGATATGAAAAAGACGTTAAACTGTATGGATTTTATAAAGAACAAACTGTATTTGATAAGATTTTGCTAACTTCAGATGAGAAATTAATCAAGAAAATGTATAATCTTTTGTTAATTCTGGAAATGGAAAGTGAACAAGTTAAAGAAACAATGATAAGATGGGCGAAAAATTTTGGATATAATATAGAACTAGAAAAATCTTAAACATTATGGCAGAGAAATTACAAATTGATAATGTCAACTTTGTACAAAGAAAATTTATATAAAATGTTTTATAGACGGCACTTGCCACCAGCAAGATTACAAAGACAATAAATCACTACTGACCTATCAAGATGGACTAGCCTGGAAGGATTCAAAACTATACCTTCCGGTATCCCTCAGAGTTCCAGCCCTTCAACGTAATCATGATGCAAAACAAGCCGGTCATTTTGGTTTTCTAAAAACTTTGCATTTGGTGTGGCAGCAGTTTTGGTGGCCAGGCATGAAAAAAGACATTGAAAGTTAGGTACAAAGCTGTGCTACCTGCGCAGCTATGAAAAAGCGCCCTAGAAAACCTCCTGGGCTATTGCAACAAGCGGCCAATCCTTCCCAGTCCTGGGAGGAGATAGCCATGGACTTTACTGTGGAATTACCCAAAAGCAGGGGGAGCACAGTAATCTGGACTGTCATTGATCTTTTTTCGAAGCAAGCTCATTTCATTGCTTCTTCGGGACTCCCATCTGCCCCAAAACTAGCCAGGTTATTTTTAAAACACATCTATTGACTCCATGGAGCACCAAAAAGGATTATATCAGATAGGGGGGTTCATTTTTCCGCAAACTTTTGGAGGGAGTTTGTAAAACTGATTGGATCTATCCAGGGGCTTTCATCTGTACAAACGGATCGGCTGAATGTACGAATGCAATGGTGGAACAATATCTCAGATGCTATGTAAATTACCAACAGACTAACTGGGTGGACCTCCTGCCTTTCGCCAAAGTAGCGTACAACAACACTGTACACAGTAGCACTGGACTTACTCCGTTTAAAGTAGCTATTGATTGGGAGTTTGTCCCTATGCCCGAATATCCCCAAGAACCTCCTACTTCGCAGACCCTAGATCAGTGGGTGACCTCGTTACAAACTGTTTGGGCAAACGTAAAGAAAGCTTTAGCCCAAGCAGCTAAGACATACAAGGAACAAGCCGATAAGAAGCGGTCTTCCCAGAGGCCATTCCATGTGGGGGAGAAGGTTTGCCTCTCCACTAAATATCTAAGTTTGAAACTGCCTAGCAAAAAATTGGGACCTAAGTTTCTTGGTCCTTTTCCCATAATCAGAATTTTAAATCGTGTCACAGTTCAGTTAAAACTGCCACGGCTATTAGGGAAAGTTCACCCCGTTTTCTTTTCTTTTTTTATAATATTTTATTAATTTTCCAATTTTAAATTTGTGTATTTAAAAAGCAACGTGGTGACTGGGTTAATCAGTAGTTCAATAACAAAATCTTTAGTGCAAATCTCAGGTTACAACATCAGATATTTCTTCTCTTTTTCCCTTAACATTTACTATCTCGTATTCAAACTAGTACATTTCTAATTATATCAACTTAGTAAAAACATCATTATTACATTTATCAATAATTTTTAGCTTATACATATCTTAATTACATTCAATCTTCATAAACAATCCATATCCTGTTATTAATTTTTACATAATTTTTAATTTCTCATCAATATTCCAATTTAACCTTTGATATCCATAATTTTCAGACTTTGGGTAACCAAGATTTCCCTTATCTCACTTCATAACAAACTATAATATCCAAAATACACATTTTATCTATTTGAATATAATCTTGTTCTATTTTCTAAAAGTTATCTATTTCCCACCATATTAAATCATCTAAATAATATAATGTCCCCTTTAATAAATCAAAACCATTATATATATTGCCTGGATTAATCAATAAATCAAATATATTCATGATACTTAATTTTCTTTTCCCTTTTAGATCTAATTTTTCAATATTAAACAAATCGAATCCTTATTTTCAACTGATTTCCAACTATTTTAAATCTAATAACCAAAATTCCCCTTATCTCAACATCTCCCTTTAACCCTCTAATTGACAATATAAAATCCCCTCTAATGAATCAAAACCCCAATTTTTTCAACCTTATTCTAGCTTTCTTCCTTTGCCAACTAGGCTTCCATATCAGTGCTTTTAGATCATCAAATAAATCTCCCTCTATTCTTATATATGTTATTTGAATTAAAAGAGACCATTTGATTGCCAGTTTTCTGGAAGGACTAGCCCATTTATATTCATTAAATTGTCGCCCTGTTATTCCAGTCCCCCATGTTTGCTCTGATATATTTGTCTTCAATTCAATCTGTTCTTCTTCTTTCTCAAATTTCTTCTGATTTGTATAAAAAGTCATTTCCATTTTCAATGTTGTCACTTCCTTGTCTGGATTTTCCATCAGCTGTACTTGTTGGTCAATTGAGTCCTCTGTCTTAATATTTGATTGTTCCACTTCTTCTGTTATCTTCTGCATTGTTGGTTCTTTGTTTGTAGTCAAAATTTGGCTTTGTGCATCTAAGCTGGCGTCTTGATCTTTTATTTTAGGTCTCATTTTATCACAAGCTGAAAGAATAGTTTCATGTATTGCTTTCAACGTGGAAAGAATCTTTTCCTGGTCTTCATCCATCTCTTTCATGTATTTGTAAATAGTCTTTCTAGCAAAAGTTGTTTGTTAAGCAAAAGTCGGTAAAGGTTTACATTCACAGTTCAAGTAGGCCAATTTTGCTGCCCAGCTGTTCTCTTACAGTTGAATCTCTCACAGATGGTGCCAAGGTCAGGAAAGTCTTACCTAAGGTTTGGGCTTTGAGTCAAGTCTCTTTTTAGGAAATAACAAATTGCCATACCAAGCTTCACCACAAGATGTCAACGGTGCCATTTAAGGTTTTTTAAGTCCCGAATTTTTCTAATTCTTTTTCCAAGAGTCTCCAGTAAAAATAGGAAACTTTTTGGTCCCCAAGTTTCAGGAACATATAAATCCAATTAGATTAAAATTGTTCTTTTTAATGCTTTGATTCCCCTGGGTAGTCAGACGCCGCTATTCTTAGAGGGTGGGATAGAAATTCCCTTCCCTCTCTCCTCACCAGGGGGAAGATACTTCAAAGAGCTTTTACAGGAAGAGAAGGTACTTAGGGTAAAGAGAAGATAAGATCTCACCCAGTTTCATCCGTGTTGCTTTCAAAATGCTTGGTAGTAAGTTTGATTTTGGCTGTCAGCAGCTTAGTGACGAGCCATATTGCTATGGCCGGTCTTTTCCCCGTCGGTTTGAAGAGCTGCCCCGGATCAAGCGGAAGGGCTACTGCCCTTCCGCGATCAAGCGGGGGTCCTCTCCTTGCTTGTCGCTCCTACAGGGCGGTTTTCGACCCTTTCCAGGGTCCCCCAGCGGGATAAAACTGGACGCTGGAGACAGAGCTCGCCTCCATAAGTCCGCCAGTGCCGCGATGGCAAACCGGAAGTCAAGTGCACCCTGTTTTCTATTGCAGTCTGTTAAAACCAGTCACAGAATTGTCCTTATGGCCGATTATTAAAAAGGCGCCTGGTCCCATTTTAGTAGAGGGAGAAACTCATTATGAGATAAAACGTATCTTGGATTCTAGATTGTATAAGAGTAAATTACAATATTTAGTTCAGTGGAAGAGTTACCCCTTGTCAGAAGCCACCTGGGTGAAATGTACAGATGTGAAAGCAGATAGATTAATACAGAGATTTTGTGATAAACATCCTCAGAAACCCAGGGCGGATTCCTAACTTGTATTTTTGTTTCCTCTACAGGATTTGCTCTCTTCTTAGGGGGTCCGACTATCAACTCTACAACGAACCTGGCTGCAGCCATCTTGTTCATTCTAGGTTGCAGCAAAGATGGAAGGGGGTGAGAAGTTTAACTTTGTAATAGTGTATATATATATATATGTTGTATATACACACACACAAAAGGATATTATATTTTATACACAAGCTGTATTTTATAGATAACAGAAGAGTTTTATCTGTCAACTTACATTCCAGTCTAGTGATGTTACATCCTTATTGCTGGGAACATCATGCCCTCCTTCTCTTATACAGTGCCTCAAAACTAGTTGTGTGGAACTACCATTGCTGTTTTCATTAAGATTCCATATTCTGGCAGTGGAATCACCAGATCTAAAAAGAATGAATACACATATTACTCACAAAGAAAAGCTTGGGGTTCTGTTGGCTCAAAATATTGTTTTGAAACAATATTATTATATATTAGTAGGAAATCCATTTCTTCGTATGCCTTCCTTCCAAGAACGAAGATTATCTGTCAAATTCTATTTACTGTTGTTGCTAGAGTTGATATTGCTGGGCAAGAATGAAAAGTATCAAAAAGTTCACATTTGTTTTAATGCTAATTTACCCTGATGCTAGTAGATCACTGACAGGATTCCAGGCACAGATGAACACTTCTGATTCATGTCCCCGAAGTACTGTTGCTTTGTTAGAAGGAATTTCAATATCCCCATCGATTTCCATTGGTTTTGAGTGATTATCTGCAAAACATGCAAAAATCTATGTAAACTAATACTAAGTACAGTGAAAATAGGAACAATGAAAATAAAACAACAGTAACAAAACTAATAGGGAAATTGGATTAATCATAAAATATTGATTGGAAATGTTAAATTTTTCCCAAGAGGACAAGACCATTATTGACTGACATCAAGGCAGTTTAAGCCCACTTTCTATTCCCAGCATATGAGGACCAACGAAAACTTATAATGCTTAAACATGTCAATACAATTTAGAATTTCAGAATGCTTATTTGGTAATCTCCATGTAGTAACCTGAACACAAAAGACAATAGTGAAAAGGCATCAACTAACATGTACGGCTAAAATGAGGGCAATGTGTCTGTGGCTTTTGGTCTTGGAGCATAAAAATCTTATAAAGTCTAGAGTTCAAAGATATCTATACATATATCTAGCTTTGTCACATAAATTTGCATTTGATGTAAACATACTCATTAGAAAACATAGTTTAACTTACTTATTGCATGCGTCCCATTCTCCTCTCCATTCACAGTGGCTTCTCCAGTCTTTGGTGTATTTTGTTGTGGGACAGCAGTAGTTGTTGCTGTGGCTGTTGTAGTAGTTGTGGCTGCTGTTGCTGTTGCTATTGTAGCTACAGCTGTTGCTGCACTAGCTTGCTGCTGTGCTAATTTCTCCCTGAAAGCCTGCTGCCGAGTTTGCACTACATCAGGCATTACTGCATCTATCAAAGATAATGACTCTATAGGTCTGCCATCAAACACTGTGCCATCCTAGGAATGGAAAGAAGAAAAGAAAAAGAAATAAACTAAATTTTTCCTGAAAAATAAGGTGAAATACTAGCTAAGCAGAATACAATTACCATGTAATCTGAAATTATAGTCTTCAATTGAATCTATAGAATTTTTACTACAAACTTGCTAGACTACTATGCAACCATGAAAAAAATTTGAATGATTAATCATAAAATAAAGTATAGAAGTCACATACTGACAATGAAATTGACAGTCACATAAAGAACAAGAAAAAATATTTTGACTTATCCTCAGAAGACATTGCTCAGAGTATCACATAAAATTATACTTAACAAAAGTAAGGCTTCATTTGAAACCTTTTGATCTGGAATCTTGATTTACAAAGGCTGGATTTGGGGAGATTCAGAAAAGTCATTTTATTTCTTTTTTTCTCATGAAGGTTAAATAAGTACATAATAAAATTTCTTTTTAGATTAGTATTTCTAGTCCAACATTGGGTGAATCACATAGCTATATAGTCTATAACAAGTCTTTTCAACCTTTTCACCAATTGTACCACTTTTAGGATATGGCAATATTTGAGTACTACCAGTCGCCTAGCAAGGTGTCAAAAACTTGATGACAAAAAAAAAAAAAGGAACAAAGTGATAAAGTACAGGTAGTCCTTGACTTACAACAGTTCGCTTAGTGACTATTCAAAGTTACAACGGCACTGAAAAAAGTGACTTATGACCATTTTTCACACTTATGACCGTTGCAGCATCCTCAGGGTCATGTGATTTACATTCGGGTGCTTGTCAACTGATTCATATTTATGATGGTCACAGTGTCCCAGGGTCATGTGATCTTTAAAACCTTTTGACAAACAAAGTCAATGGTCCACTGGAGGAACCTCGCCATCCCTCTTGGGCCGTGCGGGGGACTCCAGGACTATGACGTGGACTGCCCAGGGCAAGTACCCAGCCCGACCCTCAAGCTCCCGGGGCACCAGGACCCCACAGCCCAACAGAGTCCAGCCCGACTTCCCTGAGGGGGCGCCCAGCTGTGCTTATCTCCTCCTCAAGGCTGCTGCTACTGTGCTTGCTCTCCTTGGCCAGGTTGCTCATGGTGGGTGCAGGAGGGCAAAGTGCGTGAGTCAGAGGGAGGCCCACTCACTCTCCATGCGAGGAGATGTAGCTTTGTAACCAAAGCATCCTTAGCAATAGGATGAGAGACCACTAGGATAGGCCAGGAGGAGGGGGCAAGGGGATGGCAAAAGAGCAGCGGGGCTGCTTATGGCCAAGTGCTAAGGCAGGACTTCCTTCAGACCCTCCCTCCCTCTCATTCTAATCTCCCTCCTTCCTTCCATCCTTCCTTTCCTTCCTTCCTGTTTCCCTCCTTCCCTCCCTGCTTCTCATTCCCACCTCCTTCCTTCCTGTTTTTCCCCCTCCCTCCTTCCCCCCTCCGTGCTTCTCATTCCCATCTCCTTCCTTCCTGTTTCCCTCCCTCCCTGCCTCCCTCTTTCTCATTCCTATCTCCTTCCTTCCTTCCTTCCTGTTTCCCTCCTTTCCTGCCTCCCTTTTTCTCATTCCCATCTCTTTCCTTCATTCCTTCCTTCTGTTTCCCTTCCTCCCTCCTTCTTTTCTCTTCGGTGCAGGTCCAGCTGACTACTCCTCCCAGGGCTGCGTCTTTTTCTCTCCCTCTCTCGCCAAAATTGACTCCTTTTATATCCTCTCCTGTCTCTGCCCTCCTCCTCCTTTCTCTTCCGGGTGTGTTGGAATTGCTGATCCTGGGGCGAGACAGGAGCCCTGCAACTCCTGATGACTCTCTCACAGTAAGTCCTGTGCTACGCTGCTTTAGCTCATGCCCTCCCCCCTGCTACATTTGTCTAGGCTAGGCAGGGTTATGTACCACCTGCCAGGTGCCCGCATATCACCGGTTGAAAAGCCCTGGTCTATAATAGCACAATATACCTGTCTTCTACTTTTTAAGAGCAATTTAGAATTAAAAATCATATGTAGATGACCAGGATAAGCCCAAGGGTGAGGTCAAATGCATCATCAGTTTGGAGTCTCTACACCTCCATAAAAGATCTAAGTGTAGCCCCTCCTTGAAGTTCGTTGATTCTTATCTGGCACAAAAAAGCCTTGAACAATAAATAGCAGATCAGATTCTTGTGTATAAACTTGTAGTTAGTCTACTTGGGGGATGAATGACCTCCATACCTTGTAGTATATTTTAATTTTAGCTAATTTGGTCTAGTGGTTAAGGCATCAGGCTAGAAAGCAACAGACCCATGATTTCAAGCCCTGACTTGGCCATATATATAAATATATATATTGTGATGACTCCTTCAGATGCTTCCCCAGATATCTCTCCACATGTCAGCTCAAAGGAAGTTGAACCAGTTCCAGGCATGTCTGGAGGGGAGCTGGTTAATGGCTCCGAGCAGCCACCTGAAAGGGATTTGGCTCAAGCACAGCTGCAGCTGGATAGCCCTGAGGCTTCAGGTGGAAAAAGCATGATGAGGAAGAAGAACTGCTTTCTGCACCTGATCCAAGAACACATAGGGCAGAGAAAAGGCAGGAGCAGATAAGGTCAGCCAGATTACTCACAAGGAGAAAGCCTCGCCCTTCTTGATGGGCTGCACCAGAAACTGGTTATTTAGCACAGCAGACAGATGGAAGTGATGCTGGGAACAATATGTTCATTTCCTAGCTGTATGTTTTCTGGTCATTGTGATTCTTGCCTTGCTTTGGATTGACACCGTACCTTGACTGGGATCATGCCTTGTGAACCCTCTTGTATTGTGGGTTTAAGTTTGCCTGGTTCATTTTGATTGGGAAACTTTCAAGTGCATTGAGGATTCATTGGCAATTGCTCTGTGGATTAGCATTGGTCTACTTGTGACTGGACTTAATTGGGACAGTTCTGGGGTTTTGGTGAAGGGAGTTGCAGGGGAATATTAATAAACCAACTAAACCATAGTTATGTGTGTATGGGACAGTATATATATTCCTTGTTGTCGCATGGGCCAGTAATTCTGATCCCGCATTGGCGGTGCTCATTGCACTCGTTGTGAGTTGTTACATTGTTCTTCCCACCTCCTTAGTGTCTGATAGGCAGGCAATAAATCTATATGGCGATTGATCGAGTGCCCGTCAGACAACCAAGCCTTCTTAAGCAGTCGGCCGCCCTTGGTGGCATCCTGGGCTATGGTCTCCGCCCCTGCAAGGTCGAACATATGATTGTAGCTGGCCATGTGTGCCCATATCCGTGACCGCTGCTCTTGCCGTCTAACGGCCAGCTCGTGTTCATGAATCCTGGTTCTGAGCCGCTTGGTCGTCTCTCCAACATAGTTACAGTGACAGTCCTTGCATCTCATTCTGTATATCACCAAGGATCTTTCTTCGTTGGGGAGCGGCTCTTTGGGATGCATTATCTTGGTATGCAGGGTTTGATCTGGTCTATGGGCAATACTGATGTTATATGGAGCTAGTATCTGCGCCGTTGCCTCGGACACGCCATTAATATATGGCAGTGTTGTCCATGCCATGAGCGTGTCTGTATGGTATCTCTTACGAGGCTCATACGGTCTGTTGTATCGTCTAACAAAGTCCAACGGGTAGCCATTTCGCCTGCAAATACGATAAAGGTGACTGTTCTCCTCCGCTCTTGCCTTATCGGTATTGCAGTGAGTGTTAGCCCGCTTGAACAGTGTCCTAAAACAGCCGATTTTGTGTGATACGGGATGATTGCTCCTATAGTGTAAAATTCTATCAGTGTGTGTTGGCTTATGGTGGACAGTCGTATGGAGGGTGCTGTCCGGCTGGCGGCTGACCAGCACATCCAGAAAGGCAAGTGTGCCATTAGTCTCCTCCTGAGCTGTGAAACGAATGTCTGGGTAGACCGAATTCAGCTCTCTCATGAACCTGGTGCTATCTTGCCTCTTGATGATTACAAATGTATCATCCACGTATCTTACCCAAAACTTTGCACCTCAGCTTCAAGTTGTTGCAGGACCGCATTTCACCTGTTCATAGATGGTACCCTGGAACGTAAAATACGTTTTAAGACACAGGGCCATGAGCTATATAAGGTCCTCGGTGTGGAGTGAGTCCTGGTGTGGCCCTTCCTTCTGCTGCAAGTGGCTTCTAATCACTGCAATGGCCAGATCTTGCGGGATCAAGGTAAAGAGTGAGATGACATCAAAGGACACCATAGCCTCATCCTCCTCTACCCTTAAGGATTTTATCCTTCCCAGGAACTCCTCAGATGATTTCACCGTAGTCTCGCTGTTCTCTACCAGATATCCGATCCAATTGCTCAGCCATTTAGCCAATCCCGAGGTGGGTGTGCCTCTGAACAACACAATAGGTCGCAGAGGAATCCCTTCCTTGTGGGCTTCCAAAAATTCGCCCAGGATGCCACCAAGGACGGCTGACTGCTTAAGGAGGCTTGGTTGTCTGACGGGCACTCGATCAATCGCCATATAAATTTATGGCCTGCCTATCAGACACTAAGGAGGTGGGAAGAACAACGTAACAACTCACAACAAGTGCAACGAGCACCGCCAATGCGGGATCAGAATTGCTGGCCCATGCAACAACAAGGAACTATGACCATTGAAGGGGGGAAATCCCCAGTGCGTCCTGCGCAAGAACTGAAGATGGGAGCTTGGGCACACATACAGCAACATGGAGAGGAGGCCATAGGACAAGAGGCGTTAGAGGACCAGCCCACCGCAACGGGTATTTGGACACGAATGAGGCAGGCAAAGAGGGTGACAACGAGAGAGGCGATGATTTCCGAGCCTAGGAGCACACGGACAGATGCGAGACTACTAGAAACAATATGGCCAATTGGGGCGGGGGGGACCGGTAACTCGCTCAATGAACAGAGCGCAAAAACAGCTGGTCTTATAAGCAAGCTTTTGAATCGCCGGTATTTTACTCTGACGACATTGGCAGTTAGCCGACGAAAGCTAAGTTTATTAAACAATTCCTGTTTGTACTTATCCTGGTTTTATATATATATATAAGTGTGTGTATGTATGATTGTTTTTATATACAGTATTGCTTTATTGGATTAATGTTCATCAGAGTCACATTAGGTGAGATGGATGGTCATATAAACAAATCAAATGAATTAATAAAATTAAGAACACCAATATAATCTTAAGTCACCCTTTTCAAGGACTGGAAAATTAACAACGATCAGAATTTATCGAACAAAGACTTTGAATTTTTTGAAGTTCTACCCTAGTTCTGACTTTGACCTGACAACATTATTAGTTTTAATTATCCTATCACATTTGATTATGATTAGCAAAGCAAGCAGCATATGCATTATTCCATACCTAAAACATTGAGATATTCTAATATGTATAAACTGCGTTTTAAATAATTTTTCTATTGACAATACAGTAATTGGCTTATAATAATTTATATAACATAGTGCAAGTAAAACCAACCAACCAGACAACATGTACAGAAAATGAATTATCTTCTAAGTGCAATACAAAATAATGGTCTCAAATAAATGAGCCTTAACAAGAAACACTTCTTAACGATTTCTGTGTAGCACAGTTAACACCTGACGTCAAACAATATCAAATTCACTGTAATATTATTATTACATGCAAATATTTGTTTGCAATCTAAATATATATTTGGTAATAAAATTTCATGCTAAATATAGAATGTGTGCATTACAAACTTAGTTATCTAAAAGAAGTGAGTTTAGGGAGGCATAAACTATTTATAATATTCATTTACAGACTGAATAGAATTTCATCTATGAAGGTGATAATAAGAATTCACATTTTTGGATGTATGTATGTATGTATGTATGTATGAACGAATGAACAAACAAACAAACAAAGAAGCTAATTCTCTGGGATTTTAGAAGCTAATTCTCTGGGATTTTAGAATTCAAACAAACACCTGCCAAACACCTGCCAATACAAAATAAAAAAAATCTTGATGGTGGATGTTGCAATATATGGAAATAGCAGAACAGAAGAGAAAGAACTGGAGAAAACCATTAAATATAAAGACCTGTAAAAAGAAGTAGAATGGCTGTGGCAAAAAAATGCAAAGATAGTACCAACGGCGGTAGGTTCCTTGGGTGCAATCCCAAAACATCTAGAGCACCACTTGAACACCATTGGCATTGATAAAATCCCCATTAGTCAATTGCAGTTAATTGTCAATTGTCCCCCCCCCCTCCAACTTCCATTCCCGAGCAAGCAACAAATTCTAATAAAAGAGTGATGCAACTAAGGTGCTACGATAAGTGGGTTTTAGGCGGTGTAAAACTCACTGGCCATTTACATCTGTTATCAGAGAGCTGAATACTCCACTCAGTCCCTTTTCAGCTTTGTTTATATATGAAACAACATTTGCAATAATGTTTCAGATTGTTTAAAAGTCCCGCGAATTTCCAAATCAACTTAGAATATCTCCAAAGCAATTGAAAAGCATCTATCTCATTCAGTATGATTTTCAGGTAAAAACTGCAATGTATCCAACCACTCAACAAACATTAAAATCATGTTAGTTACACTTTATTGATACTTCCAAGTCATATTTGAAATTAAAAGTAATATACGATTAAATATAAAAATATCATTTTCAAAAGAGCAGAATGAAAAAGAGACCCAACGGCTTTCACCAATTAAAGAAAAACAAGCACATCCATTTTAATTAAAACCAACATTAACAAATAAGTCAGGTCTGGGTTTTGTTCTTCTATCCTTCAAAATTAGCATCAACTCAAGCAAACTAGTTTGCCTTAGTTTGATCAAGCTCTAATTGTTAAACATTTTCTACCTAAGGAAGAGATGATACTTGCCTCGTTGATGCTTATCTCTGCTTCCACATACTGTAAGCCTTTCTGAAGTATAGAGATAAGGGCAGCAGGTGGCACTAACGTTCCATTGATGTTGGATTGGCTAATATGACTCTCTATTCCAAATGTAAAGGCGGAATGGGAGAAACCTGAGAAAAAGGAAGGCATGATATGAAATCTAAGCTCTCTGCAATGTGACACATATACTAAATACAACACAGCTGAATCCTGTGCCTGACCAGAACAAAAATGAAACTTCAGAAATAATATATTTTAATGGGGCATATATTTCCACACCTTGATGATTATTTCTACTCTATGTATTTGATGATTAAATCATAAAGCTTAAGTGGCACATTAGATAGAAATGAGCTGAGTGTTTCTAGTATCAAAGGGAACATAAAATGAATATTGTTCAACCAATTCTGAAAGAGGTTATATGTCACAGAATGATCTGATATGCAATGAGTTGTTTATTGATCCCATATCATTACCAAGTCTAAAGAGATCTTTTTCTGTGAAGCATCTTATATTCATAAGATATTAGATACTTTGTCAACAGTGACCATAATCAAGATCACATGAAGTAATAGTGCCACTTTATACTGCACTAGTGAGGCCACACTTGGAATACTGCATCCAGTTTTGGTCATCACAATACAAAAAAGATGCTGAGACCCTAGAAACTGTGCAGATAAAAGTGACAAAGATGATAAGGGATCTGGGGGCTAGATTTTATGATGGAAGATTAATGGAGCTAGTATAATAGCCAACACCCTAGATGATAGCTCAAGTTCCATAGGGATCTTGACAGACTTGAACACTGGGCCCTATCTAGACAACTAGAATGAAATTCTAGTAGAGAAAAGTAAAGTCTTGCACTTAGGCAAGAAAAACCAAAAGTACACATATAGATTAGGTGAAACCAGGCTTAATAGCAGCAACTGTGAGAGGGATCTTGGAGGCTTAGTGGACAATCAATTAAATATAAGTCAACAGTGTGCGGTGGCAGCCAAAAAAGCCAATGCAATCCTAAGTTGCATTAACAGAGGGATTCGATCAAGATCACATGAGGTACTAATACCACTCTATAAAGCCTTAGTAAGACCACACCTAGAATACTGCAACCAATTTTGGTCTCCACATTATAAAAAAAGATGTTGAGACTCTAGAAAAAGTGCAGAGAAGAGCAACAAAGATGATTAGGGGACTGGAGTCTAAAACATATGAAGAATGGCTACAGGAACTGGGCATGGCTAGTCTAGTGAAAAGAAGGACCAGAGGAGACAGGATTGCAGTGTTCCAATATTTGAGGGGCTGTCACAGAGAGGAGGGGGTTAACCTATTTTCCAAAGCACCTGAAGGCCAGACAAGGAACAACGGATGGAAACTGATCAAGGAGAGATTCAACCTGGAAATAAGGAGAAATTTCCTGACAGTGAGAACAATCAACCAATGGAACAGACTGCCTTCAGATGTTGTTGGTGCTTCATCACTGGAGGCTTTCAAGAAGAGATTGGACTGCCACCTGTCAAAAATAGTGTAGGGACTCCTGCTTGGGCAGGGGTTGGACTAGATGACCTATAAGGTCCCTTCTAACTATTCTATTCTATTCTATTCTATTCTATTCTATTCTATTCTATTCTATTCTATTCTATTCTATTCTATTCTATGCCATGCCATGCCATGCCATGCCATGCCATCCCACACCCAAGAGCATCTCTCCAAGCTCAGCTCAAGGCCTGGGAAAACAGGCAAGGTTTTAACCCTTCTAAAATTCCAGCAGCATGAAAGCCATACAGATCAATCTCCAAGGGAAACTCTTTTCCAAGGACAGGCGCAAAATCTCTAGAACAGCCCTCTACATAATGAAACTTAGGCACCCCTATCCTAATTAAATACAGAAAGTGTAATAAAATATATAATGATTTTTCTGAAATGGCAATGCAGTATCGCTAATAATACAGAAGCAAATAAGGGTAACAGGCAAGTCTAAGAATTGGTTATTTTTTTCTCAAATGATTTCAATGCTGAAGATACTACATAAATGCTACATCAGAGGAAGCTGGCCATATGCTGCTACCAAAAAACCTTATATAACAGTTATCAAAGAAACGCAACCCAATGATAAATATATTTATTGCATTATCATGAACCAACACCACATTGGAAGTGGTGCCATAGAAAATCCTGCCAAGGGGACTTCCGGTTTGCCATCGCGGCCGCCGCGGCCGCTGGAAGGCAAGCTGCGTCTTCCACATTTGGTTTCGTTCCGCTGGGGGACTCTGGAAAGGGTCAAAAGTCGCCCTGTAGGGGTGACAAGCAAGGAGGGGACCCCCGCTTGATCACGGGAGGGTGGCAGCCCTCCGGGACAGCCCTCCAAACCGGAGGAGGAAAGACCGGCCATAGCAATATGGCTCGTCACTAAGCTGCAGACAGCCGAAGTCAAACTTACCACCAAGCACTTCTAAAGCAACGCAGATGAAACTGGGTGAAATCCGATCTTCTCTTTAAGATCCTAAGTATTTTCTTTTACTGTAAAAGCTGCCCAAAGTATCTTTTCCCCCTGTGAGGAAAGAGGGAAGGGAATTTCTATCCCACCCTCTAAGAATAGCGGCGACTGACTACCCAGGGGAGTTAAAGTACTAAAAGAACAATTTTAATCTAATTGGATTTATATGTTTCTGAAACTTGGGACCAAAAGTTTTCTTATTTTTACTGGAGACTTTTGTTCTTATCTACAAAAAAGAAATAAAACTGGAAAAAGGATTATAAAAATTTTGGACTTAAAAAACTTTAAATGGCATTGGTGACATCTTGTGGTGAAGTTTGGTATTACAACTTGTTATTGCCTAAAAGAGACTTGGCTTGAAGCCCAGACTTCAGATAAAACCCTTTGACCTTGATAGATACCACCTGTGAGAAACTCAGCTGTAAAGAGAATTTCTGGGCAGCATAACTGGCCTGCTTGAACTATAAATGTAAACCTTTATTGACTTTCAGAGCTTTATATGGGGAATGTCTTTCCTATTTCTTTATCTGAGGAACATTGGTTATTATATGAGATGATGAAATACCTTGGACTATAAAAACTTACTTGACAAACGACTTCTACTATAAAGACTAACTATAAACACGTGAAATAGAGGTCCCATACCTAGTTATAAAATTATTTTTAACGTCTGGTTTTAAAGTCCTCAACTTAATACACTATTAAGAGAATATGGATGAAGACCAGGAAAAGATCCTTTCTATGTTGAAAGCAATATTCAGCTTGTGACAAAATAAGATGCAACATAAAAGAACAAGATGCCAGCTTAGATATACAAACCCAAATTTTGACTATAACCAAAGAACAACACAGAAGATAACAGAAGAAGTAGAAAAATCAAATACTAAGACAGAGGACTCAATTGACCAACAAATACAGTTAATGGAAAATCCAGAAAAGGGAGTAACAACACTGAAAATGGAAAAGACTTTCTATATAAATCAGAAGAAATTTGAGGAGAAAGAAGAACAGATTGAATGGAAGATAAACCTATCAGGACAATCATGGGGAATTGGAATAATAGGGAAACGATATAATGAATACAAACGGGCTAGCCCTTCCAAAAAAATGGTAACTAAATGGTCTCTCTTATTTCAAATAATATATATAATAATAAAGGGAGATC
Source organism: Azemiops feae (assembly GCA_023970755.1). NCBI lineage: Eukaryota > Metazoa > Chordata > Lepidosauria > Squamata > Viperidae > Azemiops > Azemiops feae. The sequence continues at coordinate 1,547,059 of JALGBA010000443.1, forward strand.
TATTTGATGATTTAAAAGCACTGACATGGAAGGCTAGTTGGCAAAGGAAGAAAGCCAGAATAAGGCTGAAGAAAATTGGGGTTTTGATTTATTAGAGGGGAGTTTATATTACTAATTAGAGGGTTAAAGGGAGAAGTTGAGATAAGGGGAATTTGGGTCATTAAATTTAAAATATTTGGAAATTAGTTAAAAATAAGGATTCTATTTGTTTAATATTTAAAAATTAGACCCAAAAGAAAAATATATATGAATATGTTTGATTTATTGATTAACCCAGACAATATATATAATGGTTTTGATTTATTAAAGGGGATACTGTATTATTAATTAGATGATTTAATATGGTGGAAAATAGGTAACTTTTAGAAAATAGAACAAGACTATACTCAAATAGATAAGATGTGTATTTTGAATATTAGATTCTGTTATGAATTGAGATAAGGGAAACTTTGGTTACCTAAAGCCTGGAAATTATAAATATCAAATGTTAAATTTGAATATTGATGGGAAACTAAAAATTGGGAAAAAACCAATAACAGGACATTGTCTATAAAGATTGAATGTAAAAGTAATTAAGATATGTATAAGCTAAAAATTTATTGATAAATGTAATAATGATGTTTTTACTTAGTTCATATAATAATGTATTAGCTTAAATATGAGAGTAGATATTAAGGGAAAAAGAGAGGAAATATTTGATATTGTAACTTGAGATTTGTACTAAAGATTTTTGTATGTTATTGAATTGTTGATTATCCCAGCCACCACGTTGCTTTTTAAATACCTAAATGTAAAATTAGAAAATTAATAAAATATTATTAAAAAAAAGAAATCCTGCCAAGGGCAGTTCCAGTTTTTGCGCCATAGCGCATGGCTGCGGGATTGCAGAGCTCGGCTCCCCACGGCTGATTTCGCCCTGCCAGGGAACCCTAAATGGGTCTGAAGTCGCCCCGGAGAGGCAAGAAAGAGGGGTGCCCCGATGATCACGGAACGACAGCAGTCATTCCATTCGATCCGGGGGAAGCCCTCTAACCCAACAGGAGAAAGGCTAGCTGCAAAACCAGCGTCTAATCCAAGCTACTTGCAGCCGAAGTCCAAGAGCACGAACCAGAACAATGGTGAACAGATGCTTGGAACTGGTGAGAGTATCGATCTTCTCTCCTCTACTCTGTAACTAAGTCCTTGGGAAAGATCCCCAAAGTAAGAAAACCTCCAAAAGTGAAGGGAGGGGACTACACCCCCACTCCCTCATAGAAGGAAGCGGCAAATTAACCTTTAAGGGGGAAAGAAATATATTGAAATCAAAGTTAAAATACTACAGTCTGGATAAATCTAGAAATTAAAAAATAACTGCTAAGATTATACCTTAAAGGGTTTTGATGAAACTATAAAAATAATAATAAATAATCATTTTTTGTCTGAAAAAGCTGGAAAATAAACAACTACTGACACTTAGTGGAGAGAACATTAACAACACTGACTCAGAAATTGGCAAGAGGCAAACAAAGAATAATCTGTTCCCTTGAACTTTAATAACCCTCAGAAGACAGCTGGGTGGGAACAAAGAAAAAATACATACTGGGCCAGCCATAAAATTAAAAAGTGTCTGAAGGAAAAGAAATACTCTGACTGTTGTCTAAACTCAAGAATTGTTTACAGAAAAAGAAAAACTATGTAATGCTACGACAGATACAAATGACAATAGCTTTAGACCATGAGGAGATCAAAAACAACTTTGACGACACAAATGAGCACATCTCTAATCTAAACCCATAATCAAAAAACACTCAGAAAATGATGGTAAAGAATGAACAAACAAATCAGATAACAGAACATAAACTAGAAGAAAATGACTTAATCAGTGAAGCTACAAATGAAAAGAATTATAATTTAACACAAACAGGCAAAAACCTACAAGCCTTGGACATAACAACAAAAATGGAAAAGATACTTTATTCATCAGAACGTCAAAATAAACCTGAGGATAAGAAAGAAGACTTAACAAAATGGACTATAGAACTGCCAGGAGAACCATTAGAGTTCGGGAGACAAAAAGCATATATTTTACGCATTACTCACTCCCAACAATACTTACAAAAATACAAGAACTTCCTGGCAAGCGGAATATATCAATTTGGAAAGCTACTTGGCAAAAGAAGAAGGCCAGAGACAGATTTGACTCGCCCTACCAGATGGAGTATTACATGAGCAAACACTTGTTTGAATACGGTTAAAAGAACAGATAACTTTGGATATAAAGGGGCCTTACAATAAGGGATAAGAGATATAAGTAATATAGTATTTTTTATAGTATATAAAATGTAAAAATATTGGGATGATGTATGTGAATGAAAAGTTTGAAATTTAAAGGTAAATTAAGTTGAAGAGAATTAGGACTAAGGAATGACTGAAATACTGAGGAGAAATTAAGCTTAAATAAGAACTTTGAAAATAGGATATATAGTGATTTAACAAATTAACTTTTACAAATATAAGTGAAATATAAACTGATAAGAAAAGATGTTATAGGTAGATGTCATAAGATAGATAAGCAGTATAGTATTTTTTATAACGCATGAAATATGAGAACATTGGGATGGTGTATCTAAATGGAAAATCTGGATATTTAGATGATAAATATTGAGAAAATTATTACTGATAAGAATTGTTTGAATATTAAGGGGAAATTAAGCTTAAATAAGAATTATGAAAACAAGATATATGGAGAACTAATAAAATGATTTTTATAAAAACAACACAAGTTGATAAGAAAAAAATGTCATACAGGGACATTATTTGTACAAACATGAAAAAAATGTTTATATTTAACCATTTATGCATTGAAAATATTAAGAATTATATTTGTTTAAGGTTGAAGGAGGAAAATATACTATTAATTAATATACTAATTATGGAAGTACAAAAATTAATTATTATTATTGACTGTTAATTAACTGCTATTGTTTTTTCCCCAAAATATATGAACCAAGACAACACGCTGTACACTAGGCACTAAGGATTGTTATTGTAAAAAAATCAATAAAACATTTCTAAAAAAAAAAGAAAAAGAAAATCCTGCCAAATGTGAAGATGCCAAAGGAGTACTGCTAATGAGGTTCATGGAGTGTGGTTCAACCATCAATTCAGAAGTCTACTGTGAAACATTACGAAAACTCAGACGAGCCATCCATAACAAGCGTCTGGGCATGCTGACTTCTGATATTGGTTCTTCATAATAATAATAATAATAATAATAATAATAATAATAATAATAATAATAATAATAATAATAATAATAATAATAATAATAATAATAATAATAATAATAATAATAATAATAATAATAATAATAACAACAAATAATAATAATAATAATAATAATAATAATAATAATAATAATAATAATAATAATAATAATAATAATAATAATAATAATAATAATAATAATAATAATAATAATGTTGGAAGGGACCTTGGAGGTCATCTAGTCCAACCCCCTCTCAGGCAGGAAACCCTATACCATTTCAGACAAATGGCTGTCCAGTCTCTTCTTAAAAACTTCCAGTGTTGGAGCATTCACTGCTTCTGGAGGCAGGTTGTTCCACTGGTTAATTGTTCTAACTGTCAGGAAGTTTCTCCTTAGTTCTAGGTTGCTTCTCTCTTTGGTTAGTTTCCATCCGTTGCTTCTTGTCCTGCCTTCAGGCACTTTGAAAAATAGCTTGACTCCCTCTTCTTTGTGCCAGCCCCTGAGATATTGGAACACTGCTATCATGTCCCCCTTTGTCCTTCTCTTCATTAAACTAGACATAACCAATTCCAGCAACCGTTCCTTATATGTTTTAGCCTCCAGACCTCTAATCATCTTTGTTGCTCTTCTCTGTACTCTTTCGCCCGCATATCGCTAGACACACCCAAGAACTTTTGAAGCAGTTCCGTTGGGATATTTTTGATCAATCCCCCCATAGCCCAGATTTGCCGCTAAGCGACTACTACTAAGGAATTTCAAACCTTGTAAGATGTTATGACAAGTGCCTCAATTTGAATGGTGATTATGTCAAAAACTAATGTAATGTTGTAGTTTTCTAATGTGTATAATAAAAGTTCTGTATCTGCAAGTGTCTGTCATTGATAACCAAACAAAGGTTTATTTCCGAATTGCCCTCGTAGTTCACTTCCGAATAGAATGGCTGCCATTCAGAAGGCACTTCAAGCATGCCCTTCATTATGATTGCATCCTGACAACTTTATATTTATTTTTACTTGAGAAGTACATCCTGGACAAATATGTTTGCCAACATCTCATGTAAAGAAAATGCTTACCAAGGGGTATCTATTAAATCACCATGCTGATTGGTTTGATCCCATATATAAAAATATGTAAAACATCTAACATAAAAAAGCAAACAAAAATAAAAACCAGTAAATCCAGGGCATCATATTAATTGCGATTAAGTTCTTTGTAACAGTTCAGTTTTTAAAAATATTTGGAAGGCTAAAATATTATGGTGTTCTATATCTTTTATATTGGACTATAATATACAGGTGTGAAATTAATTCATGCCTGTTTAAAGTATCCTGAACATCAGTTTGAATTCTGAAGATGTTTTCCCTCTCTTTAAATCAGGGGTGTCAAACTGCCGGCCCACGGGCCGGACGCGTCATCCGGAAGCCACGCCCACCCCATTGCCGGCAATGGCAAAACCGTCCCGATATGTTGCATGATGTCACGTGACGTCGCGAGTTTGACATGTCTGCTTTAAGTGTTGTAATTGTATATATTTTCTTCTGTTTTGATAACACTAGAGCCAGTTTGGTCTAGCAGTTGAAGTATTGCACTAGGAACAGAAAAACTGAGTTGCAGATCTGCCTAAGTCATGAAAATTGGCTGGGTGATCTTTTGCCAATAACTTTTTCTCAACCATAGGAAGGGAGCAATGTCAATTTGTTGCAGTTTTCTTAATAGCATAATTAAGATGTACATGATAATTTTACAAAAATAGCCATGATAAAATAAAACAAAATGTAATTTAAAAAGTAAAATATAAGGGCAATCCAAATAAAGAGAGCATGATCTCACTCCCCAGGCACTGGAAGAGCTGTTTTCAATAATATAAAGGGAGACAGCAGAATGCAAGCAACTCAGAACTCCAAGAGGAAGCTGTTCAAGATGATGGATACTCGTAATGAAAAACAGCATTTCCAAGCTTCAGCCCCTTGTACTATAAATTACTAGCTAAAAACAGTTTCTCTAGGAAGATGAATGAATAATATCGTTATTTCTGGTTGGAAAAGGTGATCCTGAAGGTACCTATCAATCAGCTTAGCTGACAGTTTTGATCTATGCCACAACTGCTATATAAAATAATCCCCCCACATACACACACCAGTGCAAAGGAAATGTTGAACATTCTATATTGTTTGTCATTTTTGTGAGAAGTTTATCCAATGCAGTCTGCAATAAGCTGCAATGAGCACCAGCTTGTCATAATGGCTTGGAACTTGGAGTTGGCAACTGTAGCAGTGCTGCTGGAAGAGGATAAGAGGTAAGAGGCATAATCAGTGCTCTAGGACTCAATAGGGGAATTGCTTAATCTGCTAAACACAGATTACAGAAGCTTAATTAACAAAAACTGGCAGGAAACCTATGCAAATTGAATGTTGGGAAACAAAATAAAAATTATTTTCATAGTTGTGCATTTTGAACAAACTTGATTTGAGGTAAAAATAAAGAGCCATCATTTATACTTATGTTGTCTGCGCGTGTATGTGTACATGTTCTGAAAAATGTTAAGGGACATATTTATGTATTCATTCACACATTCATTAAATTTTAGCACTTAGAGTCAATTGATTTTTGGCGAGTATAACCAATAGTTTGCATTATTAGAAAGCTATCAGATAAATTCCAGAATCAAGTTCACACAGGGAATTGGATGAAAAAATTGCAGACAGAGATAAAACCTACTTAATCATTACTTCAATTACACTTTTTATTCTGTGCATATGAGCAACGTAAAAATATTATCAGCATCATAACCTTATCTGTAGCCCAGAGTAGCTTGAAGCATTTACTGCTATTTTTCAAAGCAGAAAACATTTTCATTTTTAGCTGATTTTACAGACCATAGCATACAGACCAAAAGAGAAACAACACAAGGTAATCAAGGAATAAAAAGATGTCTACAAAAGGCAAATTAGCTTAATAGTAAATGAAATTAGCAAAATTGCTGTATAACTAAGTTAAAATAATTTCATCAAAGTTGGCAATACTTTTGAAGTTTTCTGGTGTTCTTACAGCAAGGAGAACACCTTGATTTTTGAACTGTCTTTGGGGGAAGTGGGAAAGATAGCATAATGAGATTCTTTGAAATAATTTCTTCCAATTTGCATTTCAGCCACTTCTTTTTTCCCCTCAGATGTACTGTAGCTAGAAATAAACCCTTCCTCATTTTACCAGCTAATGTTTTATGAACCAAATTTAATTAGGACAGCCATTTGTTGCTGATTGATTTATTCTTAGTGACCGTTTTTCTTTTTAGTATCTAATGTGTTTTATGTATTGTATTTTGTTTTTCGTATTGATGTTTATTGTGTTGGTCTCTCAACGTCATTTTATGAGAGAGGAGCAACCATATAAATTGAATTAAATCAATACATTTACATTTTTGCTTGTAATTACATAATTAAAAAACTTATTCAACAGTATTAAGAAGCATACTCTATGTTACACTATGTTAAAAAGCATAATAAATTATTAATTTTAGAATCGGATATAACATACTAATAGAGTAATTTACTATTTATCTACTTGAAAGGGGAGTTCCACTGAGATCACAAGGTTCATTCTCAATGATGTAAGCATCAGATTATAGTCTAATACAAATTTAAACCCTACTGGGAATTACAAACATTTGTTTGGATGATTGTTAGATCAATAGGGTTTAAGCCATTCCTCCTTTACTAAAGAGTAGCTCTTATATATAAATATTCTTGCAACCTGTTTGGGCATCATTAAAATATTCTGGAGGAACAAGATAGCTGCCAAAATTATAGTAAGTTTGGCTGCCCATGAAGTTTCATAGAAACAAGAATATATCCATGACTGCACTGAATATCAAACTATACTGTACTGGTTTGACTTGGTAATCAACACTGCAAGAAATTCAGAACTATTCAACATATATTCATCTGTTAAAATAAAAGGAAAGTATTCAAGAAAAATACTTTCATATATTTAACAATTTTAGCGGGCAAATATGGAAATAATTGAATATGTCTAAATGTTTGTAGTTCAATCAAAGAAAAATCAATCATTTGATATAATTCTTTTGTTAATCTTTTCAGTTGTGGGTAGTTCAGATACCATTTGCAATGTATGGAAACTAATCAAGGAGCAAACCAACCTAGAACTAAGGAAATTTTTTCTGACAGTTAGAACAATTAATCAATGGAACGACTTGCCTCCAGAAGTTGTAAATGCTCCAACACTGGAGGTTTTTAAGAAGAGATTGGACAACCATTTGTATGAAATGGTATAGTGAGCAGGGAGTTGGACTAGAAGACCTCCAAGGTCTTTTCCAACTCTGTTGCTCTGTTATTTTGTTATATTTTTATTTTGGTTTTGAGTCTACTTGTGGACTGGAATAAGATTTCAAAAAAGGCACTGGAAGGCATTAAAATAAATATAAAAATACCTTTAAGTTTATGTACTGGAATTAAAGTGAAAATGAATTTTCTATCAAGACTTTTATGTATTAAAGCAGCATTTCTTAAAGTATGGTTACCCCTCTGCAAAATCAAAATTATTTGCCAAATATTTGACATACTTGCAAACATTTCAAATAATGTCACTTTTCTCATTATAATTTTTATTTGTTAAAAGAAGAAATGTTTTATGAAAAATATTTTATTTATGTTAATACAATAAATACATCTATTACAAGTTTTACATTTAGGCAGGAAAAATCAAAGGTACAAGTACAGATTAGTTGAGACCTCGCTTAAAAACAGTAACTGTGAGAGGGAACTTGGAGTCCTAGTGGACGATCACTTGACTATGAGCCAGCAGTGTGCAGTAGCCGCCAAAAAAGCTAATACAATCCTGGGTTGTATAAACAGAGGCATAGAATCAAGATCATGTGAAGTAGTACCGCTTTATAAAACCCTAGTAAGACCACACCTGGAATACTGCAGCCAATTTTGGTTATCATATCACAAAAAAGACGTTGAGAGTTTGGAAAAAATTCAGAGAAGAGTAACTAAGATGATCAAAGGCCTGGAGACTAAAACATATGAAGAACGGCTACAGGACTTGGGTTTGGCTAGTCTATAAAGAAAACAAGAAATAGGGGAGACATGATAGCAGTATTCCAGTATTTGAGGGGCTGCCACAAAGAAGAGTTATTCACCAAAGCACCAGAGGGCAGGACAAGAAACAATGGTTGGAAACTGATCAAAGAGAGAAGCAACCTGGAATTAAGGAGAAACTTCCTGACAGTGAGGACAATTAACCAGTGGAACAGCTTGCCTCCAGAAATTGTGGGCGCTCCATCACTGGAGATTTTTAAGAAGAGGCTAGACAGTCACTTGTCTGAGACGATATAGGTTCTCCTGCTTGAGCAGGGGGTGGACTACTAGAAGACCTCCAAGATCCCTTCCAGCTCTATTCTATTCTAAGTGCAACAATTTTTATTTTGAATACAATAAATATTAATATATGTAAAACATACAAACAAAAGTTCTATTGGGGCCCTCCATAATTTTTAAATGTGGAAGAGGCTCTAAGAGCAAAAAGTTTAAGAAAATACTGTATTAAAGCAATGCTTTTTAAAATGCATTTGTTAACTTAAATGGAGTATTAGAATGAAATAGTATTGAATAACTCTCATCTCCAGAATTGTTTTTAGTACCCTTGCAATCTTGACAAGTTATTGGTTCTAATAATAATAGGCATTTGGTTGCTTTCCTGGCACTAAAATTGGTTAGATATATCTGGATCTTAATGTCTTAATCAGCAGAAAATGTAAATATTATTTCTTGTCATGCATCATTGACACTGTAGAGTAATGAATAAGTATTTTGGTAATAATTGTTTTTAAAATTTGGTAACGGAACTCTTAATCAAATATTATGTAACTATAATTTTATGATGTTTTCAATTTTTCAAAATAAATACACTACCTAGAAAGGCTGAATAGCAACACATAAGAGTTGAATGACGTGTTACACATGCAACTTGATTCTTATACCATTTCAACTGCTGAAACTCCAGAGGGAAATGGATGATATATAGTACAATTATTTTGATTGAATTTTATATTTATGATCCTTATTTTTGTTTTAATATTTTATGGTACATTTTAGTGGAATGTCTGTAAGCCATCTAGAACCACTTCTGGTAAAATGGGTGGCATACAAGTTTAATAAATAAATAAATAAATAAAACATTATATTAGAGTTGGAGTATCCTATTTTGTCCAATCAATGGATTCAGGCTTTAAGAAATGTTTGATATGGTTCTTATAACCTAAACGCTTAGTTAATTCAATAAAACAATTATCTTTAGGGATTACTGGACCAATGAGAGAATGTTTTAAAAAGGTTGACTCTCATCCTTTCTATTCTTCAGATATAATAAATTTGAAGGAACTTGGTACTTATATGGGCATTGCTACTTGCTTGGGCGTATTGATTAAACATTATTAGGCCGAACCATGTTCTTCAAAGATATTAATTTTGGGGTTAAAGATATTTATTTATTTCTAAAATCAGAAATCTTTCTGCTGAAGAACTTTGTATATATTAAGCTTATACTGTTACAAAAAAATGCTTGAATTCCAGATTCTAAATGTTGATTAGTGAAATTTGTCAACTTTCACTTGAATCGACTTTGTAATGAAAGTGCTGCACGAATGTACAATATAACTACAATACATTTAACTATAATACATGTTCAAAATAAATAACATTAAACATTAAAATATGTAATTTTAATAATTACCTTTTATGTTTTCCTTTTAGTTTTAAGTTTTATTTAGTTTCTGACATTTTTTTTCTATTTCCTAGGTAGTTTAGCATGTTTTTTTTTAACCTTTCTATCAATCCATTTTTATTATGGTCACAGACCAGCATTACAAATAAAAGCATTAAAAACAATAATAAAAAATAAAAATAAAAGGCAGGCAAAATAATATATTACGATTGGTGGTGGATTATCAGTGGGCAGTTAGAGTCTATTTAATACAGCATAAAGAATGTGGCCACATTCAAAGAAACTAATTTGCACTGATCTGATAACAGTAGTTGCACATAAAAGAGATCACTATTTCCCAGGTATTTTATTAGGTAAGGTGTTATATATTGAGTCTGTGAGTCCTTATAGAACAGGGATGTAAAACTGCCGGCCCGCGGGCTGGACACATCACACGGAAGCCACGCCCACCCCATTGCCGGCAATGGCAAGACAGTCCCAATACGTCACGCGACGTCACGAGTTTGACATGTCTGTTATAGAAAATGCAATATAGCAAGATGTGAGCTGTAGTTTCAATGGTTCCTTGTCCACAGAGGCACAGTCTAAGCTCATACGGTATTTTTTTGTATTGGCTCTCCAAAGCTGCTGTGGGACATATACTGCAGCACAGCAGCTAATAGCAATGGCACTTACATACACTTTTTACTGCTTTACAGCACTCTTTAAGTGGTTTACAGAGTCAGTATATTGCCCCCAACAATCTGGAGCCATTTTACCAATCTCGAAAAGATGGAATCAACCTCGAGCTGGTCAGGATAGAAATTCTAGCAGTGGGCAGTGTCAGCCTGCAATACTGCATTCTAACCACTGCACCACAACGGCTCCTAGGGTTAATGCCCTTTGGATTTTGGAAACAGTTATTCAATATAAATATCTCACTGCTTTAAAAGGGGAAGTTTGACTGCTCAAAAAAACATTGGGAAGAGCTCTTGGGAAGAGCAGCCTGATCTTGTTGGATTTCCAGATCTTCAGTACATTGTTTAATTGCATTAAGTACATTTACTTTTCCACTTTTTTTCTCTTCAGTAAATAACCGTTTAGGTTTGTGCTGTAAACTATGCAATATTTAAATGAGAGTAACATATTTATATTGCTATTTACAGGTAGTCCTTGAGTTACGAGTGTAATGGAGGGCTACACAAGTGTCCCCCAGCCTCAGATCTGGGCAGCAGCGGCCTGGAAAAGGCATCCGGAGGCTGGAACGGGCCGCGGGGGGGGGCATAGAAGTGTTCCCCGGCCTCAGATCTGGGTGGCAGCACCCTGGAAAAGGTCTCCAAAGCCCAGATGGGGCCGCAGTGGGGCACAGAAGCATTCCCCAGACTCAGATCTGGGTGGCAGCGGCCTGGAAAAGGCTTCCAGTGCCCCGATCCAGCCTCCGGAGGCACGTAGAAGTATCCCTCAGCTTTGGTTCCGTTCTCTGTTGCAGAGAACAGAGGCCTAAAGTACCATGAGATCACGCAAGATCAGTAGCGTGAGATCTCACCCCACTGATCTTGCATGATCCTGCGTTACTTTAGGCCTCCATTCTCTGCAAATGCACCGTAGGCCTGGAGCAGCCAAGAAAGCGAAGGATCTCGATCTTCGCAGGGTGAGTATTGAAGGCCTAGTGCCTAGGGAGGCCTGGGGCGGGGAGGGAATAACCAGGGTGATTGTTGCAGAGCCACTGCAGTTGCTCGTAAGGGCGAACAACTGCCGTAGTGCTGCAATATTCGTAATTTTGGGACTTACTTGTAAGCACTAGGGGGCGCTCATCACGTAACTTTGAACAAGCATTAAGTGAATGCTCGTAACTCGAGGATTACCTGTACTTTATATATGCTACAACAAAGTACTGAAATTTAAAAAAATGTCAGTTGTAATGTTTTTGAAAATAAGCCAAAGTTTTTGACTAGTATTCATTATTTAAAACTTTTAACACTTTTATTTTTTTTTTTAAAAAAAAAATATTTTCATAAAGTAAAATTATTTGTAGCAAAAACACTATTCCTTGGAGCTATGTATGTTGATCCATAAAACCTAAATATTTTTCCAATACGAGTAGGTCATGGAATAGATTCTTTTACATAATAGATAAAAATTATTGTAAGAAAACCCTTTAAGTAATAGAAACAATAACCAGGATAATTTTATAACAAGAAAAAAATATTCTTAGCAGATTTTGCCTAAGATGTACTTTGCATTTAATCATAATAAACACCTGTAATCACAAATAGTGAATAAACTATCAAAATTGATATGAATAGCAAGGCTTTTAAACACTGATATTTTCCATAGGCAACCAGAACAGTTTCTTTCACTGCCACAACAACAAACCTTTTTTGTTTAAAGTTGTCTTTGTATGGTGCAAATAAAGTTATCATAAAAGTTTCCAGAATAGTTCATTTCAGGAAATTATCTACCTGTCATGATTCCGACAGACAGAAATGAATAAAGGAGAACTCTCAGGCTTGAAATTTCCTCAAAGAACATGTTTATTAGTTACGAAGTATCAGCACGGTCAAAAGTGAAACCAAATCTGAATACACAAGTAACAATTGCTCAGTTACAAAGTTAAATGTCCCACCTACAAAACTATGCAAGCAACTACATTCCCCAATTTGGTGGGCTATTTATGCAACGGCCAGTCCCTAGTCTCGGGAGCAGCAAATGACCTTGATTCCCACAAGACAGAAAATTATTTTGACTAACGAAGCACCTGGGCAAATCTCTTCCCTCCATTCTATGTGGCAACCTAGAATGAGAAAAAAAAATGGCTGTAGCCATGCTCATTGTAGAGTTGACAGTGGGCCCCATTCAAAAGGAAAGAGTCTCCTGTATGGGAACCAAAAACCATGTTAAGTATTTCCTCGAGGCTTGTGAGGATATTTATCGTAAAACTTTTTTTATTAACCTGTCCGCTTTCACATTCATACATTTCACCCATGTAGCTTCTGATAGGTACTGTAACACGGCACTATAACTTTCCCTTGTACAACCTAGAATCAAGAATTCGTTTTATTTCATAATGTGTCTCCCCCTCTACCACTACTGGACCCGGCGGCTTCTTTGGAATAGGTCTTAAAGAGGATTCAGACACAGGTTTCAACAAACTACAATGAAACATAAGGTGGACTTTCCCCAACAGTCGTGGAAGTTTCAATTCCACTGTAACAGGGCTTATGATGGGAAAAGGACCAAGGAACTTTGGCCCCAATTTTCTGCTGGGTAACTTTAACCTTAAATATTTTGTTGAAAGATAAACCAATTGCCCAACATAAAAAGGTTTTTGAGGAGAGCGTCGTTTATCTGCCTGCTCCTTGTAAACCTTGGTAGCCTTGGTCAATGCTTTCTTCACATTCACCCAAACTCCCTGGAAAGACGTCACTCATTGATCCAAAGTCTGAGAGACAGGAGGCTCCTGGGGATACTCAGGCATAGGCACAAAATCCCGACCCGTTACTATTTCAAATGGGGTGAGTCCAGTGCTACTGTGCACAGTATTGTTGTAGGCTACCTCCGCGAAAGGCAGGAGGTCAGCCCAATTAGTCTGCTGGTAATTAACATAACATTTAAGGTACTGTTCCACCATTGCGTTAGCTTTTTCAGCAGCTCCATTTGTACTCAGATGAAAAGCCGACGAAAGCCCCTGAGTCGACCCAATCAGTTTAACGAACTCCCTCCAGAACATTGCAGTAAACTGGACCCCCCTGTCAGAAATAATCCGCTTCGGGGCTCCATGGAGCCGATATATGTGTTTCAAAAACATCTTGGTTAGCTTCTGGGCAGAGGGAAGCCCTAAGCAAGCAAAGAAATATGCTTGTTTGGAAAATAGATCAATTACAGTCCATATTATGGTGTTTCCATTGCTCTCAGACAACTCTACTATAAAGTCCATGGCTATCTCTTCCCAAGGCTGAGAAGGATCAGCCATTTGTTGTAGCAACTCTGGGGGCTTCCCAAGATGTCTTTTCATTGCAGCGCACATAGTACAGCTCCTCATATAACTCTCAACATCTCTTTTCATCCCTGGCCACCAGAATTGCCTCCGCACTAAATGCAACATTTTCAGGAACCCAAAATGACCCGCCTGCTTTGCATCATGACTCCGCTGAAGGGCTTGGAGTCTGAGGCCATCTGGGTGGTATAACTCAGAGCCTTTCCAGGCTAGTCCTCACCTAAGGGTTAAAATAGATTTGTCGTCTTTGAACCAGGTGTCAGTCTCTAATTGCTCCTTAAGTTCCTTCAGTAAGCGATCGTCAGGACCAGCATGTGGTCCTTGTGTTTGCGATCTAGTTGTTATTTGAGAAGCAGACTGTGGCAGAGGAATAATGGAGTTGATTACTTCCTCCCGGTGACTTTTGAACTAGGGCATTCTAGACAAGGCGTCAGCCAAAAAATTCTTACCCCCTGGGAAATACTTTTAAGATGAAGTTAAAATGGTTGAAGTATTGAGCCCACCGGACCTGTTTCGGGGATAATTTGCGGGGGGGTTTCAGAGCTTCCAAATGTTTATGATCAGTCCATACTTCAAAAGGTATCTGCCCCCCTTCCAAAAAATGACACCACGTTAGTAATGCCCATCACACCGCAAAAGCATCATTCTCCAAATGGCCCACCTCCTCTTCATGTCGGTTGGCTTCCGGGAAGTGTAAATGCAGGGTTGTAATTCCCCCTGGTGATTTTTTTGTAAGATAACAGCACCCACAGCCACGTCACTCGCATCGGCTTGAATGACGAATTGCTTTTCAGGATCAGGGTGCTTGAGAACAGGTTCGGCTGCAAAGAGTATTTTTAGTTTCTCAAATGCAGTTTGACATTCTAGGGATCAAGGCAATGGCTGACAAGATTGGGGTTTCTCCCCCCCCCCCATTTTCCCATTTTCAATACGTTGGTTATTGGCATGGCTATCTTTGTGAAAGAGGGGATAAATTGGCGGTAAAAGTTAGCCAACCCCAGAAAGCTTTGAAGTTGTTTACGGGTGTGAGGGGGTTGCCATTCCAATACAGCTTTCACTTTTGCAGGATCCATTTCTATCCCATCATTTGAAATTCGGTACCCTAGATCAGGGCTTTTCAACTTGTGGTACGTGTACCACTTGTGGTACATTAACAAGTGGCAGGTGGTACACAGACCTGCCTAGCCAAGTGTAGTGGGGGAGGGAAAGAGCCAGCACAGGCAAGGACTTACAGTGAGAGAGTCCTCTGGAGCTGCAGTGGCTGGGGAGAGACAAAGGGCCCAGGCTCAGTTCTGGCTCACCCTCCCCATGAGAAAGAGGGAGGAGATGGAGAGTGGAAGGATTCTTATGTGCTTTTGTGACTTTGAAGTTCTGGGATTTGTGCAATGTGGGCTTTGTGTTCTTAAGGAGTGTTTGGCAATTTCTATTTGGCTGATGGCTGATGTCTCATGTTAGCTTCTATTGCTCTGCTATTGTTAGCTGTAAGTTTTGCTGCAAGGGATTTTGAAGTATTTTTCTCCTGAATGGATTTTGCCTGTAGATTCTTTTACTTATGAATGGAGCCATTTGGGGAGGCTGCCTTAGCCGGCAGCCAATACTTACTACATTTTTTTTTCTTCCTTACTTTCCTTTCTAGCCAGTAGCTAATTCTTAAAGGGAAATGTGCCTTTTTAAGCTAGTTCACTCAGCAGTTTGTCTTTTCTGTTTCTGGAGGCTTTTCCTTGTTTGATGAATATATGGAAAGAAAAAATATGGGGGGGGGGTTTCAAATTCTTCCTTCAGAAGGAGGTGGGCATGAGAAAGAGGGAGGCAGGGAAGGAGGGAGGGAGGGAAGTCCTGCCTTAGCACTTGGCCACCAGCAGCCCTGCCATTGACTTTACTTGTCAAAAGGTTGCAAAAGGGGATCACATGACCCTGGGACACTGTGACCATCATAATATGAATCAGTTGCCAAGCATCCAAATATAAATCACATGACCCTGGGTATGCTGCAATGGTCATAAGTGTGAAAATGGTCATAAGTCATTTCAGTGCAATTGCAACTTTGAACAGGTTTTTTTTTTTGGTCATCAAGTTTTTGACACCTTGCTAGGTGGTACTCGAATATTGCCATATCCTAAAAGTGGTACAATCGGTGAAAAGGTTGAAAAGCCCTGCCCTAGATAATCAGGCCTGTCTGGTGAAACTCACATTTAGAAAGCTTTGCATACAGTTTAGCCTTCAGCAATTTCCTCAGCACTTCACAGACCAATTTAATATGTTCTTCCATAGTCTCAGTGTAAATGAGAATGTCATCAAGATAAACCAAAAACCCCTACAGATGATCATGGAGCACCTGGTTGATTAACTGCATAAATACAGCAGGAGCTCCTTGTAGTCCAAAAGGCATCACTTTAAATTGGAAGCTTCCCAGGGGGCAATTGAAGGCGGTTTTCCATTCGTCCCCTTCCTTAATCCGGACTTGGTAATAAGCCTCCCTTAAATCCAACTATAAAAACTTTCCCCTTTGCCAGGTGGGCTAATATGTCCTTCATTAAGGGGACGGGGTACATGTTCTCTAGGCTGACAGCGTTTAACCCTTTAAAATCCATGCATAATCTCAGCGACCCATCTTTCTTTTCTTTGAACAATACAGGGGCTGCTACATAAGATTTTGCTGGTTGGACGAAGCCCCGAGCCAGGTTCTTATCAATGTACTCTCTTAACTCCTTCATCTCTCTGGGCGTCATGGAATACATTTTTGGTTTCAGGAGCTTGGCCCCGGGTAAGATTTCGATAGCACAGTCCATAGCCCAGTGAGGGGGGAGGAAGTTGTATTCTTTCTCACTAAACACCTCGGCTAAATCGCGGTATTCGGTTGGGACAAGCTGGATTCCTGGCAGCTTCTCTACACCAGCCTTTAGTGCTTCAAGGTGTTCTTCCTGAGCCTCATTTATGGTATAGTCCATTGGTCGGCAACCCGCGGCTCCGGAGCCGCATGTGGCTCTTTGAGCCTTCTCCTGCGGCTCCAGTCCTCCTCCACCATTTGCAGAGAGAGAGACAGAGAGAGGCACTTGCGCTTCCCTTCTCTCTCTCTCTCTCTCTCTCTCTCTCTCTCTCTCTCTCTCTCTGTGTGTAAAAAAGAGAGTGGCTTCACACTGTTCTCTGACAAGCTGACAAGCTTGTTGGGTGGGGCTCCTGCCTTTGCTGCGTCTCCGCAGGAAGCAGTAGCTCTCTCCCTCTCCCTCTCTCTCTCTCACACACACACACTCACACTGAGTGGGGGAAGAGGACTGGCAGACCAAGAGCAGGAGAGAGCCAGCCCAATAAGAATGTGTGTCAGCTTGTCGGAGAACAGCGTCAGGCCAGCTGGCCAGGTGAGCAGAAGATCGGAGAGAGGGGGAGAGGAAGAGAAAGAGAGGGAGAGAGGGAAAGAGAGAGAGAGAGAGAGAGAACTCATGGACAGCAGCCTCTATTTCTTTTAATTAAACTCTTCAATCAAGCCCCCCCTCCGGCGCGCGCGAGGGTTTTGCGGCTCCCAGTGTTTTCTTTTCTGTGGGAAACGGGTCCAAGTGGCTCTTTGAGTGTTTAAGGTTGCCGACCCCTGGTATAGTCCTTTGTATCACTGGTGGTGGGGGGGGGGGGAAGGGACCTATCCCCAATCTTAAATTCCTCACACCATTCTCCCACCAGATGGTTGGGTGCCACTTGTCAAGGCAGGCCAGATCAAAAATTACAGCCTCAGTCATTTTTGGGACCACCACAAAATGAATTATTTCCCAGTGCCAGCCCATTTCCAATCGCACTGGTTCTGGCAGGTGCTCCATGAATAGGTTAGCATTCTGCAACTCAGGAGCCCCTTCATCATGGAGGTTGGTCACCCAGTCGGCCGCTTCCCCCTCCAAATTGGCTGCCACAGCATTCACCATCTGAGCATTATCCAGGTAGGCATAAGCGTAGCGATCTAGATGAGTCCACACTTGATTCAGGAAGAAGGATAGCTTCTTGGGGTCCCCATCGAAGGTGGGCTTGATGGGAGGTGGCTCAAATTGTGGCGGGGCCGCCTGCACTTGCTGCTGAGCTGCTTGTTGGTCCTGGAGACGTGGCCGAACCACTCTCCGGACTTCCCTTGGCTGGGCTCCTGGATTGGCAACTTGAGGCCACGGCAGTGGGCTTGATTGGGATACAGGACTTGACATCACAGCTGGCTGGTGAATAGGTGAGGCAGCACGGGCTCCCGCAGTCAGCCTGGGACTCCGGCAAGAGGGTGGAAGAGATGGGTAGCCCTTAGCATTCCCCCCCACAGCACACATCCCCTGGGCGACAGGAACCCTCTCTTTTACCTCCATCTGCCGAACGTCTCCTTCAGCTACTCGAGAGAGGGACTATGAACTGCAGACTGGAACTTTCAGTCTCTGGAGTCGTCCCCTCCAATCGATCCCTTTCCCTTCTGGTATGCCACAGACGAAAACCCCTGGGATGGCAGCAACAGGAGTTCCTCTTCAGCGGCAACAGGAGTCCTCCTGCGCTGAGGGGCAGCTTCGGCTTGATAGAGGTCCACTAGGATCATAATTCCTCCTTGCGGTACCAGCTTCCCAGGTTGGATCAACTGGAACTTTGGCCGAGCCCCTGCCAGTGACCCCTCCTCAGTGGATGGAGCGGCTGCTTGCGCTCCAACAGCTGGAGTTCCGTTGCGGCCAGCAACAGCTCCACTTTTTTCCTCCATCCTCAAATCTTTGTCGAGTCTTTACCACTCTCCCAAAGGATGGGTAGGTGGTAGGGGCCCAGCACCCCGAAAAAAACTAAAGTTTTAAGAGACTTGGTTTGATGTCACGGTTCCGACAGAGACGAATAAAGCAGAACTCCCGAGGCTTGAGAATTCCTCAAAGAACATGTTTATTAGTTACGAAGTATCGGCACGATCAAAAGTGAAACCAAGTCTGAATACACAAGTAATAATTGCTCAATTACAAAATTAAATGTCCCACCTACAAAACTATGCAAGCAACTACATTCCCCAATTTGGCGGGCTTTTTATGCAATGCCCAGTCCCTAGTCTCGGGAGCAGCAAATGACCTTGGTTCCCACGAGACAGAAGATTATTTTGACTAACGAAGCACCTGGGCAACCTCCCTCCCTCCATTCTATGTGGCAACCTAGAATGAGAAGAAAAAATGGCTTCAGCCGTGCTCATTGTAGAATTGACACTACCATTTGACTGCTATTGTTTTGGACTATAGACTGAAAGATGAGTTTGGGTTGGTCTAAGATAAACCATATATTGTACAAGCCTAATCCATTATTTCTGCTTTCTCTGCTCAAAAGAATATTTTTCAATGTTAATTTATGCCAAGGAAGAGCATGTTGAAATAACAAAAAGGTTATAAAAATAAAATGATCTGAGTTGCACTTTATTTTTCAGAGTTTGGATTAACATTATTACTCATTATTTCAGTGATACCTTGACTTAATGGACCTCAGATACAATGGATATTATTATACAGACTTCACCCCCTTTCTATGGTTTATGACTTGTCTTGTGTATCAAGATTTTACTGCATTATGATGATGATATAGTAGCTTGGTTCTAATATGCAATAGTGCCAAATATATTGGTTCTAGTATGTTCACAAGTTTAGGCAATTTACGACTATAGAAATTTACTACATGGTATTTGTGCTGGTGTTTTCAAAAAAAGCTCAGGAATGGAAAAAATAGAAACCACCAATGACAGTTTCAAATGAGAATATATGATTCTTTTATTACTCCAATACAATTGGCTTTTAAATTATTTCCAAGGCCAGTTCAACATAATTGCTTTTAAATCTTCGAGCAGTATAAAATCATAGTGTGTTCCAAAATATTATTTCATCTCCAGTTCTTTGGAATGATGCTGCTTCTCATTTAATCATCAATCAAAATATATGGAAAACATTTATTATCTTACAAATATTTTTTAAAGCCCATATAGAACAATATTGTTTCATCAATTCAATAAAGTTATTCAGTAGAGTAGAATTATTTTAGTTTCTCAACCTTGGCTACTTTAAGCTGTCTGGACTTCAAGTCCCAGAATTCCCCAGCCAATATGTTTAGCTGGGAATTCGGGAAGTTGAAGTCCAGACAGCTTAAAGTTGCCAAAGTTGAGAAAGACTGCAATAGAGCCTTTCCATCCGTAGAACCCATGATGGCGAACCTATGGCACGCGTGCCACAGGCGGCACGCAGAGCCGTCTCTGTTGGCACACATGCCATTGCTGGGCCGAGCTGTTCCCTCCTCCTCTCTACGCATGTGCAGCTCTCCACGCATGCGCAGTCTGGGAATAGGCGAGAGGCTATAAAAGGAGAAACTTTCGGCGGGAGCAGCATTTGCTGCAGACAGTGAGCGAGCGAGCACGAGCAGACAGTGAACAAGTGAGCGAGCACAAGCCGACAGTGTTAAGTTTCAGCGGCCGGCCACGCAGGGGAGGAGGACGAGGAGCGGCAGCAATGGCGGCAGCGGCGAAAGGCGCAGAGGGCGGAGGGCGGCCTACCTGCTTAAGCTGCCTACCTGCTTAAGCTGCCTTGCCTTGGCCTTGTGGGGGATGGCAGCAGCAATGGCAGCGGAGGCGGCCCAGGCAGGTTCTGGTAAGCCAGGCAGGGCCAAGGAGCGAGCCAGCCAGCGAGCGAGAGCAGGGTTGGGTGGGGGGTTTGGGATCTGGCCCCTTTTACCTCGTCCAGGGGCCGGGGAGAAGTTGCCTGCTCAGCTTCGTGCGCGGTGGAGGCGGCGGCGGCCCGGGCAGGCTCTGGTAAGCCAGGGAGGGCCGAGGAGCCAGCCAGCCAGCGAGAGCAGGGTTGGGTGGGGGGATCGGGATCTGGCCCCTTTTACCTCATCCAGGGGCCGGGGAGAAGTTGCCTGCTCAGCCTTGTGTGCGGCAATGGTGGCGGAGGCATCCAGGGGTCAGGGAGAAGTTGCCTGCTCAGCCTCGTGCGCGGCGGAGGCGGCCCGGGCAGACTCTGATTAAGCCAGGCAGGGACGAGCGCTTCCCCACCTGCATCCGGGATGCCATCTCGCAGATGCTGAAAGGCTACGACTGGAGCCTGATGCCCATGCCGGTGCGGGGCCATGGGACGCTGAAGGCCAAGCCGCATGTCAAGCGGCCCATGAACGCCTTCAAGGTCTGGGCACAGGCGGCGTGCAGGAAGCTGGCTGACCAGTACCCGTACCTGCACAACGCCGAGCTCAGCAAGACGCTGGGCAAGCTCTGGCGGTGAGTGGGCCGCCTTGAAAACCGATTCGACTTTCATCAGTTTCTGTCTGCAGGCAATTCCTGTCCTGTTGGGTGTCGGTTTGATGAAGGAGGGGAGCTGCGCGTTGGAAGGGCTGAAAAATTAGGAGCTCCCTAATTTTAAATGGACAGCCATGTTCAGGAGGGATCAGACTGGAACGGGGTGATGTAGTCCCAAACATACATGTGTATGCAAAACCTGGCTCTCATGGAGGTGTTTCCAAACATTGGCTTACAACAGGGATCTTCAAACTTGGCCCTTTTATGACTTGTGGACTTCAACTCCCAGAATTCCTCAGCCAGTATTCCTCCCTTCCTTTGAAACAAACAACCCCCCCCAATCCTCCCATTCCTGCCTTCTGAATTAAAACGAGAGAAAGCCAAGTTTTTTCTTTTGTGGTCTTTACATATTTAAACTGCAGCTAGAAGGAAGTGGGGAAGAAAACCATCGCGAGACACTCTTCTGTTTTAACTTTTTTTCCTTGTTGCTTTTGGGAGTTTTCATCCTGCTTTCGTGAGAGGGCAGCGTTTGGGAGGGGGTGTAGCTGCCCCCTTTCCCCCCAAGCCATCAGCTGAGCAAGACGACTGCCTGCTCGCGCTCTTCCCCCTGTCCGAGGCTTTCGTTGTCGAGAGCATTTCTGTTGAGGATTGGCTGGGGGGGGGGCTGTTTGGTTTTTATTCCCCTCCCATCTGCTGGGTGGTTGCAGCAGGTTTCGGTCTCTTCTGTCGTGCTTTGAGGTTACCCACGAAGCACGTTTGTTTTGGGGGGGGGATCCCCACTCCGGTTGCTAAACTTGCTTAAACCCTCTTCCACCTCCTCCTCCTCACCGGAGCCCCCCTTTGTCTGCAACCAGCCCCTGCCCCTGCTTCACCTTGCCTTGCCCCACGGCAATGGCACCCCTGCCCTGCCCCCTCCCTCGCCTCGCCTCATTCTGCAGGACGATCCTCCTGCCCACTGCCCCACCCGCCAGAGAACCCCTGGATCTCCCCCAACCCTGCCCGGCCCCCACAGGCATCCCTCCCCAGGAGCAGCATTGAGTTGGCCATGCCCACCCTGGCCACGCCCACCCACACTGCCATGACTACCCTAGCCACGCCCACCCAATGACCACGCCCACCCAGTGGGCCATGCCCACTTGGCACCCGGCGATGCATAAGTGGGTTTTGGATTGCAGTTTGGGCACTCGGTCTCTAAAAGGTTCGCCATCACTGCATAGAACCTTCTGATGTTATGATTCAGAATGATATTGTATTATTTTACTGTGTTTTTATGATTTTGTTACATTTCGTTATGAGGTTCCTATAAATCCTATTAGCAGTTTTGTAAATTTCTTTATGCCAGTTGGAAGTATAGTATCTATATCTTATCAAAGTAGGAAAAAAACAGTTAAGCTATACTGGGGATAAATAATACTGTCAAACAAATCAATTAACATAATATTTATTTTAATCTATTTTAGATGATTTTGTTACCTCCAATAATTTTGTGTTTGAGAAATACATTATATTGTTAAAAGAACAGTAATTACCTGACTCCTGGAGGTAACGATAAACCAAGAAATTCACTTCATCGCTGGTTATGCTCATCTTAGCCCCACCTCAATACAATGAGGCTTGCAAGAAGTGTGATCCACGCTCTGTTCAAAGAGGAATAATCAGAAATATATCTTTTGATTCCAATTATTTAATTTTAACTTTAATTTAGAATTTTAAATTTTTTAAAGGTAAATGAGCTGTTATTCTGAGTTACAGCTGCATTTAATTGAAATAAACATGAATTCAAGTAATTATTTAATTGATTGAAAGGTTTAATTGTTGGGTAAAATATGTGTAGCAATAATAAGTTGACCATTTTGAATGAGATTTTCATCATTTATTTTGAAACTATTCACAAATTTACATGGTTGTCTCTGTAAAATGAACCCATATACCAGAAAAGAACCAAATATTGCAAGATAACAGTCAGTTTAAAAAGATCCATCTAGAACAATATGGTTGGTGATTCTGCAGCTTATAATTTTTTTAAAAAAATTACATTACAAATAAAATATAATTTTTAACTATGACTATGAATCAAAAGTATATCAAATGGCCTTTAAAATACAATATATAGTCCAATTGTTCCAATGTCTATGTTGCACTTTGACCATTCTCATCACCAAGTTACACCACAATGTTAGACAACAGAATGGATTCTTTACAAATTCACTACATATATGTGCATATATGTCTCTCCATTTTGCACTTCGGAAAACATTTATTCATTCAAACAGTTCAGCAATTCCTTCTGCTTAAAGTGACACCTGCTACTTTAAGTTATACCAGGGGTAGGCAACCTGGGCTCTTTTATGACTCGTGGACTTCAACTCCCAGAATTCCTGAGCCAGCCATGCTGAGGGGAAAGGGAGAGGTTTCCAAGCTGAGCCATGCTGGCTCAGGAATTCTGGGAGTTGAAGTCCACGAGTCATAAAAGAGCCAAGGTTGCCTACCTCTGAGCTATACTAATCTACAGGTTTCCTTGAAGCTAAAGGTCAGACATTAGTCTAGCAGATGTCTGTGCATTATTTATGTGAACTTTTCTTTGGAACTATTTGGTACTTTTATTTCATCCATACAGATTGATTTCCCCCTGCAGTTTTACAATCATGGTAAATTAGAACTCTTCTTCCTAGGTATTAATTATACTTACTGCAGATATGCAGATGATACTACTCTAATGGCAGAAAGTGAAGAGGAACTAAAGAGCCTCTTGATGCGGGTGAAGAAGGAGAGTGTAAAAGTTGGCTTGAAACTTAACATTAAGAAAACCAAGATCATGGCATCTGGTCCTCTCAATTCCTGGCAAATAAATGGGGAAGAAATGGAGGTAGTGACAGATTTTATCTTCCTGGGCTCCAAGATCACCATAGATGGGGACTGCAGCCAAGAAATTAAAAGACGCTTGCTCCTGGGGAGGAAAGCTATGGCAAATTTAGACAGCATACTAAAAAGCAGAGCCATCACCCTGCCAACAAAAATATGTATAGTCAAGGCCATGGTTTTCCCAGTTGCAATGTATGGCTGTGAAAGTTGGACCATAAGAAAGGCTGAGCGCCAAAGAATTGAGGCCTTTGAACTATGGTGCTGGAGAAGACTCCTGCGAGTCCCTTGGACTGCAAGACGATCAAACCGGTTAGTCCTAGAGGAGATCAACTCTGACTGCTCCTTAGAAGGCCAGATCCTGAAGTTGAAACTCAAGTACTTTGGCCACCTAATGAGAAAGAAGGACTCACTGGAGAAGAGCCTAATGCTGGGAAAGATTGAGGGCAATAGAAGAAGGGGACGACAGAGAATGTGGTGGCTGGGTGGAGTCACTGAAGCAGTAGGCGTGAGCTTAAATGGACTCCAGAAGATGGTAGAGGACAGGAAGGCCTGGAGGAACGTTGTCCATGGGGTCGCGATGGGTCGGACACGATTTCGCAACTAACAACAACAACTGCAGTAATTTGTACTTTGCACAAGAGAAATAGTAATTTGCTTTTATTTCATTCTATTGTATTTCCTAACAGAAAAATATTTCTGTTATTTCTGTTATTTTCAGTAAAAGTTTCTTTGGAAAGGACATGGATTACTTTATAATTAAAAATGATTAAAAAGTCTATGTAGAATATCCAATTGTAGAGAAATCTATAATATAGAAAGACATAAATGCATTCAGTGGCAACACTGCTAAAAATTGGTACATTATCTCTTTTAAGTGTTCTTAAAGCTTAGTCCACAACCATAGGTTTGTTTGTTCTAAATAAACTCTATCAGAATAATATAAGAAAATGACATTTTTAGTTCTGACAGCAGATATATCAATGACACTAGGAATAATAATTATGTTACAGTATCAATATCACACAACTACAGGTAATCCCTGAGTTAAGAACATTCCCTTAGCGCAGGGCTTTTCAACCGGTGGTACGCGTACCACCTGTGGTACATTAGCACATGGCAGGTGGTATGCGGCCCTGCCCAGTCAAGTGTAGTGGGGGAGGGAACGAGTCAGCTCAGCGCAGGACTTACAGTGAGAGAGTCCTCCGGAGTGGCAGAGTGGCTGGGGCGAGGTAAAGGCCCCAGGCTCACTTCTGGCTCACCTGGATGAGAAAGGAGGAGGAGGGGGGGTGGAGACAGGAGAGGCTATAAAAGGAGGCAGTTTGGGCGGGAGAGAGAGAGAGAGAAAAAGAGACAGCCTTGGGAGGAGGCGAAGTCAGCTCTAGCTGCACTGAAGGGAAAGGAGGAGGAGGGTGGGGGGAGAGGAGAGGAGATCAAGCAGGCCAGCCATGAGCTGATCTACAACTGCTGTGGCAGCCACCTGTGCTGGCAGCAGCAAACAGGCAAGAAATGCAGTGGGGGAGGGGTCGCCCTCCACGAGGAATGAAAAAAGGCAGCAATGAAGAAAGGCAGCATCGGCTGGAGGTGAGGCACGGAGGAGGGAGGGAGATGGAGAGTGGAAGGATTCTTATGTGCTTTTGTGACTTTGAAGTTCTGGGATTTGTGCAATGTGGGCTTTGTGTTCTTAAGGAGTGTTTGGCAATTTCTATTTGGCTGATGGCTGATGTCTCATGTTAGCTTCTATTGCTCTGCTATTGTTAGCTATAAGTTTTGCTGCAAGGGATTTTGAAGTATTTTTCTCCTGAATGGATTTTGCCTGTAGCATTCCTTTACTTATGAATGAAGCCATTTGGGGAGGCTGCCTTAGCCGGCAGCCAGTACTTACTACATTTTTTTTCTTCCTTAAGTGCCGGCTGCCGGCTCCTTAACTTTCCTTTCTAGCTAGTAGCTAATTCTTAAAGGGGAATGTGCCTTTTTAAGCTAGTTCCCTCAATGGCTTCTCTTTTCTGTCTCTGGAGGCTTTTCCTTGTTTGACGAATATATGGAAGAGGGAAAATATGGGGGGCGGTTTCAAATTCTTCCTTCAGAAGGAGATGGGAATGAGAAAGAGGGAGGCAGGGAGGGAAGGAAGTCCCGCCTTAGCACTTGGCCACAAGCAGCCCTGCCATTGACTTTGCTTGTCAAAAGGTTGCAAAAGGGATCACATGACCCTGGGACATTGTGACCATCATAAATATGAATCAGTTGCCAAGCATCCAAATATAAATCACATGACCCTGGGCACGCTGCAATGGTCATAAGTGTGAAAAATGGTCATAAGTCATTTCAGTGCAATTGCAACTTTGAACAGTTTTTTTGGGGGGGGTCATCAAGTTTTTGACACCTTGCTAGGTGGTACTCGAATATGGCCATATCCTAAAAGTGGTACAGTCGGTGAAAAGGTTGGAAAGCCCTGCCTTAGCGAACGTTTGAAATTATGTGATAAGCACCCCCTAGTGTTTACGAACAAGTCCCAAAATTATGAATGTTGCAGCACCGTGGCAGTCGTTCACCCTTACGAATGACTGCAGAGGCACTGCAACATTCACCCTGGCTATTCCCTCCCCCCGTCAGGTCTCCATAGGCACTAGGCCTGTAGATACTCACCTTGCGAAGATCTAGAGAGGCTTCAGTTTCTTGGCCTGTTTTGGTGTTTCAGGTCTTCAGTGCATTTGCAGAGAATGGAGGCCTAAAGTACCGCAAGATTACATGATATCAGTAGTGCGAGATCTTATGCTACTGATCTCACGTGATTTCACAGTACTTAAGGACACTATTCTCTGCACACGGAGGCCTGAACAAGATCTGCAGCAAAAGGCTTTGCAAACGGAGGGAAGGCCTAAAACATCAAAACTTTCTCTCTGTTTGCAAAGCCTTTTGCTATCTTTACAAAAGGCCTCTGCCCCCGAGAACGGAGCCCCAGGTTAGAATAGAATAGAGCTGAAAGAGACCTTGGAGGTCTTCTAGTCCAGCCCCCTGCTCAAGCAGGAGAACTTACAGTATATAATCTCAGACAGGTGAATGTCTAGTCTCTTCTTAAAAATCTCCAGTGATGGAGCGCCAGTGATGCACACGTCGCCCCCGGCCTCCATTTTTGCCAGCAGAGGCCTTCAGGCAAGGCCTATGCCACTGAGAATAGAGCCCAGGATTCACACGCGCATGGAGCTTTGGCCTCCATTTTTGCTGGTAGAGGCCTTCAGGAAAGGCCTATTCCACTGAGAATGGAGTCTCGGAGTGATGTACGCATCACCACAGCCTCTGTTTTCACCGGCAGAAGCCTTCAGGAAAGGCCTCTGCCGGCGAAAACAGAGGCCATGGATGATGCGCGCCTCAACCCGGGGCTCCATTTTCAGTGGCAGAGGCCTCGAGGAGGCCTTTGCTGCCAAGAACAGAGGCCCGGAACAATGCATACTCCCTCTGGGGGCTCCATTTTCACAAGCAGAGGCCTCGAGGAGGCCTTTGCTGCCGAGAACAGAGGACCGGAGCGACCGCACGCTCCCTCCAGGGGCTCTGTTTTCACCAGCAGAGGCCTCAAGCCCTATGGGGCTCTTTGATGCAGCGCCCCATAGGCGTATAAACACTTTTCGGCCAGAGGCTGAAAGCTTCTGGAGGCCATTTCATGCGACTTCAGGCACCTATCTGCTTTTGCAGAGAATGGGTGCCTGACTTCCCCGCGAGATCAAGGCATCCAGAAGCTTCCAGTCTCTGCACAAAAAGTATTTGCATACTAACGGGAGGCTTGAAGCAATGTGATTTCACTGTCCCACATCTCTCTTCAGCATGCAAACGCTTTTCTGTGCTGAGCCTGGAAGCCTTTGGAGGAAACTCACTGATGCTGCCTGCCGTTCCAGAAATCAGAGAAGCCGAGCAGGGCGTGCTTGCCTGCTCTCCCTGGGAGCAGACAAAGAAATAGAGAGGCTGTAGAGGAGACAGATCTTCACAAGGCCTGGCAGGATGGGGGTGGGGGCAATTGTGGGGACCCAGGGGAAGGAGAATGAGGTATCTCAGTCAGGGGAGGCCTTGGGTGGTCTGAAGCAGGTGGACTGGTCCATCACTAGGCCCCCATGGCCTTCCCCACCCTGAGATACCTCATGGCACTTAACAAGCTGGGCATTTGATTAGTACATGCGTGGGTGGAAGCAGGGAATGATTGCCTTCAAAGTATGATATTCACTCCTACGAGTCCTCGAGTTACAAATGGAATGGGCAGGCTCTATTACGTTCGTAACTCGAGGACTACCTGTATATCACAGCAAAACAGACATTTAATTGGAAAGAACTTACAATGAAGCATTTGTAAGTCTAATAAACAATACCAATTAACATATCAATTATATCTTCGTATTTATTATCTCCATGTCCAAAATACCCATTTTCTGCTGTTGGTGCTGTTTTCTACTATTACACTACTATTGCTACTGATGCCAACCAATACAACTGAAGGTAACAGAAAAAGTTGCTAAGATTGATGTTGGCCTATCTTTGGAACAATATTCAGTATCAATGTATGGGAGAGTGAGGCACAAATAGGCACAAAAATATACACTAGGGCTTGAAAAAATATTTTAGACACAGGTACCTTTCAATGTACTGTTTAAACTCTAACTTATCTCAACATTTTCAGGATTCCTAAAACATCTTTGTTTTTTCTTTGAGAGTTTTCTTTCTCTGACTGCTTTTCTGAACCATCACCATAGAATCTCTCTGCATTATCTTCACTGCTCTGTTTACTGCTTTACAATGATTATATCAATGTTGCATTGACACTCTTTGATGCCCCCAATAAGTTTCCAATACCTATCAGTGATCTCTTTCTATTTAAGAAGATCATTTTTATCAGATTGCCAAAAAAGCAGGGATGAAGAAAGACAGTTGTTTTAAAACTTTACAGGAAGTATGGATAATCTGTATTGGCTGAAATGACATAAAATATCTGAAAACTCCATAATCATATCAGTTCAAACTTCTTAGGCTGATGAAAACTCTCAAACAACTCTTGAAGCTGCCTTCATTCACAGTTATCCTCTTCCCTCACACCTTTTGTCAACCATACTGAATTAAAAGGCTTACGGCAGAGGTCCCCAACCTTTTGGGTACCAGGGACCGGTTCCATGGAGAAAGATTTTTCCATGGACCGGAGAGGGCGTGCTTTTGTGTGCTGCCTGCATCCCACGGATAGAGCTTTGCTTGTTTGTGCAGACCGGTTGTTGGCATGCTGCAGCCTGGTACCGGTCCATGGACTGGGGGTTGGGGACCCCTGGCTTACAGGGTTATAAAAAGGGAGGTTTTTTTAAACTGTATACTAAACTTTAAAACAAGTTTTATAAAATCAAAGTGTTCTTTTATGTGATGTTCTTCAAAACCAATAAATAGGTTTTTAGAAAACAAATCTAAAAATAATTTAAAAGATAAGCAACAGATGTCTAATTTATAAATAAAGCATAAGATTCAATTGTATTGGCATTTCAAGTCACTGTTTTACAAATAAACAAACTGAGCATCAACTACTGTGCAAAGACATTGCTGTAGTTGACAACACTCCTGAATGTGGCTGAAACCAGATTAATATGCAGTTGAATAACAATTAAGAAAATAAAATTAAAATACAACAAAACATAAGGTTTATTTTAAAGCTAAATAATAATAAATTTAGTGACCAGTAACTGAAATTCCAGGTTTGTGACTCTCCTACATATTCACTTGATGCAGTAAAATTGCTTGGTGCTGCCCCAGCACAGGCTGAGCAGGAGGACCTTATGTCAGGAACTCTCCCTCAGTGTGAGCTAGAACATTGCCAAGCAACCTTCCTCCTGCAATTAAACACAGGAAGCAAGCTTGGAGTTTTCCTGGACAGCACTGTAGCCAGCCAGCCTTGCACTGTTAACTGACTGGCTTTAAACCCCAAAGCTTCCAATGCACAAAGGAGCCCTTCCCCCACAAAACAGGTTGAATTAATTTCTCTACTCCTTTCAAAAAGGCTGAATTTTCCTCCCTCCAAAAGAAGTTGCATTCATTTCTCCCTCCAAGAGTTTCAAATAAGTTAAATTTCAGGCTGCAGAAGATTCATGATCAATGTTAACTTTCTAAAAATTTCAGGTTTAGAATAATAATTCAAGCTTAAATAAATCAGAATATAATACATCGAAGGAAGGAAGGAAGGAAGGAAGGAAGGAAGGAAGGAAGGAAGGAAGGAAGGAAGGAAGGAAGGAAGGAAGGAAGGAGAAAAAAATGAAATAGGCAATCTAAATGGTCTTTTGTATAATGCTTCCTTTTTCCTTTTATTTTAATTATTTTTCATCACATAAAATTCCCCTGCCAAAAAAAAGAAATAAAAAATTCCTACTTCTGAGATGTAAGAACTTTGGTTAATCTTTCTGAAATATGAAATACCGTGATATTAATATATTAGCCTATGCAATCAAGGTGTAGAAAAACAGCACCCCCCAAGAAAGAAATATTTTGGGGAATATTAAAAAGTCAGAATATTATATTTCCCCAAAGGATCTTAAAGGTAGAAAAGCAGGCCGTTTTCTTAATAGCCCCAGGCAGAGGCCAGGTCTGTAGAAATGCAGATTTGATAATCCTATTCAGAAAAGTTGGGGCCAGGAAGCTTGGAGCTGATGAGATTAGAAAGACAAAGACCCCTAAAATCTACATACCCCACCCAAACTCTAAAGACATGACCTTTAGGACATAATAGAATTAACCCACCAATACCAAAAAGGACACATTCAAAAGCTCAGGTCAAAGTTCATGCCACAGGAACAGGAAACAACTCCAAACATAAAAGCCCAAGAAGGTATAAAAACCCAGCAACATGAGGTCAGTTTTCCCAGAGTCACATTTCTGTCTGGCTCTGCTCTTCAATAAACCAAAACCTTCTTTCTAAAGCAGTCTCCATTTTGCTTATTCCCAGCTTGGACTGGACCCTGATGAAGATTTTTCTTTCTACAATTTGGCATCCAGGATGGGACTTCAAGCTAACCTCACCAATGGACTGGGACTGGTAAGCCCCATCTTGCCGGCAGCAGACCCCTTGTGTCTGTGGATGGGTTTCCCAGACCCTGCCTATTTGGAACGAGGGTAGTAAAGGGAATTTTGAGTTTGAGCTCAAGGGCTGCTTTGGAAAGAAGGTGAATACCTCTAAATTTTAACTCTAAAAACCCAGGAGACGAAAAGCGTGTGTGTGTGTGTGTGTGTGTGTGTGTGTGTACGTGTGTAGGTGGAATCTCTCTCTGCCACAGCTGGATCCTGCCCCCCTCTGTGCAACAGATCCGCAAAAAGGATCTGTTCAAGTGAAAGACTCTGGAAAGCATGGGGGTTTGGCCAGAGTGCAGGACCTTTTGAGAAAGAGAATAAGTGCGTGGGAAATGAGTGCAAAGGACAGAAAGGGTTTCACTCCTCGGCAACTGGCTAAGTATCACTGAACAGACCCCTATTCTGAAAGGAGGTACCCGTACTCTGAAATCACAGCAGACAGAGTCCTCCCAGGCCATTTGCCTGAAAAACTGAGGGGTTACCACAGGTTGGAAGGTACGTTCACCTGTTGGGGCGGTGTATTCTGCAGGTGGTGTATTCCGCAGGTTGCGAGAGACTCAAGTAAAAAAGGGGGAAAGGGGGGGCCTTGGAGTTTCATTGCGGACGGTAGGAAGAGCAACCTAGGAAATGGGAAGCTCAAAGGATCCCACCGAATTCTCCCCTAGGGAGACTGATAGAGCCTGGGGTCGGGACAAATTGCCCGTCCAGGCAGGAATGGGGAAGAAGCGCGGGTGCAAACTATGTGAGAAGTGGACTCGGCTCAGGGATGAAGCAGGAAAAACCAATTTGGCTAAATAAAGGTACTTAAAAGAAAAGGGAATATATATATAGGAACAGTTTTTTTCTCTCTCTCTTTCTATGCAACCACATGATATGTTTAAGATTTGTGCCTTCTCTAATTTGAGTTGACTGAGATTTATAGTGGGAATGACCAGGGTGTGAAAACTGAGTGTTCTGTTTTCCTCTCCTTTACTCTTTGTCTTTGTGTGTGTGTGTGTCAAGGTCTTTGTGTGACCTCGAGGTAAATGTTAACTGTTCGGTGTCTCTAATCCCTAGAGACTTGAATTTTAAAATTCTGCTAGAAATTCTGCTTAAAATAAGCCAGAAAAAAAACCCTCACCCTGTTTGTCTGGCCAGCAGGTGTTCTTTTTTTCTTTCTCTCTGTGTGCTTTTAAGAAACAGCCCAAACTTATCAGGAGGGAAACTTTTAAGCTCATTTAGAGAAAAAGTTTTATATGTGCATTTTCTGTATGTTGTAAATGGATTTTATCTGTCTATCCTTCTCCTGAAACATGAGGTGTGTCCACCCACAGGAGCCTCATGAGCTCAAGTTTGCTTGTGTAGGGAAATAATTTTATTAAGTTACTTTTCTTATTCTATCAGTAATCAGTAAAACTATTATGGAACTAATCCGGAACATATAAATATTTTTCAATCTCTAAAATAATGTGGTCTATTTTAAAATAAATGTTAAAGGTAGATTCTCCATGCCCTCACAAACTGTACACAAAAAAAATACTAGACTTATAAAATTATTTGGAGCTTTCAGCATTCTCAAGCTGCTCAGCTTCTCTTTTCTCCTCATCTGTGGTGTCCCCATTTTGTCTGTTTGTCTATTTCTTTAACAACTGCAGTATCAATGTCTTTTCAAACTCTGCCTGCAAGCTATCCCCCTCCCATTTCGCTTCTCAATTTCTTATCCTCTGTTCTCCATTCCTCATGTCTGATCAGCAAGGCCTCTCCTGGGAGTCACCCAGAAAGGGGGGAGGGGATCCTGTTCTCATATCTTTCAGGCCTGCATAGATGACTCAGCAACCTTTGAAAGCAGAGCACACTGACCCAGATGCTGCCCCCAGAGGAGACCCTTCATCCATTTGAGCCAGGAAATTGGGGTTTGAATCCAGCCATCCACTAGAAAGTCACCATGCAACCAGAGTGGAACAGATCTTCCCAAGTCCTACATCAGATGCCTGTGAAAGCTGCAGAGGAAGGAAGGAACCATTGGCCCCCATGTGAAGCCTCAGAAGACAACTGGGAAAACTATGGGGGGGGGGAGGGCAGAAACTCATTGTAAGGTTTTCTTTCTTGCCCCATTTGTGTTGTAATTAAGCAGTTGAATGGATTCATGGAGGGATGGCATTTGGGAATGATTGACATGGCAAGTACTGAACACCTTGGACTTCTGTCTGGTGGGAGGGAAAATTTGTCTAGGACGTTTGTGTTGCCTGTTTTGTAGAAGTAGCTGCACACACACACACCATTCAGAATCACACTGAAGCTATCCCCTTCACCTACCTCCATGTAAAATTCCCCAGGCTGATTCTTGCTCTGTGGCACTAAGGCCTTCGCATGCATATCTTCCTGCAAATTCCAAGGGAACCAGGCACCCTCAGGCAATTTGCAATTCATATGCCCTTACTGAGGAGGTAGCAGGAAAGAGATTTCCAAACCCAAGCCTTGAATATGTTGCACTCGTGGACTCATAGTGGGAGTCCTAGGGCTCACTGTGTGCAATTAAATAGCCTAGCTTGCACACTGGCTAACCTCAGTTGGACATCACAAACTCTGGATGCACTAAACCAGTGGTGGCGAACCTATGGCACGGGTGCCAGAGGCGGCACTCAGAGCCCTCTCTGTGGGCACGCGCCATCGCCCCAGTCCTAGGCCTTCAGCTGGGTTTTATAAAACCTTTTCGCTTTAGGCCTCCGCCGTGTGCAAAAAAAAAAAAAAGGTTCAGTCAATTTCAACTTCTCGCGGGAAAAAAAAGATCTTGCAAAGTTGGAATTGATTGATTGAACTTTTTAGTCCCACCCAGTCCATCGTTACCACCACAGCCACGCCCACCCAATGGGCCACGCCCACCCAATGGGCCACGCCCACCCAATGGGCCACGCCCACCCAATGGGCCACATCCACCCGGCACTCGACGATGCATAAGTGGGTTTTGGGTTGCAGTTTGGGCACTCGGTCTCTAAAAGGTTCGCCATCACTGCACTAAACTAAGAGCTAAGGCAGGGAACAACCCTTGAAAATGGGGAGCCAGTGGTTATGTACTGAGGATAAACATGGCTGTGAAGAATTTTGGGAGGCATGTGCTTCAAAAAACCTGACTGGAAAGCTCACAGAAAGTGACTCCAACATTTGAAAATAATTGGCAAAGAATATTGGACACGATAATTTCTTTTCCACCTAACAGAACTTTTGCCCTGACTTTTAGACTTTATGGGTTGGAAGGCTTCCCCTTTTGGGAGCCACTGCAGGGATCTTTTTCTGCTGCCTCTATTAGTGCTTTTCCCTTTTTGCATTAACAGTTTAAAAGCTTGTTTACCAAGTCTCCCTGGCCAGATCAATATTTTAATCTTGTGCTAGTAAAAGTGTGTCATCCACACTTATATAGCACAAAGGGGGAATTGTAGAAAGACAGCACCCCCCCCCCCGAGAAAGAAATATTTTGGGGAGTATTAAAAAGTCAGAATATTATATTTCCCCAAAGGATCTTAAAGGCAGAAAAGCAGGCCCAGTTTTCTTAATAGCCCCAGGCAGAGGCCAGGTCTGTAGAAATGCAGATTTGATAATCCTATTCAAAAAGGTTGGGGCCAGAAAGCTTGGACCTGATGAGATTAGAAAGACAAAGACCCCTAAAATCTACATACCCCACCCAAACTCTAAAGACATCACCTTTAGGACATAATAGGATTAACCCACCAATACCAAAAAGGACACACTCAAAAAGCTCAGGTCAAAGTTCATGCCACAGGAACAGGAAACAACTCCAAACATAAAAGCCCAAGAAGATATAAAAACCCACCACTCCCAGCAACATGAGGTCAGCTTTCCCAGAGTCACATTTCTGTCTGGCTCTGCTCTTCAATAAACCAAAACCTTCTTTCTAAAGCAGTCTCCATTTTGCTTATTCCTGGCTTGGACTGGACCCTGATGAAGGAAAGGTGTGAAAACAGTTGGATCACACTACTGAAGTTAAAAGAAAAGTTAGTAACAGTAACAATATATATTTTGTTTTAATTATGTTCCAACACTGGAAAAAAATAAGGAAGAGTCAACTATCCACTTTATGTGACAAACTGTCAAACTTTTGATATCAGTATTAATGGCTTCAATTAATTAGGCTATGATAATATATAGCAAACAATGGCAGAAACAAAATTGTGATACTATCTGTGACATTTTCATGTAGTATTCATCTAAATAGGCATATATCATTGTTTGGACATTTTTAAAAAGATACATCCAACTGAAAGCAGTTGACATAATGTCATTTGATTGCTAAAACAGTGAAAACAAATTCCAATTCATATAATTTGATGTTAAAATGGTAAATATGTTCAAAAATATTCAGATGAG
Source organism: Azemiops feae (assembly GCA_023970755.1). NCBI lineage: Eukaryota > Metazoa > Chordata > Lepidosauria > Squamata > Viperidae > Azemiops > Azemiops feae. Next base: position 1,582,570 of record JALGBA010000443.1, read on the forward strand.
GTAATAGGAGTACAAATGTGTACTTAATAAAAAAGGAACAAGTACAGGAAGAGGAATTGCTTAATCTCATTTGTTCGTTGAAAATGTGTCATAAGCATTTTGCCTTCTACTGAGCCTGTTTAAAATTTTGTGGCATAATATAGTACAGGACAGAACAAGGAGAGCACTAAATAAGGCACTAGGGTGCAAAACTAGGGATGTACTTGCAAGAAAAAAGTGGCATTATAAATTAGATAGAGAGATAGAGATAGAGACAGAGAGAAAAATAGTTAAAAATATATATTCATCTAAACTCTCAGTCATAAAATACAGCTCAGTGATCTGAAATTATCTGCAATATTCTCAAAGGAAGAAATAAACTATATGTGATAATAAGCATGTGACATATTTTGAAGGAACATGAAAATCCTTTATCAAGATTTGTTAGTACTTATTGTTTAAATATGAACAAAATCTGTTTGCTAACAGAGAAGTTTGACAGAAAGTTTATATTTACAAATTAATTATCTCTGGTTATAAGAATGCAAAGATTTAGATAGTCAAGAAAGTATCTACCACTCTACTGAACTGATGAGTTATTAATATATTTATAAGATAAAGCTGCATATATTTATTTTCCAAGTGCAACTGCTTTACACCATGGTATGCAACACCAGTAAACAAATATTAAAATTATGTATCCTCTTACCTTAATAGATAGTGCCAGCTATGTTAAAATGCAGCAGCTAATAGCATTGTTCAACTTATTTAAATTAGAATACTTATATGTGTTAAGCTACGAAACCTACTGTCTTTAGGACCGCTGTAATGCTTATAGCTTGTCTACAGTACGGGGGGGGGGGGGGGGGAGAGTTTTGGATCCACAGGTTTTCTTATCAATGTGAGAGCCAAAGCCGTTGAAGAGTTGTTTTGGCAAACTAAAGTTTTTTCCTCATAATAATTACTGGAAGATATATTGGACAATGTGATCTGAACTGTCAGAGAGGAGAGGGAAAGTTTCACTCTTTTAATTATCTGCTTCCTGCCGTTTCTTTCTTACCGGTTTGCTAATGCCTAATAAAGTTTACATTAGAGAGCGCAATGTCTCTGGTGTTTTGTTTCATTGGGCTTCTCAGCCAGAATTTGATAATATGACTTAAGAACCAAAACCCTTTCTCCAGAGAATTACACTTACTGAAATGCAAAGCAGTTTGAGTTTGAGATCTTCACCATTTCAAACTCAAAACAGGTTGCTACCACATCATAGGAAATGTTTTGGTGTTCTTCTTATCACCTTTTAAAAATTAGTTTTGGAAGCTCTTTTGCTGTTGCTCAGTTATTTTTGACTCTTGTTGCCCCAATATATATTGGTTTGCCAAGATTGTTTGTCAGTACAACTGCTTCTCTTAATACTTGTAAGCTTACACATGTGTTGTCAGTGATAGTATCTGACAATCTTATCTGAGGTAGGCCTATTTTTCAATTGTCTTCAATTTACTTAATTGTTGAGGTCTCCTCTACTGACTTTTGCCTTCACCTTGTATGTCCAAAATACTCATTTGATACTGAATGACTTGTTCTTCTGGTCTAAGGTATTTTCAACAATTTTCTCCAGTAACACAATCATAATTCAGAAGCATCAGTTTCTGGTGATTTCATTACTGCATTTTTAACTAGGATATATAGAATTTGACAATGTAGTATCTCAGCTCCTTAGTATTTTGTTTAGTTTTGTCATAATGGCAGACATCTATTTATTTAATTATTGTGTTTGCTATTCTGATGAATTTTTGATTCTAGGAAGACAAAGTCTGTTTCAGTTCAATTTCTTCTCGCTTCTTTGGTTTCTCATTGTTGGTTGACATAACTCTTTTCTTTTAAATGCTAACCGTAGTAAATCAGTAGCATCTTCTTTCACATTCAACAAAACCTCTCTCACTTCCTGCCAGAAAATCTGTATTTACTACAATTTATTTATGTATGTCACAGATCAAACTGATTATGTACTTTCATAACGTCAAATTTTAGCAACCACAAAGGTAGATTTTCTTCAGGATGATCTGTCCCAATCTCCAACATTACACCCATCACAGCTGTAATCAAATTCATCTAGCTATGTGTATTATACATAGCTGGATCTTTTCATAAATATATTCAAAATACAGTAATTTGAACCTGGTTATTTGTGTCTTCAATAAAAATTTTGGATTGATTTGTTCTAAGATTGTTTGTTTTCTTGGCTCAGAGTATTTTTAGAAGTCTTCTCCAACACCAGAGTTCAAAAGCATCAATATCTTTTCTATCCTGCTTCTTTAAAGTCCAGCACTAGTGCTCCTAATCTTAGCTCGTTACCTGTATAAAAGACACCTGGGAGCCAGAAATCTTGCTGATTGAAAGGGGATCAAATACTTATTTCACTCATTAAAATGCAAATCAATTTATAACTTTTTTGAAATGCATTTTTCTGGATTTTTTTGTTGTTATTCTCACTGTTAAAATAAACCTACCATTAAAATTATAGAGTGATCATTTCTTTGTCAGTGGGCAAATGTACAAAATCAGCAGGGGATCAAATACTTTCCCCCCTCACTGTATCTATATTAATTTCCCCTTGTCTGTTTTTTTTAAATTTCTTTTGGTAAAACTTGTTACAATGAATAAAGAAATCATGTTAAAAACATATGTGTTGAATAAATAAATAAAGCTTTGTCTCACTCCTTTGTTGAATGGGAGCTGGTTTGTTCTATCATGTTCTGCCCAGATTGTGGTTTCTTGTCTTCTGTATAGGTTTCATATAGGACAATAAGATGTTCTGGGATTCACATTTTCCTAAGCACATTCTGCAGCTTAAAATTATTGACACAAGCAAAGATCTTTCTGTAATCAATGAAGCTCATGCTGACTCTTTCTTACTATTCTTTGCTTTTACAGCAATAATGTACTAGATGTTCTTGTAAATAGGGTATGTCTTCTAAGGTGTCTTAGATATTGATCACTGAAAACGATAATGTATAGTATTTCACTTCTAACTTTTTTATCTGATTTGAATCAGTTACTACAGTCTATTAACATCCTTTAGCATAACAATTTGAAGTTGGAACCTTCTTGTCAGCACAGAGATGTTTGAAAACTTCTCGTTTTCTGTATCTGTTTCCATATTTAAAGTTTAGTCTTCAGTTAACAACAGTAATAGGGACTGGAATTTCTGTTACTAAGCAATGCAACTGTACAGCATGATGTCACATAACCATGATGATTAGTGATGACAATTCTGGATGTCCTCAATTACCATCATTAAGCAAGGAACACGTCATCGTGACTTCCAATTTCTGCCAGCTTCCCCGTTGACTTTGGTGGTGGGATGCTGGCAGAGAAGGTAGCAAATGATGATCATATGACTGCAAGACTATGTGACATCAGGACTGGTTGTTTGGGCTGAATTGCAGTCACATGACCATGGGAGCACTGTGCTGGCTGGAACTCTGCAGACCAGTCATAACTACTGCTTGTTCAGTGCTGGTGTTCTCTTGTTTCACATCAACACTCACAAATAAGTATACAGCTTTGCAAAGTTCATTATGAGTTTCTCAAGCAAAAGAACAAACAAAAAAGGAAATGTATCTGCAAATACACCTGTGCATGCAGGCACACATACATAAACATAATCAAGTCCCTAAAAGTCCATCAAGCTTGCCTTGAAAGAAAGTCCAAATCCAAAGCAGCAGGTACAAGAATGGTCAGGCGAAGTCTAAGGTCCAAACATCATCGCAGGTAGTCAGCTGGTTCATGTCCAGAATTTCTTACAGAACAGAACAGAATAGAAAGGGACCTTGGAGGTCTTCTAGTCCAGTCCCCTGCTCAAGCAGGAGGACCTATAATACTATCTCAGACAGGTGAGTGTCCAGTCTCTTTTTAAAAACTTCCAGCAATGGAGTGCCCACGATTTCTGGGGGTAAGCTGTTTCACTGGTTGATTGTCCTCACTATCAGGAAGTTTCTCCTTAATTCCAGGTTGCTTCTCTCTTTGATCAGCTTCCAACCATTGTTTCTCGTCCTTCCCTCTGGTGCTCTGGTGAACAACCTTACTCCGTCTTCTTTGTGCCCCTCAGATATTGGAATACTGCTATCATGTCTCCCCTATTTCTTTTTTTCTTTAGACTGGCCAAACCCAAGTTCCGCAGCCATTCTTCGTACGTTTTGGTCTCCAGGCCTTTGATCATCTTAGTTGCTCTTCTCTGAATTTTTTCCAGACTCTCAACATCTTTTTTGTGATATAGTGACCAAAATTGGCTGCAGTATTCGAGGTGTGGTCTTACTAGGGCTTTATAAAGTGATACTAGTACTTCGCGTGAACTTGATTCTATGCCTCTGTTTATACAATCCAGGATTGTATTAGCTTTTTTGGTTGCTGCTGCACACTGCTGGCTCATAGTTAAGTGATCGTCCACCAGGACTCCAAGGTCCCTCTCACAGTTGCTGCCTCCAAGCCAGGTCTTGCCCAATCTGTATTTGTTCCTTTTTCCTGCCTAAGTGTAAGACTTTGCTTTTCTCCACATTGAAACTCATTTTGTTCAAGTTTGTCAAGATCTTTTTGGATCCCGAGTTTGTCTTCTGGGGTGTTGGCTACTTCTGACAGTTTGGTGTCATCTGCAAATGTGATGAGTTCCCCTTCAATTCCCTCGTCTAAATCGTTTATGAAGATACTGAAGAGTACTGGGTCTAAGACGGAACCTTGTGGTATCCCATTGCTTACTTTTCTCCATGTGGATGTAGTGCCATTGAGGACTACTCATTGAGTATGGTTTGTCAGCCAGCTACAGATCCATCTGGTGATGATGTTGTCTATTCCACCTTTTTCTAGCTTACCAAGGAGCAGGTTGTGGTCTACTTTGTCAAATGCCTTACTGAAATCTAGATATACTACGTCCATTGCGTTTCGCTGGTCTACTAGTTTAGTCACTTTATCAAAGAATGAGATCAGATTGGTCTGGCGTGATCTGTTTTTAACAAACCCATGCTGGCTGCTAGTTATGACTTTGTTTGCTTCTACTTGTTCGCAGATGTTTTTTGATTATCTTTTCTAGGATCTTCCTAGATATTGATGTTAAACTGATTGGTCTGTAGTTTCCTGGGTCTGTTTTCCCCCCTTTCTTGAAGATGGGGACCACATCAGCCCTTTTCCAATCCTCGGGTACTTCCCCGGTGTTCCAGGATTTGTGGAAGATGTGGTGCAACAGTTCTGAGATAACATCTGCCAGCTCTTTCAGAACTCTGGGATGCAATCTGTCGGGTCCTGGTGATTTGTATTCGTCAAGATTGGATAGGTGTTCTCTTACCATTTTCTTGCTTATTTTGATTTTTGTTTCTAGTATGTCTTTTGCAGTGTTTTTTTTTTTAGTGTGTTGGGCTATGGTTTCTTTTTGTGTGAAGACTGATGCAAAGTATGAATTAAGCAGCTCAGCATTCTCCCTGTTGCCTGTAATTTCCTTGCTATCATCTCTCTTTAGTGGGCCTACAGTTTCCTTGACATTTTTCTTCTTATTAATGTGTTGGAAGAAACTTTTTTATTGTCCTCAATTTCTGTTGCAAGTCTTTGTTCATTCTGAGCCTTTGCTTTTCTGACTTCTTCTTTGCATGTTCTGGCTGTCTGCTGATAATCGGCCTTGGTTATGTGCCCCTCTTTCCATTTTTTTGTATTTGTCCTTTTTGTCTTTTAGTTTGTTAGTGAGATCTTTGTGCAGCTATGCTGGTTTCTTCCTGGATTTCTTGTTTTCCTTTCTCAATGGTATTGTGCTGATATGGGCTTTTGTGATCATGTTTTTCAGGGTTTCCCATGCTTCTTGGGTTGTTTTCCCCTTTAGGATTTTCATCCATGGGGTCTTTCCTAGGTTCTCTCTGAGCTTGTCAAAGTCGGCTCTTTTGAAGTTTAGGACATTGGTTGGATTGTTTTCTATTGCTAGTGTTTGCATTATATTAAATTCCAATATGATGTGGTTACTTTCACCCAAGGTTCCGGCAATTTCGATTCCCTCTATCGCTTCTAGAGCACACATAGTGTAGGCCAGGGCTTTTCAACCTTTTCACAGATTGTACCACTTTTAGGACATGACAATATTTGAGTACCACCAGTGCTTAGCAAGGTGTCAAAAACTTGATGACTAAAAAAAAGGGGGGGATTTTGGTTTTTACTGATTAGATTTATTTGTTGTTATAGAAATGGCTAGTTTATAATATTATGGAAAAGTAAAAAGTTGAGGTTCAATGTTAATGCTTCTTTCTACTGCAACAGAGAAAGTTTGTTCTTTTCCCCTTCTCCCCCTCACTTTCCCCCCCTTTTTCCTCCCCACTGTGTCCTACTATTTGCTTTTGTATTTTATTCTATAATCTAATAAAATGTTACAAACCGTAGAAAAAGAAAAAAAGTACCAGTTTTAATTTTTTCGGTGGCAGTTCCTTTGCTGAATCACTTTCCCTTTGCACTGACAAATGTATGATGAATTTACCCATATTTATTAATATGCACTACTACCAGCCCCTTCTTCCTCTCTCCCTCTCCTCTTCTTCCTCCCTGCCTTCTGAGCTGTCCTTCCAGTGAATTAAGAATGCACTCCCCCCCAGTCCTTTCACTGTACCACTAAAGACACAGGAATCAAGCGCAAAGCAAGAAAGGCTCACAAAAGCCTCCCAGAATAAAGAAACACTGACTGCATTTTTTTTCTCCTTTAAGCTGCCTCAGGCATGTCTCAGTTTAAACAATGTAGCAACCAGAGCCTAAAAGGCTCGGGCAATTGTGAAAAGCAATAACCTTAAATTAAGCCTGTTTACCTACAAAGAAAACTTGCTAAAAGCCATACAGACTCAAGATAAGGGGGTAAAACTAATTACATTTGTTTAAAGGGATTAAACCTACAGAAGCCAACACTTGGGACTCATTGCTAGCCTTTGTGAAACAGACTAAAATATTCCAATAACCAAAGCACACAAACCGAGCCTCTGAATTACAAAACCAGGAACCCACTGGCTTCCGAAATAAACCAACCTCCTTTCCGACATGCTCGTCTCTTGGCTTTTCATTTCATCAGTGCTGATTGCATTCTCTTGGCTGGAGAAAATGAACTAGGGGACCTTTTCTTCTAGCAACAGCTTCTTCCCTGTCTCTTTTTCCTCCCTGCCTGCTGAGCTCTCCTTCCACAGCTTCTTCTCTGTCCCCTTCCCTTTCCCTGTTGTCTTTTTTTTCCCCTGTCCCGCCAAAACCACCTTTTATATCCTCTCCTCTCTTCCCCTTTTTCTTGCCGAGCCCCGACAGTCCTGCAGCTCCAGCTGCCTCTCCCTCAGGCTTGGGTCGCTTCAGCTCATTCCCCTACCCCACTACACTTGTCTAGGAGGGTCGTGTACCACCTGCCACATGCCAAAGTACCACTGGTGGTACGCGTACCATTGGTTGAAAAGCCCTGGTCTAGGCTAACAAGCAGTTGTCTCCAACAGAGAAGCCTGAGCTCACTACTCTTCTTAAATAGAAGCAACCCTAATTGTTCCCCAATGTTCATTTGAAAGGGCAAGGTTTGCTTTGCTCTCCTCTACACATGGCAAGCTTGCACTGGGGGAGGAGGGGGTCAGCTCAAACTCCTCACAGGTTACCAGATGGTGCAGCTTCCTCTGCCTGCAATTCCTGAGACAGCATCTTGGGAATTGGCTATTCATTGTTGGTTCCTTATCAGTCTGAGTTGGCCATGACAGTCACAAGTTCAAATACTCATTGATCAAGTAATTGTTAAAGGAGGATCACCAGTACAAGTGTTATTATAATACTGTTCTTTGTCTCTTCTAGTAGCTATCTGAAATTCTTTATCATATTATTTATTTGTTTGTGTCATACCTTTATTATTTTTACAGATTATTCAAGCTGACGAACATATCCAACACACCATCATCCCCTTATTTTCCCCACAACAACAATCCTATGAGACAGGTTGGGATGAGAGAGTGTGACTGGTCCAAAGTCATCCAGCTGGCTTTCATGGCAAGGGGAAAAGTACAACTCCTTCCTGAGATGTTTGTCTTTCCTGGGTTTAGCTTCTCTTTGTGGCAATTTCAATTATTTTTCTGACATCCAGTTTACTTTTTTCTGTTTCTTTATCTTTGCAGACTTTTTCACATTTATCCTTAACAACTTCTTTAATTTCATTACACATTTCCTCTTGTTCCCTATCAGTAAGATTCAGCAACACTGAATGTAGTGTATACATGCACAAGACCAAATTGTGGAAAGGATTAGTTTTCTTCTTTCACTTTAGCTTGACTTGCAATTAACACATGAGGAATTCATGATATGTTCCAGTCAACTCCTGGCCACATTTTTACTATAATAATGAAGGTCTTCAACTTCCTTGTATCAATCAAATACTTAATGTGATTTCTGTATACTCTACCTGATTATATTCATGATGTTTTGGCTGTTTGAAGATTGTAACAGCAATAAAAAATTTAAATCTAAAATCTAATAGGGCATTCTTCTACTTCATTTCATTTTGCTAAGCCATACAGTCCAACTATGTTTTCTTCCTTATTATTTCCAACTTTGGCATTCTAGTGTTCTACAATAATCAGTCCACCTTACTTGCGTGTGTTCGATTTCAGATTTTGTCAGGCTCAAGCCCAAAGATGACAGAGCGAAATCCAATTGATCCAGTTCTTTATTTTCTTATACCTAAAAGACAGAATCTCATTAAACTAAAGCTATAACCTTCTAATTTACTAGATATATCTTGAGAGATTCTAAGATGCAGCTACCTTAAAGTCTTCCCTCTCCCCCATTCAGTTCCAGACTGTGCAATCTTAATTTGAGCTTCTCTTTGATGGAATGTACTCCCTCCTCACTGGGAAAGCTCTGTGCTGCCAAAATTCCTCTCCCATTTCTCCAGGTGCACATTCCATAAAATTTGTCAAATTTGTCAACCATAAAATTTGTCAACTTCAGCATCGGTAGTTGGAGCATAAACTTGGATATTCATCGTATCAAAAGGGAAGCCTGAAGATTCTAACTGATATTAATCACTGTATCCAAATGCTGCCTTTGCTGTATTTTTCCTGACCATGAAAGCAATGTTGTTTGTTCTTTGGGGAAGTTTTGTCTTGAATAGTAACAGTACAGGTAGTCCTCAACTTACGACCACATTTGAGCCCAACATTTATGTTAAGTGAGAAATTTGTTAAGTGAATTTTGCCCCATTTTGTGACTTTTCTTGCCACATTTGTTATGTGAATCACTGCAGTTGTTAAGTTAGTAACATGTTTGTTAAGTGAATCTGGCTTCCCTACTGATTTTGCTCATCAGAAGGTCGCAAAAGGGGATCACATGACCCCGAGACACTGCAACCATCATAAATATGAGTCAGTTGTCAAGCATCTGAATGTAAATCACGTGACCATGGGGATTCTACAACGGTCATAAGTGTGAAAAGGGTCATAAGTCACTTTTTTCAGTGCTGTTGTAACTTTAAAGGCTCACAAAACAAACTGTTGTAAGTCAAGGACTATCTGTATGATTTTCTGACTAAAAGTGTCCAATTCCAGTCCATTTTAATTTGCTGATGACTAACATGTTGATCTATAGCAGTGATGGCGAACCTTTTAGAGACCGAGTATAATAATAACTTTATTGCGGTCATAGACCAGCAATAGACATCACTTTTTACAATATATTAAGAAAAAAATAAAATAAAAATAGTACTGACATTAATAATAAATAATAACATCCCTGTTAAAAAAATACATGTTCTCAAAATGTTAGGGTCACTCCCTAGTTTACGTGAGTGGAAAGCCGATAAGTGTGTGAGTAAATGTAATGTTCCAAAAATTATTAGAGATATCTCCAAAAAATTGGCACAAGTTGACGGCTATAAATCTGTAACCAATTTTTTTCTGGTGGACATTGCTGCAACACAGTACTTTGCCTCTGCATGCGTGATAGAAGGGTTTGAGTCCTGGAGGAGAAAGCCTACATAAAAATTGTCTGCCCTCCCTGGCAATCTCTCTAATAAGGGAAGAATATATGCTGACCTATAAACTCGGTATAACTCACAGTACAATAAAACATGTGAGATGTCTTCGACTTCTCCTTTACCACATATACATATCCGTTCTGCTATTGGTGTTCTCTTATACCTGCCCTGGAGGAGTGCTGAGGGAAGAATGTTAAATCTGGCTCTGAAGAAAGCTATTCTTTGTTTTGGGAAGGTCAGATCATTCAGATACCTTGCCGGTTCCCACACACCCTGTTTGATTCTATCCCTACTGTGGCGAGGCAACCTATTTAGTTCTTCTTGGAACTCCATGTCCTTTATTCTATTGAATACTACTTGCTTTGCTTGATCAAAGCCTAGGGACATTAGGAATACCGAAGAGAGCCCATAAGAGCCCAGATTAGAGACCGAGTGCCCAAAAACCGGCCCGCCCCCCAGCCGGCCCCCGCTCCACCCGCCCGCAGGGCCACTCACCACAGATCGCCCAGGCAGTCTTGCAGCGCTATGGCGGCCACACCCTCCGCCCACACCCCGCAGTATCATCTGCATGTGATGGGGCGCGAGGGCGGAGTCTTGCCCCTGCTGCCCGGCTGCTATGTGCTTGGCTGTGCTGCTCCATGTGGGCCGCGCCTGGGGGAGCCTCTCCTCCGGGCAGGCTGCTGGTGAGGAGGGGGTTGCAGAGAGAGGCGGGGCTGGGACAACGGCGCGCGTACCCACAGAGAGGGCTCCAAATGCCACCTCTGGCATGCATGCCATAGCTTCGCCACCAGTGATCTATAGTTAATTCATTTCATCTTTCACTGTGTTGAGGTTTTCTATGCTCATGATTCCTACATTGCATATTCCGATTCTAATTCTGTCATTGCAGCTTCAGGTTTTATTTTTCTACATGGCAATATCAGCAACTAGACATCCCAAAAGCTTTAGTCTAGCTGAGTCATAAACACCATTAGCATTCTAAAAGATCTTCAGCAGCATGTTGAGTGCCTTCCCACCTGAGGGGCCATTATTTGGCATTGTATTGTCTATCCATTTGTACTGTTTATACATGTGATTGCCTTGGTAAAATATAGGGGTGATTTACTATTGCCTTCTCCCATGTATTATGAAATAACGCCTTTGCTATTATCACTAAAGTAATTGTCCACCTCCAGACCTTTCTATATTGCTGCTGGTTGATAGAGATGCTTGCTTGCTATATCTGGGCAGCAGGAATAAACTTTATGCCTTAGATAATTTTGCTGGGAGTAGTACTCTTGGCATGGACTTTTGGTACTTCACTCCTCTCTCCAAGGAATCACTATGATGAAGCACATTGCAAGACTTGAATGGAGCAAATCAAATTAGCAATAATAATAATAATAAAATAATAAAAATAGTAAAGCTATTGCCCAGTAGCAATAGCAATGGCACATAACATATACTGCCCCATAGTGCTTTACAGTACTCTCTGGGCAGTTTACAACATCAGCATATTGTCCCCAACAATCTGGGTCTTCATTTCACTGATCTCGGGAGGATGGAAGGCTGAATCAACCTTGAGCCCCATCAGGAATGAACTCCAGGCTGTGGGCAGATTTTGCCTGCAATACTGTTCTACTCTAACCACTGCACCATCAGGCTCCTGCCACTACATGTACATTTAGATTTCAATAGTATCAAAACAAGTTATGTAACATCCAATGATGTAATCTAAATAATTTTCAAACTAAAAGTTGAAATACACATCCTGATTAGACACAGATTTATACATTTTTGAAAAGCATTATGTCAATCAATATTTTTTGCTTTCACATATCAATTTCTATTGAAGAAACAAATGCATACATACTGATACTACCATTGCATAATAGTTGCAAGTGTGACATTTATTGGAAATGACAATTCCCATGAATGACAATTAAAAATATTTCATTGAAACTATATTTTTAATAATCTTTCTTTTCACACACACAGAAACACACACACAAACTGACACAGAGAGGGAAAACACGCCTTCTTTCTCCTCCAGAGCACTGTTTCAACGACAGCATTTTCTTCAGAGACGATAGACTGTCAGGTTCATATTAGACTTCAATGCATTCGTTAATGGGCCAGTTAAAAATTAAAGCATTGTGTCTGCTTGAAAACAAATTCAAAACAGCTGTACCTAAAACATAAAGCTTATGTTGAATAGGATGAAAGTTCTTATTATCTTTTCACGCACCGTGGAGTGCCACAGCAAGACTCCGGCTAGGAAACCGGATCGCCCTTCTGGGGGAAGTCAAGCAAATCTACCCAGCACTCGAAATCGACGGAGGTCGTGGAGCTCCTCTGAGCCCCAAAAGCAGACGGTAGAGCTCTGACCCCACCGAACAATGAGTCAGGGACGTCGGAGACCGATTATGATGATGACTCATTGGTAAGTGGGCCAATCAACCCCATTAACTGTGCCCATAGAACTGTCGATCCAAGGCACAGGCAGGAGAATGACCCTAACCGCACTTTTGGACTCAGGGTGCACCCAGTGCTTAATCAGCCCCAGCCTAGTTGGGAAAATGGGGGTTCCCCTAAGGAAACTCAAAACCCCCATTGCCTTTTGTCAGCTCGATGGGTCTGTGGAAGGGAGTATCCCGGCAAGCTTTGTCATCAAACCCTATGGGATGCCATTCAGAGACTTTGGCCTTCATTGTGGCTCCTGGCATGGAATGGCCCCGTCCTTGGGCTATCCTGGTTAAAGAAGTGGAACCCCCTAATCGACTGGAGAGAGGGGCGGCTAAAGTTCCCAAAGAAGACAGCTCCTCCCCAGGGGTTGCCTGATAATAGAACGGAGGATCCAAAGCAAGAATCAGCGTCCGCACTGAGTGACCAAGGGCTTCAGAGTATTCCAAGAGAGTACTGCGATTTAGCCGAGATTTTCAGCGAAAAGAGGTCGGATGAGCTTCCCTCTCACCAACCGATGGACTGTGCCATTGAGATCATCCCGGGGGCTAAGTAACCTAAACCGAAACTCTATTCAATGACCCCTAGAGAACTAGATGAGCTATGCAAGTTCATCGACAAGAATTTAGCCCAGGGGTTCATCCAACCGGTCAGACCTCAGGTGGCAGCCCCTGTTCTATTCAAAGAGAAGAATCCATCTCTGCGTGGATTATAGGTACTTAAACGCGGTATCCGTGGAATATGTTTAGCCCCTGCCCCTCATGAGGGACATGCTAGCTTACCTAGCAAAAGGGAAAATCTTCTCAAAGTTAGACTTGTGAGAAGCGTATTATTGCATCAGGATTAAGGAGGGGGATGAATGGAAAACTGCTTTTAATTGCCCCCTAAGTTGCTTCCAATTAAGGGTACTCCCTTTCGGGCTACAGGGAGCCCCAGGAGTGTTCATGAAACTAATCAATGAGGTCCTCCATCAGCACCTGTATAAGGGGATTTTGGTGTATTTGGACGATATCTTGATTTATACCAAAACCAAAGCTGAACATGTAAAACTAGTTAGGGCGGTCCTAAAGAAGCTCTGCACTGCCAAGCTGTACGCCAAGCTCTCGAAGTTTGAATTCCATAAAGAAAGAGTTGATTACCTGGGCTACCGCATCTCCGAGGGGGTGGAGATGGACCCAGAGAAAGTGTGGGCTGTCATGGAATGGATCCCTCCCCACACCAGGAAGCAGCTACAGAGCTTTTTGGGGTTTGCTAACTTTTACTGGCAATTTATCCCCTCATTTGCTCAAATTGCACTCCCTATCACAAATTTACTAAAGACTAAGGGAGGGGGTAAACCGAAGCTAGACAGCCACTAAAATGGATGGTGGAAATGCCGCATTTGAGAAACTAAAGAGACTTTTTTCCACGGAACCGGTGCTAAAACACCTGGTCCTGGAACAGTCGTTTGTGATTCAGGCAGACATTAGCAATGTGAAAGTATTACTGCAAAAAAACCAGCAGGGTCAGTTACAACCATGTGCATACACATTCAAGAAATTGTCTGAGGCTGAACAACAGCGGGAGACTTGGGAGAAGGAAGCATATGCAGTGAAATGGGCCCTCTTAACCTGGAGACATTTCTTAGAGGGGAGTAAAATCCTTTTCCAGGTCTGGACTGATCATAAGAATCTCAAAGCTTTAAAAAAAAACCAGGCGGTTGTCTCCAAAACAGGCATGCTGGGCCCAGCACTTCCATTGTTTTAACTTCTCCATCCACTGCCTGCCAGGTGGGAAAAACTTCCTGACAGATGCTTTGTCAAGAATGCCACAATATAACAGTGTGAAGGCGGAGGTGGTTAAACCTCTCCTTTCCCCACAGCAACTGGCAGCCCCAGTCACTACAAGGGCGCAGGCTAAGAAAACCCCACCATTAGACATTGTGGTGGTCAGGGATTTCAAGAAGGTGCTGGAGAAGGACGAGTGGTTCGGAATACATAAAAATCTCTGCTCGATGAGAGGAGAAAAATTTATAACAAGAATCTATAAATACCTACTGGAAGTTGAATTGGAAGAAGAGATAGTAAAAGGCTCCATGATAGCATGGGCTCGAAATGTGGGTCGATCCATTGAATTAGAAGAATGGGAAAGAATATGGAACACAAACTGTAAATTAACATTGTCAACTGCGTATAAAGAGAATCAATACAAAATGCTTCATAGATGGCATTTAACACCGGCGAGATTGGCAAAAATGTACAAAAACATGAACCCGAATTGCTGGAAATATAAAGACAAAGAGGGAACTTTTTTTCATGTATGGTGGCAATGTCCAAAGGCAAAGGTTTATTGGAAACAGATACAGGAGTGGATACAGGAGATAATCAAAGAACGAGTTGATTTGAAACCAGAGCTATTTTTATTAGGCATATTGAACCCAAAGGTGAAAAGACGAACTCGATACATCATTGTACATATAACAGCGGCACGCATTGTATATGCCCAATATTGGAAACGGGAGAACCTACCACCAAATGATAAGATCATTCAAAAAATATTAGAATGCGCTGAAATGTATATGCTCACTTTAGAAATCAAGGATAAGGAGACAACAGATTATTATGAAATATGGAACCAATGCTATGTTTGGTTAGATCAGAGAATAAAAGGGTAAGAAACTATGTAACAATTGTAAATAAATGTAAAAATAGAAGACACAGTACTGTTAAGAAAAAAATAATAATAATAAATAAATGTATTTTGTTTTGTTTTTATGTAATGTGAAAAAAGGAAAATAAAGTTTGAAGAAAAAAAATCTCTGCTCGATGAAAGATGGTGTGGCTTGGGTTGGGGGAAAGCTGTATGTGCCTGCAAGTCAGAGACTGAGAATCATGCAGGCCTGTCACAATTTGAAAATTGCGGGACACTTTGGGTTTGTAAAGACTCTTCACCTGCTTAAGCGGCAATTTTGGTGGCCATCCTTAAAGAAGAACATTGAAAGCTATGTAGCCAGCTGCCCGACTTGTGCTGCTGCCAAATGGAGACAGGAAAAAATGCCTGGCTTCCTGCAGCCGGTAGCAAGCCCTTCAGCACCCGGAGAGAGATTTTATTGTGGAGCTACCCGAAAGTGCAGGAAATTCTGTCATTTGGGTTGTCACTGATTTGTTCTCTAAACAAGCCCATTTTATCCCATGTCAGAAGATCCCAACTGCAAAGACTTTGGCTAAGTTGTTTGTGTAGCATATTTATCATCTTCATGGTACCCCAAAACGCATAATATCAGATAGGGGAGTTCAATTCACCTCTAAGTTCTGGAAGGCCTTTTTGGACCTCTTAGGTTCTGATCAGGGACTGTCATCTAGTCATCATCCTCAAAAGAATCAGGGGACAGAATAAACGAACTCAGTTCTAGAACAGTACCTCCGTTGTTTTATTAATTACCAACAGGACAATTGGACGGAATTGCTGCCTTTTGCTGAAGTGGCTTATAATAATGCAGTGCATTCCAGTACTGAGTTCACTCCTTTCCAAGTGGCTAATGGCGAGAGCTTCATTCCTATGCCTGAGTTACCTGCTAATGAGCCTGCTACCCCCTCCCTTAAGGACTGGGTTCATCAGTTGCAAAACATCTGACCAGTGGTTAGAAAAGCTTTAAACAAGGCCAGAGAAGCTTACAAGGTACAGGCTGATAAAAAAAGAATGGAGCCTAAGCCTTCCCATGTGGGAGACAGGGTTTACCTTTCTACTAGATTTTTATAGTCGTTACAGCCATCAAAGAAGCCGAGGCCAAAATATATCGGTCCTTTCCCCATTAAACGCATTATCAATCCTGTCACGATGGAGCTGGAACTCCCTAAGAGTTTAAGACAAATCCACCCAGTTTTCAACTGCAGTTTGTTAAAACCTGAGGTCACTTCTAAACAATGACCTACCACCGTTCCTGCCCCTCAGCCCATTATGGTAGAAGGTGAACAACACTTCTAAATTAAAGACATTTTAGATTCACGCAAACATCATGGGGCCACATAGAATTTAGTGGCCTGGAAAGGTTTACCCGTTTCACAAAATGAATGGATTTATAAAAAAACACATTCGCATTCCTAGGTTGCTCAAACGTTTTCATGAGCACTATCCTGATAAACCTGACTGATGTATTTCTTTTCTTTTCCATTTCCCGTTCTTGTTTTGCAGATGGATTTGTCTTTCTATTAGGGGGATGGTATGTCAGAACCCCTCAAATACACATTTATTCATTTCCCTTCATTCCTTTCCTGCTTTTGCTTATGTATTCATTTTCAGGGCCTGCCATTCTGCTGAGGGGGGTGCTTGCATGGGGGGGGATGTGATTTGCCTTGCTGTGCTCTGAATGGGGTGCCCTCCCTCTGGGTGTGAGGAATGTGACATGAAAACAGCTGCCTTATCTCCAGACAACAGAGCCTGGGACCGTTGGGAAATGAAACTGAGAGAGACCTTGAGAAGGGCACTAAATCTCCAACTTCTCATAATACTGTGGCACCTGTGGATTGGCTGAATTTCAACCAGACAGTTGGACATTGGGGTGATGATGCCTGTTTCAAGAGTTCTGCTTTCTTGGGAGATGTCAGAACCCTATGTTCTGTGTGCATGGGATTTCTTATTCTTTTCGGGTTCTGTCATTCTCCTGGGGGGGAGGGGGAGGCTTGAGGTGCTGATTTGTATTTCCTTTGCTCTGTCTCTTGCTCTATTCCCTTTGATGTGTTTCTAACGGGGTGAGAATGGAATGTATCTCCGGCCATCTGCCTTATCTCCGAGCATGGAAGAAACGGCACAGACATCTAACAGCCTTGGAAGCGGAGCATTATCGTTCTGTTCCCACGGCATTTTCACACTTGTGGATTGGCCTGCTTGAACAGTCCGAATGGACAGTTTGGGTGGAGTTACTATGGACACTTTTAATTACTTGATTCACATGGGAAACCCTCAGATCCTGCCTTCTATTCCTGCTGTCAACATCTCTCAATAAAAGTTCCTTTTGAAATGATGCCATTTCAAGAGTTCTGCTTTCTTGGGAGAACTGATTGAGGCGGGTCCTTACATTAGGCAGGATCTGCAAAGTGGTCAACCCGGAGGGAAGATCCCTACTGCGGGGACTGTGCAAAAGATGTTGAACCATGGTGGCAAGAGAGGAGAAGGCAACATTGGTGGGGAAGCTCCCCCCCAGGCTGGCCTGAGCGGGAACAGCTCGTACTCCTCTAGTTCATCCAACGAGGCCGTGATCAGAGAAAGTAGGGAGAAATGGAGGTCGTCGATGGGCATTGGAAAGAAAGAAGACTGGGAGGCAAAAGCCAGGAAGGTAACCCTTAAGCGTGGCAGCCACCAGCCAGGGTGGAAGCGAGAGGTGGAGAGGTCACTCAACCTCAGCGAGGAGGATGACGAGAGACCAGCCCAGTCCGACTGCTTCCTCAAGCAAGCCATCAGCCTGATGGTGGAAGCTTTCAAATCTCTAAAGGAGGAGGAGGAAGACCCATGCTGGGGCTCGGTGGCCACGAGCATGGCGGAAGAGGAGTGCTGGGAGAGCGAGGTGGCAATCCCAGGCCCATCCACCAGTGCCTCAGAGGCTGCAGAAGCCATGGCAGCAGTTGCTACCCCAGCACAAGCCATCCCAGCCGTGGCTAATGGGCACTGGTCCAGGCGGAGGAAAACTCAATGACCCGGCCGAAAGTTCCTGCCCTTGGGAGTGAAGTATGATGGGGCACTTCAGCAGCTGGGATTTTTCCTAGCCCATGTCCTGAACTACATGGAGGAATACGGCCAAGACATCCCCAGTGACAACGGAGGGGTGAGAGTCGTAACCTGGAGGGAGTAGCTGCTCGGTGGATGGTGACCCTGCACATTGCCAACGCCCCTGAACTGAAAAACTTCAACCACTTCATGGCGGCCCTGAGGAGGAGGTTTGAGGACCCTTTAGCCAACCGGAAGGCTAGAAAGAACATCAAAACAGTGAGGCAAAGTCGTCGCCTGGTAGCCGAGTATACGGAGGAATTTAGAGACCTGGCAAGCCAACTCAACTGGCTGGAGGATGTCCTAGTGGGCCATTTTAAAGATGGGCTGAACCTGTAACACACCTGCATCCCCAGAGGAGATCCAGACTGACTCCATGATTGGTGTATCCTAGCCGAAGAATCTGAGATCGACCAAGTTGGAAGGCAGCAACGCCTGGGGCGAACTTGGAGGCACTCCCCCCGGGGGGGAAACGGGAGGCAACGAAACCAACCTCTGTGACACCACGCTCAATGGCTTGCTTCAAGTGCGGTAAGGAGGGGCATCGAGCTGCCGAATGCCGTTCGAAGGCTCCCATGAGAAAGCCTGACCGAGCCAATGGAGGGAAACCTGGGAAGACTCCACAGTGATCCAAAGAGACTGCCATGAAGAGCGCTGAGGTCATTGAGGTCCCATCCCTGGAACCCTGGGGAAGGGAACTCCAGCTCCAATTGGAAAACCACCCGAGTCCCCTGACAGCGACTCCGAAGACAAATCCCTGGTAAGTGGACCCATCATGACCCTCACCAGAACCATAGAACTGTTGAGTCCAGGAATGCCAAGAAAGGTAACCCTGAAGGTCCTAGTGGGCTCGGGTTGCACCCATTGCCTCATAAGCCCAACCTTGGTGGGGAATCTAGGAATCCCGGTGAGGAGGCTGAAGAAGCCAATTTCATTTGGCCAATTAGATGGGTCAATCGCCGGGGGGATCCCAGCCACCCTTGCCACCCAGCCAATCCAATTCACGATGGGGGATCACACTGAGACTTTAACTTTTATAGTAACCCCAGGCACGGAGTGGCCCTTAATGGCATGTTTGAAGAAGTAGAATCCAAGGGTGGACTGAAGAACCAGACAGTTGAGATTCCCAAAGCAAAAGCGTGCTGCCCAGGGTGGAGAGCGAAGGACAAAGAGAAAAAGAACCCCGGAGTTAGTAGCAATGGTGAAAGATCGGGGATTGGAAATGGTACCCGAGGAATACCAGGATTTAGCTGAGGTGTTCAGTGAAGAGCGGTCCAAAAAGCTGCCCCCCCCCATCGGCCCACCAACTGCGCCATTGAAATCCTATCAGGGGCCAAATTACCCAAGCCAAAGATGTACTCAATGACCCCCCCCCCAAGAACTAAGAGAACTGTAGAAGTTCATAGAGAAAAATTTAGTGCCAGGCTTCATACAGCTGTCGAGACCAAAAACGGCGGCTCCAGTTTTGTTCCAGGAGAAGAAAGACGGGTCTCTTCGCCTCTGCGTGGATTACAGGTCTTTGAAGGCAGTGAGCGAAAACAATATCTATCCTCTGCTGCTAATGAAGGATATTGGCCCACCTAGCGAAAGGAAAAATATTCTCAAAATTAGACTTAAGGGAAGCATATTACTGGTTAGGAAAGAAGCAGACGAATGGAAGACGGCATTTAACTGCCCCATGTGCTGCTTCCAATTTAGGGTGCTCCCATTTGGACTACAGGGAGCACCAGCAGTCTTCATGCAGCTAATTAACAAAGTCCTCTAAGAGCACCTCTATAAGGGGGTTCTCGTGTTCCTGGATGACATCTTAATTTTCACCGAAACAAGGGAGGAGCACGTAAAACTGGTCAGGGTGGTACTGAATAAATCGCGGGCCACTCAACTTTACGCCAAGCTATCAAAGTACGAATTCCATAAAGAAAAAATTGACTATTTAGGATACCACATATCTCATAATAGGATAGAAAAGGATCCGGAAAAGGTCAGGGCAGTGCTGGAGTGGGCACCGACATGCACAAGGAAACAATTGCAAAGTTTCCTGGGGTTCGCTAATTTCTACCGCCAATTCATCACTTTTTTTGCCCAAATCGCACTTCCCATTACAAATTTGCTAAAAACGAGAGGGGAGGGCAAACCAAAACCAAGCCAACCATTAAAATGGACTATGGAATGTCAAGCAGCATTCGAAAAATTGAAAAGACTTTTCGCAGCTAAACCGGTCCTGAAGCACCCAGACACAGAGAAGCCTTTTGTCATACAAGCAGATGCTAGTGATGTAGCAGTAGGCCCCAGTACTGCTCCAAGAGAACCAAAAGGGCCAACTGCAGCCCTGTGCATACACATCCAGAAAACTCATGGAGGCGGAACAGAGATGGGCAGTGTGGAAGAAGGAAGCCTATGCCATGTGCTGGGCCCTCCTCACATGGAGGCATTTCCTAGAAGGGAGTAAAATCCCCTTCCAGGTACGGACTGACCACAAGAACCTTGAAGCCTTAAAACCCCCCTAGAAAACTGTCACCAAAACAAGCTAGGTGGTCTGAACACTTCCACTGGTTTAACTTTACTATCAAATACCTGCCTGGGGGAAAAATTTTCTTAGCAGATGCTTTGTCGAGGTTGCCACAGTATAACAGCACCAAAACAAAAGTGGTGGATCCTCTTCATGCTGTCTAAACAGCAGCTCCAGTAACCACACACTTGCAAGCAAAGAAGCCAAAGCCCCTAGATAGCAAAGCAGGAGCGGAGTTCAGACAGGTTTTGGAAACAGATGAATGGTTCCTGGGTCATAAGACCCTCTGCTCGATGGATGATGGACTTTGCTGGGTGAGTGGAAAATTATATATACAAAAAAGCCCAGAGACTGAAATTTATGCAACTATGCCACAACTCAAAGATGGCTGGAAATTCTGGGTTTGTAAAAACGCTCCATCTAGTAAAGAGACAGTTTTGGTGGCCGTCCATAAAGAAGGACATTGAAAGCTATGTGGCTAGGTGCCCCATCTGTGCAGCAGCAAAACGAAGACAGGGCAGGATGCCGGAGCTATTGCAGGTGGTAGCAAGCCCATCAGCACCTTGGTGGGAGATTTCCATGGATTTTATCGTGGAGTTACCTGAGAGTGCAGGGAACACGGTCATTTGGGTGGCGACTGACCTGTTCTCCAAACAGATGCCTTTCATCATATGCACCAAGATTGCCACAGCCAAGACTCTAGTGAAGATGTTTGTACAACATATCTACCGATTACATGGGGCCCCACAATGCATAATCTCAGACGGGGGGGTGCAATTCACTTCAGAGTTCTGGAGAACATTATTGGACCTCCTGGGGACCGCCCAGGGCCTGTCATCTAGTCATCATCCGCAAATGAATGGTGGGACAGAATGTTCAAACTCAGTATTGGAAAAATATTTGAGATGCTTTATTATCAACAAGACATTTGGACCGATCTGCTTCCTTTTGCAGAAGTGTCTTACAACAATGCTCCAGCACAGGCTACACCCCATTCCAGGTTGCAACTGGACAAAGCTTCAACCCAATGCCTGAATTGCCAGTCAACGGACCCACCACCCCCTCCCTAATGGAGTGGATCACACAACTTCAAAATATATGGCCGATAGTGAGCAAAGCGTTAGAAGAGGCTAGGGAAGCATATAAAGTGCAGGCAGATAAGAAGCGGGTTGAACCAAAACCATTTAAAGTGGGAGAGAAAGTATACTTATCCACAAAGCACTTAAATTCTTTGCAGCCGTCAAAGAAATTAGGACCAAAAGGAGTGTTGTCTTACCTGAACGCCTTTTCTCAGCATGACAATGGAGACTCCACAAATGGGTTAACTTCATTCTCCTGCCCAATGAGACTAAGTCAAATGATTGCCACGCCTCCTGCTGGGCTGGATCTTAACCCAGTTACGACGAAGGTGAAGCACAGAAACTATAGTCAGACGCGTTGGCTCCTCCTGCCCCCTACACAGGACCTGACAGCCCTTTGAGGGGATGGGGATGGAGTCTCCACCGTCATGCTGAGAAAAGGCGTTCAGGTAAGACAACACCCCTTCTCCAGCATGAGGATGGAGACTCCACAAATGGGACATACCAAAGCCATCTGTCCCTATGGATGGGAAGCAGTCTGGGCCTGTGTCCCGGTCGATGACACCACCTGTTGTAAAACCCTCCGGCCAAAGGAGGCATCTGCGGAGGTATATTTGTCCATCTTGTAGTGCCTTATAAAGGGAGAAGGCGAGGACCAGGTCACCGCTCTACAGATTTCGGTGATGGAAGCTTGCGTGGCCCAAGCTGCCGATGTTGCGGCGCTGCGCGTGGAATGAGCCGTGATGCGGCCAGGTGCGGGCAATGATTGTGTTTAATAAGCCCGTGCGATGCAAGCTTTGATCCATCTGCCAATTGTTGAGGCAGACACTTTCTGCCCCATGGAAGAGGGTTGGAAAGAAATAAAGAGTGCTTCCGACTTTCGAACAGCGGATGTCCGCTTGATGTAATGTTTCAACGCTCTGCGAACATCCAAAGTATGCCACGTACGTTCCAAATCATGGGACGGATTGGGGCAAAAGTTAGGGATGACCACCTCCTGTGCCCTGTGGAACAAGGTGTTAACCTTGGGGACAAATTACGGGTCTAGGCGAAGAATCACCCTGTCGTTATGAAAGGTGCACAGATCTTCCCTTACCGAGAGAGCCGCCAGTTCCGAGATGCGCCTGGCCGAAGTTACGGCTACCAGGAAGGCGACTTTCATAGACAAGAGGCGGAGAGTGCATGCCTTGATAGGTTCAAACGGGCCTGATGTAAGGTCCCGTAGGACCCTTGGCAGATCCCAAGAGGGATATCGGTGTACCACTGGTGGCCTGGTATTGGTCGTCCCTTTGATAAATGAGTGCACCTTAGGATGCTGGGACAGAGGGGTCGAATTGTCGCATTGCCATACTGTTGACAGAGCTGCGACCTGTCTACAGATGGTGCTGGGCGATAGGCCCTTGTCCAATCCGTCCATCAGGTACTCCAAGACCCTTGGGATGGTGAGTGAGGAGAAATCCAACTGACTTTTCACACACCAGAGACTAAAATTTCTCCAGGTGGAATCGTATATCCTATTCGTGGAGGGGTGCCTGGAGGCTTGAATCATCGCTATAACCCTCGTTGAATAGGACCCCATAGTTAGCAGTTGCCGCTCAAGTGCCAGGCGGCTAGCTGAAGCCACTGAGGGTCTGGATACTGCAGGGCTCCCTGACTCAGGGCAATGCGGTTGGGAGGGATTCTCCATGGCGGAGAGATGGAGAGATCCACGAGGTCTGCAAACCAAGGACGTCTGGACCAGTATGGGGCAATCAGAATTACCTCCGCCTGTTCCAGCAGAGCCTTGCGGATGACCGCCTGGATCAGAGGAAGAGGAGGGAAGGCGTATAATCATTCCCTGGGCCAAGGGCTGCGGAGCGCATCTACCCTCTCCGCCCCCCGGGAAGGGAACCGAGAGAAGAATCTTGGGAGCTGAGCGTTCAGCGGCGAGGCGAACAGATCTATCACTGGTTGTCCGAATCTGGTCGAGACCTCCTTGAAAATGGAGGGATCCAGACGCCACTCTTGAGTGGTCTACCGTCGATCTGCTCAAGGAGTCCACCTGCCGGTTCGCTATCCCCGAGATGTGTTCCGCCCTGAGGGAGAAGAGGTTGGACTCTGCCCAAGAGGCTAGCAGCTGGGCCTCGGTCATGAGGTCTCTTGTCCGAGTACCCCCTTGGCGGTTCATGTGGGCCTTGGCTGCGACATTGTCCATAAGGACCAGGACATGTTGCCCTGCTACACTGCTCCTGAAGTGTCGAAGGGCAAGATGGATGGCCCTGAGCTCCAACCAGTTTATGTTGTGCTGCAGGTCCGGTGGAGACCACTGGCCCTGAGCCAACTGAGACTGGAGGTGAGCTCCTCAACCAAAGAGGCTGGTGTCTGTGGTTAGGGTGATATGAGATGGTTCCTTGAACAAGGATCCCTTTGCCAATGCCGGAGATATCCACCATTGAAGGGAGTGGAAGGTCTGAAGAGGGACCCTGACCTTCTGAGTGGAAGAGCTCGTGCCCAGCCTCTGAAATGGCAGAAGAAACCATTGCAGATGTCTGGAGTGCAACCTGGACCATGGAACGATTGACATGCACAAGACCATCTTCCCTAGAAGTTTGGAGAGTGTGGCCAGGGGAGCTACTCGATCTTTCTGTATCTGGAGCACCAGAGATCGAATGCTGTCCCGGCGTTCCTGTGACAGGTAAACCATGCACTGTGTCGTGTCTATGATCGCCCCCAGGTGCAATAGAAAGGTAGATGGAACAGTGTGGCTCTTCGGGAAGTTTATGGAAAACCCGTGAGCCTGTAGAAACCCAATACTGTGGTTGAGATCCCCTTGGGCTGTCTGGACGGATGAGGACTGAATTAGAATGTCGTCCAGGTAGCTCTGGATCCGCACTGGTATTAACCTCAGATGGGCCGTCAACGCCACCAAGATTTTTGTAAACACTCTTGGGGCGGAGGAAAAGCCGAATGGTAGGGCTCTGTATTGGAAATGGTGCCCGGCAAAACAAAACCTGAGGAACCTGCGATGGCTGGGGATAATGGGAACATGCAAGTAGGCCTCCGTGAGGTCTATGGATGTCAAGAGGTCGCCCCTCCTGATGCTGGCCAGAATGGACTGGAGCGTCTGCATCTTGAACTTCTCGTATTTGATATGGGAATTCAGACCTTTGAGGTCTAGAATTGCTCTCCATCCTCCTGAGGTCTTGGGCACCACAAAGAGGATGGAGTAGAATCCCTGCCCTCTCTGGCCAGCGGGGACTGGCTTTATGGCCCTGATGTCTAGAAGATGACGAATGGCCTGTTGCATAAGTCTCTTCTTGTCCAGTCGCCGTGGCATCGGGCAAGCTATGAAGCGACCCAGGGGTGCAGAGAGAAAGGTTAGAGATAGACCCTCTTTGATAGTTCGGAGCACCCAAGAGTCTGTTGTGGTGCTCTCTCATTGGCTTGCAAATAGGGAGAGTCTGCCTCCTATGGGGACCTTGTCCCTGGAGTCATTTAGCCCTTCTGAACGGACGACCTCCACCCCCTCAAAAGGGCTGCTTACTTTGGGCCTGTTGTTTGGGTCTGGGGCCAGGGCGCTCCCATGGTTGGTCAGGCCTGGAAGGAAAGGGCCGAGCGTGCGGAGCCCATTCTGGACTCGTGTATGCATGAAAGGGCGCTCTTCGATAGTCTGAAGTAGAGCGTCTGTCCCCACGTTTGTTAAGGTGGGACATCACCTTGCGTTTGTCGCGGTTCTCCACCATATATGGAGAGAGGGACTCACCAAATAACTGTCCGCCAGTGTAAGGGGCGGTAGCCAGACACCACTTTGCCTTTTGGTCCGCTCTCCACTGTTTCAGCCACAACAGTCTGCGAACGGTCACGTTGTGGCCTATGGTTCGCGAAGAAAATCTGGCTGTGTGTAGAGAGGCTTCTCCCATGAATTCAGAGGCAGCCAGTAGCTTACCCAGGGTCTGGTGGACTCGTACCTGGTCCTGGGTTATCGTGGCTTGGAGTTCACGCAGCCACATTATGGAGGTCCTGGCGAAAAAGGAAGTAGCCGTCGATGCCTTCACCGACCACGCCGAGGCTTGATGGGACCTGCGAAGAGAGAACTCGGACCTCTTGTCCTCTGCTCTTAGAGCCTCAGCCATGTCACCGGATACGGTGGATGGAGAGACTAGAGGTGTAATGGCCTCATCCACCACTGGGACTTCAAGCAAATCAGACAGAGAAGAGGCCACATTAAATAGTCTCTTATCTGAGGTAGTCAGTGAGAGCGGTGAACCCAGAGCTGACCATTGCTTTCTGATGGTGTTGAGGAACAGAGGAGGGCAAGGAATTCGCTTCTGAGAAACAGAAGGTTCCGTGAATAAGGGATTTGAGACCTGATCAGTGGAGGGAGGGGGAGCTTCTTGTTCAGGCTCAATGTTTGCCGAGGCTGTTGCCTTATTTAAAAGGGCTTTAAATAATGAGGGATCAAACAGCCCGACAAATGGGATAGGATCAGGTGTTGTTTCCTCATCCTCAGATAGGTGAATCTCACCCGGCTCATATTCCTCTGGATAGGTATCTATACCCTGGGAGGAATGGTCAGAGCTAATGGACTGGGCATAATGTGCCGGCTCTGACGGGTAGTGGGGTGGAATAATAGGTGTTACTGATTCGGCTCTGGGTTTGTGAAGAGCAGAAGCCAAACCTTGGGAAACAGCCTGGGCTATTAAGGCCTGGAATTGCTCTGGTGAGAACTCCTGAGGGACCACAGAGCGGATCCCCGCTGCAGTTGGCATAAACGTGGCCTCAGGTGCAGGCCGTGCGGCAGGTGGCTGAGCTGGCCATTGAGGGCATGCTGACTGACTCATCATTTCCTGCCCTTGAGCGGTCTCCGCTTCGGGAGACCATGCCCTCTGGAATGGAGGTGCAGAAGGAGCGATGTGAGGCTCGAAGAGAGTCCCCACAGTCGAGGCAGCAGTGGCTGGGCCTACAATGTCAGTATGCTGTTGTTGCTGGGCCCTTGAAAACTGCCTCTCCAAGGCCAGATGCTGCCTGTTGGCCTCCTTCTCAGCCGCTTTGGAAGGAGTCTTTTTGGAAATAGCCTTGGCCTTGGCCTTCAGCTTGCCTGCTACTTCCAGCTTTGAGCACTTGTGCCTCTTTTTTGCTGGGGATGATAGACCACCGTGGGTGGTCGTAGGAGTGGAGTTGTCTGCCATCGCTGTTGGAACCTCTCAGCCGAAGCTGAGAATGCAGACAATCTTAGGTGGAGCTCTGGGATGTCTTTTGCCCAGGAACCGGCGAGGCCGGTTATGGCTCCAATTAGTGGTGGCGACTGGACCAGACACTGGCCGCGAGGCTGGTCATTGCTCCAACAATCGTTGCCGCTCCAACGCCGCTGAGGTAATTGCTTGGCCTGCCTGAGGCAGAAATGGCGGCAGTTGTAACGATGAGGCTATTCAAAATGGCGGCTGGGGCAATTGGGGCCTTGCAAGGTAGGCCCGGTTGCCAAAGAAAATGACCCTCTGGTTTTGCCTGGGTCAGCGCTCCTGAGGCTGTAGGTCTGACCTACAATAGCCTCACAATGCAGCAGAACAGCAGAGGGAGAATTGTCCCTTTAAGGGAAACCTCCCCAAAAATTGCATAAACTGTCGCGACGGCCAAAATGGCGGCCGCGACGATCCTGCCAAAATCTAGGGGTGCCTGTGAGGCCCAAACTGCCTCAAATGCCTCTCAGCCGAATGGCAAGCTTTTGGGCTTTCTGCGGCCGCACTGAGTCAAGCGGCAGCCCCCAGCGGAGCCCGCGAACCAGCTGATCGTAATAAGTAGTTTCTTTTCGATCGCGGCTTTCTGAGGCAAGGCAGAACTGGCTGTGGCCACGCCGTAAGCGAGCAGCAGCCTCCTGCCTGCCCCGCTGCTCAGCTGATCGTCGGGAGACAATCGCGGCCCCTTTCACTCAAAAGGTAAAGTCAGGAGCGAAGAAAAACACTCTAGGAGCGTTGCGGCCACGCTGCAAGCTAGCGGAGGCCCCCTGCGGAGCCCGCAGCCCAGCTGATCGTCGGTAGACGATCGCGGCCCTTTCTGTCTTGCTGACAGCTCGGTGGGAGGGCTGAAAGGCAAGCAAACGGAATGAAACACTGAGAGGAGAAAGATTCCACAAATGGAAATTCCAACCTGCCTGAAACAATGAGGAGCCAAACGAGAAGCGTCCTGCTGGGCTTTCAGACTAAGTCGTAACTGGGTTAAGATCCAGCCCAGTAGGAGGCGTGGCAATTGTTTGACTTAGTCCAGGGGTTGGCAACCTTAAACACTCAAAGAGCCACTTGGACCCATTTCCCATAGAAAACACTGGGAGCTGCAAAACTTGTGCGCATGCGCGCAGGAGAGCAGGGACTTGAAGAGTTTAATTAAAAAGAAATAGAGGCTGCTGTGCATGAGTTCTCTCTCTCTCTCTCTCCCCCCTCTCTCCCTCTCTCCAATCTTCTGCTCACCCGGCAAGCTGGCTTCACGCTGTTCTCCGACAAGCTGACACACATTCTTATTGGGCTGGCTCTCTCCTGCTTGTCGGAGAACAGCGTGAGGCAGAAGATCGGAGAGAGAGAGAAGGGAAGCGCAAGTGCCTCTCTGTCTCTGTCTCTCTCTCTGCAAATGGCGGAGGACTGGGAGCCGCAGTAGAAGGCTCAAAGAGCCACATGCGGCTCCGGAGCCACGGGTTGCCGACCCGTGACTTAGTCTCATTGGGCAGGAGGATGAAGTTAACCCATTTGTGGAGTTTCCATCCTCATGCTGGAGAATACGTAGGACCATTCCCCATAAAAAGTATCATCAACCCAGTAACCGTAGAATTAGAACTCCCAAAAACGTTAAGACAAGTTCACCCGGTATTTCATTGTAGCTTGCTAAAACGTGAACTAAACTCATCTCTAAGGCCAGCTGCAGTCCCCCCTCCCCCAGTTAGAGGGAGAACAGCATTTTGAGATCAGAGAAATCCTGGATTCCAGGATACACCATGGGTCAACCCAATACCTAATAGCTTGGAAGAATCTTCCCTCTTCTCAAAATGAGTGGGTTCATAAATGACATGTTAGAGCCCCTAGGTTGTTAAAAAAGTTCCACTCCCAATACCCTGATAAACCCGACTAATCTATTTGTAATTCTCTCTCCTTGTTATTATTTTCTTTCTCTCCCGGTGGATCTCTCATTTTTTAAAGAGGGCAGCATGTCAGAACCCTATGTTTTGTGTGCATGGGATTTCTTATTCTTTTTGGGTTCTGCCATTCTCCTGGGGGGAAGGGGGAAGCTTGAGGTGCTGATGTGTATTTGCTTTGCTCTGTCTCTTGCTCTGTCCTCTCTGATGTGTCTCTAATGGAGTGAGAATGGAATGTACCTCCGGCCATCTGCCTTATCTCCGAGCACGGAAGAAATGGCACAGACATCTAACAGCCTTGGAAGCAGCGCCTTATCATTCTGTTCCCATGGCGTTTTCACACCTGCGGATTGGCCTGTTTGAACCGTCTAGATGGACAGTTTGAGTGGGGTTACTATGGACAGTTTTAATTACTTGATTTGCATGGGAAACCCTCAGATCCTGCCTTCTATTCCTGCTGTCAACATCTCCAAACCAATAAAAGTTCCTTTTGAAATGGTGCCATTTCAAGAGTTCTGCTTTTTTGGGAGAACTGATTGAGGTGGGTCTAGTTGAGGCAGATCCTTACATTTTCTTTTCAACAGCATTTTCTTCATAATAGTTGCAAATGCGACATTTATTGGAAATGACAATTCCCATGAATGAAAATTAAAAATGTTTCATTGAAACGATTATATTTTTTAATAATCTTTCTTTTCACACACAGAAACACACACACACACACACACACATACAGAGAGAGAGACAGAGAGAGAAAACATACGTTCTTTCTCCTCCAGAGCACTGTTTCAATAACAGCATTTTCTTCAGAGATGATAGACTTTCAGGTTCTTATTAGACTTCAATGCATTAGTTAATGGGCCAGTTAAAAATTAAAGCATTGTGTTTTCTTGAAAACAAATTCAAAACAGCTGTACCTAAAACATAAAGCTTATGTTGAATAGGATGAAAGCTCTTATTATCTTTTCACCATTGGTGTTTAAGTGCAACATCATTTTAATCTCGTCAAAACAAGGACTGCTCCAATCTTTATGGATTCATCATATGCCAAGAAAGCATAACCTATAGTAATATCATTTGCCAATGATACTATGTAAACATAGCTTTTAAAATAGTCTACTAATTCAGATATCATTTGAAGCAATTAGAAACATTAGTTATTGGCAAAATTTGTGGTTACTATCCTCCATCTTTTCAAACTGTCATGCAGGAATCTTGTCTATCTTTTCATGACAGCTGTGGAATGAATAAGGGTACTGATGCTACTGCCTTTTAATCTGACACTTGTCATCTGTTAATTATTACAGCAGATAACAGTTCTGTCCTGGACAAAAGGAACAAGAACTATATAATCAAATTCATTGGAATTAGCATCCTTTTTACCAAGTGCAAAATATTGAGAACTATAGGCAGAAAAAAAAATGTCTGAGCAGGATTCCAGAATGAAAGTAAATCTAAAAAAGTAGGACACAATATGAGTAATAAACAGCATTCTAAATTGAATATTTCCAATCATATATTTCATTTTTAAAAATAAGATAAAATACATTGCACTCAACTTCAACCATTTCTGTTTAAATCACAGAGTCACTTACACAATTCTGTATTTTTTTTCCCAGAAAGGAATCCCATTAAATTCAGTGGAGCTTACACTTAGGTACAACATAGCAGCTAAATTAATTTAAAAAAAATTACATCCTGAAGGGTTTTTCTAAATAATATTTCCTTTTTAAAAGGAGGTCTAGGTAGGTAATGATTGTGCTTACAGTCATATAATTCTATTTTTATATTTTATAATATAACATATTTATGAGGCAAAATTGGATATAAAACTTTATCTAGATAACTAAACTAAAGCTAAAAATGTTGTAAATCATGGTTATGTGACTGCAGGATGCTGCAAACAGTCATAAATATGGGCCAGTTGCTGAGCAACCAAAACATGCTCATGTGACTGTGAGAGGGGGCCTGGCCATTAGAACTACGAATCTGGGTCGTAAACACCTTTTTTCAGTCAGTTGTAACTTCAAAATATTGCTAAGCAACTAGTCGTAAGTTGAGAATTACCTGTAGATTTTTTTTTTATTTTCTACATCTTTTTTCCCTATGGATCTTGGATTTATGCTACTTAGTTGCTTGATAAATGTTTCTTAAATAAATGCACACACACACACAACTCCATAGAGACATGCAAAATGTGTATAATAACAATCCACATTTGCCTATCCCAGATTCTTGGGAAGGACTTGATAGGTGGATAAAATGCCAAATCCAGTCTGAACATCTGGCTGACTATGCGATGAACCATAATAACAATAACCCCCAGTGAGGCACTACCTTGACATGATTGTAGAACTTGTGTACTTTGAAGAAGATGAGAGCTATGACTGAGGTTCAACCACAGCGAACAGGTCTCATCAGAGGCTCAAGTTTCTCTCCCATAAAAAATATGGTGAGATGTAAATTACAGAAACGATACCAGCTTGGTCAACAAGGACTCCTCTAGGAGGAGTTCAACAAGGACTCCTCTAGGTCCCTGGATATCTAGTGAAAAATGGCAATAGGACTCAGGACTGTTGGCTGAGCACCCAGGACCAGCAACTGCAGAATTACTGGAAGGAAAGGGATTTACCTGTTGCATAGTAATATAGAGAGATTGAAAATAAAGAAATAATAATCTATTACAGATTAAGTCCAACCAGAACAGAATATTTGAAATGAAAGCACCAGTTCTGGAAAGAACAACATCCAGAATCAGAAATAACAGAAAAGAGGCTAGCAGATCACACTGATTTATAATACGAAATAAAGTATTCACAGAAGCAGAATTGGAAGAACTACAAAGGTACCCAGGGCAAAGAAATCAAAGCCTTGCTAGAAGTAACTTTAACTGTAGAGGAAACCAGCACAGCTATAGAATTGTTTTCATTTGGAAACCAGGCAACTTCATCTCTGCCTCAGAAAGAACAAAACTCTCGAACTAAAAAAGTAGAAGAACTGAAACAAAAAATAACAGCATCTAAAAGAGCACAAAAACAGAAACGGTTGCCTGCATTGAAGCTTGTTCCAAAGAAACAACACAAGCATTTAAAAAATGCCAATATTGTAGTTCAAATATAAGCACCAGCTCACTGCAAAAAACAAATCAATTAATGGACGGCACAGCTGCAATTATAACTGAACATCTGAGATGCAAAATCAATAAGAAAGAAAAAAAGTTGAACAATGCACCTCCAAAATGGAAGATCAGGCTGGAAAATAAGATCAGCAAGCTGAGATTAGATGTAAGCAAGCTAGAACAGATGAAAGAAAAGCTGAAGTACAGGAAGACCAACTGATACCTAATTAAGAAATACCACTTAGAAATAAGGAAGATCAAGGAAGCAAGCACTGGAAATATTAAAGCAGCAAATAGTAGCTAAAGCCAAGAATATCAGCAAATACAAAGGTCAAATTGCAAATTAAAGGCAGAATCTCCAATTTCAGTCCAATCAGAAATGTTTCTACGAATCCAATAATAGACAGACTGCAATGAATCAGTTAACACCTGACAAAGAAGAAACAGGGCAGTTCTGGGTGAAGATATAGGTAGGATAACCCAAAGAAATACAAGAAGAACCTAGCTTGGTTAAAGGAGATAGATAAAATGATAAAAAAGAAGCTGAAATGAAAACTTGTAATAACAGCAGAGATAGTGAAGAAAAGGGCAAGGAAGAATTGGTCAGGAGCTGGTGAAAATGAACTGCATTATTTTGGTTGAAATATTTGACTGGTCTACACCTACTCATTGACAAACAGTTTAACAACATACTGCAAGGAGGTGAAATTGAAGCACAATTAACATCTGACAAAACCCACCTGATAATGAAAAATCTAGCAAGAGGGGCAACATCAGGTAACTATAGGCCAATTACCTGCTTATCGACAACTTTCAAATCATTAACTGGTATGGGAGCTGATACAGTCCAACAGCATCTAGTTAAAAACAAGCTTTTTCCACCTGAGCAGACAGGAAACCATTCAAACAGCAGAACAACCAAAGATTAACTCCTATTTGACAAGATGTTTCTGAAAAATTGTAAAAGAAGGAAGACCAACTTGAATGTAGTATGGCTTGATTACAAAAAGGCATTTGACTCTGCCACATAATTTGGATAATTAAGTGCCTAGAAATAATACGAGTTATTAGAAAATCAGAAGCTTTGTGCAATGATCGATGGCAGAATGGAAGATATAGTTGCTCCTCAAGGGTGATAGAATTGGAGAGGTTAATATCAAGAGAGGAATCTTCCAAGGAGACTATCACCACTACTGTTTGTCATTGCACTGATTCATCTACCAACAAAAGTGAATAACTCAGGTCATGGCTATCAAACATCAAAAACACCTGCTACACTATCCTACCTTCTTTAAATGGATGATTTGAAGCTGTATGGAAAAACACCGTCTGAAATAGAATCACTGTTCAACACTATCTGCATATACTGCTAAGATATTGCAGCGGAGTTTGGACTAGATAAATGTGCCATGCTTGCCATCGAACAGGGAAAAATAGTGAAAACTGAAGGAATCAAGATGCCCTATGGAAATAGTATCAAGAATGTGGATAAAAATGACCACTGCAAATACCTGGATATCCTTCAATCTGATAACAGCAAGCACACTGAACTAAAAAAAAAAAAGTTAATAAATACATCAAGACACTGAAAGTCCTAACTCAGTGGAGGCAGTAGAATCAAGGCAATTAACACCTGGCAATTCCAGTCATTAGATACACAACTGGATTATTGGATTGGACTCAAGCAGACAGGAAGACCAGAAAAATAATGACAATGAATCATGCCCTCATCCACGCAGTGGTGTTGACAGAATGTAAGGACCCACTGTGCTCCCAAGAAAGCAGAACTCTTTAAATGGCATCATTTCAAAAGGAACTTTTATTGGGAGATGTTGACAGCAGGAATAGAAGGCAGGATCTGAGAGTTTCCCGCGCGAAAACAAGTAATCAAAAGTGGTCATAGTAACCCCACCCCAACTGTCCATCTGGACGGTTCAAACAGGCCAATCCGCAGGTGTGAAAACGCCGTGGGAACAGAATGATAAGGTGCCGATTCCAAGGCTGTTAGGTGTCTGCGCCAGTTCTTCTGCATCTGGAGATAAGGCAGATGGCCGGAGGTACATTCCATTCTCACCCCGTTAGAGAAACATCAAAGGGGATATAGTAAGAGGCAAAGCAAAGGAAATACACATCAGCATCCCAAGCTTCCCCCTCCCTCCCAGAACCCGGAAATAATAAGAAAAGAGTAAGAGTCCCCCCGTTCCTCTAGAAGGACAGGATTCTGACATGCCGCCCCCCTTAAAAAAATGAGAGATCCACCTGGATAGATAGGGAGAGAAAATTACACATAGATTAGTCAGGTTTATCAGGGTATTGGGAGTGGAACCTTTTTAACAACCTAGGGGCTCTAACGTGTCGTTTATGAATCCACTCATTTTGAGAAGAGGGAAAATTCTTCCAAGCTATTAGGTATTGAGTTGACCCATGGTGTTTCCTGGAATCCAGGATTTCTCTAATCTCAAAATGCTGTTCTCCCTCTACCATGATAGGTGGGGGAGGGGGGACTGCAGCTGGCCTTAGGGATGAGTTTAGTTCACGTTTTAGCAAGCTACAATGAAATACCGGGTGAACTTGTCTTAACGTTTTTGGGAGTTCTAATTCTACGGTTACTGGGTTGATGATACTTTTTATGGGGAATGGTCCTACATATTTTGGTCCTAACTTCTTTGATGGCTGCAAAGACTTTAAGTACTTTGTGGATAATATACTTTCTCTCCCACTTTAAATGGTTTTGGTTCAACCCGCTTATCTGCCTGCGCTTTACACGCTTCCCTAGCCTCATCTAATGCTTTTCTCACTACCGGCCATATATTTTGAAGTTGTGTGAGCCACTCCTTTAGGGAGGGGGTGGTGGGTTCATTGACTGGCTATTCAGGCATTGGGTTGAAGCTTTGTCCAGTTGCAACCTGTGCTGGAGTGAACAGCATTGTTGTAAGACACTTCTGCGAAAGGAAGAAGATCGGTCCAATTGTCTTGTTGATAATTAATAAAGCATCTCAAATATTTTTCCAATATTGAGTTCAAATGTTCTGTCCCACCATTCGTTTGCAGATGATGACTAGATTACAGGCCCTGGGTGGTCCCCAGAAGGTCCAAAAAGGCTCTCCAAAAGTCTGAAGTGAATTGCAACCCCTGTCTGAAATTATGCGTTGCGGAGCCCCCTGCAATCGGTAGATGTATTGTACACACATCTTTGCTAGCACCTTGGCTGTGGGAATTTTTGTGCATGGGATGAAATGCACCTGTTTGGAGAACAGGTCAGTTACCACCCAAATGACCGTGTTCCCTGCGCTCTCAGGTAACTCTACGACAAAATCCATGGAAATCTCCCGCCACGTTGCTGATCGGCTGGCGCCTGCAACAGTCCTAGTATTCTGCCCTGTCTTCTTTTGGCTGCTGCACAGGTGGGACAACTAACCACATAGCTTTCAATATCTGTCTTTATGGACGGCCACCAAAACTACCTCTTTACTAGATGGAGTATTTTGACAAATCCAAAGTGCCCAGCTATCTTTGAATCATGGCATAATTGCATGAATTTTAGTCTCTGGGCTTTTGGCACATATAGCTTTCCCCCCACCCATGGTAGTCCATCATTCATCGTGCAGAGATTTTTATAACTCAAGAACAATTCAGCTGCCTCTAGTACTTGCCTGAATTCTGCTCCCGCTTCACTGTCGAGGGCTTGTAGTTTTTTAGCTTGCATTTGTGTGGTTACTGGGGCCTCTAATTGGTTGGATGGCATTAAGGGGTCCACCACTTCAGTTTTGTTACTGTTATATTGTGGCAGACTTGATAATGTATCTGCTAAGAAGTCCTCCAGGTAAATATTTGATGGTAAAGTTAAATCGGTGGAAATGCCGGGACCATGTCACCTGTTTAGGTGAGTTTCCTGGGGTTTTTTAAAGCTTTAAGATTTTTGTGGTCAGTCCATACCTGAAAAGGGATTTTGTTCCCTTCCAGGAAATGCCTCCACGTGAGGAGGGCCCAGCGTAGTGCATAGTCTTCCTTCTCCCAGACTGCCCACCTCTGTTCCATCTCCGAGAGCTTCCTGGACGTGTAAGCACAGGGATGCAGTTGGCCCTCTTGGTTGTCTTGGAGCAGTAATGCACCTACTGCTACATCACTTGCATCTACTTGTATGACAAATGGCTTTTCTGTGTCTGGGTGTTTTAGAACCGGTTCAGCTGCAAAAAGCCCTTTTAATTTCTCGAATGTGACTTGGCATAACATGGTCCATTTTAATGGTTGCCTAGGCTTTGGTTTGCCCTCTCCTTGCATTTTTAGTAAGTTCGTAATGGGGAGCGCGATCTGGGCAAATGAAGGGATGAATTGGTGGTAGAAATTTGCGAATCCCAGGAAACTTTGCAGTTGTTTCCTTGTGCGGGGCAGTGCCCACTCCATCACTGCCCTGACTTTTTCTGGATCAATTTCTATCCCGTTATGGGATATGGGATATTCTAAATAATCAATTCTTTCCTTATGGAATTCACACTTCGATAGAGTCGGGCGGCCCGCAGTTTATTTAGAACCGCCCTAACCAATTTTACGTGCTCCTCCTTTGTTTCCGTGAAAATTAAGATGTCATCCAGGTACACAAGAATCCCCTTGTAGAGGTGTTCCTGGAGGACTTCATTAATCAGTTGCATGAAAACTGCTGGTGCTCCCTGTAGCCCAAACGGAAGTACTCTAAATTGGAAACAACCCATGGGGTAGTTAAATGCCGTCTTCCATTCGTCTCCTTCTTTAATGCTCACTCAGTAATATGCTTCCCTCAGGTCTAATTTTGAGAATATTTTTCCTTTCTTTAGGTGAGCCAGCATATCCTTCATCAGTGGTAGGGGGTAGAAATTGGTTTAGCTTACTGCATTTAAGGATCTGTAAACTATGCAGAGGCGAAGAGACCCATCTTTCTTTTCTCGGAACAGGACCGGGGCCACTGTTTTTGGTTTTGCTGTCTGTATAAACCCTCGCGCTAATTTTTTCTCTACGAACTTCTGCAGTTCTTCCAATTCTTTAGGGGTCATTGAGTACATTTTGGATTGGGTAGTTTGACCCCCGGTAGAATTTCAATGGCGCAATCTATGGGCCGGTGAGGGGGTAGCTCGTCGCAGCACTCCTCGCTGAATACTTCTGTGAGATCTTGGTATTCCTCGGGCACAGCTTCCAACCCCCGATCCTTTGCCGTCGCCACTACCTCTGGGGTCTTTTTCTCCTTGTCTTTCGGCCTCCACCCTGGCCGGTGTGCTTTCGTTTTGGGAACTTCAAACGAAGTTGGATTCCACTTCCTCAACCACGACATTCCCAAAATTAAGGGCCATTCCATGCCTGGGATCAGTATAAAAGTCAGTCTCGATGTGATCCCCCATCGTGAGTTGGATTGGCTGGGTGGCCAGAGTGGCTGGGATCCCCCTTGCGATGGATCCATCTAACTGGCCAAACAAAATTGGCTTTTTCAGCCTCCTCACCAGGATTCCTAGCTTCCCCATCAGGGTTGGGCTTATCAAGCACCGAGTGCACCCCGAGTCCACTAGGACTTTCAAGGTCTTCTCCGGCATCCCTGGATTCAACAGTTCTATGGTTCTGGTGAGGGGCACGATGGGTCCACTTACCAGGGGTCCGTCTTCTGAGTCACTGTCGGAGGATTCAGGTGATTTCCCAGTGGGGGTCGGAGTTCCTTCCCCTGGGATTCTGGGGGTCTGGATCTCGACAACCTCAGTGCTCTTCATGGCGGTGTCTTTGGGTCATGATGGAGTCTTCCCAGGTTTCCCTCTGCTGGCTCAGTTGGGTTTTCGTACGGGAGTCTTCGAACGGCATTCTGCAGCTCAGTGCCCTTCTCTACCACACTTGAAGCAAGCCGTTGAGCATGGTGCTGCAGAGGAGTGCTTTGCCGTCTCTCATTTCCCCCCCGAGGTTCACCCCAGGTGTTGCTGTCTTTGGGCTTGGTCGATCTCGGCTTCTTCTGCTAGGATACACCAGTCATGGAGTCGATCTGGGTCTCCCCTAGGGATGCAGGCATGGTACAAGTCATCATTCATCCCATCTTTGAAGTGGCCTATTAGGATATCTTCCGACCAGTTGAGTCGGCTTGCCAGGTCTCTAAATTCCTCGGTGTATTCAGCTACCGGATGATGACCTTGCCTCACTGTTTCAATGCGTTCTCTAGTCTTCCAGTCGGCTAGGGGGTCCTCAAATCTCCCCCTGAAGTGGTTGATGTTTTGCAACTCAGGAGCGTCGGCGTTATGTAGGGTCACCATCCACCAGGCTGCTGCTCCCTCTAGGGCCATGGTTACAATTCTCACCCGTCCATTGTCGCTGGGGATGTCTCGACCATACTCTTCCATGTAGCTTAGGACATGGGCCAGGAAAAACCCCAGCTGCTGAGGGGACCCATCATACTTCACTCCCAGGGGTGGGAATTTTCGGCCGGCATGTTGGGTTTTCTCCATCTGGGTCGGTGCCCGACTCCCCCAGCTGGGATGGCTCGTGCTGAGGTAGCCGCTTCGGCCATGGCTCCTGCAGCCTCCGATGTGCTGGTAGAGGGGCCTGGGTCTGCCAATTCACTCTCCTGGCACTCCTCCTCCACCATCCCCACGGCTATCGAGCCCCGGCATGGGTCTTCCTCTTCCTCTTTTAGGGACTTGAATGCTTCCACCATCAGGTTAATTGCCTGCTTGAGGAAGCGGTTGGGCCGGGCAGGCCTCTTGTCGTCCTCCTTGCTGAGGTTGAATGATCTCTCCATCTCACGCTTCCAGCCCAGCTGGTGGCTGCCACGCTTAAGGGTTACCTTTCTGGCTTTTGCCTCCCAGTCTTCTTTCTTTCCGATGCCCATTGACCATCTCAGTTTCTCCCGACTCTCTCTGGTCACGGCTTCGTCGGAGAGTCCGAGCTGCTCTCACTCAGGGTTGTCTTGGGGGGAGCTTCCCCACCAAGGTTACTTTCTCCTCTCTCACCGCTGTGGTTTGACATCGTTTGTATAGTCCCCATGGTAGGGCTTTTCCCTCCGGGCTGACCACTTTGCAGATCCTGCCTAATGTAAAGACCCGCCTCAATTTGTGCTCCCTAGAAAGCAGAACTCTTGAAATGGCATCATTTCAAAAGGAACGTTTATTGGGAGATGTTGACAGCAGGAATAGAAGGCAGGATCTGAGGGTTTCCCATGCAAAAACAAGTAATCAAAAGTGGTCATAGTAACCCCACCCCATCCATCCAGACGGTTCAAACAGGCCAATCCGCAGGTGTGAAATCGCTGTGGGAACAGGATAAGGCGCCGCTTCTGAGGTTGTTAGGTGTCTGTGCTGGTTCTTCCGCATCTGGAGATAAGGCAGATGACTGGAGGTACATTCCATTCTCACCCATTAGAGAAACATCAAAGGGGATAGAATAAGAGGCAAAGCAAAGGAAATACACATCAGCACTCCAAGCTTCCCCCTCCCCTCTAGGAGAATGGCAGAACCCAGAAAGAATAAGAAAAGAGTAAGAGCCTCCCCCTCCCCCGGTTCCCCTAGAAGGACAGGGTTCTGACACAGACTCTATGTAACAAGGAAAATAGGTGATGTGGAAAGTTGCAAGTACATCAGATGGTTGAAGAAGAAAAAAGGGCATTGGAAGAGTATCTTAAGGACAGTGAAAAAGATACACTGAAGCTAGTAAACCAGGAAGGTCTGCTGATTACTGGAGAAACCACACTGGCTTATAAGAAAGACAAAATGAAGAACAGAAAAGAGACATGGGAAGACAAAGCATTACAAGCCCAGTACATTCAAAAAATAGAAGGGAAAACAGATAATAACAAGACCTGAACTGCAAGCAAGAATTGGTGAGACTATAAACTAGAGAAAGTAATTGAAAATGAAGAAGCTAAAGAGCTCTGGGACTTTAGAATTCAAACTGATAGACACGTGTCACATAACACCCATACTTAACAATTGTCAGTAAGAAAGACAAAGTCTGGACGGTGGACGTGGCAGACAGAATAGAAGAGAAAGAACTGGCAAAGATAACAAAATAGAAAGACCTGCATAGAGAAATAGAACAACTGTGGCAAAAGAAAAGAAAGGTAGTACCAATAGCAATATGCATCTTGGATGCAATCCCAAAACAATCGGAGCACTGACAAATTCACCATCAGTCAGCTGCAAAAGGCAGCTTTACTCAAAACAGCTTACCTCCTGCGATGGTATCTGTAACACTATCAAACATTGGGAAGGACTAGATAGGCGGACAAAAATGCCAAATCCAGTCTGAACATCTGGTCAACTATGCAAAGAACCATAATAATAAAAACACCATTGGCATGGACCAAATCACCACCAGTCAATTGCAAAAGACGCTTTTACCCAGAATAGCTTACATACTATGATGATACCTTTAAAGTCATCGAACAACATCTACCTATCTCCAATCCTTGGGAAAAATTTGATAGGTGGATAAAAATGCCAAATCCAGTCCAAACATCTGGCTGAGTGTGCAACCAACCATAATAAGAATATATGTCTGATCATTCAAAGTGAAAGGAAAATACAGAACTTTTGAAACACATTATGGATATTGGAAAAGTTGGAAAAGCTGAAAAGGGCTAGAATTCTCAAAGGTTTTATCAAACTCCATTAAC
Source organism: Azemiops feae (assembly GCA_023970755.1). Lineage (NCBI taxonomy): Eukaryota > Metazoa > Chordata > Lepidosauria > Squamata > Viperidae > Azemiops > Azemiops feae. Next base: position 1,623,146 of record JALGBA010000443.1, read on the forward strand.
CACAGAACCATAAACATGAAAAATATGTTTATTACCAAAATAAAATCATAGTAGCAAAATGTTCCATAGAACCTATTTATATTTTTTCTTGCAAAATTTAATTTTTAAAATAAAAAAGAGAAAGTAATAACTTGTATGAAGAATTGTTTATAAATATTTCCCTTTAAGACATGGGATACGAGCCCTATCACTTTCCACAATGGCAAAGTTTCAGCAACTTCTTGTTTTAAAGGAATCAATGAAATTTCAAATGGAAATAATCTCTAGATTGAATAGAATGTTAAAATAAGGGGATTCAATCACAGGTGTCCGTATTTGCTTATTTGTAAAAATAATAAAAGCAGGATACAAATAAATAAAAACATTTGCTCTTATCTTTCTTTTATAAATGTAATTTTTCCTGCTTGCTATCATGGATTATGCAACATTTCAGCCAAACTTCATATATCAAGATTTCATGTGTATCCTTTCACTTTTATGAAATATCCAGTTTTATTTTATTAGCAGTAAAGTCTAACTGAATAATCACTTCATTCTCAATATATAGAGAATAATCGCACCCTGCTAATTTGGCAAACAAGCATTCTGTCATCATTTACAACCTGCTAAGTATCATCCCCTATTTCTACTTCAACGTAAGAGTTCATAATTACACTCCCTGAGGAGCAATTATGCAGGTTAGACAGACAGTAAATTTTTAAGTTGTTGTATGATTTCACCAGGTTTCAAAAATACTGGTTTAACTGTTCTGATGGAAATGAGGCCATTTAGTAATGAAATGTATCAATGTTACCTTTCTCCTCTCCTCACCTCTTCTATTAATTATGGTTATAAAGAGAAAAACTTTGTAAAGAGAACTCTGAGAGCCTGGAATATTTTCAGTGAATTTATTGTAAATTCTAAGACCCAGAAACGTTTGTGAGCATTAATTAGTTCGATAGTGAAGCTTCTTTCAGGCAAAGCTTGTCAGTGCCACTGTAACACTGTAAATTCATTATAAATTTAGCCAATTTATATTCCACACAAGGCAAGGGAGCAAAGCTTTATCAATAGCTGCTTCTACTTCAAAATCTCACTCTGAAAACTATGTTTGAAAGTAACTTACCAAAATATTTAACACAGAGAAATCACATGACAGTCAACATTCAATATAGCAGAAAGGACTGAAGATACTGATTCCAAAGGAAACAAATCTGCTCCAGAGTAAATGCTCAATAACCTGTAGACATCTCCAATTTGAATTTGACTATTACACCCAATTAAATATTGGTATTGATCTCAGTTATCAAATAATAAAACATTTGGGCATAGTTAGGTATTTGCATGTATTACTATTACCGTGTTTTCCCGAAAATAAGCCCTACCATGAAAATAAGACCTATCCTGATTTTTTGGGGTGGGCCTAATATAGGCCCTACCCCCAAAATAAGCCCTAGTTAGAACCCCGCCCACTCCGTCCCACCTCGCCGTAATGGGGCAGGAGAACGTGTATCATGCTGGTGCCGCCACAAAGCAAGGCAGGTGGGGGAGGGGTGGAGCTGCCCCACATGCCCCACACCCGCTTCCTTCAGGGCCCCCCGAGCCAGACCATTCCTTGCTCGGCAACCTTCCCTTTCACTCCCCTCCCGAGCAGACTGTCATCCTACGGAGGATGGGCGGGATAGGCTCAGTCCCCCTCCACCATTTCAGAACCAGGAGGTAGTGACAGCAAAAGGCTCCGTTGATACTGTGCACCATTGAAGAGGTTTTCTTCACGGTTCACCCCACAGATCACCTGCCCGGCGGCAGCCTCCTCCTTCTCCTCCGCCAACTCCCCCATGGCTTGCACCATGACTGGGTGGGGCAAGCCTCTCCCGCTGCAAGATTTTCTCTTTTTTTTGCGAGATGTTGAAAGGCCTAACTGAACTTTCTTTAGTCCCACAAACTCTGTTTCCCTGCAGCAGGAGAGAAACATGCCAGAGCTGGAAAGCAGGTTAGTGAAGAAATGCTTTCAGTAAGAGAGAGGAGCTGGGCGATGGTGCGCCAAACTCTACAGTAGCGCCGGGAAAAGCGGCAAGAAACAAGGCTGCCATTTCCAGAACGGAGAAGGGAGACGCAGGGCAGCAAGTAAGTGCTCTTCTCTGCTCTGCATTGCTGCGTGCAGCCGCTCCGCTCCCCGTTCTCCATTTTCTCCAGTGGTGGTGATGGAGGGCTGGCGGAGGGAGGCAGCAGGGGAGGCTTGCACCGCCTGTTCACGGCGCAAGCCACGGGAGAGTTGGCGGAGAAGTACCAATTGAAGGGACAGAGAAGCTAACTGCTGTATCCTTGATTTTGTTTTTATTTACAGTAGGACTATGTGATGATGCTGTATGATGCTGTAATAAACTTTATCGCTGAGGTAAATGTCAATAGGAAGAACGTCTTTAGTAATAAATCTTTGATTTTCTGGATAACTGAGGAAAGCAACTAATAGCATTTCAACAAAACTGATTGTCATAAAACATAAAACACACACACGTGAAATTAAAAGCAAGAGTATTGAAATAATTAAAATGTTATAAGGCAGTAGAAACATAAAATATCAAAACAGTTTTAGTATTGATATTTTATGATTCTACTGCGTTATAACATTTTAATTATTTCAATACTCTTGCTTTTAATTTCATGTTTGTGTGTGTTTTACGATGTTATCTGGGTTAGTACATTTTCTTTACTGCTGCTATTTTTCAGTGTTATAATTGCTCCTGTTTATACACAATGTTTAGAGTTAATGTCAGGATCTCCATCATCGGCCTGGCGCCTTGGTGGTGTTTTGCCATCAAAGGGGAAGGGAGAGGGGAGACATTTTGGGTAATCCACACCTTTGTATCTAATGATGGGAAATGGGGAGGGGGAGCTGACAGGTGAAGAAGACCAGAGCTGTTAGTACCAGTTATGTTGGGCCACTTGTCCTAGGTGTGAGATTCCAGCAGCCTAAACAACCCAGAGTTTCCCACAATATTGTGGCAATCCTGGATTGGGTGGCAACAGACTGGACATTGGGGGGAGGGATGGGGAACGGTGGGCTTGGCTCTTTATATCAGTGAGTGGAAACTTCAGTTTCTGCCTCACCTTCCTGCAACCAACAACTTTAGTAAAAGTTCTTTTAACTTCAATCAATTGGAGTCGAGAGTTTGCTTTCCTAAATGATTGTTTTGGGGCAGGTCTGACATCTAGATTTTGAAGAATTTGTATGTTATATTTAGAAGATATGTTTATCTTTGACTCATATTTGTAAAACACATCTCTAGATGTACTTTGTACAGAAAAGTATAATGAAATATCAGTCTCATTTATACAGAATATAGTAGGTTAAAAAGATAGTTGTATAAATGTGTTAGAAATATACACATACTTGAATAATATTCGCATTAAACAAGTATATATAAAATTGTAACTGCTCGTTATGACATATATTTTCTTTTTACTCGTTATTTCTTCATAGTTTTGCTAAAGCACTTTTTACATGCTTTTTCTTCTCTTTGACAATATACGTAAAAATACTTGTAAAATACTGTGTACTGCATTATCAACATGACACATAAAATTTAAACAAATACACATCAAAAGTGGATAACTTGAAATATAAAAGTATCAATTGCACATGTACACATTTTTTGAAGAAATGAATTCATTTTATAATCTTCAGTAACAAACTTTTTTTATATAATGAAAAAAACAAATCCTACAAAATTATATAACCTATGCAGTAAAATAAAAACATGTGATTTTCATAGTGAATGACAGGAAATGCCACAGAATTTCTATAAAACCAGATTATAGTTCCTGATTTTACATGTATTATAGGACTGGATTGTGATCAATAATCTAGAAGGAATCATTTTTAAAAATATGAGTCAGAACAGAATCATGTATAACCCCTTGCTCACATGAGGAAAAGAATGTCCTTCACAACATGAAGTACCAGGAAGTATCAGAAAAAAAATATGATAAGGCTGCAATTACATATTTCTCTGTAAGGGACAATATGCATTCTGTAACATTATGTGAGATGAGGAGTCCTTCCCCAAGTCTCCTGTTCAATAAGCTATCACATAGAAAAGTTCTAATGGTCAGATTGATTTTCCACTGCTGGTCTGTATAAGTTATTAAAAGAAGCATATTAGTTCTTTGTAAAAGACTTGGATTATTTTTCTGAATAATGCTGGCAATTAATGGAACAATTTTACACACAGGAAATAAATGTGAGAAGAAACGACTAATAATATGCCCCAGACATCAGACAGTTCACAAAAAAAATATAGATCCGTAAAAATTATTGGATTGTTTGAAAGAACGTGCTGCAAAGAATGTATTAATAAAAAAGACTACATAAATCCATTGACATCCATTCTATTAATATTCACTTACCATTGGACAGATTATTTTTTTTAAAAAAAAATCCAGCTTCTATCACTTTCTTCCACAATATCTAATTGTGGCTCACTTTTTTTTTTTTTAAAGAATACTTTACTCTGTGTTATAAGGTAAATCAGATTCTGTGGTTTTGATAACATAGATGTGAAAACGTTACTTTCCAAAAAGAAGGAATAATTTTCCAAATTGTTCTGCTTACCTGGTCGTGAGACCTTTGAGCTGTTGAAAACTGCTTCTTGCAGGCTGCTACAAAGAGGCTGGGAGTTTGAGTTACCATGGAGATCTTCACATTCAAAAGTGGAGAAATCTGGAATGATACAATGAAATATTTTGTCTGGTGAACCTTAGAATGAAAACAAACATACCCTAGGGCAGGGGTAGGCAACCTTGGCTCTTTTATGACTCGTGGACTTCAACTCCCAGAATTCCTGAGCCAGCCACGCTGAGGGGAAAGAGAGAGGTCTCCAAGCTGAGCCATGCTGGCTCAGGAATTCTGGGAGTTGAAGTCCACAAGTCATAAAAGAGCCAAGGTTGCCTACCTCTGCCCTAGGGCCATCTTCTCCAGTTTATTTGCCACTACCAGCAAAAAATTTACTATGTAATAAATGAAAATATAAATTTAGACAGTTAAATGCTCATTAAAAAAATCCAAATGGATAAGCACTGAAGCTTAGTCCCAAATTCAGCATCCAGAACTGCCAATATAGCAGTAAAAGCGCTTAATGAAATCCATTAGATGTTACCAATCAGTCATTTAGTTTACACATCACACTAAGTGTATATAACGTCCTTGGTTTTGAGCCTTAGCTTATGGCTCAGCATAACAGGTTACCAGGTCTTTTCAAAAACACAGTTGAAACAAGGCATAGTTGAATGCAGTATAGGTTACCCTTGCTTAACACTGTCTTGTTTAGCAACTGTTTGAAGTTATGACTGTGCTGAAAAGAAACTGCAACTGGTCCTTGTGCTTACAACTGTCATAGCATACCTATGGTCATGTGTTCAAGGTTCGAATTGCTTCACAACTGGTTTAAGTTTATGGTAGCCACAGCATCCCATGGCCAAGTGATCACAATTTGCACACTTCACAGTTGGCTTCCAATGAGCAATATCAATGGAGTAGCTGGCAGTAAAATTGCAACTTGCAGTTACAACTTGTCAACTTGTCACTTAACAGTCATATGAAAGTGAAGAAGTAAACCTATGAAAGTCATGCTACATTTTCCTTAACACCCACATCATTCAGCCAAAGTTTTGGGTCCCAACTGTGGTTGTTAAACTAGGACTACCAGTATGCAAAATCAGCTGGATGATATGTGGCTATATGAATTAAGATTTGATTTGGTACTAAATAGAGAATATATTACTGGGTTTCTATGAAGCTGCTTGGAAGTGAAGATAATTATATCCCCTCAATAACACTGTGACTCCATGCACTCCATATAGATTTCTTGAAACAGTATGGAAGTAGTTTGGCACTGCCTCCTGGGATAATTTGTCCAACCTCCCAGTCTAGCCCTTGGCTTTTCAACCAAATACTAACCAGGACCAAGCTTGCTTAGGTTTGACTCTAAGATAAACAAGGTGCTGCCACTTGCAATGATTTTCACTATACAAGCACTCTAATAAGAAGACAAATAGTGTGGTCTTTCATGCAGTATAAAATGGTGAAATGTGCTTACATTATGCCACACCTGAACTGATGCCACACCTGAACTGAGACACCAGAATGCAAAGGGAGAACTCCTCCATATCAACTCTGTTACCAAAAATTAAAGTAGCAGTGGGGAGAGGCGGTGGCCAGCTGTCAAGAGGGAAAGCTGTGCAGAATGGCTCTCCGTTCATGAGAGTCGAATACACAGCTTTTTCCATCCGATCGGCGGATTCTTTGGAGTCCCAGATTCCTTGGAGGGGAATCGGAAGAAAGAGGCGCCCTGCAGAGCAGCTCTCAGCGGCAGTTGAGAGTGCGGATGGTAGGAAAGCCTCGGAGAAGTCGAACGGGGGAAGAAAGGCGGCCCAAAATGGTGGCCGGGAAGAAACAACAACAGGCAGCTGGAGAACATTAGCAGTGGACTAGCTGGACAACAGAGAGACGGACCTAGGCAAAAGTGATCTTGGCAGCCCTCTGTGAGTGACCCGGGGTGAAGATCTTCTCGGGGGATTGCAAAGAGGGAAGAGTCAGAAGGAGGCCTAAGGAAGGAGGAAATCTCCTCCGTAGTAAAGTGGCGAACAGCAAGTGGGGGCAAAAAGAGACCATTTCAACGCGATAGTGTTTCACTGGCTGCGTGAGGGAAAAGAGGAAGAGGAAACTTACCATTACTGTTGATTTCAGGAGACAATTTAGTTTGGGAGTGAAAGTGCTGACTAATCGGAGAACGCAGGCATTTTGAAGCAAGACTGACTGTTAACTAGGATAATAGGGAGCAAGAGACACCTAATGGCTGAGGGGAAAAACTGGAGACAATTTAAGCAAGGAGAGGAAATTTAAAGAAACAAGACCTATTTTGGATGGCCTGCCAATAACTGGTTTATAAACTGAGGAAATTCAAGGAGTAAATTTGGATGTGAAAAAGTCGTAGTGGAACTTTTTTTCAAGAGGAAATCATCTCTCTAATTATTATTGTTCTTTCTATGCAATCTTTGGATTACTATCTTGTTAACTCCACCACCTACTGTATTAATTATTGATATTATTAAGTGATTTAATTAAGAATTAACTAGTTGAGAGAGTAATAGTTGAAGGGTGCTGGAGGAAACTAAGAGAAATATAAGGAAGTGGGGAAGTCAACTTAAAGCGGTATTAAAAATGACAAGTACCCCCAATTTGACAAGAATTGGTGCAGGAAAGAGGCAAGGAGCTCAAACTACAACAATGGAACTAAGTCCAGCAGGGCAAAGATCTATTGAAGGACTTCTACAGAGAGAGAAATCAAACTCATTTAAGGATCTACAACAGATGCTACAAACAATGCAGGAGGTTATGTTAAAGAACCATGAGGATTTGAAACGAGAGATAGGAGAAGTAAGGAATGACACGGGAGAAATGAAAGAAAAGATGAGATCGATGGATGATAAATTTGAATGCTTTCAGCAACAAATTCTAAAAAATGAACAAAAATTACAGGAGATGGAAAATAGAATGGGAAGGGAAGAAAAAAAAGTGGAGGAGATGGAAGAAACATTAACTCAAGCCAATAGAGACCTCGAACAGACAATAATCCAATTGGAAATAGATAAGGCTACCCACTTTCTACGATTTCAGAATGTGAGGGAAGATAAGAATGAGGACCTCCCAGAGATGTTGGCGGAGCTATTGGCAGGAGCATTAGGAATTGGGAAGGAAGAAATGATTAATGGAATGGATGAAATCTATAGAATCCACACGAACTATGCATGTAGACATAATCTACCTAGAGAAGTGCATATCAGATTCGTTAAAAAATCAATCCGTGATGAGATTCTCCATAGAACCAGAGAAGATCCGCTAGAGTTACGAGGAAGACAGCTTGTGGTGCTCAAACAAGTCCCAAGGAGGGTAAGAGACTTAAGATGACCTTACCAAACGTTTACAGCAAAATTAACAAGGAAAAACGTAAATTTTCGGTGGTTGACTCCAGAAGGGATTATGGTATCTTGGGGAGAAAGAAGGTTGAGATTGGACACGGTGGACAAAGTAGAAGAGTTTTATAGAAATTTTTTTGGCAGTGAGGTTGAATTGGAGGAAAGAGAAAGAAGGGAAGAAGGAGAACTAGGAGGACAGTCACCAAATAGGGGGGAATCCCAAATTAAGGGAAAAGAGAATGGGAAAGGAGAGAATGTGGATAATGGGAAAGACAATGATGATGGATGCAAGGAACATAAAGAAGTCAGACAAACGAGGGCAACAAACCCTAAGTATAAGTAGAGGTTTTCAAGAAGCCTTAGCAATTTTATCATTAAATGTTAATGGGTTAAATTCTCCAGGGAAAAGGAAAAACTTCTTTAGTAAATTGTATAAGACAAATGTGGATATAATAGTGCTGCATAAAAAAGCAGCATCAGTACCTATTAAAATGCTCTAAGTTAGGAAAGATGTTTATATCTTCATCACAGCAGAAGAAAGGGGGAATTGTAATGTATGTAAAAGAAGGTATTTCAGCCAAACAGATGTATAAAGACGAAGAGGGCAGAATATTGATAATAGAATTAACTGTGGACGGGAAAAAATTGATGTTAGTGGGAATATACGCACCGAATGAGGGCCAAAAACCTTTTTATAAGAAGCTGTATAACATGATTAGAGACTTAGAATGCGATAATTTGTGTATAATTGGGGACTTTAATGCAATTGTGGATAGAGAACTAGATTATAGAAATAATAGACGAAAGAAAGGTGTTAGAAGGATATTACTTAAGTCATTTTTTGAGATGGTGGAAGAATTAAGTATAAAGGATTGTTGGAGGGAAAGAAATGGAGACAAGAAACAATATACTTATTATTCAGCTAGACATCAATCTTGGTCTCGAATTGACATGGTCTGGGCATCGACAGACTTGAATTTGGGAATTGAGGAAGTTAATATTGACATAAACTCGTGGGCAGACCACAATCCCATTAAAATTAAATGGAAAGGGCAAAAAAAGACAAAGAGGTGGACCCTAAAAAGAGCAATCTTGAATCAAAATGAATTTAAATTAAAGATAGATGATCAAATGAGCTTGTTTTTTCAAAGTAATAAGAAAGAGGATACGAATAATTATAACTTGTGGGACACGGCAAAAGCTTTTATGAGGGGTATCTCAATATCATATATGGCCAAAAACAACAAACAAAAAAGACAACGGCAAAAAAACTTAGAGGAAGATCTTAGCAAACTGGAAAAAGAGCTGCAGAAAGAACCCATAAAACGGGAATTGAAACAACAAATAAACATAATTAAACATAAATTAAATATCACTGAAAAGGAAAATATGGCACAACAAATTAAAAGCATTAAACAAAATTTTTTTGAGAATGCAAATAAGCCGGGAAGATGGCTGGCTTATAGATTAAGAGAACGGAAAGAAAAGAAACAGATTAGTAAATTACATAATGAAGAAGGAGAGTTAATTTACCAAAATGAGGAAAAGAGGAAGGTAGCGTATGAGTTTTTTAAAAACCTTTATGAGGATAAGGAGAAGATAGAAGAAGGTAAGGTAATTCAAAAAATAGAATTGCCTAGAATCTCGGAGGAAGGTAAAAATTTATTAAATAATGAGATAACAGTATGGGAGATATCTGAGGCAATCAAAAAACAAAAAAGTAACAAAGCACCAGGCCCAGATGGTCTACCTTCAGAAATTTATAAAAATCACCAGGAATTATTAAGCCCACTGTTATTAGAGGTGTATAATGATGTACTTAATGAAGCTAAGATACCTGAATCGTGGAAAGAAGCAACGATCACATTGATTCCCAAAGAAAATTCTGACTCAACTTATATTAAAAATTATAGGCCGATATCACTACTAAATTCGGATTATAAAATCTTCATGACAATTATGGCAGACAAACTAAAGAAAATTTTAGAGGATTTTATTCATACTGATCAAAACGGTTTTCTTCCCGGACGTCATATAAGGAACAACATTAGGATTATTTGGGATACGATAGAATACTATGAAGTCCATAATGAAAAACAGATGGTGTTGATATTCATCGATGCGCAAAAAGCATTTGACAACGTCAAATGGGACTTCATATTAGAACAATTAAAATATATGGATTTGGGGGGAAAATTTATAAAGATGTTCAAAATAATCTACTCTAAACAAGAAGCCAGAGTGGTGATAAACGGGGAAACGACAAAGAACTTTTCAATCCAAAAAGGCACAAGGCAAGGTTGTCCGCTATCACCACTGCTTTTTATTTTATCACTAGAGGCTTTAATTAGAACAATCCGAGAAGACAAACAAATCAAAGGTTTAAAAATAAGAAAAGAAAGTTTTAAGGTACAGGCATTTGCGGACGACCTTGTATTTATTATTGAAGAGCCTGTACAATCTGGTCTTAGGTTGATGGAAGTGCTGGAGGACTATGGGGAAGTAGCAGGCCTGAAAATAAACAAGGATAAAACAAAAATGATAGTTAAAAACATGACTGAAGAGCAAAAAAATGAATTGGACGGAAAGTTAAATATTCAGACTACGAAGAAAATAAGATATTTGGGAATTCAATTGACAGCGAGATGCATTACACTTAAGATAATTATGATAAATTAATGGCGCAAATTAGGTCTGATTTGGAAAAATGGGGAAAATTACAGCTATCGCTAATGGGCAGGATAGCCACCATCAAAATGAATGTTCTTCCGAAAATGTTGTTTTTATTTCAATGCATACCAATTCGGCTCAAAAAAGATTTTTTTACAAATTTGGACAGACTCATTTCAAAATTCATATGGCAAGGGAAACGACCGAGAATCAGACTTAAATTACTACAAGATGCTAGAGAGAGAGGAGGATTTGGCCTACCAGATTGGACAAAGTATTATCAGGCAGTGGCGTTGGTTTGGCTAAGTGAGTGGATGCATCTCAAAAATACAAGACTATTGGCACTAGAAGGTCATGACCTACAGACAGGGTGGCACGCTATTGTATGGGAGGAAAAACACTTAGCCCACCAGTACTTCCGGAGACATTATATTAGGAGAGCACTATTGGATATTTGGAAAAAAACAAAAAGAAATAATTATATGGAAATTCCCAATTGGGTGTCTACATTAGAAATGTACATACATCCAAATTTGATAAAACGAGGGGGAGTTGTCACCTATAAAGACATTTTGAATGAGAAAGGAGAATTAAAAGCGAGAAATACTTTAAAGGAAGAAGGAATCGAATTGGAATGGTGGGCGTATCTTCAAATTCAATCTAAATTTAATAAAGACAAAAAGAAATGGGGCATAAAGCAAGAACTATCAGAATTAGATAAAATTTTATTTAGCAGGGAAGGTAAGATTATAAGTAAACTATATCGATACCTATTAGAACAAGATATGATTGAGGAACAGGTGAAAGAAACGATGATAACTTGGTGTAAATATTTTGGGCATAATATTGATCTGGACAAGTGGCAAAGTTTATGGGGAAAAAATTTAAAAATCACACTAGCAACTTCCTACAAGGAAAACCTCTATAAGATGTTTTATAGGTGGCACCTCCCCCCCCACAAGATTAGCACGAATGAATATGAGGAAATCTTCAATATGCTGGAAGTGTAAAGAGACCATTGGGAATTACTACCACATGTGGTGGGAATGCCCAAAGGTGCAAAAATTTTGGAATTTATTAAAGAACTGGCTGGAGGAAATTTTGCTAATAGATATAGAGGTCAAACCGGAATTTTTCTTTTTGGTAATTATAGAAAGAAAATATAAGAAAGATACAAATTATTTATTACTGCATATAGTCACAGCGGCACAAATAGCCTTCGCTCAAAAATGGAAAGAGGAAGATATTCCAGCTGAAGAGGAAATATTACTGAAAATTTTCAACTGCGCAGAAATGGACAGACTCACTTTGGAACTCAAGGATAAAAGTGAAACTAAGTACTACAAAATCTGGAAACAATTTTATAATTGGATAGATAACAAGAGGATAGCCAAGACAAATGTATAGTGTTAGAACAAAAAAAATAGATGTTTTTTATAGACAAATGTATGTTTAAGAGATAAATAAATACGTAGAAATGAGGGGGAAAGTATTAATATTATATGATATTTTGTTTAAATAAGGAATAAAGCTTAAGAATTATATGTTCATATGAATAGTAATATTATTGTAAAGTGACGGAAGATGTATGGAACCAGTGATGTCATATCTATGTCCAATGTTTTTTTAATTTTGTATTATTAATAAAAAACTTTTTAAATAAAAATAAATAAATTAAAGTAGCAGTGGGATGGACAGAAAGACCTGCCACTGTAGTCAGCGCTGTTGCTTTTTTTTATTTCATACTATTGGGATTCATTTGAGAAAGACTGTATTATAAGAATACAGAAGATGCTTTCTATGTAAAAGTTCAATTCCCAAATTCTGCAACTTCAAAAACTTTATGAATCAGAGCCCAGAAAAACATAAATAACAGATATCTATGGTTCTGGAGAGAGGTGACATTTTGTCCAATTTCAAATGGAAGAGGAATATGGAAATAAAGGAGGACAGGGCTAGAAAACAAACCTAAAAAAGCTGCCTTCCAGATTGATTCGGACCCCGCATCGAATAGAGTCAATCAATCAATCAATCAATCAATCAATCAATCAATCAATCAATCAGAATAGAGATGGAAGGGACCTTTGAGCTCTTCTACTCCAACCCCCCTGCTCAAGCAGGAGACCCTGTACCATTTCAGTCTCTTCTTAAAAACCTCCAGTGATGAAACACCCACGTCTGACAGCAAGCTGTTGCACTGGTTAATTGTCCTCACTGTTAGGAACTTTCTCCTTAATTCCAGGTTGCTTCTCTCTTTGATCAATTTCCAACCACTCTGGACAGACCTTTTTCAGGCAATCCCCAGAAATCAGCTAGGAGGCAGTGGCTTACAACCTTCTCTGCTGTCTTCTCCATTGACTTTCTGGGGAAGCCAGCAGGTGTAAATTCCTGCCTCGACTACACTTCCAAAAAAAGCAGAACTCTTGAAACAGACATTGTTTCAAAAGGAACTTTTATTGAGAGATAGTGACAGCAAGAGAGCAAAGCAAGATCTAAAGATTTCCCACGTAAATGACTACATTAAAACTTTCATTTCACAAAACCCCACCCCAGAGTCCAATTGTCTAGATCGTGTCCGGCCAATCCACAGGTGCGAAGTTGTTATGGGAACTGGAGCTGATAAGAGACGATTCCCAGGCACTTCATCGGATTTTGCAACAAACTGGAGATAAAGCAGATGGCCCCTGGCACATTCCATTCCCCGTTTCACACCGAAAGAGATACATCAAAGTAGAGGAAGCACAGCCGCAAGCCCCCCTCCCAGCAGAGAAAAACGTCTCCCCTCCCACTAAAATGGCAGAGCTCTGAAAAGAAACATTGAAGGAGTTTCTGACATGCTGCCCCCCTTAAAAGAAGGAGATGGGTGTGCAGGGCGGAGCGGGTGGGACGGGGTGGAGCGGGGGCGGTTTTGGGGCACTCAGTCTCTAAAAGGTTCGCCATCACTGACTTAAGCCTTGTTCTGTGCCCAAAAAGTCGAAAAAGGCCTTCCAGAACTTGGATGTAAATTGGACACCTCTGTCTAAAATTGTGCGTTGGGGGACTCCATGTAATCGATAAGATATATTGGAGGAACATTTTAGCTAAGGTTCTGGTGGTTGGGAAATTCTGGCATGGGATGAAGGGGACCTGTTTTGAGATAGCATAGTCTGTGGGCCGGTGGGGGGCCAGTTCGTCCGAACCCCTTTCACTGAAAACCTCAGCCAGATTCTGGTACTCCCTGGGTATGGTTTGCATAGCCTCGGCACTCAAAGTGGCTGCTATCTCCCTGATCTCTTCCCTTCCCGGGCATATTTGTTTGCTCGGTAAGGGGTTCTTTTCTCTGGGGAATTTCAAATGTCCCTCTCTCCAGTCTATCAGTGGGTTCCATTTTTTCAGCCACACCAACACCAGGACAAGAGGCCACTCCATCCCAGGTCCCACGATGAATGTTAAAGTCTCTGAGTGGCTCCCAATGTTTAACCCTGTAGTAGCTCTGTAGTTAGCATGGCTGGGACACCCCCTGCGACGGACCTGTCAAGTTGGCAGAAGGAGATGGGGTTTCTCAACCTCCTTAACTGGACCCCTAATTTCCTGACCAGGGCTGGGCTGACCAGGCATCTGATGCATCCTGAATCTGAAAGGGCAATCAGGGTTACTTTTCCTTCTCTGCCCAGAATTAAGTTCTATGGGCATGGTCATTGGCTCAATCAGCCCACTTACCAATGGGTCGTCATCATAGTCACTCTCTGGCATCCTGGGTTCATCTTCTGGTGGGGTCGGAGTTCCACCCCCTGCTTTTGGGATTGGATGGAACTCCACGACCTCCTCGCTCCTCAGGGCCGTGTCTTTCTGGTGTTGGCTGGGCTTAGTCGGCTTTCCTCCAGATAGCCGATCACCTCTTTTGGTCGGGTTTTGCTGTGGCATTCCACGGCATGATGACCCCCTTTGAAGCAGGCTCTCGAGTGGGGGAGGGGGCGCAGCCGAGGGTTTTGCTGTTTCTTTCTTCTTCTCCGGCAGGAACTGTTTCCACATTTTCCCGGAGCAGTACGGGTTTTGGTGCTGATCGATTTCCACCTCTTCGGCCAGGAGGTACCAGTCATATAATTGAACTGGGGCACCCCTAGCCACACATGCATTGTACAGATCATCATTCAGCCCGTCTTTGAAACAGCTGATTAAGATGTCTTCGGGCCAGTTAAGGCAACATGCCAGGTCTTGGAACTCCTCCGTGTATTCCTCCACTGGTTGATGGCCCTGCCTTACGATCTTGATACGACCCCCTATCTTCCCATTAGCCAGGCGGTCTTCAAACCTTCGTCTCAGTGTGGTCATGAAATGGTTAAAGTTTCAGAGCTCTGGCGCGTTGCAGTTGTGCAGGGTAACCATCCACTGGGCTGCGGTTCCTTCCAGGGCTAGGGTGACAACCCTGACTCTGGGGAGGGTTCTCCCATACACTTGCATGTAGGTGAATACATGAGCCAGGAAGAAGCCCAGTTCCTCAGGGTCTCCATCAAATTTCACCCCTAGGGGAACCAGTTTTGATTCCTCGGGTGGGGCTCTCCCTCAAGGGGTTGGTGGAGGTTTCCCCCTCCAGGAGCTGCAGGCTGCTCTGCCGCCAGGGTAGCCACCACCATTTCCATAGATCCAGTTGCCCCTGCCGCAGCTTCAGTTGTTCCCGACTCACTCCCCCCACATTCAGTTTCTTCCAGTTGATCCTTCCTCTTGCTCCTGCATCGCCTAGATTTTGTCTTTAGGTCCTGAAAGGCTTCCACCATGTATTGCATGACTTGTTTCAGGATCTGGTTGGTCGACTCCTGCTAGCCTTCGGATTCGTTCCTGTCATTGGAGAGCAGCTCCATCTCCCGCTTCCAGCCCTTCTTCCGGCTGTCTCGGGTGAAGGTTACTCGCTTGGCTTTCTCTTCCCACTGTTCTCTCTTCCCTGCTCTGACCAACCATCTCGGCTTCATGGAGCTTTCTGCATTTATTATTTCATCCATCCATCCAGAGCAGCTTTCTTCTGGGTGGGTCTTTGCAGCGGACTCTCCCCAGCACTTGGTCTCGTCTTGTTCACAGCCATGGAGGGACAGTTGCCTCTCCAGGTTGACCTTTTTGCAGATCTTGCTTAATGTAAGGTCCTGCCTCAACTACTCTTCCCATGAAAGCAGAACTCTTGAAACAGGCATTGTTTCAAAAGGAACTTTTATTGAGAGATAGTGATAGCAAGAGATCAAAGCAAGATCTAATGGTTTCCTGCGTAAATTGCTACATTAAAACTTTCATTTCACAAAACCCCACCCCAGAGTCCAACTGTCCAGATCGTGTCCAGCCAATCCACAGGTGCGAAGTTGTTATACAGGGGTGTCAAACTCAATTTCACTGAGGGCCACATCAGGGTTGCGGTTGACCTCGGGGGCCGGGGGGCATGGTCAGTGTGGGTGTGGTCAGTGTGGGTGTGGTTGAGGTGGGCGTGGCCAGCTCAACATCGCTTGTGTGGTCCGGGCGGGGCTGGGGGGATCCAGCCTGGTCCTCGAGCTCCCAGGGCACCGGGACCCCACAGCCCAGCCCAGCCCAGCCCAGCCCTGCTGTCCCAAGACGGTGCCCTGCTGCGCTTACCTCCTCCTCGAAGCTGCTGCTGCTGTTCTTGCTCTCCTTGGCCAGGTTGCTCATGATGTGTGTGGGAGGGCAAAGTATGTGGGTCAGAGGGAGGCCCACTTCCTCTCCATGTGAGGAAACCTGGCTTTGTAACTAAAGTATCCTCAGCAATAGGATGGGAGACCACCAGGAGAGATCAGAAGAAGGAGACAAAGGGATGGCAAAAGGGCAGCAGGGCTGCTGGTGGCCAAGTGCTAAGGCAGCACTTCCCTCAGACCCTCCCTCTCTCTCATTGTAATGCCCTCCCTCCCTCCCTTCTTCCCTTTTCTTCTTTTCCTTCCCTCTTTATTCTCCTTTCTTCCTTCCCCTCTTTCCTTCTTTTTCCTTCCTTACTCTCTTCCCCTCTTTCCTTCTTTTTTCTTTCTCTTTCCTCTTTCCTTTCTCCTTTCCTGTCCCTTCTTGGATGCTCAAATGCAAAAGGGGAAACATTTCTCGATGCCTAGCTTTGTGATCAAATGCCACTTTGGCTAGTAGTTTGTGGCCACTTAAAAGACGGAGAACAAACCAGGCTCAGTTTATCCCATGCTTGCATTTAGTGCGGGTGTCCACAGACAACAGTACAGCAAAACTGTCAAAATGGTGGCTGTGATAGTTAATCAGAGCTCCTCTGTTTTTTATGTGCAACAGCTTTAGCTTTTATGAGCAGAGGTAGGTTAGTTGTTTTTCTATTAATACATAATCCTTAAAAGGGCTCTCCTGTAGGGAGCCTGCCTTGGTCTAATTCAGACTGGAAATATACCAAAGGAAAATATTTTCCCCCACTCTGCTTTGTCCTGTTTTCCCCACTGGAAATGGCTGTTTGCAACATACAAGGAGGGGATATTTTCCTAAGAGCTCACAATTCAAGAATACCAATGTTAACTTGGATTGCCAACAAAGTTCTGTCTGTGACAAAACAGAACACAAAATAGCTTTCTCCTTTGAACTGGGGCATTTCCAACCGAATTGCCTCTTCCTCCCTCCCTCCCTGACTCCTTCCTTCCTTCCTTCCTTCCTTCCTTCTCTCCTTGCTTTTTTTTTAAGCTGCCAGAGGCTCCAGGCAGAGGTGGCAACAGGCAGCCAGTGGTGGGCAAAGGCTTCCCCTCCCCCCGTCATTGCCTCTGTATGGCTTAGCTCACCTCTCCCAGACCCACACGTGTGTGTGTGTGTGTGCGCGCGTGTGAGCGCACATGAAGGTGTGTGTGTGTGTGTCTCAAACCCCTTGCAGCCCCGCACCCTCAACAGAGACCTGGTTGCTAAACAAATAAATCATTTAGTGTAATGATTACTTGTATAGAAAACCTTTGGTGGATTGTTCAGCTTTTAGTGTCAAGTTCCAGCTGAAAAGCTCAATGAAGCAAAACACCAGATTGCAATCTCTAATGTAAACTTTATTAGGCATGGCACACTGGTAAGTTAGAAGGAAATCTAGCTCTGGCAAGAGAGCGGGAAACAGATAATTAAAACAGTAAAACTTTCCCTCCCCTCTCTGACAGTTCAGGCCACATTGTCCAATTAATCTTCCAGCAATTGTTACGAGAAAAAATTTTGGTTTACCAAAACATCTCCTCAGCGGCTTCAACTCTCACGCTGATAGGGAATACCTGTGGATCCCAAACTCTCCCCTCTCCCCTCATAACTGTAGGCAAGCTAGAAGCACTGTGGTGGTCCTAATGACAGTAAATTTCATAGCTTGACAGGCTGGCCCCCTAGAAAGGAGGGGGAACCTGGAAAACAAAAAGGAATATACATCATTGCTTGTTAATTTTCTCCTTGCATTGGTCCCGGCTTCTACTTAATGTGGAATCGATTTACCAAACGATCTGCTTTTATGTGCTGGGCTTTTACCCATCTAGCTTCTGACATCGGATATCCCTCCCACTGGATTAAATACTGCAATCTCACTTTGTGGATTCTAGAATCAAGGATTCGCTTAACCTTAAGAGTGTGTTTTGATTCTACCTCTTCCTCTTCTACCATTATTGGAGTTGGGACTGCTTTCCCTACTGGTCTCATTGTGGATCCACGATATGGCTTCAGCAAGCTTCAATGGAATACTGGATACACTTTACCCAATATCCTTGGTACTTTTAGTTCTACTGTCACTGTGTTAATGATTTCTTGATAGGGAAAGGACCTGTGTACTTCGGCCCTAATTTCTTGCAAGTTTGTCTCAACTTAAGATACTTAGTAGACAGATACACTTGATCTCCCACATGGAACGCCTCCTGGGGAGCTTGTTTTTTATCTGCTTGTTTTTTCTGACTTTCGGCTGCCTTAGTTAAAGCCTTCTTTGCATTGTTCCAGACCCGTTGGAAAGAACCCACCCAGTCACTTAGGTTGCTTGAGGAGGGAGGCTCCTGTGGGCACTGTGGTATTGGCACAAATTCCACCCCTGTGGCTAACTTAAATGGGGTGAAACCGGTGCTGTGTACTGCATTGTAATATGGTACCTCTGCAAACAGCAAAAGCTCAGCCCTGTTCGTTTGCTGGTAGTTGACATAGCAACGCAGGTACTGCTCCACTATTGCATTAGCTCATTCTGCAGATCCATTCATACTCAGATGGAAAGCAGAACTGTGCCCCTGGGAGTACCCAATCATCCTTACAACTCCCTCCAGAACTTAGCAGTAAATTGGACCCCACGATCTGAAATAATGAGCTTAGGTGCCCCATGCAGTCGGTAGATGTGTTGCAAAAACATCTTCGCTAGCTTCTGGGCTGAGGGGAGTCCAGTACATGCAATGAAGTGGGCTTGCTTGGAAAATAGGTCTATCACAGTCCATATCATGGTATTTCCCCCACTTTCCGCTAGCTCCACTATAAAATCCATGGCTATCTCTTCCCAGGGTCTGGTTGGGTCAGCCACCTGCTGCAACAGTCCCGGATTTTTCCTTGGTAGTCTTTTGCTGGCCGCACAGACAGCACAGCTCCCCACATAGCTCTCAATGTCCTTTTTCAGCTTTGGCCAACAGAACTGACAATTAGCGAGATGCAGCGTTTTCAGGAACCCAAAGTGACCTGCTTGCTTGGCATCATGGCTGCATTGTAGGACTTGCAATCGCAGACGGTCTGGGATATACAATTTGTCCCCTTTCCAAACCAACTCCTCCCTCATGGTCAACTGCTTCTGATGAGCCATAAACCATGAGTCGGTTTGCGGCTCTTGCTTCAGCTGTTGTGTAAATGCATCAGTGGAGAGTGACCTTCTCTTTTTCTCCTGCTGTCTGATCGTTGCTTGCACCGCTTGCTGTCTATCAGGAATGACCGAACTCACCACCTCCTACCGGGTGCTTTTATATTGGGACATACGGGACAGGACATCAGCCAGGAAGTTCTTCCCTCCTGGAATGTATTTTAGTTCAAAATCAAATCTTTTGAAGTACTGCATCCATCTGACGTGCCTAGGAGAAATGTCAAGTTCCGGCTGAAAAGCCCAACGAAGCAAAACACTAGAGACATTACGATCTCTAATGTAAACTTTATTAGGCATAGTACACCGGTAAGTTAGAAGGAAAGCTAGTCCTGGCAATATGGTGGGAAACAGATAATTAAAAGAGTAAAACTTTCCCTCCCCTCTCTGACAGTTTAGGTCACATTGTCCAATTAATCTTCCAGCAATTGTTATGAGAAGAAACTTCAGTTAGCCAAAACATATCCTCAGTGGCTTCAGCTCTCACGCTGATAGGGAACACCTGTGGATCTCAAACTCTCCTCTCCCCCCCCCCCATAACTGTAGGCAAGCTAGAAGCACTGCAGTGGTCCTAATGACAGTAAATTTCATAGCTTGACATTTATGAGAATTAGAATATTCAAATATTATCATGGCAGCATATTAGATATTTTACTACTGAGGTCACCTTATGCAGTGTTAAGATAATGGCAAATTACAAATCAGTCTGATTTGGCAGCCTGAAGTGCAGAAATAGAAGCAAATTTACATATATAAGCTACTCCTTTTTGAAAGTGGTAGTTAAAAGATATTTTTACAATAATTTAAAATATATTAAAAATACTCAGTAAGTTATAATTTATAAGAGCTGTTAAAATTTGTGACAGTAACCCATGATCAATCCAAAGGTTGAAATTTTAAGTTATTTTGCCATACTTTCAAATAAGAATTAGCCGGCTTGCAGTATTTTTACCATAGCAGGGAAAGGGAAGTAGAGGCAAGATTCATATCACTGGAACTACCTCAGAATTTTTGAATTGAAAAAAGTTTAAATGCCTCCTGTTAAGAAGTAAATGGTAACAAAAAACATAAACAGAAAAGAAATAGCAACAGAGGGATATGAAAAAAACTAACAAGTCAACCATTGGAAGTTATAGGGCTATCAGTGCATGTAACATAGATGTGTGTGTGGACAAGAATATGAATCTTGCTGTCAAGCAAAATCAAGCTTCTAATAGCGAGTGCCACACAAAGTGCACTAACCAAATAGGTGGTAAGACAATACAGGAATTCAGGCACCACACAGGTTATGTAGAAAGTAAACACAGGGTCAGTCATAAAGGACTCAAATGTCTATACACCAATGCACAGAGTATGAACAGCAAACAAGGTGAACTAGAAATTCAGGTTAATGAGGGCAGATATGATATTGTTGCCATTACGGAAACATGGTGGGATGAAACCCACAAATGGAACACACAGCTAGAGGGATTTAAATTATTTAAAAGAAACAGACCAAATAAAAGAGGAGGTGGAGTTGCTCTCTATATAAGAAATAACTACATCTCTACAGAAATAGAGCACAACAATGATGAAAACTGTCTTGAATGCATTTGGGTCAATATAAAAGGGGGTGGGGAAATGACATTGCCATAGGTATATACTATAGGCCACCCAACCAAACAGAGGAAATAGATGAACTTTTTGCTAGTCAGCTAACTAAGGTATGTAGGAAGCACATCACAATAGTAATGGGGGACTTTAACTACCCTGACATCAACTGGGAGACAAACTCTGCACCAAGTGGAAGATCAAACAGATTCCTGACAAACTTAGCAGACAACTTTGTCTCCCAAAAAGTAGAGAAGGGAACTAGGGGATTAGCCATTTTGGATCTAATTCTCACTAACAGAGATGAAATGATAGAAGGTGTTGAAGCCACAGGAACCTTGGGAGGAAGTGATCATGCAATATTGGAATTCAACATTATGGAAGCACAAGCAATAGAACACAGTCAAACTAGAGTCTTGGACTTTAAGAGAGCTAATTTCAATAAACTTAGAGAAGGCTTGGGAAAGATTCCATGGATGAGAATCCTCAAGGGGAAAACAACTCAAGAAGCTTGGGAAATTTTGAAAAGTGAGATAATAAAAGCCCAGTCTAGCACAATACCAACAAAGAAGAAAAATAGCAGCTCTCAAAAGAAACCAGCATGGCTGCATAAAGAACTCTCTGATAAATTGAAAGATAAAAAGAACAAGTATAAAAAGTGGAAAGAGGGGCACATAACTAAGGTAGAATATCAGCAAATAACCCGAGCCTGCAAAGATGAAGTGAGGAAAGCTAAGGCTCAAAATGAACTAAGGCTTGCGACCAAAGTCAAAAATAACAAAAAAAGCTTCTTTCAACATGTAAAAAACAAGAAAAAAGTGAAGGAAATGATTGGTCCATTAGTGGGTGAAAGTGGCAAGAAGGTGACAAGCAACAGGGAGAAAGCAGAACTATTTAACTCGTTTTTTGCATCTGTCTTTACACAAAGGGAAAAAACAGACCAACCTATCAAAAATAGTGCCATAAAAAACAGAATAGAAACACAAAGAGCTGATGTAGTTCCCATCTTCAAAAAAGGGAAAAGAAATGGACCCAGGAAATTACAGACCTATCAGCCTGACCTCAATACCTGGGAAGATTCTGGAAAAGATAATCAAACAACGAATCAGCGAACACCTAGAGGCAAACAAAGTCATTACTAAAAGCCAACACGGGTTTGTCAAAAACAGATCATGCCAGACAAATCTTATTGCATTCTTTGACCAAGTGACAAAATTAGTGAATCAGAGGAATGCTGTGGATATAATCTACTTGGACTTCAGTAAGGCATTTGATAAAGTAGATCACAACCTACTACTTGATAAGATAGAAAAATGTGGGTTAGACAGCATCACCACCAGATGGATTCGTAGCTGGCTGACCGGCCGTACTCAGCGTGTGGTCCTCAACGGAACCGCATCTACATGGAGGGAAGTGTGTAGTGGGGTGCCCCAGGGCTGTGTTCTGGGCCCAGTGCTCTTCAACATCTTCATCAACGATTTGGATGAGGGGATAGATGGGGAACTCATCAAATTTGCAGACGACACCAAGTTGGCAGGAATAGCCAACACTTCAGAAGACAGGCTTAAGATACAGGAGGATCTGGATAGACTTGAGCACTGGGCGTTATCTAACAAAATGAAATTCAATGGTGAAAAAAGTAAGGCTCTACATTTAGGCAAGAAAAACCAAATGTACAGGTATAATATAGGGGGTACCTTGCTCAATAGTAGTAACTGTGAGAGGGATCTCGGAGTCCTAGTGGACAATCACTTAAATATGAGCCAGCAGTGTGCTGCAGCTGCCAAAAAAGCCAACACAGTGCTAGGATGCATTAACAGAGGGATAGAATCAAGATCACATGAATATTAATACCACTTTACAATGCCTTGGTAAGGCCACACTTGGAATACGGCATCCAGTTTTGGTCACCACGATGTAAAAAAGATGTTGAGACTCTAGAAACAGTACAGAGAAGAGCAACAAAGATGATTTAGGGGACTGGAGGCTAAAACATATAAGGAACGGCTGCTGGAATTGGGTATGTCTGGTTTAATTAAGAGAAGGATGAGAGGGGACATGATAGCAGTGTTCCAATATCTCAGGGGCTGCCACAAAGAAGAGGGAGTCAAGCTATTTTCCAAAGCGCCTGAAGGCAGGACAAGAAGCAACGGATGGAAACTAATCAAGGAGAGAAGCAACCTAGAACTAAGGAGAAACTTCCTGACAGTTAGAACAATTAACCAGTGGAACAACCTGCCTCCAGAAGCGGTGAATGCTCCAACACTGGAAGTTTTTAAGAAGAGACTGGACAGCCATTTGTCCGAAATGGTATAGGGTTTCCTGCTTGAGCAGGGGGTGGGACTAGATGACCTCCAAGGTCCCTTCCAACTTTAATAATAATAATAATAATAATAATAATAATAATAATAATAATAATAATAATAATAATAATAATAATAATAATAATAATAATAATAATAATAATAATAATAATAATAATAATGTTAAAGAATTGTTAGACCTGCTAGAGTTTTCAAGGATGTTAATTGTGCAAAACATGTCAATCTTTCTTGATATAAATCTCTTCCAAGAATAACAAAGAATACATGAGAATGAAACAAAATATATTAATTGAAAATTCAGGAGACATACTTTCAATTTACCTTGAAGGCAAAAGCTGTAGTTTGTCTGTCGTTTGTCTGTCTTATTTGGTAATAGCTAAATTACAGCTCTATATCCTAGAGCAGGGGTCCTCAACCTTGGCAACTTTAAGACTTGTGGACTTCAAGTCCCAGAATTCCTCAGCCTGCAAAGCTTAAAGTTGCCAAGGTTGAGGACCCCTGTCCTAAAGGATTCTGAATGTCATACAATGATCCAGTTATTTTTAATCATTGTTTGCTGAGTAATGTTGTGGGCTATTCACAAACAATATTAAATCATAATGCTGAATTTAAATAAAGATAACAATAGAGTTATCATTTTATCCTTGTAAGCAACCTGGAGTCACTGAGTGTGAGTTGCGCAGCCATATACATTTTCTTCATAAATGATAATGATAATAATAATAATAAAACAAGGTCAGATAATGTAAGAAAGGCAGCAATTAAATAATCATGCAAATGTTTTCTAAGTTTCATCTGGGAATTTGACAATGGCTGGATCCTGTAGCACTCTCCTGTTCTTAATCTGAATTTAAAATGATCAAATCATATTCTTCTTTAGATATACTTGATAGCAGAAAAAGATTTGTAGAGATAACACATCAAGTTAAAGTGCAACTATCTTTAACTGCAGAAATGGCAGACAAATCATGCAGACCAATAGTTGCTGATTCAGGAAAAGATTGGAAGTTAAATTAAAATGTCTTCTTTACTATTTATTGCTCTTTTCCATTTCATGTCAGCTTCCTAGAATCCATCCAGTGTAAGCAGAAAGGATAATGAGTTTCTGAACACAAATTCTAATGGGACATGTTGCACGAAAACTTTCAGCATTTGCTTGGATTCTGCTTCCCAGCAGTACTAATCAACTTAAATATAATTAGCTGAAAACTCCACAGCAGGGGTGTCAAACTGCCGGCCTGCAGGCCGGATGCATCATAGCAAAACTGATACCTTCCTGATAGCTGCTAGGATCAGAGGGAGAGGCGGGAAGGCATACAGCAGTCCCCCTGGCCAAGGGCTGCGAAGAGCGTCCGTCCTCTCCGCCCCCGGAGAGGGGAACCTGGAAAAGAACCTTTGAAGTTGGGAGTTCGCCGGAGAGGCGACTAAGTCTAGGACCGGTAACCCGAACCTTTCCGATATCTCCCTGAAGAGATCCGGAAGTAGGCTCCATTCCGAATGGTCCACTGTTGCCCGGCTTAAAAAATCCACCTGACGATTTGCCTCCCCTGAGATGTGTTCGGCTTTCAGGGAGAGGAGATTGCTTTCTGCCCAAGACCCCAATAACATGGCCTCGGCCATGAGAGATCGGGATCGGGTACCGCCCTGACGGTTCACATGGGCCTTTGCCGTCACGTTGTCCGTGAGGACCAGCACGTGCTGCCCCGCCACCTGGCTGCAGAAGTGGCGAAGGTCCAGATGAATGGCTCTCAGTTCCAGCCAGTTGATATTGTGCACCAGATCTGCTCTGGACCACCGACCCTGAGCCAACTGAGATTGGAAATGAGCCCTCCAACCAAACAGACTGGCATCTGTGGTCAATGTCAGCCTGCTGGGCTCCTTGAATAGTGACCCTCTTGCCACCTCTGGGGGGGCCCACCACAGAAGGGATCTTAGGGTCTGAAGGGGGACCCGTACCCTTTGGTTGGAAGAGCTTGTGCCCAGTCTTTGGAATGGGAGCAAGAACCATTGGAGGTGTCTGGAGTGTAGTCTGGCCCCAGGCACTATCTCTAGGCAAGATATCATCTTTCCCAGTAACTGGGAGAGAACAGCCAGTGTTGCTACACGCTCCCTGCGGATCTTGAGAACCATGTCTCGAATGCTGTTTTGTCTGTCTCGAGATAGACCCGGCAAAGGTCTGTGTCTATTATCGCGCCCAAGTGTAGTAGGCGTGTTGCGGGAGTCAATTGACTCTTGTGAAAGTTGACTGAGAAACCGTGACCCTGGAGGGTCCTTATGGTGAGGGCCAGTTCCGCCTGGGCGGCCAGAGCGGAGGACGACTGGATGAGAATGTCGTCCAGGTAACATTGGACGCGCACCGGTACTAGCCGTAGGTGTGCGGCAAGTACCGCCAGGATCTTGGTGAAGACCCTGGGAGCTGAGGATAGGCCGAAGGGGAGGGCTCTGTACTGGTAATGATTGTTGGAATAACAAAACCGGAGATATTGTCGATGGTTTGGGTGTATAGGGATGTGAAGGTACGCCTCCGTAAGGTCTATGGATGTCAGAAAGTCCCCCCGTCTTACGCTTGCCAAGATGGACCGAAGCGTCTGCATCTTGAACTTTCGGTACGACAGGTGAGCGTTCAGGCCCTTGAGGTCTAGTATCGCCCTCCATCCCCCTGAGGCTTTTGGAACAACGAATAGGATGGAGTAAAAACCCTTTTTCTGCTGATCGACTGGAACCCGTTCTATGGCTCGTATGTGTGACAGATGCTGGATGGCCTCTCCCAGGAGGGTCTTCCTGACTGGATTCCTGGGGAGGGGACAGGAAACAAAGCGCCGGGGTGGCCTGGCCACGAACTCCAGAGACAGCCCGTCCCTGATGGTGCTTAGCACCCAAGAGTCCGTGGTCGTGGTCTCCCATTGGTGGAGAAAGTAGGTTAGTCTTCCACCTATGGGAGCCTCCCTCCCCGAGTCACCTGGATCTATGGAAGGGACGGCCGCCCTTGCCTCGAAAGGGTCTCTTACCCTGGGCCTGCTGTCTGTATCTGTCCCTGAACCCGGACCGGTCAAATGAATGGTCCGGGCCTGCGGGAAATGGCCGGGAGACCTATGCTGAGGCCGAATCTGATCCTGTCCGAAAGGGCTGTCGACGGGTATACGGGGAGAAACGACGGCCAGGTCTCCTGGAAAGGTGGTAGAGAACCCTTCGTTTCTCCCTGTTTTTGACTAAGTAGGGGGTCAGGGCCTCCCCAAAGAGGCGGGCGCCGCGGTACGGGGCGGAAGCTACGCGCCACTTGTGCCTAGTCTCAAGGCAGCCGATCCAGTCGCGGCGGCCAAAATGGCGGCCGCGACGATCGGCCGAAATTTCCAAGGCTCTAAGCAGTCCGGAGGGGAGGGGAATGCACTCCCACCCCCAGGGGACACCCCCCAGAGAAGCCTAGAAGACTAAACGAGCAAAGAGAAGTAGGAAAAAACCCAATTGGGATCGGATCACCGCGCGGCGCCCAAAACGGCAGCCGCGACGATCAGCTGTGGGGGGGGGAAACACAAATTCAACGAAAAGGCACTCACAACAAATAAAACCTATTTTCCCTTTTAGAACAGCGCTGATCCCAGCGCTGTCCAGAGGAGAAAAAACAATGAAGAATCCACCAATGGAATAGTTTTAAATAAAGCCTGATTCTCAAATAGTTTTAAATAAAGCCTGATTCTCAAATAGTTTTAAATAAAACCTGATTTTCAAATCGCTGGGAGCCAAAACTACCACGTCTGTCTGGGCTGAAGACCAAAACGAAACTGGGGGCGTGCCCTCAACCAGAGAGGTGTGGCAGCTTTGATTGTTTTGGTCTACGTGGGCAGGAGGTCCAAGATAACCCATTGGTGGATTCTCCATTCTTTCACGCTGGAGAATGTCCCCAGAGCCAAGCTCTCAAAACCCAAGATATATTCCATGACCCCTAGGGAATTAGAAACTGCAGCAATTTATAGATAAAAATCTAGCTTGAGGTTTCATCCAGCTGGTGAGACCCCGAGTGGCAGCTCCAGTGCTATTCCAGGAGAAGAAAGACAGGTCTCTTCGTCTCTGTGTAGACTATAGAGATTTTAATGCAGTGTGTGTGGAAAACATGTACCCCTTGCCCCTCATGAAGAACATGTTGGCCCACTTGTCCAAGGGAAAGGTCTTTTCTAAACTGGACTTATGGGAGGCCTATTACTGAGTCAGAATTAAAGCAGTGGCGAAACAGAGGCAAGGAAAAACACCCAGCCTTCTGTAGCCAGTCTCAAACCCTTCAGCACCCTGGAGAAAGATCTCTATGGACTTTATCGTAGAACTGCCCAAAAGCGTGAGAAACACCGTTATTTGGATGGTCACTGACCTATTCTCAAAGCAGGTCCATTTCATCCCTTGCCTAAAAATACCCACAGCAAAGACTCTAGCAAAAATGTTCCTTCACCACGTCTACCACCTACATGGGGCCCCACAACACATAATCTCCCATAGAGGGGTGCAGTTCACCTCCAAGTTCTGGAGGGCATTTTTGGACCTTTTGGGCACGGACCAGGACCTGTCCTCCAGTCATCATCCTCAAACAAATGGTGGGACAGAACGAATGAACTCAGTACTGGAACAGTACCTGCGATGCTTTATCAACTACCAGCAGGCCAACTGGACCAATCTTCTGCCATTCACTGAAGTAGCATACAACAATGCTGTCTACTCCAGCACAGGGTTCACTCCATTCCAAGTAGCTACAGGCCAAACTTTCAATCCCATGCCCTAATTGCCAAATCACAAACCCACTATCCCTTCCTTTAAGGAATGGATTAAACAACTGCAAAATACCTGGCTGGTGGTCAGAAAAGCAAGGCTCAGGCAGACAAAAAGAGAATGGAATCTAAGCCGTTCAAAGTAGGGGACCGAGTATATCTATCCATTAGATTCCTGTGGTTCTTGCAACCATCAAAGAAAGTGGAACCAAAATTTGTGGGCCCGTTTCCGATTAAACACATAATAAACCTGGTTACGGTACAACTGGATCTCCCTAAAGCCTTAAGGCAAATCCACCCTGTGTTCCACTTCAGCCTGCTAAAACCTAAAATAACCTCGCCTTTAAGGCCAGAATCTCCCCCTGCACCACTGCCTGTCATGGTAGAGGGTGAGCAACACTTTGAAATTAAGGAGATCTTAGATTCACATAACACCATGGAGCCACGCAGTACCTGGTGGCATGGAAAGATCTCCCAACCTCCCAAAATGAATGGGTTCACAAAAAACATGTTAGAGACCCCAAATTACTCAAACATTTTCATGATCGCAAACTAACCTGACTAACATGTATATTTTCTTTTCTTCTTCCCGCTTTTTTTTAAGATTTTCTCCAGGTGGATCTCTCATTCTTTTAAGAGGGGCAGCATGTCAGGACCCCTTCAATATCATATTTTCGGGGCTCTGCCATTCTGATGGGAGGGGTGGTTTCATTCTATAGGGAGGGGGCTCATGGATGTATTTCCTTTACTTTGTTCTCTCTACCCTTCATGTATCGCTTTTGGTGTGAAGAGGGGGAGGAATGTGCCAGGAGCCATCTGCCTTATCTCCGAGCTGTTGTAAAAGGAAGACACAGCGCCTGGGAATCGTCCCTTATCATTCCAGTTCCCATAACAACTTCACACCTGTGGATTGGCTGGAGACACGCTGCATAGTTGGACACTGGAGAGGGGTGTGTGAAGGGAAAGTTTAATGTAATGGTTTACGTGGGAATTTCTCAGACCTTGCTTTGCCTTTCTGCTTTCACTGACTCTCAGTAAAAGTTCCTGTTTGAAACAATGCCTGTTTGAAGAGTTCTGCTTTCTTGGGACTACTAGCTGAGGCAGGTCCTTATACTTGGTGATTTCATGTTAAATGTTAAATAGGACAATTGAGTGTGGTGAGATCTGAGGTAGCCCTAAGTGATGGATTATAAGCTTGATCTCTTCCCCACTATCAATACTGACTAAGCCCAACCATGAAAAAGTAAAACCACTAAACCTTTTGCTTCCCACTCCCAATTTCAGCAGCTGATCAAGGAAGATAATGGTTGATAGTATTAAAAGTCACTGAGAGATGAAATAACATAGCACGTCTGCTCCATCCCACCCTGGTCTTCCTAAAGGTCATTAACAAACATAATCAATACTATATTGTAGTATGGAAACCTGACTGAAATAGGTCCTACATTCATTCCTAGAATCTTCTAAAGCTATTGCGCATCCAGTTTACCAAAAACCTCTCTAAAAAGACAAGTTTGGACATTGGATAAAACCTACCCAGTATCATTGGTCCAGCAAAGGAGGGGGTGCAGTTAGGCTGGAAGAAGTAACCTCTTCTTCTTTTTTTTAAACAAGTTTTATTAGTATTTTTTGGGTTTACATCAAAGTGCTTTAAGAATCCACGTGGAGATAGGGTGATCAATCATCCAAAAAAAACCAATATAATCAAACATAAATAATTCAATAATTCCTTAAAAGTTCCTTCTCTATTTCCCTCAAGCTATAACCTAGTATTAATACATTTCTAAATAAAATTCAATCATTGTAAAAAGAGTATCAATAGTAATTAACTTATATCAAAGAAAATCCTGTTTTTAAGTTTAACTATTTTACAATTACCATTTTCCACTTTAGCCTAAAATGAACACATAAGTTACATTTCGGGTCTTCCAATTTCCCATCAAACAATTATTATTTCTAGAATATACGTATTATATCAACTATTATATTTTAATACTTCCCAACTACAGTATATTCTCTTTCCTGTACTCTATCAAGTATATATTTTATAAATCAGTCCATATCTCTATAAGTTCCTCAATTGCTTTAACATAATCAAATTAATACATTTCTAACTAGCATTCAATCATTATAAAAGAAAAAATATCAGTAATATTTCAGACCATAATCGAATCAACAATCTTCATTTCAGTAGCATTATCTCAAACCAAAATCTTAAGCCTTTTTAACCTTATTTCATAAAATATAAATTGTTTCTAAAATATACATATTATTCCAACCATTCTATTTATACTTCCCAATTAAATTCTATCTCTTATTCTACTCTATTTCAAATATATATTTTATAAATCAATCCATACCTTTAAAACCCCTTTTTAACTCATCTAAAATTTAAATCCTATCAAAATCATTATACTTATAAAAAGAAAACATTATTCCACCAGACACCTTATTTCATTTCCAATCTGTATTCTATTTCTTCATCTATTAACTTTTGTTTACCAACTTTTCCATATTAGATTTCCCAACCATAGTCAAATTATATCCCAACCATAGTCAAATCCATAGTTTTTATCTCGATAGTATTAACTCAGTCAAAATCTCTAAAAGCCTTTTTAACCCGTCAAATAGTTTTAACTCTCATTTTTAAACCTAATTCTAGCTTTCTTTTTGTGCCAAGCAGGTTTCCACAAGAGCCTCTGACTCATCAAATCTTAATGTTTGGTTATACATATTTCTCCACAATTGAGTCTGATCGTAGTCCTCTTCTCTTTTTTCCAGTGTTGTCTGCACTACATAGTCGGTCTTAATCAGTATGGTAGTTATTCGTTGTTTGTCCATGTTGTCAGCATTTTCGATGCCTCGTATTTGAAAATCAATTCCTGTTGCTTTTAGGATTATAGGTGTTTTGGTTGGAATCCGCCTTTGGTCATCAAGATTCTCCATAATTTGCATATGTGATATAATCTCTTCCTCTGTGTTGATTGGTTCCTCTTCAATAGATTGTAGATATATTTCCTCCATCTCGTTGAATTGTGGTCGTTGCATATCGGCCTCTTTAGGGTTGATCTGTTCTTCCTCTGTTGTTCCTTGGTCTATAAATTGGTCAGTCAAAGTTTGAGAGTCAATTTTTAACTCTGGAGCATCATCTTCCATGTCCCTTCTGAATTGTTCTTTCAGTTCCAAAATTTTTTCTAGTAAAAGTCCATAGTCAAGCTGTGGGTAAGATTCCATTTCAAAAGCAAAAAAGTCAGCCCAAATAGGAATTCTATAGTAGCAAAATTATAAAATGTAATATCCAAACAGAAATAAGAAAAAATAAAAAAGTCAAGCCAAACAAAAAGATAAAGGCAGAAAAAATCAGTCAGTGTTATGACTATCCAATTTGTAGTCCAAAATAGTAATAGAAAAAGGTGCCTTAAAAGTCAATTATTAACTTGTAATCCAAAAAAAGAAAAATCAATTTTTCTAGGAAATATATTTTGTATTGTAAAGTCAAAGTAAACTACTAGGAGAAAGAAAAGGAAAGAAAAAAAAATAAAGCCCTTCAGCTGGTTTCAATACAGATAGGAATGTCTCGGCGTCACGCCAAGTTTAGGCTGAATACGCATCCGACAAAGCAAAGTGAAAGTTATCAGCTTAAAATGGATACTTTCTTGCAACTTCAATCCACAAAAAACCACCCAGACAGCCGAATTTTTTTTTAAATAAACAGTAATGTTCAGAAGGGGGGGAGGAAGAAAAATACTCCATCCCCCTCCCTAAATTAGGGCTTCCACTTAGGCTAAAGACAAGCAGGCAAAGAGAAAGAAAATCCACCTTCACTATAAGGATTTTTTTCAGGATCCCCGAAATCCAACAGCTCAAATAGTCAGTAAAAATTAATTATTTTTCTCAAAGCTTGTTTTCCCAAGTATCCGGATGCTGCTTTCTTAAAATAGGGAAATAATTCTAGAAGCTTTTCGCAGGAAAGTAAATAGGGTATTAAGAGGGAAGGAAAGGTCTCACCTGGATCACCCACGGTGGTTCTTTTCGCTTAGATGTTGCTGTGACTTTCGGCTGAAGCAGCTAGATGATCGGCCATGTTAATGGCCGATCTTTTCCCCGTCGGCCCAAAGGAGCTGTCTCAGACCGCAGAGGGAGCTGGCGTTCCCTCCGCCATCATCGAGTGGCCTCCTCAACGGTGGTCGCCCCTCCAGGGCGACTTTCGACCCTATCCAGGGTCTACCGGCGGGGGGAAACCGACCGGCAAAGAGAGCAGACTCTTTGCACGACCGTCTGCGCTGTGACCGAAACCGGAAGTCCCGAACTAACCTCTTCTTTAAGGAAACAAACACCACTGCATGGACTAAACTTTGCAGAAATATCTAATCTTTTATTTACCACCAATGCCAATTTCACTTATACAAGAAAAGATAAAAGTATTGGAATGGTGCTCACAGTCCCTAGGCTTGAATATTATTGAAAATCTTTGGAGAGATCTCAAAAATTCAGTCCAAGGAGACTTAAGATTATTTCTCAGATTTCTGCAAGGAGCAGTAAAAAGACATTACATCCAACAACAAAAAAATTCTAAAAGCTTTATTTCTGCCAGAGAATATGTTACAAGTTTGCTGACATTTTCTAAAAAGTGTCTAAACTTTTGCACCTATTGTACTGCATTCATATTTTCTTGTGAAAACATGTTTTCTTATTTTGAATTTGTACACACAAATAGTAGTATCTATTCAAATTTGCATTAAAATGTTCTGTTTAAATTTGAAGTGCCAGTGTGATATAGAAGTTAAAATGCTGGCCAGGAGTAGAGAGCTTCTGTTTTCTCTAAGGCACAGAAGCCACCTAAGGGATTTTGGATATCTCGGTCTTAACAAGCATCTGGCTCTGTGGCAACTTGGCTGGTAAACAAAAGCCTTCATCACATCATGCATTGATAACTTCACTGTAAGAGCTAAGTAAGCACAATGCAAAAGCAAACAGATCAGTGATAAATGCTAAGAACAATGACTGTGTTTAGTTTTGTACCATGTAGAGATTATGGCAACTTCTATACTTTTACGGATTTACTAAATGTTTGACTTAGGGATGCATAAACATAACGGTTTGCATGCAACAACATATGCGAATGAAGGATTTTCCTGGGCATTGTTTTCTTAATACAATGCAAAAAACCTGGCTAGCAAAACATAAGTCTTGGATGTAATATTAGATCTTGATTGCACTTAAACTTTGAAAGAAAATCTAAAATATCTTACACTAGAAAAAACTGGTGACTACGGAAAAGTTAGTTAAGAAAATAGTTTATTTAGTTTTTTAAAAAATATTGTAAAGCACCATAGCACAGGTTCTATATTTTAATTTTAAGCCAAAATTTACTGCCCTGTTATAGCTGCATGTTATTTTTTCAACATAATTTTCCCCTTGAGATACTTCCACATGTTCTTTATATACTTTAACTATTTATATACTTTATTACATGTAAAAAAAAGTTTTGCGTAATCAGAAAATAACAATATTGGACTTCCGGTTCCGGTTGCAGCGCCAGTGGACGTGCAAAGAACTTGCTCTCTTTGCCGTCCGGTTTCCCCCCGCCGGTAGACCCTGGATAGGGTCGAAAGTCGCCCTGGAGGGGCGACCACCATGGAGGAGGACATTCGTCGATCGTGGAGGGAGCGGCAGCTCCCTCTGCGATCCGAGAAATCACCTTTGGGCCGACGGGGAAAAGATCGGCCAGTAACATGGCCGATCACTTAGCTGCTCCAGCCGAAAGTCACAGCAACATCTAAGCAAAAAGAACCACCGTGGAAGATCCGGGTGAGACCTTTCCTTCCCTCTTGTTAATCTATCTAGTTCCCCGTTAACAGCTTTTAGAAACTATTTCCCTACTTTGAGAAAGCAGCGTTTGGACACTGGGGAAAACGGGCTTTGGAAAAATA
Organism: Azemiops feae; assembly: GCA_023970755.1. Taxonomy (NCBI): domain Eukaryota; kingdom Metazoa; phylum Chordata; class Lepidosauria; order Squamata; family Viperidae; genus Azemiops; species Azemiops feae. The sequence goes on from JALGBA010000443.1 coordinate 1,657,173, forward strand.
ATTAATTTTTTATTGTTTATGTGAGCTGTTGGAATTCGGGTATCCTGAAAAATCCTTACTGTGACTCTCTCTCTTGGCTTGCTTATTTTTAGTTTAAGTGAAAATCCTTAGGGAGGGGGGTGGAGTGCTTCTTTTTTTCTCCCCCCCCTCCTGAACAGTATTGCCTACTTAAAAAAAAAAAAAAAGTCTCTGGGGGGACTCATGTGGATTGTTTGGTTACAATGTAGCCTTGAACTTGGCGTGAAGCCCAGAAACTTTGACTGTTACAAAGTAACTATCTCCAGCTGAACTCTCACTCCCTGATCTTGTCGTGACGCCCAGACTGGTATATCTCCTTTGGAACTTGCTCAGTTTTCTACTTGTACTTCATTTGACTTTACAATATCAAATATATTTCCCAAAAATGGATTTTCTCTCATTCTAGGATTACAATATAATAATTGACTGCTAAGACATCCTTTTTTATTACTATTTTGGACTATAAATTAGATATTCACAATACTGACTGGGACTTTTGCTGTTTTTATTCTTGTGCTGGACTTGACTATTTGCTTTTCCCTATTTCTGTTTGGAAATATATTTCGGCTTGGACTCTATATTTTATAACACTGCAATCTATGTTTTAAGCTGAACTTCCACTAAAAAAAAAAAAAGAGAGGATGGAATCCTACTCACAGATTAATTATGGACTTATACTAGAAAAAAAATTGGAAATGAAAGTGGAATTTAAAGAACATATTAGAACGCTCAGGAAAGAGGAGGTTTCAGAATTAAAAACTGAAGCTCAAACTTTGACTGACTATGGCACACAATCAGATCTACAACTTAACGAGATGGAGGAAATATATTCACAATTTATTGATGAGGAAGATGATACACCCCATATGCAAATGATGGAGATTTCTGATGATCAAAGGCAGAATTCAACTAAAACATCTACAATTTCAAAAGCAACAGGAATGGACTTCCAAACACGAGGCACTAAAAACACTGACAATATGATAGTGCAGACAACACTGGAAAAAAGAGAAGAAGACTACGATTGGACTCAATGGTGGAAAAATGCCTATAGCCAAACACTAAGATGGGAGGAGCTAGAGGCCCTACTGTGGAAACCTACCTGGCACAAAAAGAAAGCTAGAATTAGGTTTAAAAATGAGAGTTAAAATTTTATCTGATGGGTAAAAAGGGCTTTTAGAGACTTCGATTGAGCTAATATTTTTGAGATTCTTAAGGTCATTTTGGTCTGAGTCAACATTTGATGTAAATTATTGATTTGATTATGGTTTGGAATGGCAATAGGGAAAATTGGAAAATCTAAAACTAAAGGAGTTAGATTGAGATTGGTGAAATATTACTGATATTTTTACTCACAAGAATTGAATGTTAACTAGCAATCTATCAAGTGGACTAAATTGAAACAATTGAGGAATTTTTAGAGATTTGGATTGATTTATAAAAATATTTGATAGAGTATATGAAATAGAATATAGTTGAGAAACATTAAAATATAATAGCTATATTATAAGTCTATGATAGAAATAATTATTGTTTTATTATTTCAGGCTAAAATGTAATGGTTTTAAAATACTTACAAGTTATGTTCATTTATAAAATATGTATGTGAAATAGAATAGAATAAGAGATAGAACTTAATTGAGAACTATAAATTGAAATTGGAATAATAGGTATATGTTAGAAACAATTTATATTATATGAATACCCGAATTATATACCATATGTTTATGTAAGATCAAATTGGAATAGGTTAATTGAAAGTTAGTTAAGCCTGAAAACGGGTGAAAATATGATTGATAGTTTTTGTTTTTTGTTTTTGCGTTTTTCTTTTTTCTTTTTTTGATTGATAAAATAGAGAGGGAATCTTTAAAGAAGTAATTTAAATTGTACATGTATGATTGTATCTTTTGCTTTGTTCTATGGAGTGCCCTATCTCCACGATGAGTTTTAAGCACTTGGTTGTAAAACAAAATTTTTTAATAAAACTTGTTATTAAAAAAATAAAATAAAATAACAATATTGGTAGATAATTATTACTACTCAGTGTTTTGTTGCATTAAAGAATGTAAATTGCTGCTTTTGTACTATTTACTGTTTTTTAGTCATCATGTCATTTTTCTGTACATTATTTTGAGAACACGCCATATATTCTAGAAAATCAGCACCAAATTAACATTCTAAGTATATTTCTTACAGTTCAGAACTATAGGATAGACCTATCTATATCTAATTCAAGAGATTCTGAAAACTAGTAAAATATGTGGCCTACTATAAGTTTATCTAACACAGGGGTCCCCAACCCCTGGTCTGAGGACCAGCATCGGGTCGTTGCATGCTAGAAATCGGAACATGCAAATAAGCAAAGCTCCATCCGCGGGATGCAGGCAGCACAAACAACCATATCCCCTCCAGTCCATAGAAAAACCTCTCTCCATGGAACCACTCCCTGCTGCCCAAAAGGTTAAATTTGTATTTAACAGATACAAATTTCAAGGCAATTGTTGCTATTACGCTCCCAGAATAGGCTTTTATTGTAGTAATTACCGATCTTCAATCATAGAATTTACAGAAGATTGTAAATTACTTGTAACTAGACTGTATTTTCTCCACTACTACCTCAACCTTATTTCCAGCCACCAATAAATAAAATCTGTTAAGGAAAGAAAGAGGACAGCAGTGAATTTTTTCAGCAAACTAATGTATACTGTTTCAAGAAAGTTGATTAAAAATTCTCAATTACAGCTATGCACTTATTTCCAACAGAATTACAGTGAGTTATTGATTATGTGCCATAAAGTTGGTGTCAATTCTTAGTAACTACATAGAAAGTTTTTCTCCAGGAAAACATTCTAATCTACCCTTCAAGTATTCCAAAGATGCATCCATTGCCATTGTAATTGAATCTAAACACCTTGCTGCTGATGATGATTGTCATCATCTTCTCCTTTTTCCACTTTTCCCATAATTTTAAACTTTTTCAGAGATTTAGGTCTTTACAAAATGTGTCTGAAGCATGTCCAAATGTGTCTAATTTATGGCTATAATATCCATAATATGTCTAAAGTGGCAGAAAAACCTTTATACAAAAAGAGCTATGCCAGAGGTTCAACCATATTGGATAGATCTTATCAGAGGAGCCGAACAAAGAATGCCTTTCCCATAAGCAATATGGTTGGGCATAATTTCCAGAAACCCATTTTGAATCAGTCTTTGCCCAGCTCAACAAGGTGTTCCTAAGTGTTGGAGTTTCTGGACATTAAGTGACAAATGGACTACAGGACTCAGGACTTTTTTACCCATCACAAACACATGAAGACTGAAAACTAAGACATGATGGTCTGTTACTAAATAAGGAAAAGATAGTACCAGTAATAATAGGCAACTTGTGTAAAATCTCAAAACTTCTGGAGTTTTTTTGAATACCATTTTGAACACTTAAACACCATTGGCATTGACCTTCAATCAATTGCAAAAGGCAGCTTTACTTGGAACAGCTTATATTCTGTGAAGATACTTTTAACACCATCAAACAAAAACAACTGGGAAGGACTTGATAAGTGGATAAAAATGACAAATTCAGTCTAAACAAGTTACTGACTATGTGACCAACCATAATAATGATGATAACAATTATTAACAACAACATTTCAAGAAATGGTTTATAATAGGAACATTAAAAAAAGAAACTGAAGTTTCTTTAGGAAACTTGGTTTTGGTTGCATAAGATTAAGCCATTTGAACTAATGCAATCAAGGCCAGAATTGAAAAATCATCAAATGATTCAACAAGTAGATTGTGCAAAGAAGCAGAAGAAACAGAGCACATTGTCAGCTTGTACAAAAAGATAACACAAACTTATAAATAACATATAAGACACTTGTCAATTATAAAAAGCCACAGTACTTGAATTTGCACGTATACTAACTATGCTGATGCATTACAGTATCCTTGATTCTTGGGAAGAACTTGATGTGAATGAAGGCCAATATTAGCTGAAGTACTGGCAGCTGTGATTTCACATAACGATATCTATTACAATAAGATCAACTACTACTACTGCACTACCATGTTTCCCCGAAAATAAGACCCGGGTTTTGTTTTGTTTTTTGCCTCCAAAAGAGGCATTAGGTCTTATTTTCAGGGGATGTCCTTTTTTTCCATTGAGGCGCAAGGTGCATCCTGTTGCCATTGCCGCCACCGCAAGCCGCATCCTGCTGCCGTTGCTGCCGCCGTGAGGTGTGTCCAGCTGCCATTGCCATCGTGAGGCACATTCCGCGACGCGCCTCATAGCAACAGCAATGGTGGGACGTACCTCGCGGCAGTGCGATGCGCCTCACAGCAGTGGCAACAGCACCAGGATGCGCCTTGTGGCGGCAGCAGCACCAGGACATGCTTCGCATCAATGACAATACAAGTGGGATGCACCTCGCAGCAGCAATGGCAGCGGGACGCACCTTGCGGCAGTGGCGGCAATGGCAGCGATGTGCCTTGCAGCGGAAACAGCATGATGTGCTTTGCGGTGGCGGCAGCAGCAGTAGCCCTGTGGCACGGTAAGCAATGTGGGGTGCCTGGGACAGCTCCCCCCTCCCCCCGCTTCACCTAATGTCTTAGCAAATAAGTAGGGCTTATTTTCGGGGTAGGTCTTATTTTCAAGGAAACACGGTAGAATAAAGGTATTCTTAAATTGCAGAAGAGGAGCCTTTTTATTTATATACCTATTTTAAAAAGAGTGCGTGGCTGAAACTAATACATAGGTTTCAATGAATAGGCTTTTGATATTCCAATGCTTCAAATGCTTGAAATGGGGTAGGAAAAAAAGGATTTAACAAGATTTTACAATTCTGTTGGCTAGTGATGAAACTGACCAGAAAAATCAAAAGGAAATTAATCAGAAGAAATATGTCATTCCTACTACACTGACAATATAAACTTAATTAAACATTGTTATTTTTCTTTTCCTTTTCACACATTATTTCAAATGTTTGCCAGTGGGCTGTGATTTTTGAGTTGGCTAGAGTAATATTCAATTATTTATTCACTGGTTTCTATCAGTATTTTTCCAACTATTTAAGGCAGTTTACATAAGCACTCTCTCATCCAATTTTTCTTGAAACAGTAATCCTGTGCAGAAGATTGGACTAAGTGATTGATCCATGTGCACTCATTGAGTTTCTGTGGTTTGAGAGCACAATTGTTTCTCTTCTAGTTCATCTTAAAAAAATTGTTGACCTTTTTTATTATGGAACGGATACTGTCTATAAGAACACAAGCATTGCAGGACTTCCAGTTTTGTGTGGTAATTTCACCCTGCCTGGGGACCCTAAATGGGTCTAAGTCGCCACGGAGAGGCAACTAAGAAAGAAGGGTGCTCCAGCGATTCTGGAATGGCGGTGGCCGTTCTGTTCGACTTGGGGAAAGCCTTCTAACCCGACAGGAGAAAGGCTGGCCGTACTGCATCGACCAGCCCAAGCTACTAGGAACCGAAGTCCAAAAGCAACTGTGAACAGCGTGCTTGAAACTGGGTAAGGAATTTGATCTTCTCTTTTCTATTCTACATTTAATTTCCTGGAAAAGATCCCCGAGAAGCAAAATACCTCCAAAAGGGAAGGAGGGGGATTTCCGCCCCACCCTTAATCTTTTTATGGAGGATCAAAAATATATGGAAGTGAAATGAATATAAAACCTGAAATTTAAAACTTAAATCTGGATAAATCTAAAATTGTTTGAATGGTTAAGACTCTCATTTCAAAGGTAATTGTTTATTTTGGAAATTGAAAAACAAATAGTTGCTGACACCTAGTGGTAGATGAAGACTATGACAGCTATGACTTTAATATAAGACTTGGCAAAACCTGGGAAAAGCTAATCTGTGTTTGTGACCTTCAAAGTTTTAACAACAAAGAACAGCTGTGACTAAAAAAAGACAATAACCTGGGCTGTAGACAAAGAGAGAATTATAAATTTCAGGAAAAAAAATCTTTTTTGAACTATTTGGATTACAAATATCTATTTAATTGGGACTCTAAAGCTATTTGCAGAGAAAAGAAAGGAAGAGAAAAACTCAAATTCTTGGCCATCATGGATCAGAGACATGTAGAAAGAACATATCAAGAAAACATCAATACTTCACAGGAAGAGATATACAGTATACTGCAACTAATTCAAATAACAATGACTTTAAAGTTAAACCACAAAGAAATCCAAAATAACTTTGAAAATATAAATCAATCTATTTCTAAGTTAACTCTACAACAAAAAAATTCCCAGAAAACAATAGAGAAGGAGCAGATAAAACAGATAAATGGATATAGAATTGAGAATAGAGACTTAAAGATGGAACTTAACAAAACAAGGAAACATGATTCAATCCTAGTGGAAAAAAATTCACAAGAATTGGAAAAAACAACTTATCCCTTAAGACTACAAAATAAATCTGAGGACAAGAAAACAGATTGGACAAAATGGACTGTAAAGATGTCAGGAGCATTGGAGAGGAAGGAAATGATAAGAGAAGCGGAGAGAAAGAAAAAGATTTTCAACAAACGTGGAAAGGCAGAAGCCCCGTACAAAGACACTTCACCTGATTTACTTTTTATATCTACAGCAACATTTACGAAAATACGGAAAAAAAATTTGATTCAGCAAAATACATTGATTAAGAAAGATACTGGGCAAAGGAAAAAGACTAAAGTGGAAACCAAGAAAATAGATGATGGCACTTACCAGAGAGAATACTTAAAAAAGAAACATTTGTTTGAATATGGTTAAAGAAATAGAAAGGTTTTGGAATATATATGTCATTCTAAGAAGGATGAATCCCTTAAATAATATAGTATGCTTTTTTCCCTTTTTTGTACTCTTTCTTAATATGAGTAATATAAAAAAGTTAAAATGACTTAGATAAAGGAAATGTTTTAGATACTTAAATGTGATTGAATTTAAGAAAATTATAATGGATAAAAAATGTTTTGAAGAAGAGTTAAAGAACTAGATGACTAGATGTATTAAATGGAATGTTTAAAGATTAAACATATTTTTAATTATGGTTAAAAAGAATAAGAAATTTAGAAACAAATATATATATTAGCTTAGGAGGGATATATATTTTAAGTAGTATGTTATTTTTTATGTTTCTTTACTCTTGCTCTCTTTCTTTTTTCCCATTGTTTTATCTATTCCTTAAGAAATGTAAAAGTGTGAGATGGTTCATATGGAAAAATAGTGTTAAATTTTTGAGAAAATCTTAACCAGTAAGAATACCTAGAATTTGGTGGGAGAAACAAATTAAAATAAGGACTGTAACAGGATCTATGATAAGGCAACCAGAATGATTGGATAGAAAAGAAATATTATATTGATGTGATTATTATTTTTAGGACTACTGGGAAAAATTATATATTTAATTGTTATCTAGCAAAACAATAAGAATTGTATTAACTTAATGTTTGCAAAAGAGGATATTTTGGGAAAGAGGAAATCAACTAAAACCATTATGTGGATTATGGATTATAGAAATCAATTGTTAATGATTGTTTTACAAATGTAACCCAGACAACACACTGTTCACCAATTATTGTGATTTATGTTTTTAAAAAATCAATAAAATATATTACAAAAAAAAAAGAACACAAGCATTGCAACAGTCAATGATGATAATTATTTATCAAATCTCCTGCTACCTTCCATGTACATAATAGTTATATATACTGTATATCTCATAATTTTTCCTAAGTAAATATCCCAACACCTGATCAGGTAGACCTGTTGAAGCTTTGCTACGGTGAGCAAATATTTACTGGTCATTGGCAATGCTCAACTTTTCTTTGGAAGTCTATGGTGGGAAGACCAATGAAGGAAAAGAGATTATGGGTTTCTAGGTTCCCCCCCCCCCTCCCTTCCAGGATTTTTTGGGAACCTTTTTCTTTATGACAGGAAACATCACCAGTCTTCAACGTCAATGTATGAGGTACTCTAAGGATTATAAAAGAGGTTTACACACATTAGTGATTTTGTTTCGTAAGGCAATGATTTAATTTTATTACTCTTGCAATGATAATCAAGTAAAACAAACTACCTTAACTTGTGTTAAGAGAAATATAGATACCAGATAAAAGATATACAGATTAAATAAATGCAAACTGACGAATTTGAGTTGAGTATCAAAACCAAAGAGAATTCAAGGTTCTATTACACGAAACTCTATTTCTGTATCACACCTTCCTTCATTTCAATAGCATGATTTCTCAGTTGTGCTTACATAATCTTAAATACACTCTGCCATATAAAATAAAGATTATTTCTTCCTAAAATGCTTCACCACATTTCTATTGACATTTTCATTCTTAATGCTCTTAACTAGAAATGTAAGTATTTTCTAGGCCAAGGCTACATTCCAACAAGTGATGCAGCTTTGGGCAAGACAAAAGATAGATTTGAATTGATTTAAATGTATTTAAAATTAAAATAACTACAGTCAATATGATTATTACCCATTATTTGGTAATTTCACATTTCAGTCTCAATAAAAATAACAATTGATTGGCAACTTTTGGAAGGACCAAGAGCACACCTAATATTGGGAAATTATGACTTCAAGTCTACAGCTCTCGTCAAAAGTTACATGTGCCAAAATTATTTCTACCATGACTTCACTACCTACATAACTGGTCAAGATTCTTTAAAATGTCATATTCCTGGGTAGCAGAAATGGCAGCATTCATCTAAATGAAAAAATAACTACATTTTTACTCAATACCTTTCTGATATATATATGGATCCTGGGCTGAGTTCCGTAAGAATTTAATAATTGTGTATCTTAGATGTATGGATAGTTCTGAAATGTTATCAATAAAATTAGAGGCTGTTAGTTATCTCCAGTCTGTCTTTATACTTTCAAGGGGAACAGCAGTTGTTTACTCTTTCTGCTCAACCACTTCTGGATAAGATGTTTTTAATAAAGGATTTAGAAAAAAAAGTCACAGAGGGAATAGACATGTGGATTTCTCTTTTTAGGGCAATACATTTTTCTTGTTTACTTTGATGCATATGATTATAGCCTTAAGCTCACTTTATTGCACTCTCAAGCAACATTTAAATGGCCATTGATTAAATAACCCTTAACAAATGTTCCTTCTATGCAGAAACGTAAGTGCATCATACCTGAGGAAAGGTAAGTGCATCATACCTGAGGAATATACCACATTTGTGCATGTATATTTGAATTACTTCTGACTCTATCCTGCTGATTTGCTGAAAGCACATTACATTTTGGCTCTCTAAGGAGCTCTTAGTTTCATTCATCAGATGAATAAGCACTTTCTATTGCATTATTTGTTTCCAAGTTACAAGTTCTGAGATAACCTCTCAGTATGCAACCACTTAGATCATTTAGTTGTAAGATTTTCTAGGAAATGAATGAGTACAAATATTTATTCTATACTTCAAAGAATGGAACATTAAGAAGAAGAAAAATGAAGTTACAAAAATGTCGAGTTGATGGATGGGATTCTTTTATAAGAAGATCAAAAAGTCGTTGAAATTGACCTGTTATAGAGTCCAAAATTTGCCACAGTTATCCTATTTTCACTGGTAGGTGAATTTATCCTTTGTAATACTAAAATGCCATAAAAGTCCTAAAGAGAGAAATGTGCATGAAGCAGAATTTACCAGATGTCGAACTGACATAAAATAGGGCGACTTGTGTTATATATTTTATGTTATGTTATGAATATATCACAAATACAATATGTTATTAATATAGAGGGCCTGTAATACAACCATAGTTAGCCTTTTCATAAACTTACTGGGAAACTCACGTTGCTGGAATGTGTACTACTGATAAGGAAAAATTCTGAGTGTGTATATGAATGATTTATTGTTGGTGATATCAGGTAGAACATTAGTGGGCATAAGGAGTGTAGTGGATTGTACTTTTCATGGAATCTTGGAACAGAAAGTAAGAATGTAAAGTTCCTGACGGGGTTGGGGCAAGATGTACCATACATATGAATTCTGAGTAAACAAGTTGGGTATAAAGAGAAGACTGGAATGAACCAAGACCCCGAAGTTCGAGACAACTCTTGTTGGGAGCAGGGGACGCCCTGAGTTTTCTTCCCAGCCCACTCTAACACAGCCTGATCACCTGTATTGAGAGGGTATGTGAGTATTGTGTGAATGAGTACCCTAGTTGGACAGCAATATTTACAGCAACTTGAGTAGCCTTGTTGGGCACAGTTATTTGAAGAGCCTTGTTGGGCACAGTTATTTGAATAGCTTTGTTTGGCAGAATTATTTGATTAGCCTTGTTGGGCATAGTTATTTGAGTAGCCTTGTTGGGCACAGTAGCCTGAATAGCCTTGCTGGGCATAACTTATTGTAGTAAGATAACTTTGAAATTAGACAAGCATATGAAAGCAGCGTCCTTTAAAGAAAACTTATATAAAATGTTTTATAGATGGCATTTAACACAGGTGAGATTAGCAAAAATGTTTAAAAATATGTCTAGTTAAGTGTTGGAAATGTAAACAAAAACCAGGTACTTACTATCATATGTGGTGGACATGCCCTAAAGCTAAAAGATTTTGGTCAAAAATACATATATGGTTAGAGAAAATGATTAAAAAAACATATAAGACTTTAAGCCAGAATTGTTTTTGTTAGGCATAATAGTAGAAAAATATGAGAAAGAATGTATATACTTAATTTTACATGTATTAACGGCAGCAAGAATAGTATTTGCTCAATATTGGAAAAATGAAAACCTACCAAAGGAGGAAGAATTAAGAAAATTTTAGATTGTGTAGAAATGGACAGATTGACATTGAAGATAAAAGAGAAAGAAGATTCAGTATACTTTAGAAAATGGGACAATTTTTATTAATGGCTAGAAAGCGAGTTAGAGAGAAAGGAACATAATATGTACTATGTAACATTAAATATGTATTAGTAAGAAGAAGACTATCGGGTGAAGAGAAGGTTTAAGAAATATATTATTAACTAACATATTGATTATGAAAATATAGAAACTAATTACTGGTTGTTGTTTTTAAACACATGAATCCAGACAACATGCTGTTTGCTAAATACTAAAGAATGTTATTTTATAAAAATTAATTATATCTCTATCTATCTCTCTATCTCTATCTCTCTATCTCTCTATCTCTATCTATATCTCTCTATCTCTATCTATATATATCTGTCATATGAGAACATAAAAAAACATATTTTATGTTCTCATATGTAACCACTACCAAAGGAGGAGGAAATTCCAAAGCCTAAGCTTAAATACAGGTAGTCCTTGACTTACAAGTTCATTTAGTGACCAAAGTTACAACAGCACTGACTTATGACCATTTTTCACAGTTAAAACCTTTGCAGCATCCCCATGATCATGTGATCAAAATTCAGACGCTTGGCAACTAGTTCATATTTATGACCGTTGCTGTGTCCCAAGGTCATATGATCCCCTTTTGCAACCTTCTAACAAGCAAAGTCAATGGGGAAGCCAGATTCACTTAACAACCGGGTTACTAACTTATTAACTGCTGTGATTCATTTAACAGCTGTGGCAAGAAAGGTTGTAAAATGGGGCAAAACTCGCTTAACAAATGTCTCACTTAACAACAGAAATTTTGGGCTCAATTGTGGTTGTAAGTTGAAGACTACCATATTACATTACAAGATTCCTCTCATGAAATTATCATTATTTTCACTAATATACCTGAAAAGCAGGGTGGATAATAATCGATGATTTTTTAAAAAAAAATTAAAAAATTGGATTTTTTTTATTTAAATTGGATTTTTTTTATTTTTATTAAATTTATTTTAATAAAATGCTTTTGGAGTAAAAATCTATCTAAAGATAGTTTTCTATTTAAGATACATTAATAATTTAGTTTATTCAGCATGAAATGGAGCTTAGTTATGTAGCAAGAGGCTGTATAATCTGCAATATTTACATTTTTGGTAAACTCATTCAATGAATCCAAGCTCTGCAAGCTCAGATAACATGCACTGCATTGATGCATTCACACAATTTCACAGTAACCAAGAGATAAATCATAAAATAAAGTTTAGGATTTTTTCTTTATCCCATTGTTTTACAAATCTATGTACACTACAAACTGTATGGTTGTTTGAAGAGATCTGTACTAGGCTTTAAGTGTGAGGAGGAGGGACAAACAGTAAAAATGAAAGTGAAACCTTCTAAGCAGCTTATAAACCTTGTGATCTTTCGGCACATAGCTTGAAGTGTTTTATTCCTTCCTTGAGAAGCAAAATGGCAGCAGGCCATAAAAGAGACGCAGTTTGGGAATATTTTAATGAAGTTCCTCTACCTACAGGTAAAGCAGGTACGCATGCAAAATGCAAGCAATGCAACAAAGAGATGCAAGGCCTGGAAATGTTTTTCGCACCTCGCTCTGTGGCTCCATTTTTGCCGAAAAAAGCCATTTCTCAAGCCCCTTCCTGGCAAAAACAAGCCTCCGGAGCGAGTGCGCCTCGCCCTGTGGCTCTGTTTTCACCGGAAAAAGTCATTTCTCAAGCCCCTGTCTGGCGAAAATGAGACACGCTCGCTCTGGAGGCTTGTTTTCATCAGGAAGGGGCTTGAGAAATGGCTTTTTCCGGCAAAAACAAGCCTTCGAGCACTGATGCTGGCGGAGTGAGGCAGCGGTGGCCAGAGCAGACCCATCCCTGTCTCCGCTCACTTCCCTATAGCCTCCCTTCACTAACCTCATTTCCAGCTCTGTTCTCCGCCACCACGTGCAGGGCAACAAAGAAGCCTGTGGGACTACCGATAAAAAAAAGTTCAATCAGACCTTCCAACTTTGCAAGATCTTTTTTTTTTTTTGCGAAAAGTTGACCTTCTTTTGTTGACCTGCACACGGAGAACAGAGCTGGAAAGTTGGTTAGTGAAGGAATGTGGTTGCCCTGCGGTGGGGATTCGGATTTGGCATTGTGGATTGTGGAGTGTTTGTGCTCTAGTGTGGCTATTCAAAACGCAGGAATTCCCTGCGTTTTGAAACACCCTGTGTAACAGCACAGAAAGGAACGCTCCGTTTCTCAAGTGCCCCACTGGCAGCCACACGTCTGTCAGGTCTCCGTTGGGATAAAAAATCTTTCAGCACCTATGGAGTGCTTCCAAACACAGGGACTGGCTGTGTTTGGAAGCGGTCTATAGGCGCTGAAAGACTTTTTATCAAAACAGAAAACTGACAGACTGCAGGGCTCGGAGGCTTGTTTTTGCCGGAAAAAAACATATCTCAAGCCCCTTCCTGATGAAAACAAGCCTCTGGAACGAGTGCGCCTCGCTCTTATTGAGAGCAATCCTGTGTAAACAAGCCTCTGGACTGAGCGCGCCTCGCTTTGTGGCTCCATTTTCATCGGAAAAAGCCATTTCTCAAGCCCCTTCCTGGCAAAAACAAGCCTCTGAGCCCTGATGCTGGCGGAGTGAGGCAGCAGTGGCCAGACCAGATCTTTCTGCTCCATTTCCCAAGTGCCCCATTCCAGGCATACAGAGCTTGCAGTCTTTGCCAGGTCTCTGTTGGGCTTAAAAAAATGTTTCAGTGCCTATGGAGCGCTTCCAAACGCAGCCAATCCCTGCATTTGGAAGCTCTGCGTGGTTGCCAGTGCGCGCTTAGAAACGGAGAAGGCCCATTCCAGGCATACAGAGCAGTCAGTTTTCTATTTGGATAAAAAGTCTTTCAGTGCCTATAGACTGCTTCCAAACGCAACCAGTCCCTGCATTTGGAAGCGCTCCATAGGTGCTGAAACATTTTTTATCCCAATGGAGACCTGACAGATTGGAAGCTCCGTTGGCTGCCAGTGGGGCACTTGAGAAATGGAGCGTTCCTTTCTGTGTTGTCACACAGGGTGCTTCAAAATGCAGGGAATTCCTGCGTTTTGAATAGCCACACTAGAGCACAAACACTCCACAATCCACAATGCCAAATCCTAATCCCCACCGCAGGGCAACCACATTCCTTCACTAACCTCCTTTCCAGCTCCGTTCTCTATGTGCAGGTCAACAAAAGAAGTTTGTGGGACTAAAAAAAAAGATCAATCCGACCTTCCAACTTCTCGCAAAAAAAAAAAAGATCTCGCAAAGTTGGAAGGTCGGATTGAACTTTTTTTTTACAGGTAGTCCCACGGGCTTCTTTTGTTGCCCTGCACGCAGTGATGGAGAATGGAGCTGGAAAGGAGGTTAGTGAAGAGAGGCTTTAGGGAAGCGAGGGGAGATAGGGACGGGTCTGCTCTGGCTGCCACTGCCTCACTCCACCAGCATCAGGGCTCGGAGGCTTGTTTTTGCCGGAAGGAGCCATTTCTCAAACCCCTTCCTGATGAAAACAAGCCTCTGGAGCAAGTGTGCCTTGCTCTTATTGAGAGCAATCCTGCGTAAACAAGCCTCTGGAGCGAGTGTGCCTTGCTCTTATTGAGAGCAATCCTGCGTAAACAAGCCTCTGGAGCGAGTGCACCTCGCTCTGTGGCTCCTTTTTCACCAGAAAAAGCCATTTCTCAAGCCCGTTCCTGGCAAAAACAATATCAGACCCTTCTGCTCCATTTCCCAAGCGCCCCATTCCAGGCATACAGAGCTTCCAATCTGCCACATCTCCGTTGGGATAAAAGTTGTTTCAGCGCCTATGAAGCGCTTCCAAATGCAGGGATTGGCTATGTTTGGAAGCACTCTACAGGCGCTGAAAGACTTTTTATCCAAACCAAAAATTGACAGAGACTGTAAGCTCTATATGCCTGGAATGGGGCACTTGGGAAACGGAGCCTTCTGTTCCGTTTCTAAGCATGCACTGCCAACCACGCAGAGCTTCCAGTCTCTGCCAGGTCTCCGTTGTGATAAAAAGTGTTTCAGCGCCTATGGAACGTTTGAAAATGAAGCGAATGCTTGGTTTCCAAGCACCCCATAGGCGCTCAAACTCTTTTTACATGGATGGAGACCTGACAGAGACTGGAAGCTCCGCATGGTTGCCAGTGGGGCACTTGAGAAATGGAGCATTTTGCTCCGTTTCTAAGTGTGCATTTGCATGCAGACAGAGCTTCCAGTTTCCCCAAGGTCTCCATCCTGGTGAAAATTGTTCTGGCAGTGGTGGAAAGGAGTTAGGGGCGGGAGCAAACACTGAGAGAGTTCAGGCTCCCATTCTCTGCAAAAGAGGATCAGTGCCTGAACTTGCACGATATTACGGGCACCCAGGAGCTTCCATTTACTCTCCTCTCTCTCAAAGGCAGAAACCGCGGCAGAGAGGAGACGGATCTTTTCAAGGTAAGTCCGGCACAGCAGAAAGGGAGGGGGAAGCATGAGGTATCTTAGTGGGTCAGGGAGGCCTTGGGTGCCTATTCCATGACTAGGTGCCCCCATGGCCTCCCCCAACCTGAGATACCTCATGTGCACTTAACAGGCCATGTGTTAGTGTCCTTACCAACCCCTGGTTCCCATAGACACAACTGGTGGACGACAAGGTGGCTGGCAAAACAGGTACGGCCTGACCAGCGTTTAATAACGGCAACGGCAAAGTCAGCGCTGGGAGTGATCTTCTCCCAGCGCCTTACATACAGTCCACTCAGCTCCACACCCCCCCCCATCCAGCTAGCCAGCATCCGGCGAGCAACTTCAAAAGCAGCAACGCCGGCCCCTGGTTCCTTCCTTCCTGACTGCTGTTCAGTCCCCTGCGTCTGTTTTCGCTGTTTGTCGGCGGCGCGGCTTCTCAGCTGTTCGGCGGCGTGGCAGTGCAGGTAGGACCGCCCCCGTCTTTTCCCCGGATGCCGTTCTTGCTGCTCGCCACTGTTGGGGGTTCCAGTGCCGAACAGCTGCTCTCCAGTTGAGTCTAGGGATTCCCTGGGCATTTGGCATCGTCGCCAGCCTAGGAGCCTCTCAGCTGTTCGGCGGTTTGTGAGCAAAATCGAGAAAAAATAGATGGTACTATCACAGCCAAAATCCTCAACATTGGGCTCAAGAGAAATGTTGAACATATGCTGAGCATCCTGAAACCCATTTTTGAAGCTTTAAACAAAATCCAGAAAAATATTTTACTGCTGATGCTGTTGAAATTTGGAAGGAACTGAGTGAGCACTTAAAAACAGAACTATACACTAACAAGCAGAAATTACAAGGTTTAAAAAAGTGAATGGGACAAGCACTGTCTCCAGTTCATTTTCTCGCAAACATTGTTAATATCCAGTACCAGGGTCAAACCTTAAGTGCTGAAGAAGAGGAGTTAGCCATGATATGGGTATCCAGCAATCATCCATCTCTAGTGCCAACTATAATGAACTTCAGAGCTAAGGGGGAATTATTCAAGAAATACTGTATAAGTTTGCTGATGAGGTTTTAAAGAAAGTTTCACAAGTGAACTGGTGGAAGTCATTTAAGCACTTGGATTCAGAAAGTGTTGAAGTAATGATTTCACTTTTAACTGCAGTGGCCTCTTCTGCTGGCGTTGAAAGAATATTCTCTTCCTTTGGACTTGTTCACTGTAAATTGAGAAATCGTCTGGGACCTGATAAAGCAGGAAAGCTTGTTTTTCTTTTCCAGATTATGAACAAACAAAAGAATGAAGATGAAAATGAGTGAGCTGCAGGAGACTGTGTTTGAAGTTTTTTTTAATGTAGAGCCAGCTGATATATTATTTGTTTGTTTTTTCAAAAATATTTTGTTTATGCACTTCAGTTACTAAACATTGGTGTTTAAGCAAATACAAGAATATGTAATATGATGTTATTGTTTTAATTAAATAAAAGAATTTGAGTAGTACTCCAACTAAAATCGGTTTTAATATCGCTGTTTTACTAACCTGACAGCTTATTATTCTAAATAGGAAACCTTCATTTTGTTTGCAAATAATAATATTAAAGATTCTAACTACCAGCAAGAATGAGTCCTTACATTTAAAGAGCACCTGTCATTTCAGATCCATCATGGCAGTGCCTGTTAGCGGGCATCCACTCACCTGCTGCCCGCCATGTCCCTCACCTTGTTGTGTCACTGGCGCATCACCAGCCATCCCATTAAAGTGAATGGGACTGTCGGTGAGTCTTTGTTGCTCTTTAAAAATTATGATTTAAATCGAGTTGATTTAAATTAAGCCTTTTTACTAGTGATTTAAATCACCCTGCTGAAAAGAGCACCAATGTCATATAATTTGTTAAATTTGCAAAGGAGAAATGACCCTTTATGACATTTTAACAAGAATATTCTATCCAAGTTCTTGAAGATTAAAGTAACTTTTGTGTGTGTGCACATGGGTATGAGAGAGAGAGAGAGACGAATGGGGGGAAGAAACAGAGAAAAAAAGAACAAAATACACCTATCTATGCAAAAATAAAATATCTGCAATTCTTACTAATTTGGAATTGAAACACACTAACTGAAACTGGAAGAGAGCTTTTTATTCTTTACTACACTGTTTAAAATTCAAGTTTTTTTTAAAAAAAACCCATAGAATTATAGAGTGCAGAGAGGGCATTTAAGCATCAATCCAATCATTTGCTTATTTAAAACTTCAAACTAAATCATCCTACAAGCACAATTATCTAGGCTCCAACTATGCAATCTACCAAACTCTCTGTTCTACAGGTAATCCTTGACTTACGATCATTTATTTAACAACATGGTCACAATTCATGCACTTGGCAACCAGCCTGCATTTACAACTAGTTGCAGCATCCTGCAGTACTGTGATTGTGATTTTTGCCAATTTCTGGCAAAAAAAGTTATCTGGGAAAGAGCAGGCTGTTGATTAACAATTGTAGGCACCTGTGCTGCCTGCCTCCTCTCCTATTTAAGCTTTCTATCCAGCACATGCATGGCACAATTGCGTATAAAAGCTGACATCTTGAAACAGGTGAAGGAAGAGATATACGTGTTCTAGAAGCTCTGCAGCAGCAACAAAGAAAACAGTCAATTAAAGAGAGTTTTTTCTTTGCAGAGACTGAAGTGTCCAGAGGAAAAAGGAGAACCAAAGCAAAGGCAAGGCAAGCGCAATGTTGGTAAGGTGCCAATGCTTTACATGTTGCGATTTAAAAGCAACAAAAGAAATCTACAGAAAAAAGAGAGGATTTAAAGACAGACTGGGTCTGTAAGAGTAAAATGTTGTTGTATGCTAGTAGTATACCAATAGTAGTGTTGAAAGAAAAATCAGGTCCAGTTCCAAGCTGGGAGTAAGATGCTGGAAATAAAATGGAGGCTGCTTAGGAAAGAAGGTTTCTGTTCATTGATGAGCAAAACCAGCAACAGCATGCAGCTCTGGGACAGCTGACCAAAATGGAGTTGAGAATGGGTGGGTTTTTATACCTTCTGATTGAGATGCTCCAGTAGGTTGTGAATGTAGTGAGCCTTGTGTCAATGGTGGTGGTGTCTACAACGAACCTGGCTGAAGCCATCTGGCTCGTTCTAGGTTGCCACAAGAATGGGAGGGGGAAGTGGAGGTTTTCTGCTACTCTAAACAATTCTCTGTCCCGTGGGAACCAAGGTCATTTCTGCCGGTTGAACTGGGGGGTTGAGCATCTTGTCAGAAAGCCCGCCAAACTATTCTATTGGAAACATAGCAAATTGCATAGAACAGGGGTGGGGAATTTAACTTTGTAATATTGTAACTCTTTGGAGGGAATTTTAGACTTGGTTTCACTTATGACCGTGCCAATACTATGAAGCCAATAAACATGTTCTTTGAGGAAACTTCCAGCCTCAGAGTTCTGATTTCTTTGGTCTCATCTATTGGAACCATGACAGGTGGGTTAATCCTATTATGTCCTAAAGGTCATGTCCTGTCCTTAGAATTTGTGTGTGTGGGAGGGGGGAATGTAAACTCTTAATCCCATCAGTTGTGGGGGCTGAAAGTGTTTTGTTTACGAATAGATTGGCCCAGTCTTTCTTAATAGGTACAAAATATCCATCTCTAAAGACTTGAGGCTTCTGCTTGAGGCATATTAAGAAAGACTGGGGCTGCTTTCTCTTTGTTAAGATTTTTCTCCATTTCTCTTTTAGGAGAAAGATTCTATCCTGCCTCTTTTTTAATATTAAGAATAAAGAATATTTTAATCTGGGGAGGAGGGGCTTCCTACAATATCCCCCCTTTGTGCCATCACCCCCTTTGTGGGTGATACACTTTTACTGGCACAAGATTAAAAATTGATCTGATCAAAGAGACTTGATGGGTGCTTTTATTTTTCCAGGATACAGGAAAGCAAGTTCTCAAATTGTTAATGCAAAGGGGAAGGCATTGATAAAGGCAGCAGAAAAGGATCCCTGCAGTGGCTCCCAAAAGGAGAGCTTTCAACCAATGAAGGTAGAAAGTTTATAGCAGTGGTGGCGAACCTATGGCACGGGTGCCAGAGGTGGCACTTGGAGCCCTCTCTGTGGGCACACGTGCCATTGCCCCAGCCTTGCCTCCCCCTGTGACCCCCTCCTCACCAGCAGCCGCCCTGGAGGAGAGTCGCCCCCAAGCATGGCCCACGCAGAGCAGTGCAGCCAAGGACATGGCAGCCAGGCAGTGTAGACAAGACTCTTGTCTCTGCCCCATCGTGCAGAGTTGATGCTGCGGGGTGCGGGCAGAGGGCATGGCCGCCATGGCGCTGCTGCGCGATCTGCGGCGGGTCCTGGAGGCGGTGAGTGGCCCTGGTGGGCAAGGGGGGTGGGGATGGAGCGGGGCGGGGGGTGGAGCTGGGGCGGGGCCAGTTTTGGGGCACTCGGTCTCTAAAAGGTTCGCCATCACTGGTTTATAGTATCCAATATTTTGTGCCAATTCCTTTAGATGTTTGATGTCACTTTCTGTGAGCTTTCAGTGAGACTGAAGCAAGCACATGTCCCAAAATTCTTAGCAGCCATGATTTTGCCTTAGTAAATTATTTCTGGCTGCCCATTTTCAAGGGTTGCTTCCTGAACCTGCCTTAGCTCTTAGTTTAGTGCATCCAGGGTTTGTGATGACAAATTGGGGTTAGCCAGTGTGCATGCCAGGCTATTAATATTTCTTAAATTGCACATGCGAGCCCTAATGAGACCCCCAGTGCAACATATTCTGCCTTACTGGGCAGCATTATTTGTGAGTCACAATTAGGACTTGGGGTTTTGGAGGTCTCTTTCCTGCTACCTCTGGGGCTGCTTTCTGCCTTTGTTAAGATTTTTCTCTATTTCTCCTTTAGGAGAAATATTCTATTCTGCCTCTTTTTTAATATTAAGACTAAAAAATATTTTAATCTGGGGGGGCTTCCTACTGTAGTATAATATCAATACTAAAAGTATGCTAGTAATAGAAATATAGTACAGAAGTAATAGTATCAAGTCTGGTATAATGAAAGTAAAATATAGAGAACATTGTGTAATATCGATAGTAATAGAAATATAGCATAAGACAACAGACATAGAAAGAATTTGCACATATATGTTTATAAATTTCAATTTTGTATCTTGGGATATTTTTTCAACACACCTCACAGGCTGATTGTTGTGGGGAAAATAGAGGAAGGAATATTCACCACCTTGAGTTACTTATAATGTAATAACAGTGTGATAAATCTCCCCAACTCTTATTGGGAGATAAAAAGAATTAATTTCCTAGGGTCCTGTGCTTTTGATGGATCTTTTGAGCTTGAATCTATCGGATTGATTATACTTTAAAAGGAACTCCAAAACAGTATGCCTTCAGGTATTAGAAGCATAGTACCATAAATACCACTTGTTTTTTTTTAAAGACTAAACATACTGAATTTCTTTCATCAACAGAACTTTCCTGATCATCCTTGTTGTCCTTCTATGAACCTGTTATAAATTCTCTGGATCCTTCTTAAATTATGGTACCCAAAACTGGACAACAGTACTTGAAGGAGTATCTGACCAAAGCAGAATAATATAGAACAGTGGTGGCGACCCTATGGCACGCGTGCCAGAGGCGGCACTCAGAGCCCTCTCTGTGGGCACGCGTACTGTCGCCCTAGAAGAGTTCGCCAGAGTAGTGAGCATGTGGCGTTTGGAAGCAACGGGGCAGGAAGTGAGCGAGCTCCGTTACCAGCAGCAGCTCCCTCAGCGAGCGCCCCACGGCCCCCAGTCACATTTCCATTGCACAGGCTTCTTGAAGCTGAGGAGAACTGCAGTTCCTGTGCCGCCAGGCTGGTCTGCTGGGCTGCCTTCCGCCTTTCCTGCTGCTGCATTGACAGCTGGCGTTGCCCTCCCGAGAGGAGGGCACGGTGATTGGTTGGCGGCATCACAAATGGGGATTGATCATCCCCCAAACCGCTGTCAAAGGAGGAGGAGGAACGGGGAGAAGAGGGAAATTGGCCGAGCCAGCAGGCACCGAAGCCTCGCCAAAAAAAGTGGAGTCCATGTGCGCGTCTGCCTCGCGCTCACCCTGTGTCAGCCAGGCTCTCCATGGCACGCTGTAGCTGATTGGAGGCAGCCGGCCAGGCACCGAAGCCCCGCCAAAAACAGCGGAATCCATGTGTGCATCTGCATCGCACTCACCCTGTGTCAGCCAGGCTCTCCATGGCGCGCTGCAACTGATTGGAGGCGGCCAGCCAGGCACCAAAGCGCCGCTGAAAACAGCGGAGTCTGTGTGCGTGCCTGCCTAGCCCGCATCAGCCTTTCTCTCCACGGCGCGCTACAGCTGATCCGAGGCGTGGAGAGCAGATGCGCACACAGACTCCGCTTTTTTTGGCGGGGCTTCGGTGCCTGGCTGGCTGCCTCCAATCAGCTGCAGCGTGCCATGGAGAGCCTGGCTGACACAGGGTGACCGCACATGGACTCTGCTGAAATGTTGATAATGTCAAAAAAACCCAAACCATCAGCAATTCATTGTTCTAAAATGGGTCTTTTCTAGCTTTCCTTTAAACACAAACTTTATATAAATCATCAGTATTGTAACACAATCTTTTCTTTATTTTTCCCTCAAAATCTACTTTTAGATATAAAAGCTATATTTTAACAGCTTATATACTTTTTATAAAAAATAAATTACTTAAGGATATGCAACTATATTTTCTCATATTTATCTAATGTTACTTTTGCAATCCATTTTCTTTCTGTCATTAATTCCCCAAGAATAAGAAATGTAAATTGTAAGCTCCTCATAGCACAGTTCTATATCATTGTTAAAATACACTGGGCAATTATGGACATATTCATTCATATTCATAAAGAGATTGAATTGTAACACTTTCCCCCTCACTTAAGCCTGTTCTCTTGTGTGTATAATTTGAACATAGCCAGGTCATTTTTTATCAGCAGTTGTAAAGAAATAGAAACAAAATGTTTAACTTATGTGTTCTATTAAACCCTATTTTTTCTCTGTGTCTCTTTCTAACATAAGAGGATAGAGAGGCTGTATTACTACCGCTCTGATTTGGCACCACAACCAAATTTCATTTGTTACATAAATCCTCATGAAACATTGGCTTCACATAGCCGGTTAGAACTGTTTCCAATGCCATCTGAAGTTACATCAATGTAAGGATTACTGTTCCAATTAAGAGACACTTAGAGGCCCAAATCATGTTGCCTGTGATGGATATGGCTAATTTTTATTGCTTTCAATGGACATTTCAACTTAAATGAATGCTAAACAGAGAACTCTCCCTGAGAAATTTAAACTATTACACTCTATAAAAATTGTCATGTATCTTTGAAATTGAGTTTGTGTTAGGATACCTAGTGAAGCTCTAATTTTATGGACTAGATGTCTGTTTCTTCATAAGAAGAGGGTGGTTATATAGAGAGAAAGAAAGAGAGAGAGAGAGAGAGAGAGAGAGAGAGAGAGAGAGAGAGAGAGAGAGAGAGAGAGAGAGAGAGAGAGAAGAAAGAGAAAGAAAGAAAGAAAGAAAGAAAGAAAGAAAGAAAGAAAGAAAGAAAGAAAGAAAGAAAGAAAGAAAGAAAGAAAGAAAGAAAGAAAGAAAGAAAGAATGAATTAGTGGGTCTTTTTGTTATCTAAGGATGTATGTTTAGTGTGTGTGTGAGCAACGAGCTGGCCACGCCCACCCCGACCACGCCACCCAGTGGGCCATGCCCCCCCGAGGGCACCACAATGCTGATGCGGTCTGGCACTTTGCGATAAATAAGTGGGTTTTGGGTTGCAGTTTGGGCACTCGGTCTCTAAAAGGTTTGCCATCACTGATATAGAGTGATTATTTCATGTGATTTGAAACTTATATTTCCATTGAAGCAATTGCATTTTCCTATTTTCTGCAGCCACTTCACACTATTGACTCTTATTCAGTTTGCAGTGAATTACTATTATATTTTTGCAAGTACATAAATTAAGTATCCACCATCCCATACTGTATCTGAAAATTTGATTTTTGTTTCCTAACAGAGCATCTTTATAGTTAGACTTTTGTGTTCTGTGCACTTAATAAGTTTCAAATTTTAACTTACAACCTGTCTGTCTTTTACATAATCAGGCAATGCACATTTTTTTCTTTGAAGTTTGTTTGACCTGAAATAAACCTCTGCCTCCATTTCTGCAGGACAGGTATAATCTATCAAAATCACTATGTGGATGTAACGCATAGTGCATAGTCATGAATTTTCTTGTTTTTCAGTCCAAACTGTCTTGTTCAGCTTATGTCAACTTGATAATTCCAGCAGTATATAGTATCACATTGGCATTTCAATTCCATTACCGTTTGTGATTTTGCCCTTTATTGCTACTATACTACATTTCTTTTGGCCAAATTCCATTACAGGTAGTCCTTGACCTTATGACCACAATGGAGCCAAACAATTGTGTTGGTAAGAAAGACAGCTATTAAGTGAATTTTGTCTCATTTTACGACCTTTCTTGGCATAGTTATTAAGTAAATCACTGCAGTTAAGTTAGTAATATTGTTTTTAAGTGAATCTGGTGTCCCCATTGACTTTGCTTGTCAGAAGGTGGCAAATGACCCTGGGACACTGCAACTGTCATAACTATGAGTCAGTTGCCAAATATCTGAATTTTAATCATATGACCATGCGATTTCTACAAACATTCTAATGTTATTACCAGTTTTTCCAAACCTGTGATGATCTAATCATGTGGTAATGAATCAAATCTTAAAATCAATCCAGACTACACATAAATTGATTTCTTTGGCTTTTGCAATTCTTCTGTAAGTGTAAAAATAGTCTTAAGTCACTTTTTTCAGTGCCACTGTAACTTTGAACAGTCACTAAACAAGCTATTGTAAGTCAAGGATTACCTGTACTATCTCTATGTTAAAAATTCTTACAGTGTTTGTCAATTACTCAATTTCCTGATTTTCCCTGAAGCTTCAGAACATCCATATAATAATGCATATATGAGATTATACTAGATTTTTTTTTTGTTTTGATAGCCAATATACTGAAAGCAGTATCACGGCAATGAAAATAATAAGAATGATAATGAGTCACCCTGGAAGATGCCTCTCCTATTGTTGATAAGCCCATAGTTTTCATTTCCAACCACCAATTCTGTTTTCTGCTGCTTATTTTTTCTACAAACATTCTAATGTTATTACCAGTTTTTCCAAACCTGTGATGATCCAATCATGTGGCAATGAATCACATTTTAAAATCAATCCAGACTACATGTAAATTGATTTTTTTTGGCTTCTGCAATTCTTCTGAAGCTTTTTATCAATCATAAATTGATTTTTTTATAATCTTGTTTTTCCTCTTCTTTCATTTCTAGTCTACTGTTCTCTCTTTTCCTTCTGTTCTAAATAATCTTGGATGCTGTCTGCTATTATTATATACATATGAAATCAAAGCTTTTAGTTTTTTAGCGGGTGTTGGCCTTCATTCACATTTCTTCCTAAAACCTTAGAAGTCATAATGTATTGGCATAGTATATCTGCAAATTCAAGCAATGTGGCCTTTTGTAATTGACAGATGAGATTTTTGTCAATGCTCTGTTTTTTCAAGAGTTTTTTGGTAGTGCACCCAGTGTGTCAATAACCACTGGGACCACCATGTCTGGTTTATGCCATAATTTTATTATGTATAATATTTCAGAATATTATTAAAAATAAGACTCAAGACATTGGACATAAGAAAGTGGATGGAGAAGTCAATGTATTACAGGACTAGAAAATGTTAGAAATAAAGTTATCACTGAAAGAATTCTTATCTTTTTAATTGCTTATGAAAACATAAATGCAGAGAGTGCCTAGCTTTATTCTTGTCTTATTATAAAAGAGCATTGAACATGCCTTTGTGAACAATTAAAAATGCAGACACTTTACTAAAACAATCTTCTCAGCCTTGAGACCTCCAAGTCTGCTGGATTTCCAATTCCACAATCTCACATCGTTAATAAACAACCTGGTCCTTTGAATGTGGGGAAAATGCATATGGAGGATTGGCTATGCAGTATATAAATTACAGATAAGACATGCAATTCAAAATACTTCTGGTACTATTTTTGAAAACATTTCAGTTGCTTCCTTGTTTAAATCAGATGTACTTTTTACAAATTTGGCTGGAACCACTGTTTTGATGAAAAAACATCAGTCATGCACAAACAGAGATAGAAAAAAATAAATAAATGATCTTTCATGAAGCATTTAGAGAGACTCAACTGGCCAGGAAACAATTTCTCATCATCATTTTTCTTGCTGTGTCAGCTCTGGAAACAATAAGGCAACCATTTTTTCCTCTTACACTGTTATGTTCAGCAAACCAGATTGATATGACTGATAAGGGGGCTGTTCTGTTCCACGCCTGCAGCAACTGGAGCGGGAGAGCAACCAAGCAATTGAAATAGGTAGCAACCACCTCCATTTTCATACTTTCCATGGTGTGACTTACACAAGTCAGCAATAGACAGGGATGAAGAAATAGGAAGGAAAAGATTATGAAATTATAGCACGTATATGTCTCAGTGTGGGTACAGGTATGCAAGGATTGTTTATTTTTTAGAACAGAAATTTTAGAAAATTTAAATTCATACAAGGAATGGAGGCTAATTTAAAGTCCCTGATGAGTGCTGTAATCACACAAACACAAAGCTCACAATTATAACTTTTTTCATATCAACAGTGTAACAGGGAAGTTACTTTAAAAAATGCAAGAATATATTTTTCAGATTTCCAGATGGAAACAATATTGTCTAAATAAGTCCTCCTTTAGTGTATGTTAATATGCAGAACAACCTCTTTCCATATTGTATATGTAATATAGTCTTCCTCCAGAACTGTGACATAATCATCCCTTTCCTTATGAGGATTAATTATACAGTGGGTGGAAAATGACCTTCCCTTATGCAGAAAGCTGTACCTCTCCTTTAATTGTAATCTTTAGTTCCTTCTCATTCCCTCTGGTATCCAACCTTCAAAATCCCATCCTATAGGTCTTTTTAAGAATCTAAAACAACAGCAGTTTAGGATGGATTCCTAAAATTAATTTCAAAACTCTTACCTCAAATCTATCTGGATCCTTAGTCCATTTGTAACTTTCCAAAATCAATGTTCTAATCCCCCTTTTATTACAAAAAAGATTTTTTTAAAATTCTTAAATCTGAATTTAAATTTTATTCTGTGAAGGACTGAAAGAACCTATCTGGTGCTATAAAAAATGTATTGTTCCAATGGTTCCTAACAGCTGAAAAGCAGTTAATAAGCCATTTCCAAAAGTAATTAGAAAAGGAAATATGTGATGAACCCTATGTTCATTAAAGGTTCGAACTGCAGTTTGGCCAAAAAGTGTGTCCCTTTGTCTCCCAGACCTCTAAACCAGCCAGAGACCACTATCTTGCAATCTCCTCACAAGGAGCAACTATCTGGACTACTTGTGGGTGATCCCAAGTCCTCTCCTTGTCTGGAATGTACCCAGAAGAGCTGGTACGCTCGCCTGCCCTTCATTCCTACATAGTTGTTGAATCACTCTCAGGGGAGCCATTTCTTTCCCAGAAGTCCAAGCATACAATTAATAAGCAACGTGGTTTTCCTCCTTGATCATCCTGTGGGTTCACTATAAGTAGTTTATCAAACCTATTATTAAATAGTTAATAGTATGCAATAGTTTTATGAAGTGTAACATGTTCCTTGCCCAGGAAGCCTATAGTCTATTATGTTGTTGTTAAAAAGCACTACATTATTACCATGTTTTCCCCAAAATAAAACCTATCCCGAAAATAAGACCTAGCTTGATTTTTACGTGTGCGCCTAATATAAACCCTACCCCCAAAAAATGAAGGTCCCGCCCACTTCGTCCCACCATCTGGTTGGACGAGGTGGGGCGAGATGCACCAACAGCCTTGTCCAGAAGGAGCCCGTGTGGCCACCCCCAGCCTCCGTTTCGCTAGCAGAAGCCTTCCTCTGCCGGTGAAACAGAGGCTGGTGGTGACAGGCATGAGCAGCGGTGAGCTGCCACAGAAGTGGGCTGGGGGAGGCCATGCGGGCTCCTTCTGGACAGAGGTGTTGGTGCCGCCACCGCAAGGAGAGACAGTGGAAAAGACATCCCCCGAAAATAAGACCTAATGCCTCTTTTGGAGGCAAAAAAATAAATATCAGACCAGGTCTTATTTTCAGGGAAACATGGTATATAAACAGGCCAGTAAGTATTTAGATATTATGTTAATAAAATTCTACATATTTTAACCTTGACAAAATATATAATCTATTATGTCTTGGAAAAATTACAAACAAGTCCATTTTTCCACAGGAAATATTCTTTATACTTAAATCCAAAATCTTACTACAAATTCATCTGGACCCTTAATTTGTTTATAAGCTTCTAAATCAAAATCTTTTTTAATTTTTGTTATGTATTTCAATTTTTAAAGTTGCTATGCTTGTAGTTAAAATTTTATTTCATTAATAAAAGACAAACTCACTGGTTTATCCAAAGGTCTCTAAAATATGAAATGTAGCTAACAAATAATTTCTGAATGTGATTAGAAAAGAAAGTATGTGAACTTAGTGTCCTTTTAAAAGTGTTGACTGCAATTTGAGTAAGATGACTGTTCCCTGGTCTCCAGTGCCCAAAACCTGTTGGAGACTGCTGCCTTGTGGTCTTCTTCTGTGGAGCAACTCTCTGGAGTGCTTGTGGACAATCTCTTGTTCTCTCTCAACATTATTTGAGCGAGGAATATAACCATAATTTGTGAAAGGACCCCTCCAGAGAAACTATTCTCTGGCATACTGACCCTTTACATTTCTATTATCATAGCTGATTTGCACTGCAAATTTGAATGGAGAACAACATGCTATTAGACATATTTTCTTATGGCATCATTGTGATCATGATCAGAGGATTAACAGCAAGAAATATACCTGCAATATAGCAATGAAAAAGTGAAAGGCCAAGATTTCTTCATATTTCTCAGCAAAGTTACTATAGTGACCAAACTGAAACATTTTTACTAAACTTCCTCGTGCTAGCAAGGTGAGATTTTTAATGACATTTCAAAAACTATTGGGCTTAATTAGCAATAGCACTTAGACTTATATACCACTTCACAGTCCTCTCTAAGCAGTTTACAGAGTCCGCATATTGCTCCCAACAATCTGGGTCCTCATTTTACTGACCTCGGAAGGATGGAAGGCTGAGTCAACCTTGAGCCAGTGAGACTCAAACTGCAGCCAGAAGAAAGAAAGAAAGAAAGAAAGAAAGAAAGAAAGAAAGAAAGAAAGAAAGAAAGAAAGAAAGAAAGAAAGAAAGAAAGAAAGAAAGAGAGAGAGAGAGAGAGAGAGAGAGAGAAAGAGAGAGAGTGTGTGTACTGCAGTACTGCATTCTAACCACTGCACCACTAGGGCTCTATAATTTAAAGATTAAATAATGATCACTTAAATACTGCAGTTACAGCAAGAGAGATAACTTATTTGTGATTTAGGGCAAGAATCATGCGCTTTTCTTTCTATTTATTAGAAATATAATATGTTTGGCAAACTGGGCTGCCCAAGATGATGAATGCTGCATCAAACAATTTGCTCGCTCTTTAAAGAAATTGTCAATTTAATTATGTTATGTAGAAGCTCTCCTCTCCCTCTTTGCAAAATGTCTGTGGTGTATCCTGCTATAAACAACCCATTTATATTCTAGCACTGTAGGATACTTCTTTTTATTGACACACATCTCTGCTTATGTACTATCAATAATATACTATTTCTCTTCTGCACTCAGTGTTCCTTTCTACCTGCACGTTTTGATTCTCCCTCTCTGAATACTGAGGTTATGAATATTTCTCATCCCTAAATGTATATACATTACTAAATATATGCCTGAAACCCAGCAGCTGTCAAATGAGACAACAAAATACACTGGCACACTGTACTGTGGGTGATTCTGTTTTTCTTTTGGCAGCAATGGATTCCAGTTCAGAGATTTTAACCTTTGCATTAATACTGGAACCCTGTGAAGCCTGGAACCAAGTATTTCCTCCTGATAGTGCTGTTTTGTTTCTTGTGTTGTCAGTTACTAAAGACCCTAATTTTGTTACAAACAAGCAAGTAGAGACATTTTTTAAATATGAAATTTATACATTTGGCCTGGGCTCATTGAGGTAAAAGCCTTTTATGCACATCTAAATAGGAGTTCTTTTCTAGTATTTAGTCAAGGAACAGAGCAAAAAAAAAAAATGCACCTGCTCTTCAAAACAAGGATTTTATATTTACAAGTTTTACTGGAGTCAAGCAAGGTTCTCAGATATACAGGACTATTTTTCACAGGCGTAGCATTGTCAAAAAGAATTCAAACATTGTCAAAAAGAATTTGAACATCAACATCAAAATGAGTTTTTAAGAGAGATTGTTCAGCTTGAGCAGTGCTCCCTATCAATTAGTATAGTTACAAGTTTGTTAAGCAGTAGTGTTCATTTATTTAAATAAATCTTCCAACTCTAATGATTCAGTGAAAAATAATGCTTTAAGGCAAACCAAGGTTTTCTGGAATTAGTATTTTAATCAGCTAAAGTTTAAAATTTGTTATTTTTTTTTCAAAGAGAAAATCTTAACAGTTCTCAAATTTATCAAAACTGTAGCTTTATGTTACTTCCACTTCAGTATTGTATGTTTAAATTTAAAATACTGCTTCCGTTTAGATTCAGAGGTTTTTAGCTTCTTGGGAGTCTTTCCCAGGAAATTCAGTTGTAAAATAGTAAAGAAAGGATCAATATTCTCACCCAATTCCAAACATGCTGTTTACGAGTGTTAATTGGTGCTTTTTCTTCTTCAGTTGTCAGCAGCTAATGGCCGGCCACAGGAATGTAGCCAGTCTTTCCCCTGCTGGTTTGGAGGGCTTTCCTTGGATCGAACGGAAAGACCGCTGTCTCTCCGTGATCAACAAGGCACCCCTCTTCATCGCCTCTTTGGGGCAATTTTAGGCCCTTTTTAGGGCCCCCAGCAGGGCGAAATCGGGTGCAGAAGGCAGAGCCCTGCCTTCCTGCATCCCATCCCGCCACGATGTAAACTGGAAGACTTTTAACTTCAAGAGCTAGTGGGAGAGAAAAATTTGACCTTGGACTACACTTGGCTGGGAGAGACCTTTGAGCTGTTTTCAGAGAGGTTGAACATTTTGAATACTTCGAACATTGTGGATTACAACCTTGGCCTGATTGTCAATTTTTGGATACTTGAGACAAAGGATCACTATAAAATATTGCTTTCAGGACTGAACCTATACTTTGGAATCTATTGGATTATAAAGGATACATATAAAGACCAGAAAACTAGAGGAAACTTTGATCTACTCTTACTGAGACTGGTGATACTAAAGGATCTTCAGGAATGATGCCTCAAGGGAAAAAAAACACCTTTCAGAAAGAAATATATTCTATGCTACAACTAATTCACCAAACAATTGTTGAATGCAAAGAGGACATAAAAAGAAATCATAATGAGACTAAAAACAATTTAGACAATATAAATGAGCAAATCTCCAAATTAAATCTACAACTAGAAAATTCCCAGATAACAACTACAAAGTATGAACAAATAATCCAGAAATCAGAAGATGAAACAGAGGAAATGGATTTAGAGATGGAAGAAACAAAAGTAGGGAAATATAAACAAAATACTAGAAGACTTAGCTATAACAATGAAAATGCAAAAGACCTTTTACCTTTTAGGACTGCAAAATATATCTGATGGCAAGGAAGATTTTAAAAAATGGAATATAGAGCTGTTAGGGGAAATGTCATAACTTGGGAGACAGGGAATGAAAAGAGAAATAGAGGGAGAAAGGAACTGAGAGTTGTTTAAGGAATATAAATGGTCGGAATCCCCCCCCCAAATACCCTATCTAAATTGTCTTCCTCATGCCAAGCAATCTTTACGAAAATAGAAAGAAAATTCCTGGGCGATCTAATTGCCCTGGCTTGGAAAGCTACTTGGCAAAGAAAGAAAGCGAGAGTCAGATTTAAAAAACAGAAGATTTGACTTTTTAAAGGGGGCATTATATGTTTAAATACTTGTTTGAATAAGATTAAAAGAACGGATGACCCTTAGATATAATTAGACCTGTATAATGAAAGATATGATTTAGAACTAAGATAGCATTTTTTTTTCTTTTTTTTTGATATGGGAAATATGAAGATAAGAGGATTGATATGAATAAAACTTTTAGCTATATAAATGTAATTTTGAGAAAATCATAACTGATAAAGATATTTCAAATACTGATGGGAAATCAAACCTTAACAAGAGCATGAAAAACAGGATATTGATTAATGAATTGACATTGATTTATGAATTGATATTATTTGTATGATATTAGTA
This sequence comes from Azemiops feae, assembly GCA_023970755.1. Lineage (NCBI taxonomy): Eukaryota > Metazoa > Chordata > Lepidosauria > Squamata > Viperidae > Azemiops > Azemiops feae. The sequence continues at coordinate 1,688,856 of JALGBA010000443.1, forward strand.
AAATACGATGAAGATGCTTATATTTAACTCTGTATACATTAACTGTACCAAAAATTGTAACTGTGTAATGAGGGGAAAATGGAAAAAATATGAAGAAGAAAGGAGGATCAGGGGAAAAAAACCTGGATTGTGTAGTATTAAACAGATTTATATTGAAGACATTAATGTTAAATATTTGAACCCAGACAACATGTTGTTTACTAAGCACTAAAGACTGTAATTCTTAAAAATTAATAAAACTTTTATAAAAAAAATAAAATAAAATTTGTTAAATTATTTGGGATATTTGTCCGTCTGTTTATCTCACTTCTGTAAATTAAAGACCAAGTTGCTCGCTTATTCTGGAACATAAATCTATCACTGAAGTTAATGTAGTGAACTTGATTACATATAAGACAAATGCCTAATTTAAGTTAATTAAAAAATATTTCCAAATAGGTTTTCTATGCAGTAATGTTATGTTTATTCCATGCACAGAACCTATTGAAATCAGCAATGGAAAGCCTATTTGGAATAAATTCAGAAGGCAAATGTAAATAATCTATTCACACTCCCAGCAAGAGCACCATGCCCCCTTTTCCTGTATCTTTTCAGTAGTCCAGAAAAGGAAAGTGGGATGTTCCATAGATTTGGATCTGCAATCCCAACAAACTCTAAAGGAATATAAGTCTCAGTGGAAACAAAAGTTTGAATGTATGTTAAATCTTAAATTATAATTAGTAATAGTATGACAACATAAGGTAGCCATTTAATTCTTAGAAGACCACAACTAAATATTGTTCCTAGTACAGAGTAATTCCCAAAATTTGGATAATATGCTTTGTTTTATAACATAGAATCAGCTTTCAGGGTATACTGGAACATTTCCCCAATCTAGATCTTCCGCATAGATGGCTATGTTTAGCATAGGGGATGGAAAGGAAACCTTATACCATTTCAGACAAATGGCTGTCCAGTCTCTTCTTAAAAACCGCTTCACCACTTTTGGAAGCAGGTTGTTCCACTGGTTAATTGTTCTAACTGTCAGGAAGTTTCTCCTTAGTTCTAGGTTGCTTCTCTCCTTGATTAGTTTCCATTCGTTGCTTCTTGTCCTGCCTTCAGGCGCTTTGGAGAATAGCTTGACTCCCTCTTCTTTGTGGCAGCCCCTGAGATATTGGAACACTGCTATCATGTCCCACCTCGTCCTTCTCTTCATTAAACTAGACCACGGGTCGGCAACCCACGGCTCCAGAGCCGCATGTGGCTCTTTGAGCCTTCTCCTGCGGCTCCCAGCCTCCTCCGCCATTTGCAGAGAGAGAGACAGAGACAGAGAGAGGCACTTGCGCTTCCCTTCTCTCTCTGTGTGTGTATGCATGTTTCTCTCTGTCTCTGTGTGTGTGTGTGTGTGTGTAAAAGAGAGTGACCTCACGCTGTTCTCCAACAAGCTGACAAGTTTATTGGGCAGGGCTCCTGCCTTTGCTGCGTCTCCGCAGGAAGCAGCAGAAAGCAGCAGCTCTCTCTCTCTCACTCACTCACACACACACACACATACACACTGAGTGGGGGAAGAGGACTGGTAGACCAAGGGCAGGAGAGAACCAGCCCAATAAGTATGTGTGTCAGCTTGTCAGAGAACAGCGTGAAGCCAGCTTGCCAGGTGAGCAGAAGATCGGAGAGAGGGAGAGAGGGGGGGGGAGAGAGAGAGGGAGGGAGACAAAGGGGGCGGGAGAGAGAGGGAGGGAGACAAAGAGAGAGAGGGGGAGAGAGAGAGGATCATGCACAGCAACCTCTATTTCTTTTTAATTAAACTCTTCAATCAAGCTCCCCCGTGTGCACACGTGCGCGCAGGTTTTGCGGCTCCCAGTGTTTTTTTTCTCTGGGAAACGGGTCCAAGTGGCTCTTTGAGTGTTTAAGGTTGCCAACCCCTGAACTAGACATACCCAATTCCACCAACCGTTCCTTAGAGGTTTTAGCCTCCAGTCCCCTAATAATCTTTGTTGCTCTTCTCTGTACTCTTTCTAGAGTCTCTATATCTTTTTTACATCGTGGTGACCAAAACTGGATGCAGTATTCCAAGTGTAGCCTTACCAAGGCATTGTAAAGTGGTATTAACACTTCACGTGATCTTGATTCTATCCCTCTGTTAATGCAAACTAGCACTGTGTTAGCTTTTTTTGGCAGCTGCGGCACACTGCTGGCTCATATTTAAGTGATTGTCCACTAGGACTCCAAGATCCCTCTCACAGTTACTACTATTGAGCAAGGTACCACCTATACTATACCTGTACATTTGGTTTTTCTTGCCTAAATGTAGAACCTTACTTTTTTCACCATTGAATTTCATTTTGTTAGATAGCGCCCAGTGTTCAAGCCTGTCCAAATCCTCCTGTATCTTAAGTCTGTCTTCTGGAGTGTTGGCTAGTCCTGCCAACTTGGTGTCGTCTGCAAATTTGATGAGTTCCCCATCTATCCCCTCGTCCAAATCGTTGATGAAGATGTTGAAGAGCACTGGTCCTAGAACAGAGCCCTGGGGCACCCCACTACACACTTCCCTCCATGTAGATGCAGTTCCATTGAGGACCACACGCTGAATACGGCCAGTCAGCCAGCTACGAATCCATCTGATGCTGTCTAACCCACATTTTTCTATCTTATCAAGTAGTAGGTTGTGATCTACTTTATCAAATGCCTTACTGAAGTCCAAATAAATTATATCCACAGCATTCCTCTGATCCACTAATTTTGTCACTTGGTCAAAGAATGCAATAAGATTTGTCTGGCATGATCTGTTTTTGACAAACCCGTGTTGGCTTTTAGTAATGACTTTGTTTGCCTCTAGGTGTTCGCTGATTCATTGTTTGATTATCTTTTCCAGAATCTTCCCAGGTATTGAGGTCAGGCTGATAGGTCTGTAATTTCCTGGATCCATTTTTTTCCCCTTTTTTGAAGATGGGAACTACATCAGCTCTTTTCCAGTCCTCTGGTAGTTCCCCAGTGCTCCAGGATCTTTGAAAAATATAGTTCAGTGGTTCTGAGATCACATCTGCCAGTTCCTTGAGAACCTTGGGATGTAATCCATCTGATCCTGGTGATTTGAACTCGTCTAGGCTGGACAGGTGCTCACTTACCATTTTCTTGCCTATCTTAACTTGTGTTTCTATTCTGTTTTTTATGGCACTGTTTTTGATAGGTTGGTCTGTTTTTTCCCTTTCTGTAAAGACAGATGCAAAAAACGAGTTAAATAGTTCTGCTTTCTCCCTGTTGCTTGTCACCTTCTTGCCACTTTTCTCCACTAATGGACCAATCATTTCCTTAACTTTTTTTCTTGTTTTTTACATGTTGAAAGAAGCTTTTTTTGTTATTTTTGACTTTGGTCACAAGCCTTAGTTCATTTTGAGCCTTAGCTTTCCTCACTTCATCTTTGCAGGCTCGGGTTATTTGCTGATATTCTACCTTAGTTATGTGCCCCTCTTTCCACTTTTTATACTTGTTCTTTTTATCTTTCAATTTATCAGAGAGTTCTTTATGCAGCCATGCTGGTTTCTTTTGAGAGCTGCTATTTTTCTTCTTTGTTGGTATTGTGCTAGACTGGGCTTTTATTATCTCACTTTTCAAAATTTCCCAAGCTTCTTGAGTTGTTTTCCCCTTGAGGATTCTCATCCATGGAATCTTTCCCAAGCCTTCTCTAAGTTTATTGAAATTAGCTCTCTTAAAGTCCAAGACTCTAGTTTGACTGTGTTCTATTGCTTGTGCTTCCATAATGTTGAATTCCAATATTGCATGATCACTTGCCCCCAAGGTTCCTGTGGCTTCAACACCTTCTATCATTTCATCTCTGTTAGTGAGAATTAGATCCAAAATGGCTAATCCCCTAGTTCCCTTCTCTACTTTTTGGGAGACAAAGTTGTCTGCTAGGTTTGTCAGGAATCTGTTTGATCTTCCACTTGGTGCAGAGTTTGTCTCCCAGTTGATGTCAGGGTAATTAAAGTCCCCCATTACTATTGTGATGTGCTTCCTACATACTTTAGTTAGCTGACTAGCAAAAAGTTCATCTATTTCCTCTGTTTGGTTGGGTGGCCTATAGTATACATCTATGGCAATGTCATTTCCCCCCCTTTTATATTGACCCAAATGCATTCAAGACAGTTTTCATCATTGTTGTGCTCTATTTCTGTAAAGATGTAGTTATTTCTTATAGATAGGGCAACTCCACCTCCTCTTTTATTTGGTCTGCTTCTTTTAAATAATTTAAATCCCTCTAGCTGTGTGTTCTATTTGTGGGTTTCATCCCACCATGTTTCTGTAATGGCAACAATATCATATCCGCCCTCATTAACCTGTGCATTGGTGTATAGACATTTGAGTCCTTTATGACTGACCCTGTGTTTACTTTCTACATAACCTGTGTGGTGCCTGAGTTCCTCTATTTTCTTACTACCTGTTTGGTTAGTGCACTTTGTGTGGCACTCGCTATTAAAAGCTTGATTTTGTTTGACAGCAAGATTGATATTCTTGTCCACACACACATATATTATAGGAATCTTCTAATTTTATTGTAATGAAGTAAAGTTAGTAAACAAAACAATAATACTGAGTTATTACCTTCACGCACTATAAAGTGAATACAATTTGTATTTCAGTTAATAATCATACATATATTAAAAGGAAAGATATTTATTAAGCTATAGGTTTTCATATAATAGAGTTTGCAGTAATATATTACAAGATTGTGCAAACCACTTTTCCACCAAGATTAAACAAATACAAGATTTATATTTTAGCTTTATAATTATTTAAGCCCAATAAACACCATTTTGTGAGATAAAAATAATGAAAAGTTCTATTTCATTAAATCTCGTATTCACTTTGTATCTCCCAAAGTGTAAGTAAATCTACTTTAACATATTCACACATGAAAACAATGTGACCTTTTAAACTGTTTTAAACTCTGCAGGCTTCAACCACAGTGCTTGTGAAATTATGCAATAGATATATCACATCAGTAATTCATTTACAGTAAAAGAGAAGGGATAGTGCCAATTCTTAGCTTTCCCTAATTCAAAAATAGTGCCATAAAAACAGAATAGAAACACAAGTTAAGATGCAAGCGTAGCTTTGCACAATCACATGGGTACATGCACAGATTCAATATTATTTGAAAAATAAAGTCAGACGTCATCACTGAACTATTTTACATAAACAGCTGACTTCTCTTGACAAGAACAGGAAACAACTGCTTCTTATAACAATTGTTAATATTTATATTAGAAAAATGTGTTTCTGCCAATTTATACACAGGTAGTCCTTGGTTAATTATGGTAATTATGACCAAAATTTCAATCACTAAAAGATGCAGTTGCGAAGTGCAACATCACATGACCCCATTGCTAAGCAACAGCAATCCAAGGACTCCCCATTGCTGCCATTAAACAAGGCTTGTAAGGTAGGATGTGAGTATGATATAACCAGGGCTGGTTGCTGCCAGGTAGGAGACAGAGTGGAGGCATCCTATTTGAAGAGGCTGAAAAGAGTGCCAGTGACTTATCAGAGTGACTTACAACCTTCCCCGCTGATTTCCCCATTGACTTAACTTGTGAGAAGTGGCAGGGAGTGTCACAAATGGCAATCACATGACCATGGAATGCTGCAAATGTTAAGTGCAAACCAATCACAGATTGTGATCATGTGACCATCGGGGTGCTGACAGCCTTAACTTCAAGGATCAGTCATAAGTACCACTTGTTCAATTCTATCATAATTTTGGTCACTGAATGAGAGGTCATTAAATGAGGAGTATTCCTATTACAAGTTAAAATTAAAATGCAAGCAGTAGACTCAGCAGTGGTCGCTGGCATGCACCCTATTCACACTACAGTTTTAATAATAAAGTAAGGTTCATGGCTTCAAATGAACTGCAACAGTGATATTTGTGTTGGCTATTGATCAGCACAACAGGGATATGTTTCTCTTTAAACAGTAAGTTTCTACTGTTGTTCACTTGTAAGCCTATAGGTCTTTAAATTATTTAAACATATTTTATTTAAATTATTACTTTAAATTTAAAAATCAGTTTCTGAGTTAGTGTCACCAATCTAGACTCATTAACAAATTCCTAAATTCTCTAGTCAATTAGTTCAGATGTTTACTATAAAACATACTGCAGATAGAATAATGTGGAGCAGAAAAAAAACCTGAGGCCTTGCTGATTGGACATTGCATTTAAACTGCATTTAAACTGCCCAGAGCTTGCTGGGAAGTACTACAAACTAAGTTAAAAAGAGGGAGGGTGGAGCAGAAAAAAAAAGCTGAGGCCTTGCTGATTGGACATTGCATTTCAACTGCATTTCAACTGCCCAGAGCTTGCTGGGAAGTACTAAAAACTGTAAGTTAAAAAGAAGGAGGGTGGAGCAGGAAAAAAAGCTGAGGCCTTGCTGATTGGACATTGCATTTAAACTGCATTTAAACTGCCCAGAGCTTGCTGGGAAGTGCTACAAACTGTAAATTAAAAAGAAGGATGGTGGAGCAGAAAAGTAGTGGCTGGCGCGCGAATCATATAACTAAAAATCAAAAACAGCAGCGGTACATTCAGGGCAAGTGCGTCTGAGATTCCTTGTATCTCAGAATGCCTGGCTTAGTTCAGTACAACACTTGTTTTGCAGCTGTCTTTCGCAGTACCCTTTTCAAACTTGGAAACTGTCCTATCTGTAAACAAATCACTAGTCTACAAGAACAGATTATTTATCTAGGGTCTGCAATCTGTGCTCTTCAGGAAGAAATTAGGTGTCCAGTTCAGCCCTTCTTGTGAACGCTGCTAACATTGGATGTTCTTGCTTTGACAAAATATGAAGAGGCAGCCACTCTCTGTATAAGCTGTGTGGTACTTTTAGAGTTAAATTAGATGATGCTGGGAGGGGAGGAGAAAGAATGTGTGTGGGGATTAGTTAAGATAAGAAACCACGGGCTACAGAACGGAAGGGAAACTTTGCCCCCCAGGCTGATTGGAGAACATGATATATGACTGCTAATTAGAGGAGAGAATTATGCTTGAATATTATGTGCTCAGGGGAGGGGAATTTAGATCTTCGCATCCACCATGCTGTGCCGACAAATGTTTCACGATTAAAGACTTTTTAGGATAAACAATGCCTGAAAGTTCTTTGAAGTGTTTCGTTAGTCAGAACCTTGACATCATGCCAAGATCTACTTTCTTTTCGAACTATCTGGAGTCCTGAACTCCAGCCACTGTCTCTAGGCTTGAGAGAAGCTGGCAAAGTGTCAGGAGAAAATTTCATCATGGGAAAAGAGAACCTGCTTGAAGACGGTGACCCGGCAGCTGCTGATACCCCAGAGGAGGAAGCAACAGACAGCATGCTGTGGGAGGATGAGTTTTTGCAGCTAGGAGAGCTGATCTGGCCGTCAGCCCGGGCCCAGCCCAGCGGAGACTCCAGATGCCTTGAGACTGCCTTGCCACCCTCAAAGGCTTCAAAAGCATACCGGTGGAGAGCTAACAGATAATCTGCCACTGAAGGTTCGGGTGAGTCACTGGAAAGATTTGAAAAGCTAGAAATGAGAAGCAGAAATCAACTCCTGCTGAGAGGAGCCTACAGCCCCTCCATTGCAGATCAGACAGCCTTCCAGACCCTGTCTTCCCCTGCCAGGGCCTCTGTAGGGCTCTACAGAGAGAGGGAACCCAAGTCTGAGGCCTCTGCAGCAATGGAGAGTTTGGCATCCCCCGCAGGTGGATGGTCAACAACCTCTGAGCTTGCCACAGCTAATAGAGGCCTTGCAACAGCTTGGGGTGGTGCAGAAGCCAGGAGATCAGCAGCTGGTGGGAGGACGACCACAGCAAGGAGATTGGTCACCGCTCCCGAACGTACAGCAACCGCTGAGGGGCCTACAGCAGCATGGGGCGTGGCCACAGCCCCTGAATGTGCAACCCCTGGGCATGCAGCAGCAGTCAGGATGGGACCAGCAGCAACTGGGGGGTGCAACAGCCACAGTGGGGGGCCCAGCAGCCATTGATTGCTCCACTATTCAGAGCAACCTTCGATGGGGACCCAGAAAAGCTGATTTTCTTCCTCAACCAAGTGCACTCTCATTTGAACCGCTGGGCCTATCTCTACCAGGACCCAGGAACTATGGTTGATGTGATTGCGTCCAGCCTAGAGGTAGAAGCATCTGAATGGCTGAACAATTTATATAATGAGCAAGCCCCCGAATTGAAGGACCCCCACCTCTTCCTCCTCGGGCTGAGAGAAAGATTTGAGGACCCATCCATTGGCCTCAAAGCAGGAGAACAAATCCACAAAATAAAACAAGCTGGCAGGCCTGCCCTGGAGTACATACGAGAGTTTCGCAAGATAGCAGGTCGGCTAGAGAAGTGGCCTGACCAATCCCTAATCCATCACTTCATTGAGGGATTAGACGACCACCTCTCAGGCCTGCATCTATCGAGCAGTACCTGATTAGCTGCAAGAATGGTACCAGACAGCGGTGAGGCTAGACGTTCAGCTCACCTGCTATAAGAAGCCTCCCCCACCTGAATCCGAGCCGAAGCCAGAGCAACCCGAACGGCAATCACCCCCATGAAAACCTCCAACTACTGCGATGGCTGAAAGACCCAGGCCACCTGCAGGCCCATCAATTAAGTGTTTTCGGTGGGGACAGGAGGGACATCGAGCAGCAAACTGTCCAGTCCCCTACCCCCAACAGAGCAGACCGGGACCAGCAGCGAGAAAGAAACCTGCCCAGCGGCTAATGAGACAGAAATCCAACCGGATCACACAGGAACCTGTTGCCCAGGTCACATCCCCCAAACAGGAGGACGCCGGGACTCCGGGTGGACCTGCCCCCGCTCTACCCTCTTTTGACAGCGATGACGAAGGAGAGAACGACCCGATGGTGAGTTGACACGTCCCGCCTTTTTCACTGCCTGCCAAACTTATAATCCCTAAGTCGGGGGCACAAATAGACTTAAATGTTCTAATCGATTCTGGATGCTCCCAATGCGTCATTAGCCTGCCACTTGCCATGAAAATGGGTCTATGGGCGAAACAGCTCTCCAAATCTGTGAGGGTTGAGCAAGCCGAGGCTCCCTGATGGGAGGGACTTTAGTCACGCAATTAACTGAGCCCCTACGCCTAGAAATAAGTGAGCACTGGGAGTTTATTCGCTTCCTGGTGGCCCCAAAAATGACTGAAGCTGTGATCCTAAGATTAGCCTGGTTGGACAAATGGAAGCCGTTTATCTGGTGGGAGAAAGGAATGAGAACTGTGAGACTACCTATAGGGCCTAAACCTCCCACTGATTCAACCAACATTGCAGGACACTTTAGGCCACCAAATGAGCGAGTGCACATGGCTGCCTCACCACCAGGTGGGCCAATCATCCCCAGCAAGTACCGAGACCTGGTGGAAGCATTCAGTGAGAAAGAATGCGATACCCTGCCCCCTCACAGACCCAATGATTGTTCAATCGAACTGTTGCCGGGAGCCAAACTCCCACAACCGAGAATGTATGCTATGTCCCCCCTCGAAATGGAGGAGATGCAACAATACGTGAATAAAAACCTAGCGAGAGGGTTCATTGAACGAGCCAAGTCTACAGTGGGAGCCCCTGTGTTGTTCAAAGAAAAAAAAGATGGGTCTCTTCATCTCTGCGTAGACTATAAGGGTCTCAATGCTGTGGGTGTGGAAAATAAATATCCCCTTCCCCTCCTAAAGGATTTATTAACCCATCTGGCTAAGGGGAGTGTCTTCACTAAATTAGACCTGAGAGAGGCATATTACAGGGTGAGAATAAAGGAGGGAGACGAGTGGAAAACTTCCTTCAACTGCCCCATGGGGAGCTATCAATTCAAAGTCATGCCATTTGGACTACAGGGGACCCCAGCCGTATTAATGCAGTTGATTAATGAGGTCCTACATGATCACTTGTATAAAGGGGTTCTGGTGTATCTTGATGATATCCTGATATACAGCACGAATATGACTGATCACATAAAGCTAGTGAGAGAAGTGTTAAAGAAACTACTGAATGCCAAGCTTTATGCCAATTTGTCAAAATGTGAATTTCACCAGACCCGATTAGATTATCTTTGCTACAGAATTTCCCACGAGGGCGTAGAAATGGACCCAGCCGAAGTGAAAACTATAATTGAATGGCAGCCTCCAAAGACTCGCAAACAGCTTCAGAGCTTTTTAGGTTTTGCCAACTTCTATTGTCAATTCATCCCCTCCTTTGCCGAGATTGCCCTACCCCTTACAGAACTACTCAAAACAGGCAAAGGAGGAGGGAAGCCGCGACTGGGCCAACCACTAGCATGGACGATGGGATGTCAAACAGCTTTTGAGAATTTAAAAAGACTATTTGCTGCTGAACTGGTCCTAAAGCACCCCTGCCCAGGGGAGCCCTTCGTAATTCAAGCTGACGCCAGCGACGTGGCAGTCAGAGCTGTATTACTGCAAAAGAACAAAAATGGGGTCCTGCAACCCTGCGCCTACACCTCCCAAAAATTCACTGAAAGCGAGAGGAGATGGGCAATCTGGGAGAAGGAGGCCTTCGCAATTAGGTGGGGCCTGTTAAACTGGCGACACTATCTAGAGGGGAGCAAGGTGCCGTTTGAAGTATGGACAGATCACAACAATCTAGAAGCACTGAAAACTCCTCGCAAACTGTCCCCAAAGCAAGTGCGGTGGGCACAGTACTTTAACCGTTTCAACTTCACTCTAAAATACATACCGGAAGGAAAAAACTTCATAGCTGATGTGCTATCGAGATTGCCCCAGTACAAAAGCGAACGCGAAGAAGTTAACGAGGCAATTATCTCCAGTCCACAAACTGCTGCCCAACTCACGCCTCGCAGGACCCCTAATCCTGATGACCCTGGGGCAAAGAAGATAAAACAAGAGCTCCTCACCGATCAATGGTTCAAAGAAAATCAAACCTCCCTGACATGTATGGATGATTTGGCTTACAAGGGGGGTATAAACTGTATTTGCCTGAAGCCCTCCGTCTCAAGGCTCTAAAACACAGCCATGACGTAAAATAGGCTGGATACTTTGGATATCTAAAAACTGTACATCTCATTCGCCGGCAATTTTGGTGGCCGGGGCTAAAACGGGATGTGGAAAACTATGTCAAGAGTTGCGCTGTATGTGTCACCATGAAAAGAATTCCAGGGAAAACCCCCGGGTTGCTGTAGCCGGTAGCAGACCCTTCTCAACCATGGGAAGAAATAGCTATGGACTTTATAGTAGACCTACCTGAAAATAGAGGAAATACTGTCATCTGGACTGTGATAGACTTGTTTTCAAAGCAGGTTCATTTCATCACCTGCAAAGGACTCCTATCTGCCCAACGACTGACTAAATTGTTCCTGAAACATATCTACCGACTGCATGGCGCCCCTAAGCGGATAATTTTGGACAGGGGGTGCAGTTCACGGCGAAGTTTTGGAGGAACTTTCTCAAATTAATTGGATCATCTCAAGGCCTATCATCTGCTTTCCATCCATCTACTAATGGGGCCGCGGAAGCCGCTAACAAGATGGTGGAGCAATATCTCAGATGTTATGTTTCATACCAACAAACTGGACCGACGTCCTCCCTTTCACAGAGGTGGCTTACAATAATTCTGTTCGCACCGGCTACACGCCTTTCAGAGTAGCCACAGGAAAAGAATTCAACCCAATACCTGAATACCCTCAGGTGCCCTCCGCCTCCCAGACACTTGATCAATGGGTGATGGGGTGGGAAGAAGTTTGGGGAAACACGAAGACTGCTTTAAAAAAGACTTCCGAGACCTATAAAAAGCAGGCTGATAACAAGAGGGCTCCCCAAACAACATTCCAAGTTGGGGAAAAGGTTTATCTGTCGACTAAATATTTACGCCTTAAATTACCCAGTAAGAAATTAGGACCGAAACTCTTGGGGCCTTTTCCCATCGTGAGGATCATCAACCCGGTCACAGTAGAATTAAAACTCCCTAGGCTTTTAGGGAGAATTCACCCTGTCCTCCATTGCAGCTTGTTAAAACCTTGTTGGGCTCCACTTTAAGACCTCCCCCTAAGAAGGCACCCGGGCCCCTCTTAGTAGCGGGTCAGACTCACTATGAAGTGAAACGTATTCTTCACTCTAGAATTTTTAAAGGGAAATTGCAGTACTTAGTACAATGGAAGGGGTACTCGTTGACCGAAGCCACTTGGGTGAAGTCTAGCGATGTGAAAGCTGACAGACTCATTAAAAGGTTTTACAAGAAACATCCCAACAAACCGAGAGATAGTCCCTAACATATGCTTTGTTTACATACAGGATCTATCCTTTTTGTAAGGGGGGCCAGATGTCAACGCTGCTAACATTGGATGTTCTTGCTTTGACAAAATATGAAGAGGCAGCCACTCTCTGTATAAGCTGTGTGGTACTTTTAGAGTTAAATTAGATGATGCTGGGAAGGGAGGAGAAAGAATGTGTGTGGGGATTAGTTAAGATAAGAAACTGCGGGCTACAGAATGGAAGGGAAACTTTGCCCTTCAAACTGATTGGAGAACGTGAACTATGCTAATTAGAGGACGGAATTATGCTTGAATATTATGTGCTCAGGGGAGGGGAATTCAGATCTTGGCATCCACCATGTTGTGCCGACACTTTGTTTCACGATTAAAGACTTTTTAGGATAAACAATGCCTGAAAGTTCTTTGAAGTGTTTCGTTAGTCGGAACCTTGACACTTCTACTCTATCGAGCCTCCATGCTATCAGCCCCCTCTACCACAAAGATCCTGCAGGAGAAGGGCAGTGTGGACGACCGTGGGATCTGGTAGGGTGAGACACAAAGCTTTCGCTGTGTCCCTGCACAACGGATACATTGCCTTTGCTGACCTTAATAGGGACATTAAGGAGACAGGTAAAGGTATTTGTGATGATAACTCAAATGAGCAGGGGATCGTGGTCCGAGATGAAGAACTTGTTTTTGACAGGGAGAAGTGCGAATCAGGTATTACACATCAGTCATGCAAGAACAGAAAGGCATCCAAAAAGAGAAGCCACCTTCTGGTTGGTGATTCAATTATAAGGGATGTAAATTTAGGAAAGGACACAGAGGTTTCGAAAGAGGTCAGGTGTCTTCCAGGTGCTACTGCCAGTAGGGACAAGAAGCGTATTTCTAAAATAATCAAGAATGCCAGCAAGGACTGTGATGTGGAGGTTATTGTACATCTTGGCACTAACGATCTGTCCCAAAAAGATGCACTCTCTGTGCAGAATGATTTCCAGAGCTTGGGACAGGAACTTAGCAGAATAGGCTGTAGGCTTACTTTTTCAGAGATTTTACCAGTGTATAAGGAGCAAAATGGATAAGGCCAGCGTATAGCAAAATTCAATATGTGGCTAAAGGAGTGGTGTAAAGGGGAATGCTTTGGTTATATTAGTCACGATGTCTGTAGCTGGTCCAAAGAAAAAATGTACAAAAGAGATGGTTTGCATCCATCAAAGAAAGGGACTGAGTTACTCGGCAATAAATTCACAGATTTTCTGGAGCAATATTTAAACTAAACAGCGGGGACAGTGAGTTAATTGATACAGAACATCCCTGTCCCCGGCAATCTAAAAATTATAGGGCTATCAGTGCATATAACATAGATGTGTGTGTGGACAAGAATATCAACCTTGCTGTCAAGCAAAATCAAGCTTTTAATAGCGTGTGCCACACAAAGTGCACTAACCAAATAGGAGGTAAGAAAATAGGGGAACTCAGGCATCACACAGGTTATGTAGAAAGTAAACACAGGGTCAGTCATAAAGGACTCAAATGTCTATACACCAATGCACAGAGTATGAACAGCAAACAGGGTGAACTAGAAATTCAGGTTAATGAGGGCAGATATGATATTGTTGCCATTACGGAAACGTGGTGGGATGAAACCTACAAATGGAACACATAGCTAGAGGGATTTAAATTATTTAAAAGAAACAGACCAAATAAAAGGGGAGGTGGAGTTGCTCTCTATATAAGAAATAACTACATCTCTACAGAAATAGAGCACAACAATGATGAAAACTGTCTTGAATGCATTTGGGTCAATATAAAAGGGGGGGGAAATGACATTGCCATAGGTATATACTATAGGCCACCCAACCAGAGGAAATAGATGAACTTTTTGCTAGTCAGCTAACTGAGGTATGTAGGAAGCACATCACAATAGTAATGGGGGACTTTAACTACCCTGACATCAACTGGGAGACAAACTCTGCACCAAGTGGAAGATCAAACAGATTCCTGACAAACCTAGCAGACAACTTTGTCTCTCAAAAAGTAGAGAAGGGAACTAGGGGATTAGCCATTTTTTTTTTTTTACAAAATAATTTTTATTGAATACAAAAAAAAAAAAGATTAAAAAACATTGAACATAGTGTATCATCTTTGACATACATCTTGTGTCTAACATTCGATTTATTATATGTATTTCATTTGTTTTGATTCATTTTGTTATACATTTTTTTTTCCTTATTATACAATACTTTATACATTTCAGATATTCTTCCTCTATTTACATCCCTTCTATGACCTTCCTTCTTTTTTTTTGTCCAAAATTTTATTCCAGCTTAAATAGTATTCTGTTTCCTCCTGATTTTTTAATTCTTTCATCATCTTATCCAATCTGCGCAATACAAATTTTCCTATTAACGCATCTCCACGAGGCGACTTCATATTGTTTTCCAATTTTGGGCAAACAAAATTCTTGCCGCCGTTAGTACATGAATAATTAAGTATATATCATCTTTGTTTATATTTTTTTCTATATGCCAAGTAGTAGCCTCTCTGTTTATATGAGTTTTTTGACCCGTCATTTCGTTATCCAATTCCAAACCCTCTGCAATAAACCTGTACCTTTGCAACCCACCAAACATGAAAAAAGTACCCTTCCCTTTTACACTTGCCAACAAAGTGGTGAGTAGCCACTATACATTTTTGCGAGCCTAGCGGTGGCAGGTGCCATCTAAAGAGCATCTTATAGAGATTTTCCTTATAAGTTGTTGCCAAATGTAATTTTGCAATTACGTTCCCAGATTTGCTGCCATTGGTCCATGTTTATAGCGTGCCCCAAATCTATTGCCCAGGTAACCATTGTTGTTCTTTAACTTGTTCTTCAAATAATTTATATTCTAACAATATTATATTATTTTTTTATTTGTTTTTCTCCGAGCCTAATATATTGTTTTATCAAGCCCGTATCTTGTCTATTAATTCCCCATTCTTTTCTTTGTCTTTCACGTATCTTGCTTGTATCTGAAGGTAAGACCACCATTTCCAAAGCAATCCCCTGTTGTCTCAACTCTTGCCTTGCTTTAGATATCCTTCCTCTGACAGTATATCTTGTATATGGATAAACCTATCTTGCCTAAAAGGTTGGGGTATATAACTGCTTCTAATGTGAGAACCAGCCCTGGGGAGTTTTGTATAGTATTCGACTTTAACTATAAATTCAGCTTTTTATTAGTTCTTGCCGGACTTTATGCCTCAGAAGTATTGTGATGTTTTCCTACTTTTATCTGTCCATAGGTGGGCATGCCAGCCTGCTGAGATCGTACCCCTCTTAGTAAACATCTTTTATTTTCCAATGTTATCCAATCCCTGATCCACGTCAGGGGCCGCCGCTTGATCGTATAACTCCATCACGGGAAGCCTAAGGGATAGCCATTTTCGATCGAATTCTCACTAACAAGATGAAATGAATAGACAGTGTTGAAGCCACAGGAACCTTGGTGGCAAGTGATCATGCAATATGTGAATTCAACATTATTGAAGCACAAGCATAGAACACATCAAACTAGAGTCTTGGACTTTTAGAGAGCTATTTCAATAACTTAGAGTGGCTTGGAAGGATTCCATGGATGAGAATCCTACAGGGGAAAACAACTCAAGAAGCTTGGGAAAATTTTTGAAAAGTGAGATAATAAAAAGCCCAGTCTAGCACAATACCAACAAAGAAGAAAATAAACCAACATGGCTGCATAAAGACCTCTCTGATAAATTGAAAGATAAAAAGGACAATATAGAAAGTGGAAAGAGGGGCACATAACTAAGGCAGAATATCAGCAAATAGCCCGAGCGTGCAAAGATGAAGTGAGGAAAGCTAAGGCTCAAAATGAACTAAGGCTTGCAACCAAAGTCAAAAATAACGACTGAGACTAGACCTAGGGAGACGATCGTGCGCTCCTTAGGTCCGATATTCTTCTGCTGGTGGGTCCGTTTCGGCCGAATGCCACCCCAGAGAGGTGGCCACTGAAGGGTGAATCTTTGAGGAACATGGGCCAGTGGTAGCCGGCCCGCAGAACTCAAAGCAGCCCCTGGAACCAACGGAAAAAGGCGGACCGCATTTATGCGTTCCGCCATTAACAGCTGTCTTGCGGAGATGGAGAAACAGCTGATTTTGACAATAAGCAGCCAGTCAGGGTGAGACTTTGCTTCCTTTACTTCGGCAATGTGGATTTTGTCCCTAAATACTTTTTAAACAGTCTGTCTTGAACTAAACTGGGAAGCCTGAAGGGAGGAAGGAGGGGTTTTTTCTCCCCCCCCTCCCGTACAAGCAGCGGTTTAAGCTTCTACCACAAAAAGAAGAACCATTTGATTTACTTCAAAGTCTTTAAAAGCCTAAAACTGAGGAAATTTATTTGCTTTTTAAGAGAAAAGATATATTTAATTGGGAAAGCCATTCTTGTTTTAATCTGGTTTTTTTTTAAACTTCAGAATTTTTTTTTTCATTTACTCTGAATAACTTTCTATTTTGCTTTTTTTATTTTTTTTCACTGTCTAACGCCTGGGAAAGTTACATTGTAGCCAGTTTTTTTTTCCTTTGTTCTCCGGCAGCTGCTGTTTGTTTAGAGTGAAAGTTTGGCTGAACGCCCAGACACTTGGCTGAATGCCCAGACACTCTTATCTCTTGCTACAAGGTATTCAAAGAGACCTTTTTTTCCCCCTTTCTGTCTGTGGCTGTATAATGTTTATTGTAAGAAGAATTGAACATCAAGAATTGAATTAGTTGGATTATAAATTGGACAAATTTTACTACATAGTTTTTTCTTATTTTTTCTTTTTCCCTTTGGGCTTGTTTTTTGTCGTGTTATTTTTAATCTTTGTTCTTTTTGTTTTGGATCCCCTCCTGTTGTCTTTTTTACTATTTTTATCAATCTGGGATTGCTTTTTTACTTTTTATTTTTATTTTGTTTTTGTTTTTTTGGCTTTGCCTTTAGGTAAAATATTATTTTATTTTTTTTTAAGATTAGGGGGGGCTTTCTGCTACCCCGTGTCTCTTTTCTGGAACTTTTTTTTCTTTTTTCTGCCTTTTGAATTATGTTTGGCCTCCCCTTCTAACAATAGGAGGGTAAGGGATTACAACTGGCCATCGGGTGGATTACAATTGGCCATTGGGCCACCTGGTGGATTACAAAATAATAGAACAATCAAAGGATGGCGACTTCAAACTTGGCAAAGGGGAGTAAAAAGGCAACTTCCACCCCTGCTTCATCATCGGTGAGTCCTGTCCCTCAAAAATCAATTACTACATTTGTACAACAAGAAAAGGTGGAACCCCAATCAAAAGATATTCAAGCGATATTACAAGCAATTGCAGAGATGAAAATGGATGTGAAAAAGGAGCTAGATAAAAATACTGAAGATTTGAAAAAGGAGTCAGATAAAAATTTTGAGGATTTGAAAAATGATCTCGTTAAAATGGATCAAAAAATGGATCAAAAATTGGAAACCTTCCAACAGGCGATTATAGACAACCAACAAAGAATGCAAAAAATAGAAGACAAGTCGGTGGAAGTGGATCAGAAATTAGAATACCTCCAAGGAGAGAATCAGAGATTGGCGCAAGTAAATGCAGAATTGGAAGACAGCATGGCCGTGGTGGAGATGGAAAGATCATCATACTTTTTAAGATTCCAAAACGTTATAGAAGAGAAAGATGAGAATCTGTTGGATTTGATGAGTGAACTATGGGCAGAGCTGCTCGGAACAGAAAAGGATCAAATGGAAAGAGAGATAGATCAGGTCTTCAGAGTCAATTCAAGCTATGCTAGAAGAAATAGAGTCCCTAGGGAAATTCATGTAAGATTTGTCAAAAGATCCACAAGAGATGAAATCCTGAGAGCAATAAGGGATCAACCACTGAAATATAAAGAAAAAGAACTTGTAGTTCTTAAGCAAATTCCTAGAAGGATAAGAGAAGCCCGAAGAGAATATCAATTTTTAACAAAGAAATTGTTTAATAAAGGAGTCAACTTCAGATGGTTGATCCCAGAAGGATTGTTAATTTTCTGGGACACAAAAAGATACAGATTGAATACACCACTTCAAGCAGAGGAATTTTTCAACAATCATAGAGATTTTTTGGAAAGAGGTGAATCGGAGTCTAAGAAGCAAGAGGAAATGACCGTTGCAGGAACATCTAAACAGATGGAAGAGGATGAACCCAAAAGGACTCAAACAGAAGAAGATGTGAGACCGAAAGATCAGAGGCAGATAACCTCGCCTAGAAGATTGAAAGCTAGAAATAACTGAAGCTATGGAGGAGATTGGAATTTTTTCAATAAACATAAATGGTTTGAATTCTCCTTCAAAAAGGAGTAAAATATTTACGAGATTACAAAAACTGAAAATGGATATAATTTGTATGCAAGAGACACATACTAAGAGACAACATTTTAGAATTTTAGAACAACCTAAATTGGGTAAACTTTATGCTTCTTTGGCACTTCAAAAGAAAAGAGGTATAGCTCTGTATATAAAAGAAAAATTGAATCCAAAACAAATTTACGCTGATGAAGAGGGGAGAGTATTAATAGTAGAAATTACATGGAATCAAAAACAAATATTGACGGTGGCAATATATGCACCCAATGAGAAGCAAGATCAGTTTTATCAACAATTACATGATAAACTAGTGGACTTAAATCACCAAAATCTTTGTATATTAGGAGACTTTAATGTAGTAGCCGATGCAATACAAGATTATAAAAGTTACAAACAAGGGGGAAAAGGAGGAAATATGTTACCGAAGACCTTTTTAAAAATGAAGGAGGAATTGTTTCTACAAGATGTTTGGAGAGAGATGAATCTGGAAAAGTTACAGTATACATTTTATTCAAATCGGCATAAATCATGGTCAAGAACTGATATGATATGGATGTCTCAAAATTTGAAGACTATAATACAAGAGGTTGAAATAGAACCTAATATTTGGGCAGATCACAATCCAATTAAAATGATCTGGAAAGGGATTAAGAAACAATTAAGATGGTCATTAAATAAATCCATATTGAAAGAGAAAGAATTTTTACAATTAGCAACAAAAGAAATGGAATTTTTCTTTAAAGTAAATAAGAAAGAAGAAACCTCTCTCCAAAATGTATGGGACACGGCAAAAGCCTATTTTAGAGGTTTGGCTATAATGTATACTGCCAAAAAGAACAAAGAAAAGAAACAAGTACAGTTGAGGCTGAAAGAAGAAATTTAAAAATTGGAACTTGAATTGCGAACTGACCCACAAAAGAAGGAATTGAAGACACAAATGGAATTAATAAAACATAAATTAAACTTATCTGAGATAGATATGATGGCACAACAGATTAAACGATCTAAACAGAATTTTTTTGAAAATGCTAATAAACCGGGAAGATGGCTTGCATATAGATTGAAGAAAGAAAGAGAAAAGAGAATGATAAGTAAATTACAAGACTCAAAAGCGAGATATATTGCCATAATGACGTGATGAAAAAAATTGTTAAAGACTACTATGAGACATTGTATAAGGCAGAGGTGGTCTCTAAAGAGGCAATAAAAGATTATTTAACTAGAGCTGATCTTCCAAAGGTGCCAGAGAATATGCGACATATTTTAAATGAGAAGATAACGATGGTGGAGATCACAGAGGCAATAAAAAGACAAAAGAAGGATAAAACTCCGGGGCCTGACGGGCTCCCTGCAGAAGTCTACGTAGCTTTACAAAATATAGTAAGCCCGATTTTGAAAGAATTGTGCAATGAAATTATTTTAGAGACAAAAATACCAAACTCGTGGACCGAAGCTAATATTACTTTGATACCTAAAGAAGATACTGATCTTACACAAATTTAAAACTATAGACCAATATCGTTATTAAATGTGGATTATAAAATTTTTACTTCAATAATGGCAGAAAGATTGAAGAAATTCCTGACTGAATTTATTCATACAGACCAAAATGGCTTTTTGCCTAAAAGACAAATAAATAACAATTTAAGGATTATTCTAAATGTTTTAGAATACTATGAAAATCATCCAGGGAAACAGATGGCACTTATATTTCTTGATGCACAAAAAGCTTTTGATAATTTAAATTGGCAATTTATGTTTCAACAGTTGACGGAAATGGACTTTGGTAAAAACTTTATAAATGCGATTCAAGCAATATATAATAAACAAACAGCAAAGATATTTTTAAATGGAGAATATACAGATGGCTTTGATATTAAAAAAGGCACAAGACAGGGATGTCCATTATCCCCCATTATTCATTCTTACATTGGAGGTGTTGGCCAGAGACATTAGACAAGATACGGAAATTAAAGGATTGGAAATAAAACAACAGAAATACAAACTACAGGCTTTTGCGGATGATCTAGCTTTTATTATAGAGGAACCATTGGAAACAGTTACTACACTTCTGCAGAAAATAGAGGAAGTTGGAGAAGTAGCAGGCTTGAAGATAAATAAAGAAAAAACTAAAGTATTAACAAAAAACCTAACAGACAAACAGAGAGCGCAACTTGCAGAAAGATCAAATCTTCAAATGGCTAAAAAAGTTAAATATTTAGGTATTTATTTAACATCAAAATATACAACAATAAAAGAAGATAACTATGAAAAACTAATAAAACAAATAAAAGTAGACTTGGAAAAGTGGAAAAATTTTCAACTGACATTGTTAGGTAGAATAGCGACTGTGAAGATGAACATTTTACCAAAAATACTTTTCCTATTTCAAACGGTACCTGTTAAACTGGGTAAGAAATTTTTTGATGACTTAAATTCAACAATATTGAGATTTATATGGCAAGGGAAGAAAGCACGAATTAAAACTAAACTACTACAAGAAACAAAAGATAGAGGGGGCTTTGGACTTCCGGACTGGAGACTTTATTATCAAGCATCTATTTTGCTTTGGCTCAAAGAATGGATCACACTGAGAAATAAACGACTTCTTTATTTAGAGGGACATGATTTACAATTGGGTTGGCATGCGTTCTTATGGTATGAGAAAAACAAAGTACATAGATATTTTCAAAGATACCATAAATAATACTTTGTTTTCAGAGTGGGAGAAAATTAAACATAAAATTTATATGAAAATACCAGAGTGGCTTTCAACAATGGAAGCATTTGCTTATCCAAATCTAATTAACTATGATAAACTTGTTACTTATAAAGACATTTTGGATAAAGATGGAAAACTTAAAGACAGACTAACTCTTTATCAACAAGGCATTGACTTAACATGGTGGTCCTATTTGCAAATTCAAACAAGATATGAAAAAGATGTAAAAGTGAGGGATTTTTACAGAGAACAGACACTATTTGACAAAATACTTTTGAAAACAGATGAAAATTTGATTAAGAAGCTTTACAAATCTCTATTAAATTGGAAGATGGAAGAACAAGTAAAAGAAACAATGATAGTGTGGGCAAAAAACTTTGGATATTCCATAGACTTAGAAGATTGGGAAAAGCTTTGGGAGAGAAATCTCAAACTTACTAAAGCAGCTTCATATAAAGAGAATTTATATAAAATGTTTTATAGATGGCATATGACACCAGTTAGATTAGCGAAAATGTTTAAAAATGTATCAAATATTTGTTGGAAATGTAAAGAAAAACCAGGTACTTATTATCATATTTGGTGGATATGTCCTAAAGCTAAGAAATTTTGGTTTAAAATTCATAAATGGCTAGAAAAGATGACTAAAATACAAATAGAATATAAGGCAGAATTATTTTTGCTAGGAATATTAAGACTTAATTATGGTAAAGAGAATGAATATTTAATATTACATGTATTGACAGCAGCGAGAATTGTATTTGCCCAATTTTGGAAAAATGAAAACTTACCACATGATCAGATAATAATTATGAAAATTTTAGAATGTGCAGAAATGGATAGATTGACGTTGGAAATTAAAGAGAAAGAGGATTCAGTGTATTTTAGGACATGGGGAAATTTTTATCAATGGTTAGCATTACGCTAGAGCTAAAATATACTTAATTAGTAAGCTTAACTTTATGACTATTTTCAGTATTAATGATAATAATTGTTTAGTATTGTATTAACTACTATTATTTAATATGTGTACCCGGACGAGAGTCTGCTTGTTTAAGCTTTGGATTTTTTATGTGGGGGTAACTCCACTATTGTACCTATTCCTATCCCTATTCCCATCCCTATCCTAATCCCACTTCCTAACCCCATCCTTTACCCATACTATCCCTATCCTTCCCATACCCATAGAAAACCTAATAAAATATATTTTTTAAAAAAATGACAAAAAAAAGCTTCTTTAAACATGTAAAAAACAAGAAAAAAGTGAGGAAATGATTGGTCCATTAGTGGGTGAAAGTGGCAAGAAGGTGACAAGCAACAGGGAGAAAGCAGAACTATTTAACTTGTTTTTTGCATCTGTCTTTGATTGGGAAAGGAACTGGCAGATGTGATCTCAGAACCACTGAACTATATTTTTCAAAGATCCTGGAGCACTGGGGAACTACCAGAGGACTGGAAAAGAGCTGATGTAGTTCCCATCTTCAAAAAAGGGGAAAAAATAGATCCAGGAAATTACAGACCTATCAGCCTGACCTCAATCAACGAAACAGCGAACACCTAGAGGCAAACAAAGTCATTACTAAAAGCCAACATGAGTTTGTCAAAAACAGATCATGCCAGACAAATCTTATTGCATTCTTTGACCCAGTGACAAAATTAGTGGATCAGAGGAATGCTGTGGATATAATTTACTTGGACTTCAGTAAGGCATTTGATAAAGTAGATCACAACCTACTACTTGATAAGATAGAAAAATGTGGGTTAGACAGCATCACCACCAGATGGATTCGTAGCTGGCTGACCGGCCGTACTCAGCGTGTGGTCCTCAATGGAACTGCATCTACATGGAGGGAAATGTGTAATGGGGTGCACCAGGGCTCTGTTCTGGGCCCAGTGCTCTTCAACATCTTCATCAACGATTTGGACGAGGAGATAGATGGGGAACTCATCAAATTTGCAGACGACACCAAGCTGGCAGGAATAGCCAACACTCCGGAAGATAGGCTTAAGATACAGGAGGATTTGGACAGACTTGAACACTGGGCGCTATCCAACAAAATGAAATTCAATGGTGAAAAAAGTAAGGTTCTACATTTAGGCAAGAAAAACCAAATGTACAGGTATAGTATAGGGGGTACCTTGCTCAACAGTAGTAACTGTGAGAGGGATCTCGGAGCCCTAGTGGACAATCACTTAAATATGAGCCAGCAGTGTGCTGCAGCTGCCAAAAAAGCCAACACAGTGCTAGGCTGCATTAACAGAGGGATAGAATCAAGATCACATGAAGTATTAATACCACTTTACAATGCCTTGGTAAGGCCACACTTGGAATACTGCATCCAGTTTTGGTCACCACGATGTAAAAAAGACGTTGAGACTCTATACAGAGAAGAGCAACAAAGATGATTAGGGGACTGGAGGCTAAAACATATAAGGAACGGTTGCTGGAATTGGGTATGAAGAGAAGGACGAGGGGGGACATGAGAGCAGTGTTCCAATATCTCAGGGGCTGCCACAAAGAAGAGGGAGTCAAGCTATTCTCCAAAGTGCCTGAAGGCAGGACAAGAAGCAACAGATGGAAACTAATCAAGGAGAGAAGCAACCTAGAACTAAGGAGAAACTTCCTGACAGTTAGAACAATTAACCAGTGGAACAACCTGCCTCCAGAAGCGGTGAATGCTCCAACACTGGAAGTTTTTAAGAAGAGACTGGACAGCCATTTGTCCGAAATGGTATAGGGTTTCCTGCCTGAGCAGGGGGGTGGACTAGATGATCTCCAAGGTCCCTTCCAACTTTTATTTTTTTTATTATTATTATTATTTCCATGTGTTTAAATATTTGTATGTTCTAATTGTTTTTTAAATTGAAAATAAACTTACTATGTTGTTGTTAGTTGCAAAGTCGTGTCCGACCCATCGTGACCCCATGGACAACATTCCTCCAGGCCTTCCTGTCCTCTGCCATCTTCTGGAGTCCATTTAAGCTCATGCCTACTCCATCCAGCCACCTCATTCTCTGTCATTCTCTTCTTCTATTGCCCTCAATCTTTCCCAGCATTAGGCTCTTCTCCAGTGAGTCCTTCTTTCTCATTAGGTGGCCAAAGTATTTGAGTTTCAACTTCAGGATCTGGCATTCTAAAGAGCAGTCAGGATTGATCTCCTCTAGGACTGACCGGTTTGATCGCCTTGCAGTCCAGGGGACTCGCAGGAGTCTTCTCCAGCACCATAGTTCAAAGGCCTCAATTTTTTGGCGCTCAGCCTTTCTTATGGTCCAACTTTCCCAGCCATACATTGCAACTGGGAAAACCATGGCCTTCACTATATGTACTTTTGTTGGCAGGATGATGTCTCTGCTTTTTAGTATGCTGTCTAGATTTGCCATAGCTTTCCTCCCTAGGAGCAAGCATCTTTTAATTTCTTGGCTGCAGTCCCCATCTGTGCTGATCTTGGAGCCCAGGAAGATAAAATCTGTCACTACCTCCATTTCTTCCCCATCTATTTGCCAGGAATTGAGAGGGCCGGATGCCATGATCTTGGTTTTCTTAATGTTGAGTTTCAAGCCAACTTTTGCACTCTCCTTCTTCACCCGCATCAAGAGGCTCTTTAGTTCGTCTTCACTTTCTGCCATTAGAGTGGTATCATCTGCATATCTTAGGTTGTTGATATTTCTCCCGGCAATCTTAATTCCAACTTTTGATTCATCTAGCCCTGCCTTTCTCATGATGTGCTCTGCATATAAGTTAAATAGGCAAGGCGACAGAATACAGCCTTGCCGGACTCCTTTCCCAAGTTTGAACCAATCAGTGGTTCCGTATCCAGTTCTCACTGTTGCTTCTTGACCTGCATATAGGTTTCTGAAGAGACAAATAAGATGGTCTGGTATTCCCATCTCTTTAAGAACTTGCCACAATTTGTTGTGATCCACACAATCAAAGGCTTTAGCATAGTCAATGAAGCAGAAGTAGATGTTTTTCTGGAACTCCCTAGCTTTCTCCATGATCCAGCATATGTTGGCAATTTGATCTCTAGTTCCTCTGCCTCTTCGAAATCCTCCCTGTACTTCTGGAAGTTCTTGATCTACGCATTGCTGGAGTGTAGCTTGTAGGATTTTAAGCATAACTTTACTTGCATGTGAAATGAGTGCAATGGTGCGATAGTTTGAACATTCTTTGGCATTGCCTTTCTTTGGAATTGGAATGTGAACTGACCTTTTCCAATCCTGTGGCCACTGTTGAGTTTTCCAAATTTGCTGGCAAATTGAGTGTAGCACTTTTACTGCATTGTCTTTTAAGATTTTGAATAGCTCAGCTGGAATACTGTCACCTGCACTAGCTTTGTTGTTGCTCAGATTTCCTAAGGCCCATTTCACTTCACATTCTAGGATGTCTGGCTCGAGGTCAGTGACCACCCCATCGTTCTTGTATAGTTCTTCTGTGTAATTTTGCCACCTCTTCTTAATCTCTTCTGCCTCTGTTAGATCCCTGCCATTTTGGTCCTTTATCATGCCCATCTTTGCATGAAACGTTCCCTTCATATCTCCGATTTTCTTGAAGAGATCTCTGGTCCTCCTTATTCTATTGTTTTCTTCTATTTCTTTGCACTGTTCATTTAAGAGGGCATTCTTATCTCTTCTAGCTATTCTCTGGAATTCTGCATTCAGTTGGGTGTATCTTTCTCCCTTGCCTTTCGCTTCCCTTCTTTCCTCAACTATTTGCAAAGCTTCCTCAGACAGCCATTTTGCTTTCTTGCATTTCTTTTTCTTTGGGATGGTTTTAGTTGCTACCTCTTGTACAATGTTGCGAACCTCCATCCATAGTTCTTCAGGCACTCTGTCTATCAGATCTAATTCATTAAATCTATTTGTCACGTCTACTGTATATTCATCAGGGATATGATTTAGTTGACCGTCTGGTGATGTCCATATGTAGAGCCGTCTCTTGGGTTGTTGGAAAAGAGTGTTTGCTATGACCATCGTATTCTCTTGACAAAATTCTATCAGCCTGTGCCCTGCTTCATTTTGTACTCCAAGGCCAAACTTGCCTGTTATCATGGTTATCGTTTGGCTTACTTTCTGCCCTTATTCCATTTCACTAAATTCAATACTTTAGTTAAATAATGCTTATTAAAATATCCCAAATCAGAGTAGAAGACATTGTGATAAAATTTATTTTCCACCTCTGCAAGAAATAGATTGATAAAAATAGCATCCCGCAAAACCAAAGCTATTTTCACTTTACACTACCAGACTTTTTCCTGGTGAATTGATTTTTGTCATTTAATTATACTGTTCTGCACTAGCCCTCAAAAGTTTGTGCTTTCTGCCTTGAGTTTTACTAATTTTTCTGGGCAAGCATGTTCAGGCATAGAAGATATTTCCTGAAACACATTTTCAAATTTGCAAATTAGAGCTTTTAGGTTTTCCCTGCCTTGTGTGCCTTGCATGTTTGTCAGGACCCAATTCTCTATATTCTTAGGCAGCCTGTTCTTTAGCTATGCTGATTGAGAAATTTAGACGTTCCAGTCACAACACCTCTGAACATGCCAAGGAAAGCAAGGCTGCTCTAGTTTAACATCAACAGTACAACAGTACTGCATTTTGAACAAAATCCATAATATGATTTACTTTAATGGCATATCCATTCACCTTCACTGTTTCAACAGTTCATTTTTCCTAAAGCAGCATTTTGATAAGAAGACATCCTCTGAAGGGCAAATGCCTATTCTGCTCTGAGCACATCGCATCAAAGCTAAAGAATTTTCAAAGATTTAAGACAAATTTAGTTTATTTGATAGCCTGCCATTTTATTCTATGATCATAAGATACTTCTGCTGTTTCTAGGAGCAGCAAATGATCCATGATAGCTGCTAAAGTTGCAAATACTCCAGCAATTAGAAGTTGAAATAAACACTGGCACTTCTAGGATCGAAGGACAGGTAACAATAGAACAGCTGGGAAAGGATCTCGATCTCCTGAGTTATTTAGAACTGAATGTCAAACTGTACATTCATAATACATTCACAATTTATTACATTATATAGCATAACTGTTGAACCAAGGAACACGTAATAGCTAAAGAATCAAATGACAGCCTGAATTGAAGTTAGTTCCCCATTCTTAATATGTATTGGCCAAATTTGGATCACCACACCCAATGACTTGTGAAGATGGAAAGAAGGGTGCCTTGAACTATCTTGGCAGGTACACCCTTGCAGCTTAATTGGTTTGGCATGAGAAGTAATATATCTTTCTTTCTTTGCCAAACTCTGGTAACATAAGTCTATTCACCTCAGCCTTTTCGTAAAAAGTATAACTTGGCAAATGTATGCTTTATGTTTTATATAGATTTATATTCCATGAAAATATTTTAAAATGTGAGCTTTCATGGACAAAATACAAAAAGTTGTGGCAAGGAAGAGCTTTATGTAACCCCATCCCCCCAAAAATAATGGAGCCTGATTGTTCCTTCAGATCTGAAATTCAAGTATACATAAAAGGAAGAAGATAGTTTACCAATAGTAGTTGATCTTTAAGCACATGTTTGAGTTCCCTGCCTGGGCAACCCTGGTATGGAACTTGCTACATGGCTTTCAGACCCAGGGGAATAGTGCCAGCCATTCTCTATGAGTTTCCTGATGAATTCTAATGCTAGAGTATGGCAGGGCCACAAACTCTTCCTGAAGTATAACAATTTGTCTCAGTATTATTTTGTAATGATTGTAGACTGTTTGCACTGCTTACTTAAATTAAAACCTCTACAATTAGACAGCTGTATTTTCTTATTTCTGGACTCCGGGGGTCCCAAATTGAAATATTAGCTAGCCATATACATAGATCAAAGGAATCTTAGCTACAAATTGTACTCATATGTATGACTTCCCTTATTATACCTTAATGGATTGAAATGAGTATTGTGTTTTTAACAATGTATTGCTTTTTGTTATTTATGTTTCATTATATTTGTATGCTTAGATTTGCCCAATTTAGGGGCCATTAAAAATAAATAAACATTTATCATTTGAATAAGATATTGACTTCCATTCATATATTTTCATTTTATGAAATATGGGAGCTATAAATAGAGTAGCATCAGGAAAAAAAATTCAAAGAGTAATATAGCCAGCAACGGTTCACCTAAGTTTATAAAACCTGTCTCCAATATTCACATAAATGAAAGAATCCATGGTAGTCCATTATGAATAAGCATTTTAGTTATGGTACTCTTCTAGACAACTTGGTTCAGCCCAACTCACCTCACAGAATTATTATTGTGGGTAAAATAGGAGAAACGAGTATTAGATATCTTCACCATTTTGAGTTAATTATAAAAATAATAAAAGTGGAATAAAAAATCTAAAATAAATTTTAAAAATTAATATTTTGATTCCTAAAACAAAAAGAGCACAGTATAAAAATATTTCTGAACCAATGGAATTAAACTATGTAACTGTTTAAACCATAAAAGAAGGGGTCGCAGTAGCTCAAGTGGTTAGGAGGCTGAGTCAGAAGACTACTGAGAAGTCGACAGCTTGGCAGTTTGAAACCCGAGAGTGAGCTGCACGATGGAATAGCTCCCATCAATTTGTCTCAGCTCCTGTTAACCTAGCAGTTCAAATGCAAGTAGATAGATAAATTTTCCCACTTTGGTGGGAAAATAACAGGGACGTGAAAGAAGCCTCACCAGCTAATCCTTTCCTTCTGACATGAATATTGTAGCAGTAACTATAAAAGAAAATAGTCAAACAGAAATTACACTGGAATGCATTCATGCATTAAATATACATACAAAGGAACAATTAAACTACAGGTAGTTCTTGCTTAATAATGGTAAATGGGAGCAGAATTTCCCTCACTAAGCAATGCAGTCATAAAGTGCAATGTCACATGACCACATCACTTAGCAATAGCAATCCCATAGTTTCCATTGCCATTGTTAAGTAAGATGCAGATGGCTAAGCGAGGACCTGCTCACAACTTATGGCTGATTTTCAAAAAGCAAAGTCAGTAGAGAAACTGACAGGAAGTTATGAGTCCCAAGCAGCTAGGAAGCAGGCTAGTGGATAAGTAAAGTGACTGCTATGATGGAGTGCAAATATAATCAGGTGTGGTGGCTGCCAACAGGTATGGGAGGGCATATAGACAGCTGCTCGCAGGCATAGGAAAGCATTCAGCTGCTATGACACAAGCACAATGGGGCAAAGGGTGGCTGCTGCAGGACACAAGAGGGTGAACACCACTACAGTGTGGGCAGGTGGATACTGTGGGTGAGCATACACTACAGAGAACAAGATCCCCAGGATCTCATAGTCCATAGCTGGGTTCCTCAGGAGAAAAAGTGGCAGGATAGGGAGTTACAGAAGCTCTGCCGGCTATCCCAATGACTTTACTTGTAGGAAGTCAGCAGAGGTTGCAAATGGTGATCCCTTGACCACAGGACACTGCCACCATTAAGTGCGAGCCAGTTGTCAAAGGTCCAATTTTTAAAAAATATATATATATTTTATTGATTTTTTAATATAAACACCTTGATATTTGGTAAACAGCGTGTTGTCTCGGTTTATGTTTACAAAGTCATCACTAACAGTCAGTTTCTTTTTAAAAAACAACAACAACAAGAAGTTTTATTAATTTTCCAATTTTACAAAGCTCCAGGTATTAAGGAAGCAACATGGTGATTGGGTAGTCCATAGTCCAATAACAAGCTCTTTCATACATATGTCAGGTTACATCATCAAAAATTTCCTCTCTGTTTCCCTTGGTTATTATATCACATTCAAATTAATACATTGCTAGTTATAACTCAATCGGTTGAAACATTTATCAATATCTTTTGACTTATACGCCTCCATATCCTGTTTTTAACTTTTATCTAATTTCAGTTACAGTATTCCAGTTAGCTTAATGTCCATTGTGTTTAGGTTTCGGATAGCCCACGGTTCCCTTAGTTCATTACAAAATAGTTATCATATGTAAAATACACTTATTATTTATTCAGATAAATTCTTACTTTATTTCACTATCATATTCTATTTCTCATTCTAATATCATCACTTACTAATAAAATAACCTTTATCGTCTCAATCCATCTTCTATATTATAATTCAAAACTATTATTCTAATAACTAATTTTTATTTCCCTTATAGGTCTAAATCCTAAATACTAAATCAATTAATGTCTTTTAAAATATCCTTAGCCCATTAAGTGAAATTTTAGGCTCTTCTATTAAAGGTCACATAAAAAAAAACCATTTTTTAGGTCTAACTCTGACCTTCCTTTTGTGCCAAGCAGGCTTCCATAGCAGTGCCTTTAAATCCTCGGGTGGATCTCCATTCCTGCACCTGTCATTTGAATCAAGGGAGACCATCCAGTTATCAACTTTTCAAGGAAGCTAGTCCCTTCATAGTCATTAGATTGTTAGCCTAATAATTTGAGTCTCCATATTTGGCTTAGCATATTTGTCGTGAGTTCAGGCTGGTCTTCTTCTTCTTCTTCCGGTTTCAGCTGATTTAAATAAAAAGTAATATTCAATGTTGTAGTTGTTGTTTGGTTGTCTGGGTTATCTAAATTCTCAATGTACTGTGTATGTAGGTCTTCAGCACCTTCCGTCTTAGTGTTGCTTTCTTCAGTTTCTGTTGCTGTTAGAATTGCATCTTTTTTAGTTGAAATCAAGGTTTGGTTATCAGGGTTCTGAGTAGATTGTAGCTGGTATTCTTTAAAGTCCACTTTAGTGTTAATTCCTTCTTCTTCTGTTGCCTTTTCAGTTGTAAGTTCATCAGTTGAAATCTGGGCTGCATTTTGTAGCTTTAAAGTGGCGCCTTTATCTTTCAGTCTGGAATTTATTAGCTCAATAGCCTCTAGGATTTTTTCCAGTATAAGTTTGTAGTTACGTTGTGGGTGGTATTCCTCCATTTCTGTGGTGTTTACAGATAGTCCTTTAGTGGAGGCTATTTTTGATAAAAGTCAATAAATGTCCACCTCCACTATAGAGAGTTATTTTCACCACCCAGCTGTTTCAAATTCTTATCTTTTTTGATACTGTCAAGGACAAATCTTAGTCTCACAAGTCTCCCAGTCAGAAAAAAAATTCACTTGCTGTACCAAATTTTGCCACAAGTTGTCCCCAGTAACATGTAAAATCTTTTCCCAAAATCAAGTTAGGCTTTTATCAGGTTTAAAAAAGGAAGAAAGAAATATTCTTTTTTTTTCCAGCTTAGCAGATAGGTAAAATAATAAGTCTCTATAGGAGTAGAAACCTTTTGGGACCCCAGGTATCCAAAAATTACAAGTCCAAATATTTAGTCTTGACAGAGAATGAGGTGGCTGGATGGAGTCACTGAAGCAGTAGGTGTGAGCTTAAATGGACTCCAGAAGATGGTAGAGGACAGGAAGACCTGGAGGAACGTTGTCCATGGGATCGCGATGGGTCGGACATGACTTCGCAACTAACAACAACAAAACCTGTTTAATCTTTAAATGTTCCATTTAATAAATCCAATCATCTAATCTTTTAACTCTATTCAAAACATTTTCCCTTTTTAGTTGTCCATTGGAATTTTCTTAAAATCAATTACATTTAAATATCTAAAACATTTCCTTTATATTGATCATCCCAAACATTTTTATATTTCTTGTATCAAAAAACAAAATAAAGAAAGAGAAAAGAAAAAATACTGTCTTACTTGGAGGGTTCATCCCTCTTAAACTAAAATCTTTCTATTTCTTCAACCATATTCAAACAAGTGTTTAATTTTTAAATATTCCCTCTGATACACCCCATCATCTAATTCCTCAATTCTCACTTTAGCCCTCTTCTTTTGCCAAGCATCTTTCCCAATCAATATATTCCGCTGAATCAAAGAGTCTTTCCATAATCTTGTAAATGTTGTTGTAGATATATAGTAGGCAAATCAAACATCATGTCTTTGTAAAAAGATTTTGCCCCTTCATATTCATTGAAGATTTCTCTCATCATCCCTTGTCTCCCCATTTCTTGTGGTACTCCCAACAGCTCAGCAATACATTTTGTCAAATCTTTTTCCTCATCCTTAAATTTACTTTGTGATCTTAGAGTACAAGTTATCTTTTCCATATTCAATGTCCTTCTCCACTTGAGTCTCCACTAGTTTATATTCAGTTGTCTGCTTTACATGATCTCTTTTTTGTTTTCTGATCATTTAATTGTTGTGACGTTAAATTGAGAATGCATTCATTTAAAATTTTAAATTCATTTTTAATTTCCTTGTGGTTTGAAATTAATATCATTTGCATTTGTTGTAACAGAACATACATTTCCTCCTGGTAAGTATTTATTTTTTCTTGATATGTTCTTTCTGCAGATCTCTGATGCTCCATAATGACCAGAAATCCTTTCTCTGCCAATCACTTTAAAGTCACAATTTAAAAAAAAATTTATAATCCAGGAAGGTCAATTTTTTCTAAGTTTTATAGTTCTCACTTTGTAGATAGTCTACAATGTTTTCTTTTCTTTTGTTTCAGCTGCTCTTTGTTTAATCAAAGCCCTGAAGGCTTTTCTTTCTGGGCTGTATATTTAGGGCAGCATTTTCATCCACCACTAGATGTCAGCACCAGTCCATCTTTCAATTTTCTGTATTTCCCCCCCCCCCCGTAAACTTAATTCGCCACTTCCATTTAGAGGAGGGTGGAACAAAGACCCCCCCTCACTTTCGGAGGATTTTTACTTCTGGGTTTTTTTCTTTTTTTTCAGGAAATCAGAAGAGAGAGAATCAATATTCTTACCCAGTTCAGTCACACTGTTTACAATCACGCTTAGTTTAGTGCTTTTTGGCTTCGGCTGCATGTAGCTTGGGCTAGATTCACGAATGATGCTAGCCTTTCTTCTGTCGGTTTTTGGAGAGCTTTCCCCAGACGTCTGGATCGACCACCGTCTGCCCAGGATCAGTGGGACTTCCCTCCTTCCTTGCCACCTCTCCGGGGTGGCTTTGGGCCCATTTAGGGTCCCCAAACAGAGAGAAATCAGCCGTAGGGCTCGGATCTTTGTGATCCCTTGGCTATAGCGCTAGCTGCGCGGAACTGGAAGCCCCAAGGGTCCAAATTTTGATCACATAACCATGGGGATGCTGCAACAGTCGTAAGTGTGAAAAATAGTTGTCAGTCCTCTTGTTCAGTGCCATTGTAACTTTGAATGGTCACTAAATGAATGGTTATAAGTCACTTTACCACTTTTTCAGGGCCATTGTAATTTCAATCACTGAATAACTGTATGTCTTTGTCTATGTTCTATCAGGAAGTAACCCTTAATCTAGGTTCCTTGTTGAACAGGGTTTTTGGATTAGCAAGAATTCTCAATCAAATTTGCATACTAAAACTCGCTTCATGTTGAACTACATGAACAGCCACATTCACATTTCTCTTTTTCCAACACAGGAAACAGATCTAGAATTAAACTTAGACAGGAATGCTCCTGTGTGAACTGATGTTCTTGGCTTTTTCTAATGCCTAACGTACTTATGCCAGAAAAAAAAGTGACAAGGATGTAATGTTTCAAAGACTGCTTTAAGCACAGAAAAATGGACTGTGTAAATAAGCACCAAAATCAACATATATTCAAGCATGTCAAATAACATAAAGAGGAAGAAATGGAGAAAGAAAGAAAGATTTTTGTAGTTACCATTCACTATTGTTGAATTCTGGCATCTGTTTTATAATTGTAAAACATTTTACAGTGTTTTTTAAAACAAAAATGAATTAAATTACGAAAAAAAATCCAGTTTTATTAATACCTTCAAACAGTTCTATAAATTATTGGAATTTGAAAAAGTTTAATTCTCAAAGAATTGTTAGAATGAACTATTTAAAAATTACAGTTGATTAAGCAGTGATATAATAATTACAGATTTCAGAGGAACTTTTTATCTCTTGCCAAAGAACATGTGCCCATATACGCAGATCAGAATATTTTAAACTACAAATCAGGGTCATTGTTTTCACTTGCCTTATTAAGAGCATGGCATTCCATTTCAGGTTCATTTCATTTTATGGGGAAATTTTTGTGATGAGATAACATCAGCGCAGAGATACTAAAGAAATGTTTTCGTGTATTCTATCTATTATTTTAACACTGGTAGGAATCAATCACTGTGACTATTATGATATGAGGACATCAGCCAAGAAAACTATGCTGTATTTTCAACACTCAATAAATACTCTAGTCTAATAGAAAATGTATAGATTACATCTTCTTTTACAGAGCATACATATCAGCAAAGAACTATGTAAGAACCTGCCCCAGCTGATCCTCTCAGGAAAGCACGACTCTTGACACCATAAGGTTAATCAAAAGAACTTTTACTGAGAGAAAGTGGTTGCAGTAAACCAGGTGGAATCTAACGGTCCCGCTCAAAGCACAAAGCTATTCTTCCCATTCCGAAACCCAACCTCCTGACCAATCCACCAGCAGCCAATGTATTGCTGCAAGGTTGTTTGAGAGAGCTGAGATACAAGCTTGATAATGGGTCATCCTCAGGGCACAGCAACCTTGGAGTCAGGCTGGAACTGGCTTAGAGGGAGTTCATCCCATCTCCGAAGACAATCCCCTTCCCCAATTCCCATGCAATTATAGCAAAAGTGAAAGCACGCAAAGAATGCTCCCCCCAGAGCCTCCTCCTCCTCCTCCCCCTCCAACAGAATGGCAGGGCACCCAAAAAGGGACCTGACATACTGCCACCCCAAAAGAAAGGGATTAAACCTGCTGAACAAAACACAATAAAAGGGAAGAGAAAAAATATTAGAGAAATCATTTAGGTTTTTCAGGATACTGATTATGAAAATGTTTCATTAGCCTAGGGGTTCTAACATGCCGATGATCCACCCACTCATTCTGGGCAGTAGAGAAATCTTTCCATGCTATTAAATACTGAAGATTTCCCCTAAGTGTGCAAGAGTCCAAAATCTCTCTGACCTCAAAATGTTGTTCCCCCTCTATCATTAAAGGTTTAGGGACCAGGGGAAGGACTGGTCTAAGGGGGGAGGAAATTTCAGGTTTCAATAAACTGCAATGAAAAACAGGGTGGACATGGCAAAGGGATTTTGGCAAATCCAATTTCCCTGTGATCGGGTTAATAATAAGTTTGATGGGGAAAGGCCCCACAAACTTAGGTCCCAGTTTCTTGGAACATTGTAGCGATTGTAAATAGCATGTGGAATGGTAAACTTGGTCTCCAACATGGAAAGGCTGAAGCTCAGTTTTTTTCTTGTCAGCTTGGGCTTTATATGCATCACAAGCTTCTGCAAGGGCTTTTCATACAATAGGCCAAGTATGTTGTAGTTGGGTGACCCATTCTTTTAATGATGGCACCATAGGATTGTTTGCAAGGAGTTCAGGCATAGGTTTAAAGTCTTGATCAATGGCCACTCATAAAGGGGTGAAACCCGTGCTGCTGTGGAGAATTATTGTATGCCACTTCTCTAAATGGCAAAAATTCAATCCAGTTATCTTGTTGATATTGAATAAAGCATCTAAGGTATTAATTCCAACACTGAGTTTGTGTGTTCACAACCACCATTTGTTTGGGGGTGGTGACTGGAACTGAGTCTTGGTCAGTACCAAGTAGTTCCAAAAAGGCCCTCCAAAACTTATCGAGGTAAACTGTACCCCTCTATCTGAGATGATGCGTTAGGGTGCTCATGTAGTCGATAGATGTGATGCAGGAATAATTTGGCAAGACCTGCTTGGAGAACAAATCAGTCACCACCCAAATTACAGTATTTCCTGTGCTTTCGGGGAGTTCCACAATAAAGTCCATAGGGATCTCTCTCCAAGGTGCTGATGGCTCTGCTACCATCTGAAGAAGTCCTGGAGTCTTTTCCTGCCGCCGCTTGGCCAAGGCACACACAGGGCAACTGGCCACATAGCTTTCAATGTCTTTTTTGAGGGATGGCCACCAAACTGCCTTTTTACTAAGTGTAGCATTTTCACAAAACTAAAATGTCCCGCCATTTTTTAATCATGGCAGTTTCCTAGAATCATGAGTTTCTGACTGGCTGGTATATAAAGCTTTGCCCCCACCTACACTAGTCCATCTCGGACTGAGCAAAAGTTACTATGTGTCTGGAATCATTGGTCGTCTGTTAGTGCAGCTTTAAGGGCAGAAGTCACATCACTGTCTAAGGTTTTCTTTTTGTCTGCACTTGGGTAGTTACTTGGGCTGCCAGCCAATGAGATGGGAGCACTGGTTTGATTATCTCTCCTTTACAGCAACTGTATTGTGGCATGTGTGACAGTGAATCAGCTAGAAAGTTCTTCCCCCCTGGGAGGTAGCGCAGGGTGAAATCAAAGGGTTGAAGTACTGTGCCCATCGTGCTTGTTTAGGAGAGAGCTTACGCAGGGTTTTCAGGGCCTCCAAATTCTTGTGATCCGTTCACACTTCGAAAGGTATTTTACTCCCTTCTAAGTGCCTACAGGATAGGAGTGCCCATCTCACTGCATAAGCCTCTTTCTCCCACAAAGCCCTTCGCTGTTCAGTCTTGGAAAGCTTTTAGGAGGTGTAAGCGCAGGGTTGCAGCTGCCCATTTTTGCTTTCCTGCAGCTACATCACTCGCATTGGCTTGTAGAACGAATGGCTTTATTTTGGGTCAGGGTGCTTTAGAACAGGTTCGGCTGCAAACAAACGTTTGAGCATCTCGAACATGGCTTGACATTCCATCGACCATTTCAAGGGTTGACTAGGTTTAGGTTTATCCCCTCCTTTAGTTTTTAGCAAGTTCATAATGGGGAGTGCTATTTGGGCAAATGAAGGAATGAATTGCCGATACACATTTGCAAACCCTAAGCAGCTTTGCAGTTGCTTCCTTGTGTCAGGTAGTACCCATTCTAGCATTGCTCTGACCTTTTTGGGATCCATTTTAATCCCCTCATGCGAGATGCAGTAGTAGAATTCACATTTAGAGAGCTTGGCGTACAATTTGGCAGCACGTAACTTCTGGAGGACTGCTCTCACTAGTTTTATGTGTTCCGCTTTGGTCTCAGTGTAGATCAAAATGTCTTCCAAATATGCCAGCACCCCCTTGTACAGATGCTCATGAATGACCTCATTAATCAACTGCATGAAGACAGCAGGGGCTCCCTGCAGTCCAAAAATGACCACATTGAATTGGAAACAACCCAGCGGGCGGTTGAAAGCAGTTTTTCATTTGTCCCCTTCCTTGATTCTTGTGTATTAATATGTTTCCCGCAAATCCAGTTTAATAAAAATTCTGCCCTTAGCCAGATGGGCTAACATGTCCTTCATCAAGGATAGGGGTAAACATTCTCCACACACACTGTATTTAACCCTCTATAATCCATACATAGACTAAGGGTCCCATCCTTCTTTTCTCAGAATAGGACCGGGGCTGCCACCCTGGGTCATGCCAGTTGAATAAAACCTCAGGCTAAATTCTTATCAATGAACAGTCACAATTCCTCTAGCTACCTGGGGTCATTGAGTATAGTTTCAGTTTTGGTAGCTTGGCACCCGGCAGGATTTCTATAGCACAGTCAGTAGGCTTGTGAGTGGGGAGTTCATCTGACCCATTAAACACATCTCGGAGATCTCGGTATTCCTTGGGAATAATGGGAAGGTCCTTCCCTTGCATGGCAGCTCCTAGCTCACGCCGTGGGGCAACTGCTTTTTGAATTTTCTCCTGGGTGTCGGAGGGGCGGTGCATCCAGAATTTTAACAGTCCTCTCTTCCAATTCACGTAAGGGTTCCACTTTTTTAGCCAGGGCCTTTCCATCCCAGGTGCCACTATGAAGCTTAGGACTTCTGAAATGGGCCCCCATCTGCATTCCTATGGGCTCGGTGGCAAACGTTGCTGGGATGCCCCCTGTGATGGACCCATCTAATTGGCAGAACACGACCAGGACTTTTAGCCTCCTCAGTCAGATTCCCAGTTTCTCAACCAATGCTGGATTTACCAAGCACCTGGTGCAGCCAGAGTCTAATAAGGCAGTTAAATTGGCTTTCAACCTTGACCCAGGGAAGCTCAGTTCCATGAGAACAGCCACTTAACAGGGAGTCGGAATCAGAGTCAGTTGTCCATCAACCCTGCTTGTCTGGTGGGGTTGGAATTCCCTTGGCCTTTTTGAGTGATGGGGTAAACATCGTACTTGTTCTGGACTTGGTTGATCTGTACTTCCTCGGCCAGTACACACCAATCATGGAGGGTTGCAGGGGCCACCCTTGCACCACAGGTGTTGTACAGATCAATGTTCAGCCCATCTTTAAAACAGCTGACAAGGATGTCTTCTGGCCAGTCAAATTGGCATGCCAGGTCATGAAACTCCTCACTGTATTTTCTCATGGTTCTGCGGCCCCGACAAATGGTCTTGATGCAGTCTCTCGCTTTTCGGTCAGCCAGAGGGTCCTCAATCCAGCGACGGAGTGCTGTCATGAACTGGTCAAAGTTTCTCAGTTCAGGAGCATTCGTGTTGTGGAGTGTCACCATCCAATGAGCTGCAGCTCCTTCCAGCGCCAGTACGACAAACCTCACTTTGGCACCTTCAGTGGGGATTTCTGACCCATACTCCTGAATGTAGGTTAGGACATGGGCCAGGAAGAACCCCAGTTGTTGGGGGTCCCCATCAAACTTCACACCCAGCGGTGGGGCTTTTCATCTTTGTGGGGCTGCTACCCCAGCACCTCCTGGGAGATTGGCCCCTCTGAGCTGCTACCATGGCTGGGGTTGCTGAAATTCCCATGGTGGTGTCTAGTGGTGAGCTTTTTCTGCTATCGTCTTCCTCTCAGTTTGGCGGGTGTCACCAGCAGTCATTCTGGCTAGGGTTTCGTGTGCCTTAAGCATCCATCATGAAGCGCACGGCATGGTCAATTTCACCGCCTTCTTCCCCCTCAGCTTCAAGTTCTTCCAGCTCCGCTTGCCATTCGCATCATCGGCTGCCTCAGCTGTGGGTTACCCCTTTGGTTCTCCCTTCCCAGTCATCTTTCTTATGTCATGGTTCCGACAGACAAGAGATGAATAAAGCAGAACTCTGAGGCTTGAAAATCCCTCAAAGAAAATAATAATAATAACAACAACGATGATGATGATGTTGGAAGGGACCTTGGAAGTCATCTAGTCCAACCCCCTGCTCAGGCAAGAAACCCTATACGATTTCAGATAAACGGCTGCCCAGTCTCTTCTTAAAAACTTCCAGTGTTGGAGCATTCACAGCTTCTGGAGGCAAGTTGTTCCACTGATTAATTGTTCTAACTGTCAGGAAATTTCTCCTTAGTTCTAGGTTGCTTCTCTCTTTGGTTAGTTTCCATCCATTGCTTCTTGTCCTGCTTTCAGGTGCTTTGGAGAATAGCTTGACTCCCTCTTCTTTTGGCAGCCCCTGAGATATTGGAACACTGCTATCGTGTCTCTTCATTAAATTAGACATACCCAATTCCAGCAACCGTTCCTTGTAAGTTTTAGCCTCCAGTCCCCTAATCATCTTTGTTGCTCTTCTCTGTACTCTTTATAGTCTCAACATCTTTTTTACATCGTGGAGACCAAAACTGGATGCAGTATTCCAAGTGTGGCCTTACCAAGGCATTGTAAAGTGGTATTAACATTTCACGTGATCTTAATTCTATCCCTCTATTAATGCAGCCTAGCACTGTGTTGGCTTTTTTGGCAGCTGCAGCACACTGCTGGCTCATATTTAAATGATTGTCCACTAGGACATGTTTATTAGTTACAAAGTATCGGCACAGTCAAAAGTGAAACCAAGTTTGAATACACAAGTAACAATTGCCCAATTACAAAGTTTAATGTCCTACTCACAAAAGTATGCAAGCAACTACGTTCCCCAATATACTCATTTGGCGGGCTTTTTTATGCAACGCCTAGTCCCTAGTCATGGAAGCAGTAGATCATCTTGGTTCCCACAGGACAGAAGATTATTTTGACTAACAAAGCACCCAGGCAAGTCCCCTCCCTCAGTTGCATGTGGCAACCTCAAAGGAAGGGAAAAAATGGCTGTAGCCAGGCTCATTTGCAGAGTTGACATCTTCCCGACACCAATGGACAACCTGGGCTTCGTTGAATCTCCCAGGCTTGCAGCCTCCTCTGCCCATCCAGAGGAGTCCACCCCGGGGTGAGACCTGTCAGAGGCTTCCCCCCCAGCATTCTGCCTCCTCATGGTTGCTGTCTTGTGCAGACATTCCTTGCACGGTCCCCAAGGTAGAGCTAGGTGCCTCTCTGGGTTGACCGACTTTGCA
Source organism: Azemiops feae (assembly GCA_023970755.1). NCBI lineage: Eukaryota > Metazoa > Chordata > Lepidosauria > Squamata > Viperidae > Azemiops > Azemiops feae. Next base: position 1,729,412 of record JALGBA010000443.1, read on the forward strand.
GATACCAGCTGCCCCAGCTGATCCTCTCAGGAAAGCACGACTCTTGACTGCATAGGGTTAATCAAAAGAACTTTTATTGAGAGAAGGGGCGTTGTCTTACCTGAACGCCTTTTCTCAGCATGATGAATTGAGAATCCACCTATGGGTTGAATCTGACCTCCTGCCCATTTAGACCAAGTCAGTCAAAGCTGCCACACCTGTCCTGGCTCAGGCCACGCCCCCAGTTTTGATGAGGACGAAGCAATCACTGCACGACGTGTTGGCTCCCAGATCCCTAACACTGTGCCCAACTGCACAAAAGGGATGGGTGTGGATTCTCCATTCATCATGCTGAGAAAAGGCGTTCAGGTAAGACAACGCCCCTTCTCCAGCATGAAGAATGGAGAATCCACCTATGGGACATACCAAAGCCCTACTGTCCCTCAGGGTGGGAAGCAGCTTGGGCCAGTGTCCCTGTCGCCGGCATCACTTGCTGTAGTACCCTGCGGCCAAAAGAAGCCTCCGCCGAGGCAAACCTATCAAGCTTATAATGGCACACAAAGGGGGAAGGTGAAGACCAAGTCGCCGCCCTACAGATGTCAATTATAGAGGCCTGTGTGGCCCATGCTGCAGATGTAGCAGCACTTCGAGTGGAATGCGCCGTCACATGCTGTGGAGCCGGCAAGGAACACGCTTGATACGCCTCCGCAATACACGCCCTGATCCACCTGCCAATGGTGGAAGAGGAAACCTTCTGACCCTTAGAGGCCGGATGGAATGAGATAAAAAGGGCTTCGGATTTGCGGAAAGGCGCAGTCCGCTTGACATAATATTGCAATGTCCTGCGGACATCCAAAGTGTGCCATCGTCGTTCCAGATCATGGGACGGGTTGGGACAAAAATCAGGCAACACAACCTCCTGCGCCCTATGGAAAGCAGTATTGACCTTGGGAATAAAGGAGGGGTCTAAACGTAAGACCACCCTATCCATATGAAAAACACACAGGTCCTCTCTGACTGAAAGAGCCGCCAGCTCTGAGATACGCCTGGCTGAAGTAACTGCGACCAAAAAGGTGACCTTGAGGGATAAGGACCTAAGACTGCAAAAGGTGACCCTGTGAGGGCCTGTAATACCTGTGGCAACTCCCAAGTTGGGTATCTATGCACTACAGGCGGTCGACTGTTGACGACTCCTTTAATGAAGGAACAGATCATGGGATGTTGAGCCAGTGGCTCTGCATTATCACAGGAGAACACTGTGGACAAGGCCGCAACTTGTCTGCATATAGTGTTGGGCAGTAGGCCCGTTAACACCTTCCAACAGATAGTCTAGGATCCGAGGAACGGTTACTGCTGTTATAGACAATTGACGTGTTTCGCACCAACTACAGAAATTCCTCCATGTAGAGTCGTAGATGCGATTGGTTGCCGGTCGCCTAGAGGCTTGTATCATGGAGATCACTTCAGATGAGTAGGAGTCTTGAATCAAGAGGTGGCGTTCAAGTGCCAAATGGCTAACTGGAGCCACTGAGGCCCTGGGTGATGAATGACTCCCTGTATGAGCCTTATCCGATCCGGAGGAATCCTCCACGGCGGGACCACTCACAGGCTCACGAGGCCGGCGAACCACGGCCTTCTCGGCCAGTGTGGCGCTATGAATATGACCTCTGCCCGTTCCTGCAGCAGCTTCCTGATGGCTGCTGGAATCAGAGGGAGAGGTGGGAAGGCATACAGTAAGCCCTGAGGCCATGGGCTGCAAAGGGCATCTCACCGCTCCGCTCCCAGAGACGGAAACCGGGAGAAGAACCTTGGGAGCTGTGAGTTTGCCGGTGAGGCGAACAGATCCAGGACCGGTCGCCCGAACCTCTCGGATATTTCCTCGAATAGGTCTGGATGTAGGCCCCACTCTGAGTGGTCTACTGTGGTCCGGCTTAGATAGTCCGCCTGCCGATTTGCCTCTCCCGAGATGTGTTCAGCTTTCAGGGAGAGGAGATTTTTCTCTGCCCATGATCCCAATAGCTGAGCCTCCGCCATGAGGGACCGGGATCGGGTACCGCCTTGACGGTTTACATGGGCTTTTGCTGCCACGTTGTCCGTGAGGACCAGCACGTGTTGTCTCGCAATCTCTTTGCGGAAGTGGCGGAGGGCCCGATGAATAGCTCTGAGTTCCAACCAGTTGATATTGTGCTTCAGATCTGACCGGGACCAATGGCCCTGAGCCAATTGGGACTGGTAATGTGTTCCCCAGCCAAACAGACTGGCGTCTGTAGTCAGGGTTAGCCTCTTGGGATCCTTGAACAGTGATCCTCTGGCCAACGCTGGGGAGGTCCACCACAGAAGGGATCCTAGGGTCTGTAATGGCACCCGTACCCTTTGGTTGGAAGAGCTTGTGCCCAGTCGTTGGAATGGGAGCAGGAAGCATTGAAGGTTTCTGGAGTGTAGTCTGGCCTAAGGCACTATTGCTATGCATGATATCATCTTTCCCAGTAACTGGGAAAGGATAGCAAGTGCCACTACACGCTCCCTGCGGACCTTGAGGACCATGGTGCGAATGCTGTCCTGACGTTCCCGAGACAGGTAGACCTGACAGAGGTCTGAGTCTATAACCGCGCCCAAGTGTAGAATGCGTTGCGGGAATCATCTGGCTCTTTTGAAAATTGATCGAGAACCCATGGTCCTGCAGTGTCTTTATGGTGAGAGCCAAGTCGGCCTGGGCTGACCGGACCGAGGACGACTGAATGAGAATGTCGTCCAGGTAGCATTGTAGGCGCACCGGCACCGACCGTAGATGTGCGGCGAGTACCGCTAGGATCTTGGTGAAGACCCTGGGGGCTGACGATAGGCCGAATGGTAGTGCTCTGTATTGGTAATGGCTGTTGCAGTAGCAAAAGCGGAGAAATTGCCTGTCGTTATGTGTATCGGTATGTGAAGATACGCCTCCGTCAGATCTATTGACGTCATGAGGTCTCCTCGCCTGACGCTGGCCAAGATGGACTGGAGCGTCTGCATTTTGAACTTCTGGTATGAGAGATGGGAGTTCAGGCCTTTGAGGTCGAGTATTGCCCTCCATCCCCCTGAGGTTTTTGGAACCACAAACAGGATGGAGTAAAAACCTCTTCCTAACTGATCCTCTGGCACCGTCTCTATGGCCTTTATTTTTAATAGGTGCTCAATGGCCTCTGTCATAAAGCCCTTCTTTACTGGGTTCCTGGGAGGGGGACATGACAGAAAACGTCGGGGGGGCAGGTCACGAACTCCAGAGACAATCCGTCTCTGATGGTGCTTAACACCCAAGAGTCCGTGGTCGTGGTCTCCCATTGGTGGAAAAAGTAAGTTAGTCTGCCACCTATGGGAGAGGCCCTCCTTGAGTCACTTTCATTTACGGAAGGGACGGCCGCCCCTGCCACGAAAGTACCACTTGCCCTGAACCTGACGCCTGGATCTGTCTCTATATCCGGACCGGTCAAATGTACGGTCTGGTCCCGCAGGAAAGGGCCGGGAGGACTGGCTTGAGGAGGAATCCAGTCCGGAGCAAAAGGACTGTCGGCGGGAATACGGGGCGAACCGTCGGGCTGACCTCCTAGAGAGGTGAGAAATCACCCTACGTTTCTCCCTGTTTTCAACTAAATAGGGAGTCAGGGCTTCAACGAAGACGGCCGCTACGGTACGGGGCCGCTGCCACTCGCCATTTGTGCTTTGTGTCAGCCCTCCAATTCTTAAGCCATAACAACCTCCGTGCAGCGCTGTTGGAAGATATAGCACGGGCCGAGAATCGGGCAGCATGCAGAGACATATCGGCCATATACTCCGAGGCCGCTAGTAACTTAGTTAAGTCCTGATGGACTCTTACCTCCTCAGGGGGAATTCTGGCCTGAAGTTGACGGAGCCAGATGACCGAGATCCGTGCGAAGAAGGAAGTTGAGGTGGATGCTCTTATTGCCCATGCCGAGGCCTGATGAGCCCTGCGGAGCGAAGCCTCCGACTTCTTATCCTCGGCCTTCAGAACCTCCGCCATGTCACCAGGTACCTTGGAGTCTGAAAACATGGGGGTTAAGGACTCGTCCACCTCAGGGATCTCCAGCGCCTCATTCAGAACCTGCACCGTATCCATCAGCTTACGGTCAGTTCCCCCCATGGGGGGAAAGGATCCTGGAGATTCCCACTGACCTTGAATATTTTTTATGAACATGGGAGGGCAAGGAATCTGCTTATGTGTAATGACCGGCTCAGAGAACAGCGGGCTAGTGACCCAATCTGGAACCTGTTCAGGAACCTGAGGTTGCTCTGGATCAAATTTGCCGGTCGCGCAAGCCTTGCACAGCAAGGACGGGAATAAGGCGGAGTTAAATAGACCTACCAGGGGAGGAGGTTCTTGAGTAGGCTCCTCATCCTCCGACCACTCACCCTCCGTGTGTCCAAACTCCGGGTATTCTGAGACCTCGCTGCCAAGTGAGTGAGGGGAGGAAACAGAGCCCTCTCCCTGTTCTGTGGTATAATGTGAAGCACCAGGTCTGGCAAAGTCTAGTGATGTTAAAGAGGACCTAGGAGCAAAGGCCATCTGTGGACGCACTGTGGACGCCATAGCCTGGGCAACAGCTTGTGAGACCATGGCTTGTAGATGAGCAGAGAATGCTGGCTCTTCTAGAGTGTGAAGACCCACTGCAGTGGGAGTAAATGTGGCTGTTGGAGCCTGAAACTGACTCACAAGAGGCGGTCCCACAGGGGACCTGAGCCCTGCTGCAGTTGGGGTAAATGTGGCCTCTGGTGTTTGCATTTGCTGGGGCCCCAGTGCCTCTTCAAAAAGGGAGAGGTGCTCCTGATGATGGCCAGTTGAGAACCCCTGATCTGGGTCCCGCTCTGGGGACCATGCCATCGGGGTGGGCTCAGGGCCTGGGCCGCATGGTAGTGTCGCCATTGTGGTAGTCAGAGGTATGATCCACTCCTCCACAGTCAGTTTCTGTGCATGGGAGAACTGTTTCTCCAAGGTACGATGTCGGCGGCTGGCCTGTTTATCTGCCGCTTTGGAGGCTCGTTTGTCTAGACCGGCCTTATTTATGGCCTTAATTTTTGCAGCTGCCTCCTGACCAGAGGACTTACGCTTAGTTTGTCTACCAGAGGTGGAAGCCTGTGGCGCAGTGTTATCTGCCATTGTAACGCGAGAGTTTTCAGTGGGATGCTGAAGCGTCTCGGTCTGCAAGAGATGCGGCTGTTAATCACCAAGGTGGGACTGGCCTGCACGTGGATCTGTGATGGTCCGGCCCACCGGCAAGCTCGGAGTCACACTTAGCAACGGTCGTCGCTCGTCACTAAAGATGATGAGCAGGTGCGAGAGACCTCCCTGCAAGGTCAAGGTCGCGTTTAGTGATGGGATCCCACGTGTCTCACTTAGTGATGCAGGGTATTTTGAGGGCGTGTCACTAGATGCAGACTATGGCAACAGGCTGAAACTGGCAAGGCCCAATTAGTATGCTAGAGAAGGCAATAGCCTTGTTAGGCCTGAGGAAGGCCAATACTTGAAGTGAAAAATACAGGGCACCACTGTATTAGAGCTGCAATTTGAGGCCAGGCAGAGCCCTGATGGCCAGCAGCCTATAATTTTGTGGCAATGCCAATGTCACAGATGAGCGTTTGTGAAAATCATATGAACGCAGCAGTGTCCAGAAATTTCCTTGACTGCTCCCTCCGGAGTTCAGTGTTTGATTGTTTGCTGCATCCAAATTGGCAGCCGCCAATAATTCAGAGCAGATAATATCCTTATCTGGTGAACCCACAGCCAATGTGTAACTGGCCAAACTGGATCACAAACTGCTTACAGCTCCCAATGCAATGATGAATGCAATTGAATCGTGAGGCCTCCAAAATGGCGGCCGCGCGATCAATAAGACAATCTGAGGCTTTCCAGACTGCCTCGTGATTTGCCTTTCTCCTGCAATTAGAACAACCTGCGCACGGCCTCCAAATCGGCTACCGCTGCGATCGGTAGTAATCTGAATGCTCAGGCAGCTTGACCACAGCAATTAGTTCCCCTGCTCACAGCAGTACCCAGTGAGAAGGCAACTAATAAAATCCTGAATGGAGAAGGAAAGGGAACCCGATCTTTGTGAGGTCGCCAAAATGGCAGCCGTGACTATCGGTAACAAACTTCAGGAATCAATAGAATCTGGTAAGTAAGCAATTTCACTTTCCCCCACACTTCTTTAGAGCAACCAACGGTTGAATCAAACCAGAAAAACAATGGAAGAGAAAATAAGCCGATTTTGGCCCGGCGCCCAAAATGGCGGCCGCAACTATCGGCAGTGAAATTCAGGCTCAGAGCAGCCTGAAAAACCAAGGGCACTCTCCTTCTGTGAACAGAGACCCCTTTAAAGGGTGAAAAAACACCCACAGCAAATAATAATAACCCAAAGAGAGGGGGGGAATCGCCACGTGGCACCCAAAATGGCGGCCATGACGATTAGGTATGAGGGAGAACTCACAAAAAACCAAGAGATATACAAGGAAACAAATTGAATGTGAAGAAATTCACAATTTGGAACAGTGCTGGTCCCAGCACTGACCAGGGGAAAACAGAAAGAAAGGAAAATCCACCAATGGAAATATCTGACTAAACCTGCTTTCCTCAAAGACTGGGAGCCAAAGTAGTCACGTCCGTCCGGGCTGAGACCAAATCGAAACTGGGGGTGTGGCCTGAGCCAGGACAGGCGTGGCAGCTTTGACTGACTTGGTCTAAATGGGCAGGTCAGATTCAACCCATAGGTGGATTGTCCATTCTTCATGCTGGAGAAAATGGTTGCAGTAAAGACAGATGAAATTTAATGTTCCCCTGCAAAGCACAAAGCTATTCTTCCCATTCCGAAACCCAACCCCCCTGACCAGTACACCGGCAGCCAATGTATTGCCGCAAGGTTGTTTTGAGAGCACTGAGGTACAAGCTTGATAACAGGTCATCCTCAGGCTGCAGCGACCTTGGAGTCAGGTTGGAACCGGCTGAGAAGAAGTCTATCTCGTCTCCGAAGAGGATCCCCCTCCCTAATCCCCATGTGGTTACAGCAAAAGCGAAAGTATGCAAAGAATGCTCCCCCCAGAATTTCCTCCTCCCTCTCCAACAGAATGGCAGGGCACCCAAAAGGGGACCTAAGAACGGATAATAATTGTAGTATCATGGAAAAGAAAGTCTTTTTTAAAAGTATATCTTATTTTATCATCATCAGGAATGGTTTCATTTCTTATAACTATGAAGAACTTCTAGCCAGCTGATAAGCAAATAAATCCATGATCTAATGTCCAAAATTATAGCAAAAATACACTTTATATTTATGTACTTCCCAATGATATTATACAAAAGGGCTCAATTTAGCACTAAAAAACTATGTCAAGGATCATAACATTTGCATAGGTAAGTGAAATCAGAAAACTTCCTGATATGTCATATCATTTCTCCATCAACTTATACTTAACAATCTAAACTATTTTTCCTATTTTTTAATTATTTATTGCACATGATATTGTCTAGACAGTCATACAAAATAAGTGATTATCTTTTACCAAACCAGAGACACTCACTTGAGGCTTCTCGAAGATATTTTGCTTCTACTTTTAGCAGGAAGTGTAAAAGGGCTTTAAGCTTTTATGCTTCTCCCAAAAGACCACTATGAAGTAAAAGTTGTTATTTCTCAAAAATGTCTCCATCAATTTAACTTTTCCTAGCTACTTCACCAAATGAGATAATATAACATTTTAATTTGTAAAAAATAGTCAGAAAAAGTTCCAGTGTGTTCAAAAGTCCCTATAACAGATTTTATACAGATTTAATTCTGAAACTCTCAAACACTCATATCATAGCAAAACTAGGAACTTACTGTTGACAGATGAAACTTTATATTAGATTCTACGACAACATATTCACCAATCAGGCATTAATATTTTGGCAGCAATGATTTTAAAAGCCACATGACGCAAAGAAGCCTGACATACACACATATTTTTTCTTTAATTCTTGTTACTAAAGATATTTATGAAAGATATTAATGAAGTAAGATCCATAAAATTTTACATTGAATCACCTTATATAATACAATCATTCATTTCACCATCGTATACTGTGAAAAAAAAGTTTAAAAAGACATTATTAATGAAACTTGAGTAAGAAATTAATAACATATTAGCATATTAAAAAAAATTCTCCCTGGAGACCAGTATCACAGGTACTCAAAGGCTTGATATGATTATTTTGTTTAACTGTATAGTGGTACCTCAGTACTCATCATTAATTGGTTTCGGGAGACACGAGTACTAAAAATGACAAGTACTAAACAAACCATGTGACTTACCACATGGCCCTTTGTTTCAGCCAGGAAGGACTTCCTCTCTGTCCCTTTTCCTATGTCAGCGACCTTCCCATCATGGCCGACTTCCTGTACATTGTCTGTGACTGTCCCTCTCTTCCTATCACAGTGCATCGAGTACCAAACAAACAAGTATTTTCACATCAAAATACATTGAGTACCAAATTTTGAGTTTTGAAGAAGTTGAGTACTGAGGTACCACTGTATTTGAAAACCATATAAGAGTTTTATTTCACCTGGACAAAAGGGGCGTTGTCTTACCTGAATGCCTTTTCTCAGCATGATGAATGGAGAATCCACGAATGGGTTAACTCTGTCTTCCTGCCCAATTAGACCAAGTCAGTCAAAGTTGCCATGCCCGTCCGGGCCAGGTCACGCCCCCAGTTTCGAAGAGGGCGAAGCTAATGACTTTACGACGTGTTGGCTCCCAGATCCCTGACACTGGGCCTGACTGCGTATAAGGGATGGGTGTCGATTCTCCATTCATCATGCTGAGAAAAGGCGTTCAGGTAAGACAACGCCCTTTCTCCAGCATGAAGAATGGAGAATCCATGAATGGGACATACCAAAGCCCTTCTGTCCCTATGGGGGGGGGGAGCAGACTGGGCCTGTGTCCTAGCCGCCGGCACTTTCTGCTATAGCACCCTTCGGCCAAAGGAGGCCTCCGCAGAGGCAAACTTATCAAGTTTGTAATGTCGCACAAAAGGGGAATGCGAAGACCACGTCGCCGCCCTGCAAATGTCAACTATGGTTACCTGAGTAGCCCATGCCGCAGAGGTAGCAGCACTTCGGGTGGAATGCGTCGTCACATGACTAGGAACTGATAAAGAGCGCGCCTGATATGCCTCTGAGATACAGGCCCTGATCCACCTGCCAACGGTAGAAGAAGACACTTTCTGACCCTTAGAGACAGGTTGGAATGAAACAAAAAGGGCCTCAGACCTGTGAAAGGCAGCTGTCCGCTTGATGTAATAGCGCAACGCCCTGCGGACATCAATCTTGGGAATGAATGAGGGGTCCAAACGCAAAACCACTCTGTCTTGGTGAAAGACGCATAAGTCCTCTCTGATAGAAAGAGCTGCCAGCTCCGAGATGCGTCTAGCCGAGGTAACTGCAACCAAGAAGGCAACCTTAAGAGACAAGGACCGCAGGTTACAGGTCCTTATGGGCTCAAAGGGTGACCCAGTAAGGGCCTGTAGGACCCATGGTAACTCCCAAGTGGGATACCTATGAACCACAGGCGGTTTGCTGTTGGTGACCCCTTTGATAAAGGAGCGGACCATGGGGTGTTGAGCCAATGGGTCTGAGTTGTCACAGGTAAACACCGTAGATAGAGCCGCCACCTCTCTGCGGATAGTGTTGGGCGCCAAGCCCTTACTAACACCTTCCAACAAATAGTCCAAGAGCCTTGGAATGGTCACATCCGAAAGAGCCAAGTGATTCCTTTCACACCATTGGCAAAAATTTCTCCATGTGGAGTCATAAATGCGATTGGTCGCCGGCCTTCGGGAGGCTTGAATCATGGAAATCACTCCTGATGAATAAGATTCCTGAGTCAAGATCCGGCGTTCAAGTGCCAGGCGGTTAACTGGAGCCACTGGGGCTCTGGATGCTGTATGACTCCCTGTATGAGCATTATCCGATCTGGAGGAATCCTCCACAGAGGGGCCACGGAAAGGCTCACGAGGTCGGCAAACCACGGTCGTCTCGGCCAGTGTGGAGCAATGAATATTACCTCTGCCCGTTCCTGCACTGTTTTTCTGATGACTGCTGGGATCAGAGGGAGAGGGGGAAAAGCGTACAGCAGTCCCCCTGGCCATGGACTGCGAAGAGCGTACGCTCTCTCCGCCCCCAGAGAGGGAAACCGGGAGAAGAATCTTGGGAGCTGGGAGTTCGTCGGGGAGGCGAACAAGTCCAGAACCGGCCGACCGAACCTCTCAGATATCTCCCTGAAGAGAGCCAGGTGGAGACACCACTCTGAGTGGTCCACTGTCGACCAGCTTAAATAGTCCGCATGTCAATTGGCCTCTCCCGAGATGTGTTCGGCCTTCAGGGAGAGGAGATTTTGCTCTGCCCAGGATCCCAATAACTGGGCCTCGGCCATGAGGGACCGGGATCGGGTACCGCCTTGACGGTTCACATGGGCCTTTGCCGCCACATTGTCCATGAGGACCAGCACGTGTTGCCTCGTAATTTTGTTGCGGAAGTGGCGGAGGGCCAGGTGTATAGCTGAGCTCCAACCAATTGATGTTGTGCTTCAGGTCTAACCGGGACCACCGGCCCTGAGCCAACTGAGACTGGAGGTACGCTCCCCAGCCGAACAGACTGGCGTCTGTAGTCAGGGTTAGCCAGACTGGTTCCTTGAACAGCGACCCTCTGGCTACCGCTGGGGAGGTCCACCACAGAAGGAATCCTAGGGTCTGGAATGGAACCCGTACCCTTTGGTTGGAAGAGCTTGTGCCCAGTCTTTGAAATGGGAGCAAGAACCATTGAAAGCTTCTGGAGTGTAGTCTGGCCCAAGGCACTATTGCTATGCATATCATCTTTCCCAAAAGTTGGGAGAGCATAGCCAGTGTCACTACACGCTCCCTGCGGACCTTTAGGACCATGACTCGAATGCTGTCCTGACGTTCCCAAGACAGGTAGACCTGACAAAGGTCTGTGTCTATCACCGCACCCAAGTGTAGGAGGCGGGTTGAGGGAGTCAGCTGGCTCTTTAGAAAATTGACCGAGAATCCGTGGTCCTGAAGTGTCTTTATAGTTAAAGCCAGGTCCGCCTGGGCGGTCAGAGTAGAGGACGACTGGATGAGAATGTCGTCCAGATAACATTGAATGTGAACCGGTACCAATCGTAGATGTGCGGCGAGCACTGCCAGGATCTTGGTGAAAACCCGTGGAGCCGACGAGAGGCCGAACGGCAGGGCTTTGTATTGACAGTGGTTGTTGGCATAACAAAACCTGAGAAATTGTCGATGGTTTGGATGTATGGGGATGTGGAGATACGCCTCCGTAAGATCTACTGACGTCATGAAGTCTCCCCGCCTGACGCTGGCCAAGATGGACTGGAGTGTTTGCATCTTGAACTTCTGATATGAAATGTGGGAGTTTAAGCACTTGAGGTCGAGTATCGCCCTCCATCCCCCCAAAGCCTTCAGGACAACGAAGAGGATGGAGTAAAACCCCTTTCCTAGTTGACCGGCTTCTAGTTGACCATACCTTCTCTATGGCTCTTATGTTTAACAGGTGCCGAATGGCATCCCTCATGAGGTCCTTCTTTACTGGGTTTCTTGATGGGGGACAGGAAATTAAGCGTCGTGGAGGCCTGGTCACGAACTCCAGAGACAGGCCGTCTCTGATGGTGCTTAGCACCCAAGAGTCCGTGGTCGTGTTCTCCCATTGGTGGACAAAGTAAGTTAGCCTGCCGCCTATGGGAGAGGCCCTCCCCAAGTCACTTGGATTTACGGAAGGGACGGCCTCCCCTACCTCGAAAGGATCGCTTACCCTGAGCCTGTTGTCTGGATCTGTCCCTGTAACCGAACCGGTCAAATGAATGGTCTGGGCCTGCGGGAAAGGGCCGGGAGATGTGTCCCGAGGCTGGATCCGGTCCCGACTGAAAGGAATGACGGAGGGCATATGGGAAGAACCGTCGGCCCGACCTCCTGGAAAGGTGGGAAAGCACCCTCTGTTTCTCCGTTTTCCATTAAATAGGGAGTAAGGGCCTCCCGAAAGAGACGCCCGCCCTGGTACGGGGGGGCAGCCACGCACCATTTGTTTTTGGTATCAGCTCTCCAAGTCCTGAGCCACAGCAGCCGTCGTGCGGTGACATTGGAGGCTATGGCACGAGCCAAGAATCTGGCAGCATGTAGAGACACATCTGCCATATACTCCGAGGTCGCCATTAACTTGGTTAAGTCCTGATGGACTCTTACCTCCTCTGGAGGAATCCTAGCCTGCAGTTGATGGAGCCAGATTAGAGAGATCCTGGCGAAGAATGAAGTTGAGGTGGACGGTCTTATTGCCCATGCCGAAGCCTGGTGTGTCCTGCGGAAGGAAACCTCGGATTTTTTGTCCTCGGCCTTCAACACCTCCGCCATATCCCCTGGCACTTTGGAATCTGAAAACAAAGGGGTTAAGGACTCGTCCACCTCAGGCACTGCCAGCGCCTCATTCAGAGTCGGTGCCGTGTCAAGCAGTTTACGGTCAATTCCCCCGGGGGAGGGAAAGGTACCTGGTGATTCCCATTGCCCCTGTACAGATTTCAAAAACATCGGAGGGCAAGGGATCTTGTTGATGCTTGACGACCGGTTCGGAAAACAACGGGCTCGTATCCTGGTTAGGGACCGGTTCAGGTACTGAAGGCTGATCCGGACCGACCTTGCCGGTAGCACAGGCCTTGCAGAGCAGGGATGGGAAGAGCGTGGGATTGAATAAACCTACGAGAGGAGGGTCCTGAGGAGGTTCCTCATCGTCCGACCACTGCCCTTCGTTGTGGCTATACTCCGCGTATTCTGAAACCCCGCTCATAAAAATGTGGGAGCAAAGCGGGATCCGGGTATTGAGAAGCACCGGATCGCAAGAGGCCTGGTGAAGCCAGGGAGGCCATTGGAGCGGAGGTCGCCTGTGGATGCACTGTGGACGCCATTGCTTGAGCCACTGCCTGGGAAATTATGGCCTGCAGTTGGTCTGAGAAAGATGGATCCTCCAGAGTCCGAAGCCCCGCTGCAGTGGGGGTAAACATAGCCGTTGGAGCCTGTATTTGACCTGCGAAAGGCGGCCCCTCAAGAGGCCGAAGCCCCGCTGCAGTTGGGGTAAATGTGGCCTCTGGTGCCTGAGGGGGTCCTTGAGACCTTGGTTCCTCTTCAAAAAGGGAAAGGTGCTCCTGACAAAAACCAGATGAAAAACCCTGGTCAGGGTCCCGTTCTAGGGAACCATGCCGGCGTGGGAGGCTCAAGGCGTGGGCCACAGGTTAGCAACGCACCTGTGGTAGGGGGCGGGTTGACCGTCTCCCCTACAGCCAGATTTTGTGCACGGGAGAATTGCTTCTCCAAGGCACGATGCCTGCGGCTGGCCTGTTTCTCGGCCGCTTTGGAGGCTCTTTTGTCATGACTGGCCTTAGTTTTGGCCTTGATTTTAGCAGCTGCCTCCTGGCTGGAGGACTTAAGCTTTGTGTGTCCACCAGAGGTGGAAGCCTGTGGCTCAGTGTTATCTGCCATTATGAAGCGAGAGTTTTCAGTGGAATGCTGAAGCGTCTCGGTCTGCAAGAGATCGGCAGCGGCCCACCAAGATGGGACTGGCCTTCACGTGGATCTGTGATAGTCCGGCCCACCGGCAAGCTCGGAGTCACACTTAACGACAGATGCCGCGCGTCACTTAGTGGTGATGAACAGAGCGCGAGAGACCTACCGTCAAGGTCAAGTTCGCGTTTAGTGATGGGATCACACGTGTCTCATTTAGTGGTGGCAAGGTCCTAATGTATTGGCCATTCCACTAGATGCAGACTATGGCAACAGGCTGTAGCTGGCAAGGCCCAAAATAGTTGCTTGGGGCCAATTCCTGTTGGACCTGGTGAGGTATTGGCCGTTCCACTAGATGCAGACTATGGCAACAGGCTGTAGCTGGCAAGGCCGAAAATAGTTGCTTGGGGCCAATTCCTGTTGGACCTGGTGAGTGAGGCCAGTGGATTGAGGCAAAGATCCTGGCCCTGTATTGAACAGGTTACAAGGGACCGCTTTGTCCGGGCTGTTGTGTCAAAATGGGCAAGGCCCTTGCAGCCTGCAGCAGTTAAGGCTCAAAATGGCAGCCACCAAATAGCCTTGATTAGAGGCAAAAGCCCCCGATACACTGCTGATTAAAATCAATCCAGACTGTGATCCTTGGTATCGCTCGCCTCCCTGCTCCGTCCGGAGTTCTGGGTCCTTGACTGCCTCCTGCAGGCCAAAATGGCATCCGCGACTAATGCGGCCAAAGGGAAAGCGAAAGAAAGGAGGATCTAGTGATTCTATTTGAAAACACAGTCCCCCGTCGATTACAAGCTGAAACGGGGCTACTTAGCCTCCTTTTCGTCCCCAGGGAAAGAGAAACAGTCAAAGAGAAAAATGTTTCTCCCTGTTTTCTTGGAAACCTTAAGGCGAAGGCTGCCTGAATAACAAAAGCACGCTTTGCAAACTCTCTGTAATAGAGAAACTGCGAAGGCTGCCTGAATAACAAAAGCACGCTTTGCAAACTCTCTGTAATAGAGAAACTGTGAAGGCTGCCTGAATAACAAAAGCACGCTTTGCAAACTCTCTGTAATAGAGAAACTATCAGGTAGAAAGAACAATCAGATAAAGAAAAGGAAAATGAAGCCGTTCGTGATCCTGAGAGGCGAAGGCTTCCCAAACAACAAAGGCACGCTTTAAAAGATTTTACCAATCTGGGACAGCGCTGATCCCAGAGCTGATCAGATGGTAGCAGAGAAAAGGAATCCATGAATGGAATAAACTGTGTACAACCTGTTCTTCTCAATTAGCTGGGAGCCAAATTTACGACGTTTGTCTGGGCTGAAGACCAAATCGAAACTGGGGGTGTGACCTGGCCCGGACGGGTGTGGCAACTTTGACTGACTTGGTCTAATTGGGCAGGAAGACAGAGTTAACCCATTCGTGGATTCTCCATTCTTCATGTTGGAGAATGTAGACATTTTATATTAGATATAAATATATATCTGTTGTTTTGGAAAAGCCAAATACAGTAACATGAAAAAAGTTTTAGCAAACAGTGCCAAAATCCTTTATTGCTGGGTACAAATGCTGGGCTGGCAGACCCTCAAATTATCGGAGACTGAAAGGAGAATTTAGAGTTGGAAGTAATGGCTGGCAATTAAAGCTGACCTGGACAGTCCTGGTTATTGAAGAGTTCTGAATATATATGAACTCTATAATTCAAAATCACATTCACACTGTATCCATATTACTTTTCTCCAAACCACATTAACAAATTTATGGATGGTAAACCATAAAGAGACTATACTGTGATCAAGCTTGTTTGTGTGTGTGTGTGTGTATGTATGTATGCATGTGTGTTTGTGTGTGTGTGTGTGTAATATATATATATGTATATATATTCAATAACACAGTCCTCGATCTCCGGGAGAAATATAAACCAGCTGTTTATTGTTAAAAAAGTTTAAAACAATAAAAACAACTATTTACAATATTAAAACAACGTAGCTTTCACTGGTCCACTGCCAGCGTCTTCAGAGTGAAGTTTCGGGGATGGAGATTTCTTTTATAGACCTTGCTAGCCTAATTGCTTACTCATTGACCGTGTGATAGGGCCATCCGTCCTGGCTGACCGTAATTGCCTTAATTTGAACTCAACTCGCCATGTTAGGAGGAGGAGGAATGCTGCCTATCACCCCAAGAACACCATCCCCACAGTCAAATACGGAAGTGGAAACATTATGCTTTGGGGTGTTTTTCTGAGCCAGGACAGGCGTGGCAACTTTGACTGACTTGGTCTAATTGGGCAGGAGGTCAGAGTTAACCCATTCGTGGATTATCCATTCTTCATGAAGGTTTTTCCACGGACCTGAGAGTGCGTGGTTTTGTGTGCTGCTTGCATCCCATGGATGGGGCTTTGCTTGTTTGTGCAGACCGGTTGCTGGCGTGCCGTGGCCCGGTACTGGTCCATGGACTAGGGGGTTGGGGACCCCTGCTGTACAGTGAAAATAAAGGAACTTAATTGATAAGGAACAGGTTCATGGGGTAAAACTAAAAACTAATTATTTACTCTTCGCATCTCTAATGGTTGGACAGAAAACAAGTGGTAATGATTTTCAGATGACTCCCAAGTAACATAAGTTCATTTCCAAGGCTTAACCCAAAACATTTTGCCAACTAATGTTCTCAAATAATATTTTCATTTTATATATTGCATACATAGGTTAAATATGGAAATAAAATGAACCAGAATTGGAATATCACAAATAAAATGATAAGTTAAAATATGAAACAACAGAAATCCTGCTATTAAATATGCTAATTTTTATTGTTTCAAATTTTCAGACATTTTATATTTCCTACTTCTAACCCAACAATTATGAGAGAAGTTGCTTTATGCTGGAATGTATTCCTGCACAAACTCAATATATTATTTTCACTCTTTTTAGTGTTTTGGCTATAGATTCAAAATTAAAATTTAGTGTTTTTGCCTATTTAAGCACTGGATCCATTCAAAAAATAATCACTATTCTTCACCCAGACTACACGTGCAATTCTTTAGCTTGCTACAAAGTTAAGAATTTAATTAGTCTTATTTTCTTCTTCTTTAATTTATCCAATTTAGGTTTTTTTTTAAAACCTGCAACTAAATGATACCAATGCTGCCATGTTTTGCATAAAACACAAACCTGCACTCAAATAAGTCTATGAAAAATGTATTTTTCACCCTCTAAAAATAAAAATGTTTTTTGTTTAAAGAAATTATCTGACTGAACAGCACATACATAATTTAGTTTATTAAAATATACACAATTGTAACATTATTCTTCCCATAAAAACAGAAGGGGCGTTGTCTTACCTGAACGCCTTTTCTCAGCATGATGAATGGAGAATCCACCAATGGGTTAAATCTGACCTCCTGCCCATTTAGACCAAGTCAGTCAAAGCTGCCACGCCTGTCCTGGCTCAGGCCACGCCCCCAGTTTCGATGAGGACGATGCAGTGACTGTAAGACGTGTTGGCTCCCAGATCCCTAACACTGCGCCCAACTGCGCTAAAGGGATGGGTGTGGAGTCTCCATTCATCATGCTGAGAAAAGGCGTTCAGGTAAGACAACGCCCCTTCTCCAGCATGAAGAATGGAGACTCCACCAATGGGACATACCAAAGCCCTACTGTCCCTCAGGGAGGGGAGCAGCTTGGGCCAGTGTCCCTGTCACCGGTACCACCTGCTGCAGTACCCTACGACCAAACGAGGCCTCCGCCGAGGCAAACTTGTCAATCTTATAATGACGCACAAATGGGGAAGGCGAAGACCAAGTCGCCGCCCTGCAGATATCAACAATGGAGGCCTGGGTAGCCCATGCCGCAGAGGTAGCCACACTCCACGTGGAATGCGCCGTGACATGCTGAGGGGCCGGCAAGGAACACGCTTTATACGCCTCCGCAATACATGCCCTGATCCACCTGCCAATAGTGGAAGAAGAAACCTTCTGATCCTTAGAGGCAGGATGGAACGAAATAAAAAGGGCTTCAGATCTGCGGAAAGGCGCAGTCCGCCTGACATAATACTGCAGTGACCTGCGGACATCTAAGGTGTGCCGTTCCAGATCATGGGACGGGTGGGGACAAAAATCAGGCAACACAACCTCCTGCGTCCTATGAAAGGCAGTATTGACTTTGGGAATGAAGGAGGGGTCTAAACGTAAGACCACCCTATCCGTATGGAAAACACACAGGTCCTCCCTGACTGAAAGAGCCGCCAGCTCAGAGATACGCCTGGCCGAAGTAATGCGACCAAAAAGGCAACCTTAAGGGATAAGGACCTGAGACTGCAGGTCCGAAGAGGTTCAAAAGGTGGCCCCGTGAAGGCCCGTAGTACCTGTGATAACTCCCAAGTTGGGTATCTATGCACCACAGGCGGTCGACTGTTGACGACCCTTTTTATGAATGAACGGATCGTGGGGTGTCAGCCCAGTGGCTCTGCATTGTCACAGGAGAACACTGTGGACAGGGCCGCTACCTGTCTGCGGATAGTGTTGGGCTGTAGGCCTGTTAACACCCTCCAACAGATAATCTAGGATCCGAGGGATAGTGACTGGTGATAGCGACACCTGACGTGTTTCGCACCAATTGCAGAAATTCCGCCATGTGGAGTCATAGATGCGATTGGTAGCCGGTCGCCTAGAGGCTTGGATCATAGAGATCACCTCTGATGAAAATGAGTCTTGACTCAAGAGGCGGCGTTCAAGTGCCAAACGGCTAACTGGAGCCACTGAGGCTCTGGGTGCTGAATGACTCCCTGGATGAGCCTGATCCGACCCGGCGGAATCCTCCACGGCGGGACCACTGACAGGCTCACGAGATCCGCGAACCACGGCCGTCTTGGCCAGTACGGGGCTATGAATAATACCACTGCCCGTTCTTGCAGCAGCTTCCTGATGGTTGCCGGAATCAGAGGGAGAGGCGGGAAGGCATACAGTAGGCCCTGGGGCCATTTGCAGCGAAGGGCGTCTGACCGCTCCACTCCCAGAGACGGGAACCGGGAGAAGAACCTCGGGAGCTGTGCGTTTGACGGTGAGGCGAACAGATCCAGGATCGGTCACCCAAACCTCCTGGATATTTCCTCGAATAGGTTCGGATGTAGGCCCCACTCTGAGTGGTCTACTGTGGTGCGGCTGAGATAGTCCGCCTGCCGGTTTGCCTCTCCCGATATGTGTTCGGCTCTCAGGGAGAGGAGATTATTCTCTGCCCATGATCCCAATAGTTGAGCCTCCGCCATAAGGGACCGGGATCGAGTACCGCCCTGACGGTTTACATGGGCTTTTGCCGCCACGTTGTCCGTGAGGACCAGCACGTGTTGTCTCGCAATCTCTTTGCGGAAATGGCGTAGGGCCTGATGAATAGCTCTGAGTTCCAGCCAGTTGATGCTGTGCTTCAGATCTGACCGGGACCAACGGCCCTGAGCCAACTGGAACTGGTAATGTGCTCCCCAGCCAAACAGACTGGCGTCTGTAGTCAGAGTAACCCTCTCTGGATCCTTGAACAGTGATCCTTTGGCCAGTGCTGGGGAGGTCCACCACAGAAGGGATCCTAGGGTCCGTGACGGCACCCGTACCCTTTGGTTGGAAGAGCTTGTGCCCAGTCGTTGGAATGGGAGCAGGAACCATTGGAGGTTTCTGGAGTGTAGTCTGGCCCAGGGCACTATTGCTATGCATGATATCATCTTTCCCAGCAGCTGGGAGAGGATAGCAAGTGCTACTACACGCTCCCTGCGGACCTTGCGGACCATGGCACAAATGCTGTCCTGGCGTTCCCGTGACAGGTAGACCTGGCAGAGGTCTGAATCTATGACCGCGCCCAAGTGTAGAATGCGGGTTGTGGGAATCATCTGGCTCTTTAGAAAATTGATCGAGAACCCATGGTCCTGCAGAGTCTTTATGGTGAGAGCCAGGTCTGCCTGGGCTGACCGGACCGAGGACGACTGGATGAGAATATTGTCCAGGTAGCATTGTAGGCGCACTGGCACCAACCTTAGATGTGCTGCGAGCACCGCTAGGATCTTGGTGAAGACCCTGGGGACCGATGATAGGCCGAACGGTAGTGCTCTGTATTGGTAATGGTTTTTGCCGTAGCAAAAGCGGAGAAATTGCCTGTGATTTGTGTGAATCGGTATGTGCAGATACGCCTCCGTCAGATCTATGGACGTCATGAGATCTCCTCGCCTGACACAGGCCAGGATAGACTGGAGCGTCTGCATTTCGAACTTCCGGTATGATAGATGGGAGTTCAGGCCTTTGAGGTCGAGGATCGCCCTCCATCCCCCTGAGGGTTTTGGAACCACAAACAGGATGGAGTAAAAACCTTTTCGTAACTGATCCTCTGGCACCCTCTCTATGGCCTTTATTTTTAATAGGTGCTGAATGGCCTCTGTTATGAGGCCCTTTTTTACCGGGTTCCTGGGAGGGGGACATGACAGGAAACGTCGGGGGGGCCAGGTCACGAACTCCAGAGACAATCCCTCTCTGATGGTGTTTAACACCCAAGAGTCCGTAGTTGTGGGATCCCATTGATGGAAAAAGCAAGTTAGCCTGCCACCTATGGGAGAGTCCCTCCCCGAGTCACTTCGATTTGCGGAAGGGACGGCCGCCCCTGCCCCGAAAGTACCGCTTGCCCTCAACCTGACGTCTGGATCTGTCTCCATATCCGGACCGGTCAAATGCACAGTCCTGTCCCGCCGGAAAGGGCCGGGGGAACTGGCCTGAGGACGACTCCAGAACGGAGCGAAAGGGCAGCCTTCGGGCATACGGGACGAAGCGGCGGGACGACCTCCTAGAGAGGTGCGAAATGACCCTGCGTTTCTCCCTGTTTTCCACCAGATAGGGAGTCAGGGCTTCACCAAAGAGACGGCCACTACGATACGGGGCCGCTGCCACCCTCCATTTGTGTTTTGTGTTGGCCCTCCAATTCTTAAGACATAGCAGCCTCCGTGCAGCAATGTTGGAAGAGATCGCACGGGCCAAGAAATGGGCAGCGTGTAAAGACACATCGGCCATGTACTCCGAGGCCGCTAGCAACTTGGTTAAGTCCTGGTGGACTCTTACCTCCTCAGGGGAAATTCTGGCCTGGAGTTGACGGAGCCAGGTGAGCGAGATCCATGCAAAGAAGGAAGTTGAGGTGGATGCTCGTATTGCCCACGCCGAGGCCTGATGAGCCCTGCAGAGCGAAGCCTCCGACTTTTTATCCTCGGCCTTCAGAACCTCCGCCATGTCGCCAGGAACCTTAGTGTCTGAAAACAGGGGGGTTAGGGAGTCGTCCACCTCAGGGATCTCAAGCGCGTCATTTAGAACCTGCGCCGTATCCATCAATTTACAATCGTTTCCCCCTACGGGGGGAAACGATCCTGGAGATTCCCATTGACCCTAAATGTTTTTCAGAAACATGGGAGGGCAAGGGATCTGCTTGTGTGTAAAGACCGGCTCAGAGAACAGTGGGCTAGTGACCCGATCTGGAACCTGTTCAGGAACCTGAGGTTGCTCTGGATCAAACTTGCCGGTTGCACAGGCCTTGCGGAGCAGGGTCGGGAATAAGGCAGCGTTAAATAGGCCTACCAGGGGAGGAGGTTCTTGAGTAGGCTCCTCATCCCCCGACCACTCTCCCTCCGTGCGTCCAAACTCCGGGAATTCTGAGGCCTCGCTGCCAGGTAAGCGAGAGGGGGAAAGAGAGCCCTCTCCCTGTTCCATGGCATAGTGTGAAGCACTAGGTCTGGCAAAGTCTGGCGATGGGAAAGAGGCCCTAGGAGCAAAGGCCCTCTGTGGAGGTGCCGTGGACGCCATGGCTTGGACGACGGCTTGCGATACCATGGCCTGTAGATGAGCTGAGAATGCTGGCTCATCGAGGGTGCGAAAACCCGCTGCAGTGGGAGTAAAGATGGCTGCTGGAGCCTGTAACTGACTCTCCAGAGGCGGTCCCTCAGGGGACCTAAGTCCTGCTGCAGTTGGGGTAAATGTGGCCTCAGGTAATTGTAGTTGCCGAGTCCCTGGTGCCCCTTCAAAAAGGGAGAGGTGCTCTTGGTCATGGCCAGTTGAGAACCCCAGGTCTGAGTCCCGCTCTGGGGACCATGCTGTCGGGGTGGGCTCGGGGCCTGGGCCGCATGGTAGTGCCACTATAGCGGTAGTCGGAGGGATAAACCTCTCCTCCGCAGCCACTTTTTGTGCACGGGAGAACTGTCTCTCCAAGGCACGGTGCCAGCGGCCTGCCTGCTTGTCTGCCGCTTTGGAGGCCCCTTTGTTTACGCCGGCCTTAGTCTTGGCCTTAATTTTTTTAGCTACCTTCTGACTAGAGGACTTCTGCTTGGTTTGTCCACCAGAGGTGGAAGCCTGTGGCACAGTGTTATCTGCCATGTAACGCGAGAGTTTTCAGTGGGGTGCTGAAGCGTCTCGGTCTGCAGCAGATGCGGCTGTTAACCACCGAGGTGGGACTGGCCTGCAAGTGGATCTGTGATGGTCTGGCCCACCGGCAAGCTCGGAGTCACACTTAGCGACAGTCGTCGCACATCACTAAAGATGCTGCACAGGCGCGAGAGACCCCCCTGCAAGGTCAAGATCGCGTTTAGTGACGAAATCACACGTGTCTCACTTAGTGATGCAGGGTATTTTTGAGAGCGTGTCACTAGATGCAGACAATGGCAACAGGCTGAACTGGCAAGGCCCAATTGTTACTAGAAAGGCAATAGCCTAGGTATAGCCCAGTTAAATCTGCGGAAGGCCAATAACAAATGAAAAATACAGGGCACCACTGTATTTGAGCTGCAATTTGAGGCCAGGCAGAGCCCTGGTGGCCAGCAGCAGTTGGATTGAGGTAGTGATTTTTTGTTTGCGTTCAAATTGGCAGCCGCCAATAAATTAGAGCAGATAAATCTTCATCTGATAAGACCCCCACCTATGAGTGCTTTATTGACTGGGTCACAGACTGCAGCAACGACCAATGTAATGATCAGTTGACTCACGAGGCCCCAAAATGGCAGCCGTGAAAGCACAAAGGAAATCCGGGGCTTTCCACACTGCCTCGTGGTCGGGGTATGCTTTTCTCCTTTACTAGGAGGCAATTCTGGCCGCTTGACCACAATAATTGATCTCCAATAGATTGCTGAGTGGAAAGGTAAAGAAAACCCCGATTTTGTAGGGATTCCAAAATGGCGGCCGGGACTGTCGTCAGGCAAATTTCTGAATGGTCCTAGATGAAGGGACGCACAGAACCTGGTGGGGAAGCTATTTCCCCCACCTCCACTCCACAGAGAGCAATCAACGGTCAAAAGCAACCAGAAAAGGCAATTTGAATTAAATAAGCTGATTTTCGTCCGGCGCCCAAAATGGCGGCCACGACGATCGGCAATGAATTTCAGGCGCAAATCAGCCTGAAAGTCCAAGGGCACCCCCCTTCTGTGGGCAGAGACCCACAAAACACCCACAGCAATAGGAATTTAACAATCGGGGGGGAATCGCCACGCGGCGCCCAAAATGGCGGCCGCGACAATCTAGTATAGAGGGAACTCACACCCCCACACAAATACACTAAAAAAATTAATAGATTGTGAGTAAATTCACAATCTGGAACTGTGTTGGTCCCAACACTGATCGGGAGAAAACAGAAAGAAGGGAAAGGGAAAATCCACCAATGGAAAATTCTGACTAAACCTGCTTTCCTTGAAGACTGGGCGCCAAAGTAGTCACGTCCGTCCGGGCTGAGACCAAATCGAAACTGGGGGCGTGGCCTGAGCCAGGATAGGCGTGGCAGCTTTGACTGACTTGGTCTAAATGGGCAGGAGGTCAGATTTAACCCATTGGTGGAGTCTCCATTCTTCATGCTGGAGAACAAATAATTCAGCAAACTGCAGTGTAAAACAATTGTCAGACCCTCAATGTATTTCTTTCTTATGCTTTCATTTTCGGGTTCTGCCATTCTATTGGGGGGGGACCTAGGGGTCTTCTGCAATGTACCTCCTTTGCTTTGTTCTATCCTCTTTGAAGTATCTTACTTTGGGGTGTGAAAGGAATGTGCTTCCGGCCATTTGCCTTATCTCCAGTCAGGTGGGAAGAAGCCACGGAGAAATGTGACAGCCTTGAGAATGGCGCCTTATCGGTTCTTTCCCACAACAATTTAGCATCTATGGATTGGTTCAATCCAAACTGGCCAGATGGACATTTGGGGTGGGGTTTGAAAGGGTTCATTTAATGTAACGTTTCGCATGGGAAATCTTCAGATCCTGCCTTACTATCCTGCTACCAATACTTTCCAATAAAAGTTCCTGTTGAAACAATGCAAGTTTCAAGAGTTCTGCTTTCTTGGGAGAATTAATTGAGGCAGGTCCTTACATTAGGCAGGATCTGCAAAGTGGTCAACCCGGAGGAAAACCCCTACCGTGGGGACCATGCACACAATGTCTAACCACAGCAGTGAAAAGGAAAAGAGCGAGCGCTGGGTAGAGGTCCCCCTGAAGGCTTGCTCCAGCGACAGCTCCTGACTCAGTGGACTCAGGAGACGAGGCTGCGACTGGGGAGACCCTCTCAAAGCCAAGGTGATCGATCAGCATCGGGAAGGAGGACGACTGGGAAGGAAGGACCCAGAAAGTGAACATCGACTGCGGCAGCCGCAAGCCGGGCTGGAGACATGAAATGGAGTGTTCGCTTAACCTTAGCAAAGAGGACAAAAGGCCGGCCCGAGCCGATCGCTTCCTTAAGCAAGCCACATGATGGTGGAAGCCTTCAAGAACCTTAAGGAGGAAGCGGCAGATGCCTGCCAAGACAAGGTCAAGGAGAGGCTGGAGGAGGAGGCTTGGAAGGGGGGGGGAGCGAACCCTCCAACCTAGGAAACTCTACCAACGCCGTAGACCACAGCGACAACCCCAGCTCGAGCCACACCAGCCAGTGGTGATGGGCGCAGAGCCTGAAAGAGGGGAGCCCACCGTCCCGAGTGGAAGACTCCCCCTTGGCGTGAAATATGATGGGGACCCCCAGCAACTGGGGTTCTTCCTGGCCCACGTCCTGACCTACATGCAGGAATATGGCCAAGAGCTCCCTAGTGAGGGTGCCCAGGTCAGGGTCATCACCTTGGCCCTGGAAGGCGCAGTGGTTTGGTGGATGATGACCCTGCACAATGCCGAGGCACCCAAGCTTTCAAACTTTAACCAATTCATGGCAGCACTGAGACAACGATTTGAAGATCCCTTGACTGACCGGAAACCAAGGGATCGCATTAAGACTGTCAGGCAGGGCCCACAAAGAATTACACCGAAGAATTCCGAGACCTGGCTTGCCATCTCAACTTTCCAGAGGACATTCTAGTGAGCTATTTCAAGGATGGGATGAATGATGACCTCTACCATGCTTGTATTGCCCGAGGAGCCCCTGCCCGCCTCCATGACTGGTGCATCCTAGTCGAGGAAGCAGAGATCGACCAAGCCCGAAATCAACACCGTCCAGAGACGTCCGACAGTGACTACAATGATGAACCCCTGGTAAGTGGACCCATTGCACCAATTAACAGGCCCATAAAACTGCTAATCCCAGGTATGGAGAAGAAGGCGGCCCTGAAGGCTTTACTGCACTCAGGCTGTACCAGATGTTTAATAAGCCCGACCCTGGTGGGGAATCTGGGGATTCCTGTAAGGAGATTAAAGAAGCCAATTTCGTTCGGTCAATTAGACGGATCTATTGCAGGGGGCATCCCGGCTCCTCGCCACAATGCCCGTGAAATGAACCATGGAATGGCCCCTAATCCTAGACTGGCCTGGTTAAAAAAATGGAACCTGCAGGTGAACTGGAGAACAGGGGACTTGAGATTTCCAAAAGGGAAACTCCACTCGCCCAATAGTCAGTGCAGCCCCAAAGTGAAGATTGAGCACGAAGAGGTGGCAGCACTCAATGATCGGGAAT
The DNA here is from genome assembly GCA_023970755.1 of Azemiops feae. Lineage (NCBI taxonomy): Eukaryota > Metazoa > Chordata > Lepidosauria > Squamata > Viperidae > Azemiops > Azemiops feae. Next base: position 1,754,869 of record JALGBA010000443.1, read on the forward strand.
TAGAAGGCATACCCCGGGAGTACCAGGACCTGGCTGAGGTTTTTAGCGAGAAGGGCTCTGATGAATTGCCCCCCCACCATCCCACAGACTGTACCATTGAGATTATTCCCGGAGCTAAGTTGCCAAAACCCAAGCCCTATTCGATGACCCCCAGAGAGTTAGAAGAACTGTGCAAATTCATAGATAAGAATTTCATTCAACCGGCCAGACCAAAAATGGCCGCTCCTGTGCTATTTAAATTCAGAGGAAAACCTGGTGAAAGTGTTGGTCAGATGAGACCAAAATCGAGCTCTTTGACATCAACTCAACTCGCCATGTTTGGAGGAGGAATGCTACCTATCACCCAAGAACATCATCCCCACCGTCAAACATGGAGGTGGAAACATGCTTTGAGGGGGTTTTCTGCTAAGGGGAGAGGACTTCACCGCATCAAAGGGACGATGGACGGGGCCATGTACCATCAAATCTTGGGTGAGAACCTCCTTCCCTCAGCCAGGGCATTGAAAATGGGTCATGGATGGGCATTCCAACATGGCAATGATCCAAAACCCACGGCCAAGGCAACAAAGGAGTGGCTCAAGAAGAAGCATATTAAGGTCCTGGAATGGCCTAGCCCAGGGGTAGGCAACCTTGGCTCTTTTATGACTCGTGGACTTCAACTCCCAGAATTCCTGAGCCAGCCATGCTGAGGGGAAAGGGAGAGGTTTCCAAGTTGAGCCATGCTGGCTCAGGAATTCTGGGAGTTGAAGTCCACGAGTCATAAAAGAGCCAAGGTTGCCTACCCCTGGCCTAGCCAGTCTCCAGACCTTAATCCCATAGAAAATCTGTGGAGGGAGCTGAAGGTTCGAGCTGCCAAACATCAGCCTCGAAACCTTAATGACTTGGAGAGGATCTGCAAAGAGGAGTGGGACAAAATCCCTCCTGAGATGTGTGCAAACCTGGTGGCCAACTACAAGAAACGTCTGACCTCTGTGATTGCCACCAAGGGTTTTGCCACCAAGTACTAAGTCATGTTTTGCGAAGCGGTCAAATACTTATTTCACTCATTAAAATGCAAATCAATTTATAACTTTTTTGAAATACGTTTTTCTGGATTTTTTTGTTGTTATTCTGTCTCTCACTGTTAAAATAAACCTACCATTATAATTATACACTGATCATTTCTTTGTCAGTGGGCAAACTGACAAATCAGCAGGGGATCAAATAATTTTTCCCTCACTGTACATTCATTTTGTAAGGGAAAAAAACCAATAATAAACAATAAAATTTTTTAAAAAACCCATAGCAATGAGCTAGATGGGTAGGTGGTAGAAGGTAATACCATCTATCTTTTTTAAAACAGATGTACTATGCCTGGCTATACACACTGAGGCAGACATTTTACCATAACTGCAATAATATTACATATTACAATATGTCAGAACCCATATTGTTTAAGGGATTCTTTCTAATTCTATTCCTTCTATTATTCTGGGTTCTGCCCTACTCTCGGAGGGGAGGGGGGAAGACGTTGAGGGCTGCTTCTTTGTTTCTATCGCTACAATGTAACTCTTTCGATGTCTCTGAATACTTGCTCTTTGAACTGTCTTCCCTTGATGTCAGCTTGAAAGGGGGGAGAAAGGAATGCGCCTCCAGCCATCTGGCTTATCTCCTGTTTCGGAAGGGAAGGTGCGAAGACCCAACAAACAAGACCCACAAACATCGCTATAAGCCTGAGACAGACCGGCGTTATCAGCTCTTTCCCACAACGGACTTAACACCTGGGGATTGGCCCATTTGAATTGACCAGATGAACTTTTGGTGTGGGGTTTGCTTGGGACTCTTTTAACCTATTGATCTGAGCGGGAAATCCTCAGATCCTGTCTATTATGCCTGCTATCAGCTTCTCCTAATAAAAGTTCCTTTTGGAAGAAACTGCTTCCATGAGTTCTGCTTCCTTAGGATGAGGTTTTGAAGTGAGCCCTGACATTACCACTGGCTATGCTGACCATTTGAGTTTAAAAACATAAGGCAGCCATACACATCACCTTCCTTACTCTAGGCAAATGTTTTAGCCAGACTGCCTTAACTGCACTGACTTGTTGCAGTTAAAATCTAATTTGTTAAAATCTAATCCTCACACCCACTCTGTCAATTCTTGGCCTTTGCCTGTGGGCTTGCTATAATATTAAGTGATCATTAAGGAAAACAGCACCTAGTATGGTCTAACACAGAGATCACCAACCTTTTCATGCTGGCGGCCTGGAGGGAAAGGAAGCAGCTGTGAAATTTGTGCACGTGCATATGTGTGAATGGCACTAGCCTGGCACTAGCAGCCCTCTTTGCACATGCACGCAGGCGCTAGCCACTAGCACCGCGTGCATGCACAAAAGGCCACGCAACCCGCATGGCGCTAGTGGCCCCGTCTGCGCATGTGTGCATGCGCTAGCCGCCACCTATGCTAGTGCCACGCACATGCACAAATGGGCCACGCAATCCACACATGCTAGTGGCCCGGTTTGCGCAGGCGCTAGCCACCACCGTTAGCCCCGTGCACATGCACAAACGGGTCTGCGGGTTCTAGCGCGAGTGGGGGTGAGTGCACGCACTGGCCAGCCTGTCCCGTGGCCTGGTGGCCAGTAGGCCATGGCCCAGCAGTGGGCTGCAGACCATAGGTTGGGGACCCCTGGTTTAACAGGTTCTCTTTTTTTTACTATTTGCTTTACAGGTATATATCAAGTCAACATTTGTTTAAAACTTTGGATGAAATTTCCTATTTTCCAGGTCAACTAGACAGTTTTGCTAGCTGTTAGATATAACTTTATTGATTAGCCATTAGACCACACTAGAAAACAAAATATAAAATACAGAACAGTATTAAGATCACAAGTTAGAAAATAGAATAAAAGATATAAGTAAAAGAAAATGCAAATCATATTTCTCTCGTCACCCTTATAATTTATCCCAATCAAATCCAAATATGAAATTTGCGATTGCACTGTCTTGCACCTCCCATTCTTTAGAGCTGGATTGATCAGAACAGTTGAATTGTTTCCATTGTCAAAATAAATTTACTTTAATGTAATGAAACACATTCTGGGTATTGGCAAAAGAGAAGGATTAAAGATTTCCATTTCTCCTGCTCAAACCAAATATACAAAAATACACCTACATCTATTATTCAAAAATGTAGTTATTTACTGCTATTGCTTGTACTACCCATCACTTCTAGTCAACAAGTACCACAATGTCACTGAGAAAAAAGCATACAAAATGAAGATCCAGGTTCAAGGGGTAACAATGTATTTGATGAAGCCCTAAGGAAGATTAAGAGCCAATATCTCAGGCAATGTCATAACATAAAAGTCAAGTGAAAGATAAATTGTTTGCATGTCTTTTGTCTTCCAGGTTAAAGACAGTCTACTGGGAATTGCCTTAGGCATCTTAAAATGGCTCACTGGAGGATCCACATAATCCATAACAGAAGAATGGTTGGTGAAGATGATGGTAGTTGCAGAGATGGCTAAATTAATTTATCTGATTAGAGAAAAAATGCCTACATCTATGGTTGACTGGAAACCCATTATAGACTTTTTGTATAAAATGGAACAAAATTTATGATTTGTGGTTTTGATGATTAGAAAAAAATGGATAATAGAAAAAAATAACTTTTGTAATTGAAGTTCAGAGATAACTGTATTTGTACTTATATTTGCTGCAAAGAAAATTTGAAGTTTCTATTTCTTTTTATTCCTCCTTTTTGCACTTTTTCCTTTCTTTTCTGAATTTACTTTTTATTAGTTTGTGTAAAACTTTTAATTAACAAATTTACAAATTAAAAAATGGCCCCCAATCATTTAAGAATTACAATAGGTAATTCTTAACCTTTATGAAGAAATCCAGTAACTCAAAACTTGGCCTTTATGAATGTCATCTATACCACTAATTTGGTGGAGTATGTATATATGACCCATTTGTAAATTTGTACTATGCAGGGTGGTGGTGTTCGTTCCAACCCACTATGCACACTCTGCCAAGAATGTGCTCACTGAAATTAGGTTAGATAAACTTTGGGCATGGTTTAGTATGTTGATGTTTGTATCTCAACTCTTGGTAGTAGACAATTCAAGACCACATGCCAGGAATCACTAGGAGTGACTAAGAATCATTCTTAAAGTCAAGTAAAAGACATTCTGAAAGAAAGAACAAAACAGCTGCCAAATTGTTAATATAATTAGTACATACAGTATTTACTATTACAATTAAGGCCATGTCTCTATGCTCAAAAACAAAATCCACTGTTTACATTTAAGCATACTCTATGAAGCTTATTGTTTTGGGCAGAACTTTGTAAATCTGTGTGCTATAGGCTACTTGAAAGTGAAAATCAGCATGAATTTATCACAGCACTTTTTCCAAGCATGAGTCTTACATAAGAGTTGTACATGGGTTAATAAAAGTATCACAATAGTTCCCTTTCCTCAGTACTATCAAAGAAAGAAATTATTCATTTCCCAAACACTGATCTGTAAAAGTTTGGGTTTTTAATTTTGAACTATACTACAGTTCTCTTCACTGTACGTAGAGAATAATTCTGTGGGCAAGATTAATGAATTACTGATAAAGTCACACTGTAAACCAGACTACAAACCAGTAATAAAAATACACTGTGATTTGCTGTGTTTCCTTACAGTTCAAAAAATTGCTTAGAACTGTTCATATAGCTTCCAGCCTAAAAAACATGCATGTTTTATGCAGCTAGTATCATTGGGGTGTAAAACAGCCTTAAAATAACCACACTTTTTTTCCAATAAAATTAATGCTAATCAACGTGGGAAAATTAAAATACAATATTCTGTTTATCAAGATCAAGGTGTTTTTTTAAAAAAATTGATCAACAAGATTCAGTTTCTTTGGCACCATTAAATTGATTTTATGGAAATGCTGGCATTCAGACAGAGGTAAAAAAAAAGTCCTATCTGGGTAACAATTAAGCTACTGTTTAGAAGGGGCGTTGTCTTACCTGAACGCCTTTTCTCAGCATGACGATGGAGACTCCACAAATGGGTTAACTTCATCCTCCTGCCCAATGAGACTAAGTCAAACGATTGCCACGCCTCCTGCTGGGCTGGATCCTAACCCAGTTACGACGAGGCGAAGCACAGAAGACATAGTTGGACGCGTTGGCTCCTCCTGCCCCCTATACAGGACCAGACAGCCCTTTGAGGGGATGGGGGTGGAGTCTCCATCGTCATGCTGAGAAAAGGCGTTCAGATAAGACAACGCCCCTTCTCCAGCATGAGGATGGAGACTCCACAAATGGGACATACTCAAGCCAACTGTCCCTAAGGGAGGGAAGCAGTCTGGGCCTGTGTCCCGGTGGATGTCACCACCTGTTGCAAAACCCTCCGGCCAAAGGAGGCGTCTGCGGAGGCATATTTGTCCATCTTGTAATGCCTTATAAAGGGAGAAGGCGAGGACCAGGTCGCCGCCTTGCAGATTTCGGTGATGGAAGCTTACGTGGCCCAAGCTGCCGATGTTGCGGCGCTGCGCGTGGAATGAGCTGTGATGCGGCCAGGTGCAGGCAATGAGTGTGCCTGATAAGCCCGCGCGATGCAAGCTTTGATCCATCTGCCGATTGTTGAGGCAGACACTTTCTGCCTCATGGAAGAGGGTTGGAAAGAAATAAAAAGCGCCTCCAACTTTCGAACAACGGCTGTGCGCTTGATGTAATGTTTCAGTGCTCTGCGCACATCCAGAGTATGCCACTTACGTTCCAAATCGTGGGACGGATTGGGGCAAATGTTAGGGAGGACCATCTCCTGGGCCCTGTGGAACAAGGTGTTAACCTTGGGGACAAATGATGGGTCTAGTCGAAGGATCACCCTATCAGTATGAAAGGTGCACAGATCTTCCCTTACCGAGAGAGCCGCCAGTTCCGATATGCACCTGGCCGAAGTTACGGCTACCAGGAAGGCGACTTTCATAGACAAGAGGCGGAGAGTACATGCTCCTATGGGTTCAAACTGCCCCGATGTGAGGGCCTGTAGAACTTTTGGCAGATCCCAACAGGGATAACGGTGTACCACCGGTGGCCTGGTATTGATCGCCCCTTTGAGAAAGGAGTGCACCATAGGGTGCTGGGATAGAGAGGTTGAGTCGTCGCATTGCAAAACTGTTGACAAACCTGCGACTTGTCGACGGATGGTGCTGGGCGATAGGCCCTTGTCCAACCCTTCCAACAGGTACTCTAAGACCTTCGGAATGGTGAGTGAGGAAAAATCTAATTGGCTCTTAGCACACCAGAAGCTACAAATTGTCCAGGTGGAGTCATATATCCTATTCGTGGAGGGGTGCCTGCAGGCTTGAATCATCTTTATGACCCTTATTGAATAGGATCCCCTTGTTAGCAGTTGCCGCTCAAGTGCCAGGCGGCTAACTGAAGCCATTGAGGTTCTGGGTGCTGCAAGGCTCCCTGACTCAGGGCAATGCGGTTGGGGGGAATTCTCCACGGGGGAGAGATGGAGAGATCCACGAGATCTGCGAACCAAGGACGTCTGGGCCAGTATGGGGCAATCAATATTACTTCCGCCCGTTCCAGCAACACCTTGCGGATGACTGCCGGGATCAGAGGAAGGGGAGGGAAGGCGTAAAGCCGTTCCCTGGGCCAAGGGCTGCAGAGCGCATCCACCCTCTCCGCCCCCCGGGAAGGGAACCGAGAGAAGAATCTTGGGAGCTGAGTGTTCAGCGGCAAGGCAAACAGATCTATCACTGGTTGTCCGAATTGGTTCGAGACCTCCTTGAAAATGGAGGGATCCAGACGCCACTCTGAGTGGTCTACAGTCGATCTGCTCAAGGAGTCCGCCTGCCGGTTCGCTATCCCCGAGATGTGTTCCGCCCTGAGGGAGGAGAGGTTGGACTCTGCCCAAGAAGCTAGCAGTTGGGCCTCTGTCATGAGGTCTCTGGACCGGGTACCCCCCTGGGAATTCACATGAGCCTTGGCTGCGACATTGTCCGTAAGGACCAGTACATGTTGCCCTGCCACTCTGCTCCTGAAGTGTCGGAGGGCAAGATGTATGGCCCTGAGCTCCAACCAGTTTATGTTGTGCTGCAGGTCCGGTTGAGACCACCGGCCCTGAGCCAACTGAGACTGGAGGTGAGCTCCCCAACCAAGGAGACTGGCGTCTGTGGTTAGGGTGATACGAGGTGGTTCCTTGAATAAGGACCCCTTTGCCAATGCCGGAGATAACCACCATTGAAGGGAGTGCAAGGTCTGAAGAGGGACCCTGACCTTCTGAGTGGAGGAGCTCGTGCCCAGCCTCTGAAATGGTAGAAGGAGCCATTGCAGGTGTCTGGAATGCAATCTGGACCATGGAACGATTGACATGCACGAGTCCATCTTCCCTAGGAGCTTGGAGAGTGTGGCCAGTGAAACTACTCGATCTTTCTGTATCTGGAGCACCAGAGACCGAATGCTGTCTTGACGCTCCTGAGACAGGTAGACCATGCACTGCGTCGTGTCTATGATCGCCCCCAGGTGCAACAGACGGGTGGATGCAACAGTGTGGCTCTTCGGGAAATTTATAGAAAACCCGTGGGCCTGTACTACCCCAATGGTGTGGTTGAGATCCCATTGGGTTGCTTGGACAGATGATGACTGAATTAGAATGTCGTCCAGGTAGCACTGGATCCGCAGAGGTATTAGCCTCAGGTGGGCTGTTAATGCCGCCAAGATTTTCGTGAACACTCTTGGGGCGGAGGAAAGGCCGAATGGTAGGGCTCGGTATTGGAAGTGGTGCCCGGCAAAACAAAACCTGAGGAACCTGCGATGGCTGGGAATAATGGGGATATGCAAGTAGGCCTCCGTGAGGTCTATAGATGTCAAGAGGTCGCCCCGTCTGATGCTGGCCAGAATGGACTGGAGCATCTGCATTTTGAACCTCTCATATTTGACATGGGAATTCAGACCTTTGAGGTCCAGAATTGCTCTCCATCCTCCTGAGGTCTTGGGCACCACAAAGAGGATGGAGTAGAATCCCTGCCCTCTCTGGGCAGTGGGAACCGGCTCTATGGCCCTGAGGTCCAGAAGATGACGAATGGCCTGTTGCATAAGTCTCTTTTTGTCCAGCCGCCGAGGCATCGGGCAAGCTACGAAGCGACCTGGGGGTGCAGAGAGAAAGGTTAGAGACAGACCTTCCTTGATCGTTCGGAGCACCCAAGAGTCTGTCGTGGTGCTCTCCCAGTGGTCTGTGAATAGGGAGAGTCTGCCTCCTATGGGGACCATGTCCCTGGAGTCATTTAGCCCGTCTAAATGGACGGCCTCCGCCCCCACGAAAGGGCCGCTTGCTTTGTGCCTGTTGTTTGGGTCTGGGGCCAGGGCGCTCCCATGGTCGGTCGGGTGTGGGAGGAAAGGGCCGAGCGTGCGGAGCCCACTCTGGGCTCGTGTATGCACGAAAGGGCGCTCTTCGATAGTCTGAAGTAGAGCGTCTGTCCCCGCGTTTGTTAAGGTGAGACATCACCTTGCGTTTATCGCGGTTCTCCACCAGGTATGGAGAGAGTGACTCACAAACAACTGGCCGCCGGTGTAAGGGGCGGTAGCCAGACACCACTTTGCCTTTTGGTCTGCTCTCCACTATTTCAACCACAACAGTCTGCGAACGGCCACATTGTAGCCCATGGTCCGCGAAGAAAATCTGGCTGCGTGTAGAGAGGCGTCAGCCATGAATTCGGATACAGCCAGTAGCTTACCCAAGGTTTGATGGACGCGTACCTGGTCCTGGGGTATCGTGGCTTGGAGCTCACGCAGCCACATTATGGAGGTCCTGGCGAAAAAGGAGGTAGCCATCGATGCCTTCACCGACCACACCGAGGCTTGGTGGGACCTGCGAAGGGAAAACTCGGACCTCCTGTCCTCTGGTCTTAGAGCCTCAGCCATGTCACCGGATACGGTGGATGGAGAGACTAGAGGAGTAATGGCCTGATCTACCACTGGGACTTCAAGCAAATCAGACAGAGAAGAGGCCACATTAAATAATCTCTTGTCTGAAGTGATCAGTGAGGGTGGTGAACCCAGAGCTGACCATTGCTTCTTGATGGTGTTAAGGAACAAGGGAGGGCAAGGAATTCTCTTCTGAGAGACAGAAGGTTCTGTGAATAATGGGTTTGAGACCTGATCTGTGGAGGGAGGGGGATACTCTTGTTCCGGCTCAATGTTAGCCGAGGCTATTGCCTTATTTAAAAGGGCTTTGAATAAAGATGGGTCAAACAGCCCAACAAAGGGAATCCTCAGAGAGGTGAATCTTATCCGGCTCATATTCCTCTGGATAGGTATCTATACCCTGGGAGGAATGGTCAGAGATGATGGACTGGGCGTCATCTGCCGGCTCTGGCTGATAGTAGGGTGGCACAATAGGGGCGGCCGATTCGGCTCTGGGTTTGTGGAGAGCAGAAGCCAAGCCCTGGGAGACGGCCTGGGCTATTAAGGCCTGGAATTGCTCAGATGAGAATTCCTGAGGAACCACAGAGCGGAGCCCCGCTGCAGTCGGTATGAACGTGGCCTCAGGTGCAGGCCGTGCAGCATGTGGCTGAGTTGGCCATTGAGGGCATGCTGAGTGGCTCAGCATTTCTTGCCCCTGCGCGGTCTCAGCTTCAGGAGACCATGCCCTCTGGAATGGAGGGGCGGAAGGAGCGATGTGAGGCTCGAACAGAGTCCCCGCAGCCGAGGCAGCAACGTCTGGGCCTAGCTGTTGTTGCTGAGCCCTTGAAAACTGCCTTTCCAATGCCAGATGCCGCCTGTTGGCCTCCTTCTCAGCCGCTTTGGAAGGGGCCTTTTTTGAAATGGCCTTGGCCTTGGCCTTCAGCTTACCTGCTGCTTCCAGCTTTGAGGACTTGCGCCTCTTTTTTGCTGGGGATAATAGACCACCGTGGGTGGTCATAGGAGCGGAGTTGTCTGACATCGTTGGTGGATCCTCTCAGCAGAAGCCGAGAATGCAGACGATGTCAGATGGAGCTCTGGGATGTCCTCGCCCAGGAACCGGCTAGGCCGGTTATGGCTCCAATTAGTGGTGGCGACTGGACCAGACACTGGCCCTTGCGCACTGGGGAGCTACCAGCGAGGCTGGTCACTGCTCCAACAATCGTTGCCGCTCCAACGCCGCTGAGGTAATTTGCCTTGCCTTCCTGAGGCAGAAAATGGCAGCCGCAGTAACTATGAGGTGATTCAAGATGGCGGCCGGGGCAGTTGGAGCCTTGCAAGGTAGGCCCGTTGCCAAATAAATTGACCCTTCTGGTCTTGCCTGGGTCAGTGCTCCTGAGGCTGTAGGTCCGACCTACAATCGCCTCACAACGCAGCAGAACAGCAGAGGGAGAATTGTCCCTTTAAGGGAAACCTCCCCAAAATTGCATAAACTGTCGCGACGGCCAAAATGGTGGCCGCGATGATCTCTAGGGGTGCCTGTGAGGCCCGATCTGCCTCAAATGCCCCTCAGCCGAATGGCAAGCTTTTGGGCTTTCCGCGGCCGCGCTGAGTCAAGCGGCAGCCCCCCGTGGAGCCCGCGACCCAGCTGATCGCAATAATTAGTGTTTTTCCGATCGCGGCTTTCTGAGGCAAAGCAGCACTGGTTGTTCTGGCTGCGGCCACGTTGTAAGCGAGCGGCGGCCTCCCGCCTGCCCTGCTGCTCAGCTGATCGTCGGGAGACGATCTCGGCCCCTTTCGCACAAAAGTAATCAGGAGCGAGGAAAGGCACTTTAGGAGCATTGCGGCCACACTGCAAGCCAGCGGAGGCCCCCTGCGGAGCCCGGAGCCCAGCTGCTCATCTGTAGACGATCGCAGCCCTTTCCGTCTTGCTGGCAGCTCGTGGGAGGGCTGAAAGGCAAGCAAACGGAATGCAACGCTGAGAGGAGAAAGATTCCACAAATGGAAAATCCAACCTGTCTGAACAATGAGGAGCCAAACGAGAAGCGTCCTGCTGGGCTTTCAGACTAAGTCATAACTGGGTTAGGATCCAGCCCAGCAGGAGGCGTGGCAATCGTTTGACTTAGTCTCATTGGGCAGGAGGATGAAGTTAACCCATTTGTGGAGTCTCCATCCTCATGCTGGAGAAACATATAATGATATCATATAATGATATGGTATGAAACATACCTTGTCACAGAATGCCCCTCCCAAATATTCCACTTTTGAAACTTAAGTAAATGCAAAGAAGTTCAAAAGAAAACTTTCCAATCTTTTCTTTCTTCCTCACACACACACACACACACAGAGAGAGAGAGAGAGAGAGAGAGAGAGGGAGAGAGAGAGAGAGAGAGAGAGGGAGAGAGAGAGAGAACGGGACAAAAGGTGAGACAAAAAACAACTTCCACAGCATTCCCAGCACTCTGCCCCAGAACCCTTATCTTCTTCATCATCATCTTCTCTTCCTAACTGGGAGAAAGCCTTTCAATAACAATGCAGTTATGGCGAAGAGGAAGAGCTATGAAATTTTCTTTGAGAATTTCCTATACCTACAAACAAGGTATATCTAGAAAGTTTACAAACAAGTGTGGAAAGGCTGAAGGAAAATGCTAAGGATGTTTCACTTATAATACTTTTTTCTTTTATTCAATCATTCTTGGATTCTTGGAAACTGCCTGGATAAGTCCCTTCAGTTTTCTTGGCAAGGTTTTTCTGAAGTGCCTTACCATTGCTTCTTTTGTAGAGCTGAGAAAAGATGATTGGCCCAAGGTCACACACCTGGCTTTTTCCCTAAGGCATGACTAGAATTCACACACTCTGTTTATTACCTGATGCATTAACCACTACACCAAACAGGCTCTTAATACATATATTAGTCAATTCTATAAAATAGAACAAGGGCATTTTTAACATATCAATACTCAGTGAGTCTATATTCTGGTCAGCAATCAAGAAATTAACTAGACTAATATTATCTTAAGAGACTGCCTGTTCCATTGCTGTTTTAGTTCTAATTCAAGTTGTCCAAATAGGCCATTTGTTAGAAACCAATAAATTACACCCATGGGAACTGATTTTTTATAGCAAAGAGGCCAATATTTCCTTTAGACTAAAAATAGTGAGGGGGGAGGTGTTTACTTTAGCAGTTCAAAAATAGTTTTTACAAATTTCTACTAAGATGGAAGATGGAAGAAGAACAAGTAAAAGAAACAATGATAGTGTGGGCAAAAAATTTGGATATTCTATAGATTTAGAAGATTGGGAAAAGCTTTGGGAGAGAATTATTAAATTTACAAAAGCAGCCTCATATAAAGAAAATTTATATAAAATCTTTTATAGATGGCATATGACACCAGTTAGATTAGCGAAAATGTTTAAAAATGTATCGAATATCTGTTGGAAATGTAAACAAAAACCAGGTACTTACTATCATATTTGGTGGATATGTCCTAAAGCTAAGAAATTTTGGTTTAAAATTCATATATGGCTAGAAAAGATGACTAAAATACAGATAGAATATAAGCCAGAATTGTTTTTGCTAGGAGTATTAGGACGTAATTATGGCAAAGAGAATGAATACTTAATATTACATGTATTGACAGCTGCGAGAATTGTATTTGCCCAATTTTGGAAAAATGAAAATCTACCACATGACCAAATTATAATGACGAAAATTTTAGAATGTGCAGAAATGGATAGATTAACATTAGAGATTAAAGAGAAAGAGGATTCAGTGTATTTTAGAACATGAGAAAAATTTTATCAATGGCTAGCACTACGTTAGAGCAAAAAGATTGTGAAGTCTAACAGAATGAATCATACCTATTGTCAGAATCCAATTATATTTTATTTCTAGCTACCTACTCTGAGAAAACCCAATTCTTACTCTCTTCTGGATTCTGTCATACTACAAAGGGAGTGGGAGTAAACACGGGTGTTTATGACTGGCATTTCCCCTATCAACTACAAAGTAACAACCTCTGTGGATTCCCTTCGAGAGTACTAACCATAACAATGCGGCCATCAGCCTTTGATCTCACTCCCTATGAAGCCTCATTTTACCGGCAGCAAGGAAAAAGGGGGGGAAGATTGCAACGCTTGGGATCCGATGGATTTAACACCCAACCATCTGCCAATTTGAATTGACCGGAAGGAATGTGGAGTGGGGCTGCCTGGGAACACTTTAAAACATTCAATGGTCAGTGGGGTCCCTCAGATCCTGTCTAGCATGCCTTCAGTCAGTTTTTCTTAATAAAGATTCCTGTTGGAAGAAACGTTCCAAGAGTTCTGTCTTCTTAAGATGTAAATTGAGGTGGGTCCTTACATTAGACAGGATCTGCAAAATTGGTCAACCTGGAAGGAAGAACCTTGCCAGGGAACTTTGCAAAAAATACCATGTCAGACAATGAAGCGGGGAAGGGGGAAAGCCCCCCAGAGAGGGAGCCGTTGCCCTGACTGGAAACCTGCCAAATATCCGGATCTGAAGGGTCAGATTCCTCAGGAGAAGAGGTGGTGGAGACGCGTAACCACAAACCTCGGTGGTCAATGGGCATTGGAAAGAAAGGCGAGTGGGAAAAGAAATCAAGAAAGGTGACCCTGAGACGGGGGGCCAACCAACCAGGATGGAAGCAGGAGATGGAGAGATCCCTGCACACAAGCGAAGATGAAGGAAGCTGGGCACAGCACTCGAACTGGATCCGAGAGAAAGCTATCGACTTGATGAAGAGAACCCTCAGCTCCCTAGGAGAGGAGGATCCTGAGCCCCATGGCCGCACGAACTCCTGGAGCCGCAACTGGAGAGACACTAAGGGGGAATTGGAACCTGCAGCCCCGGGGACATCCGCTGATCCAGTAGTCCCCACCCCCCGCCGACCTGCAGATGGCGATCCGGATGGAAGACAATACCGACGAAGAAGGCACCGATCCATTCAAAGACTCCCGCCGGACGTGAAATTCAAGGGGGAGCCGACACGCTTGGGGTTTTTCCTAACCCAGGTCCTTGGCTACATGGAGGAACACGGGCGGCACATCCCTAGCGACAAAGCCCGTATCCGGATCGTGCAATCTGCTCTGGACGGGCCGGCCGCCGATTGGGTGGTGAATTTGCTGATTCCAATGCCCCAGAGCTCAACAACTTCAACCATTTCATGTCCTCTCTGAGAAGGCAATTTGAAGACCCCCTGGCTGATCGAAAAGCACGCGAAAGAATCAAAACGATGAGGCAAGGCAGACGGCCAGTAGCCGAATATACGCAAGAATTCCGAACCATTGCCAGCAAGCTGAACTGGCCGGAAGACATCCTCCTTAGCCATTTCAAAGACGGTCTAAATTACGACCTATATGACGCTTGCCTGCCCCGGGGGGACCCACACCAACTCGACGAATGGTACGTCCTGGCAGAGGAAGCAGAGATCGACCTACTGAAGAGGCACCGCCGAGGAAAACAATGGAGACGCTCACTGCCTGAACCGACGCGCGAACCAGCGAAGCCATCGGCTATGGCCAAGAAGCCAATGGGCTGTTTCAAATGCGGGAGAGAGGGGCATCGGGCTGTAGAATGCCGCTCGAAAGCCCCCCAGCACAACCCAGACAGACCACCGGCCAGCAAATCCGGGAAGTCCCCAGCTAAGTCAAAAGAATCTGCCATGAGAGGGATAGACACTGTGGAATCCCCTACCTCCGCCCATCGTGGGGAAAGAGCTCCAGCCTACACCGGAGGGCCGGTGGATGCCCCAGATGACAGCTCGGAGGGCGAACCACTGGTAAGTGGATCCATCCCACCCATCCTCAAGACAGTGACTATATTAGCCCCCTCCATGCCCGAAGCTGTCAAAGTGAAAGCCTTAATAGACTCTGGCTGCAGCCGCTGCCTCATTAGCCCGACGCTAGTGGGAAATTTGGGCATTCCAGTGAGGAGGCTGGAACAACCAATCTCATTTGGCCAGTTAGATGGGTCCATAGCAGGCGGGGTGCCAGCTACCCTAGCCACGTTACCAATCCACCTATCCCTGGGAAATCATGAGGAAGACATAACGTTTGTAGTGACCCCAGGCATGGAATGCCCGATGATCCTAGGGCTGGAATGGTTAACAAAATGGAACCCCTGGGTAAATTGGAGGACGAAAGAAATCAATTTCCCGAAAGAGGACCCTACAGACTTAAAACCCCAAGGGGATCTACCAAAATTAAAAACGGAAAAAGCATCCATGGGAGAAGAAAAGGGGCTGCCCGAAATACCCAAGGAAAACAGAGATCTTCCTGAAGTTTTCAGTGAGGAGAGGGCGGATGGGCTCCCCCCCCCCACCGACCCACGGACTGTGCCATAGAATTCAAGCCTGGGGCAAAACTCCCGAAGCCCAGATTATACTCCATGAGCCCAAAGGAGAAGGAGGAAATGGAGATTTATAAAGAAAAACCTAGAAAGGGGGTTCATTGAACCAGCCAAGCCTAAGGTGGCCCATACCCTCTATCCCTCATGAAGGACATGTTATCACACCTCTCGAAAGGAAATTTTTTTACTAAACTAGATCTAAGGGAAGCATATTACCCCGTGAGAATTAAGGAAGGGGATAAATGGAAAACCGCCTTTAACTGCCCAATGGGGTGCTACAAAATCAAAGTTTTGCCATTTGGATTACAAGGGGAGCCCGCAGTATTTATGCAATTAATCAATGAGGTACTAAGGGAGCACCTATTTAAGGGGGTCCTGGTTTATTTAGACGACATCCTTATCTTCACCGAATCAAAAGAGGAACATGTCAACCTAGTCAGAGCGGTTTTAAAGAAACTGCGAGCCGCCCACCTATATGCCAAATTATCAAAATGCGAATTTCACCAGGAAAGAATAGACTACCTAGGTTACCGCATATCCCCACAGGGCATTGAAATGGACCCAGAAAAGGTCAGGGCAGTATTAGAATAGGCACCACCTCGCACAAGAAAGCAACTGCAAAGTTTCCTGAGTTTCACCACCTTTTACCGCCAATTCATCCCCTCATTTGCCCAGATAGCCCTGCCCCTCACGAACTTACTAAAAACGACAGGAGAATCCTCAGTGAAACCTAGCCAGCCACTAAAATGGACAATGGAATGCCAAGCGGCATTTGAGAGATTAAAGAGACTGTTTTCTGCCGAACCAGTACTGAGGCACCCAGACATGGACAAACGCTTCATAATACAGGCGGATGCAAGTGATGTGGCAGTGGAGGCTGTACTATTACAAGAAAATGATGATGGAGTATTGCAACCCTGCGCGTATACATCCAGGAAACTCACCGAAACGGAACAGCGCTGGCCCGTGTGGGAGAAAGAGGCATACGGGATACCTTGGTCATTACTTACATGGCGCCAATTCCTTGAAGGCAATAAAATCCCTTTCCAGGTGTGGACAGACCACCAAAATTTGGAAGCCTTGAAAACGCCCAGGAAGCTCAACCCCAAGCAAGCCCGCTGGTCCCAGCATTTTCACCAATTCCATTTTACGCTCAAGCATTTGCCAGGGGGGGGGAAACTTTCTGGCAGATGCATTATCTCGCATGCCCCAATATAACAGCACGCGAGCCACCGACTCTAAACCGATGATGGGAGAATCACAACTGGCAGCGCCAGTGACTACCAGAGCCCAAGCTAAATTAAAACCGCAGCTGGATAGCCAGACCGGAATTGAATTCCGGAAAAGTTTGGAAACAGATGAATGGTTCCAGAAAAATAAACACGTGTGCACAATGAAAGACGGACTGACTTGGGTGGGGGAGAAGTTATATATACCGACCACCCAAAGGATCACATTCATGCAGCTTTGCCACGACACAAAATCAGCAGGGCATTTTGGATTTGTAAAAATATTGCACTTAATTAAACGGCAATTTTGATGGCCATCCATGGAAAAAGACATAGAAAGTTACGTGGCCAGCTGCCCAAAGTGTGCAACTGCAAAAAGGTTGCAAGGGAAATCACCAGGACTGTTACAAACAGTGGCAAATCCCTCAGTCCCCTGGAGGGAAATAGCCATGGATTTTATAGTGGAATTACCAGAAAGCAATGGGAATACTGTCATTTGGACGGTCACGGACTTGTTTTCCAAACAGGTGCACTTTATCCCTTGCCAAAAGATTCCCACCGCAAAAGCCTTAGCGAAACTTTTCGTGCAGCATATTTACAGATTGCATGGGGCACCCCAACGCATCATATCTGATAGGGGAGTGCAATTTACGTCTGCATTTTGGAAGGAATTTCTATCCCTTTTCGGGACCACCCAGGGACTGACATCTAGCCATCGTCCTCAAGGAAATGGTCAATCGGAAAAATGTAACTCAGTACCTGAGCAATATTTAAGATGTTTTCTTAATTTCCAGCAGTCAGATTGGACGGACCTGTTGCCTTTCGCAGAGGTTGCCTACAATAATGCAGTCCACTCCAGCACAGGTTACACTCCTTTTCAAATAGCTACCGGTCAAAGTTTCAACCCCATGCCAGAACTAACCCCAAACGAACCGGCAATCCCATCACTGAAAGTATGGATGGAACAATTACAAAACACCTGGCCAATAGTTAGAAAAGCCCTGGAGGAAGCTAGGCAAGCATATAAAGCACAAGCAGATAAGAAAAGGGTGGAGCCCACACCATTCATTATAGGAGAAATGGTGTACTTGTCTACAAAATACTTAAAATCCCTACAGCCCTGTAAAAAACTTGGACCAAAATATATAGGGCCTTTTCCAATTAAAAGAATCATAAACCCAGTAACAGTAGAATTAGAATTACCCAAGAATCTTAGGCAAATACACCCAATTTTCCACTGCAGTTTGCTGAAAAAAGAACAACAGTCACCCTTACGGCCAAAAATCCCCCCCCCACCAACCCCAATCATGATAGAAGGAGAACAACACTTCGAAATAAGGGAAATCCTGGACTCTAGAAAATATCGTGGGGAAACTCAATACCTAGTAGCATGGAAGCACCTCCCCGCCTCTCAAAACGAGTGGGTCCATAAACGTCATATCAGAGCCCCGAAGCTTTTAAAGAAGTTTCATACAGAGTATCCTAACAAGCCAGACTAACTTTTACACCCGTTTTGTTTTCTCTACAGGTGGACCTCTCTTATTTTTAAGGGGAGCCGGATGTCAGAATCCAATTATATTTTATTTCTAGCTACCTACTCTGAGAAAACCCAATTCTTACTCTCTTCTGGATTCTGTCATACTACAAAGGGAGTGGGAGTAAACACGGGTGTTTATGACTGGCATTTCCCCTATCAACTACAAAGTAACAACCTCTGTGGATTCCCTTCGAGAGTACTAACCATAACAATGCGGCCATCAGCCTTTGATCTCACTCCCTATGAAGCCTCATTTTACCGGCAGCAAGGAAAAAGGGGGGGAAGATTGCAACGCTTGGGATCCGATGGATTTAACACCCAACCATCTGCCAATTTGAATTGACCGGAAGGAATGTGGAGTGGGGCTGCCTGGGAACACTTTAAAACATTCAATGGTCAGTGGGGTCCCTCAGATCCTGTCTAGCATGCCTTCAGTCAGTTTTTCTTAATAAAGATTCCTGTTGGAAGAAACGTTCCAAGAGTTCTGTCTTCTTAAGATGTAAATTGAGGTGGGTCCTTACACCTATTTAGCAAGCTTTAATTTTATGACTATTCTTAGCATTAATGATTATAATTGTTTAGTATTATATTAACTACTGTTATTTAATATTTGTACCCGGACGATAGTCTGCTTGTTCAAGCGTTGGATTTTTTGTGGGAGTAACCCCACTACTGCACCTATCCCTATCCCCATCCCAATCCCATTTCCCAATCCCACCCTTTACTCATACCATCCCTACTCTTCCCACACCTATATAAAACCTAATAAAATATATACACAAAAAATAATTTTTACAAACTTCAATCTTGCCTAATGATAAAACATTTAGAAAAAAATTAAGCTTCTCACAAGAATTTAGAGAGATTTCCACTCTCCCATATCTCAAATAACTAGAGCTTATGTCAAAATAGTAATAAAAATTTAAAGTAGCCAATATGAAATGGGAACAAGCACCTAAAAAACCCTATCCATTTTGTAGGAAAACAATCTTGGCAATAACTGATTAAGGAATATTTTCATAAACAGTCCCACAAGTTTAAAAAAATCTTTGTTGATTTGAACATAGGGTCTTATATCACAAAATGCAATTAAAAATGTAGGTTTCTGATCTTAGGAAATGACACATAATAATAAAATAGATTGTACCTAGCTTGGCAGTAGTACTTGTAAGAAAGATATAGGCATCCTAATAGATCAAATATTAAGCAGGAGCCAGCACTGTTCTACAGCATCGAAAGAGCTAGACTAGGGCAATCCTGGGCTGCATCTAAAGAGTTATAATGAAAAGATCATGGAAGTTATATTTCTATTCTATACTGTACTGGCCAGACTATAGTATGCTGTGTTCAGTTCTGATTGCCCTAGTACAAGGACACTGAAAAACTGGAATGAGTGCAGAGAAGACTTACAAAAGATGAGTGGCTCAGAGGCTAAATCCTATTAAGAAATGATTAAAGAAAATGGGTATGTTTCCTGTAAACTGAGATGTCATATGGTTAGGTGTATACAGGTAGTCCTCGACTTATAACAATTAAGCCCAAAATTTGTTGCTAAGTGAAACATTTGTTAAGTGAATTTTTGCCCCATTTTTACAACCTTTCTTGCCACAGTTAAGTGAATCACTGCAGTTATTAAATTAGTAACACAGTTGTTAAGTGAATCTAGCTTCCCCATTGACTTTGCTTATAAGAAGGCCGCAAAAGGGGATCACATGATCTTGGGACACTGCAACGTTCATAAATATGAGTCAGTTGTCAAGCATCTGAATATTGATCACGTGACCATGGGGATGCTGCAATGGTGGTAAGTGTAAAAAAATGGTCATAAGTCACTTTTTTCAGTGCCGTTGTAGCTTTGAACGGTCACTAAATGAACTGTTGTAAGTCGAGGACTACCTGTACAGCATTAACCTTGTGAACTCTCAAGCTTCCTCCTTCCGTTATATATTCAAGATGGACAGTGTTTAATATTTGTTATGTATATGTAGGGCTGTGGGTCTATACATATATTGTATATAGTATGTTTAGGTGTGTGTCATGTATGTGTTCACTTTGAGAGCGGGCAACTAAATTTCATTTTTGATGTGTGCCGTTGTGCCCACAGTAAAAAATGACAATAAAGGTTATCTTATCTTATCTTATCTTATCTTATCTTATCTTATCTTATCTTACTTGAAATAAGAAGAAATGTCTTCTTATTCTGAGAGTTGTTAAGCAGTGAAACAGGCCGAGTCTAGAGTTGTGGGTATTCTATCACTGGAAATTTCTGATCCAAGATCATACAATTTGTCTGAGATGATAGGAGATTCCAACACTGAGCATGGGGTTGAAGATATCCAAGGGATCTTCCAACATTATGATTCTGTGAAAGTGAGGCAGTGTGAAGGTAACAGAATACTACTCTGAAAGTGCTGAATCTCAGACACTAAGTAGAATCATACTGTATCTGATTAGTTTCTGAATAGGAGATTTGCCTGGAAATACTGGTTGCTAAAGACTTGAAAGCCACTATAGTGGTTTAAGTCCTTTCATAAGCATAGAAGCTCACTGGGTGACTCTGGGCAAAACCGTCTCTCTCCCTCAATCTATTTTACAGGGCTATTGCAGAAAATAGAGGAAGGTATGCTGTATATGTCTTAAGCTCTTAAACTCTTAAATTAAATCCAGGATATAAATCTGATAAATGAATTAGTGGACTAAGCGTGTGTTTTACTTTCAGTTATAATTTATTAGACAGCATTTGCCATGGTAGATTAAAAGGGTAACATGTAATAAACAGCTTAACCTATATCCTATACTGAAGTTCTTTTGATATGTAAATATTTATTTATATCCCATCTTTATTGTTTTTACTATATTCATTATAATAAATAACTCAAGATGGCCAACATATCCAACACACCTTCCTCCTCCTATTTTACCCACAACCCTATGAGGTAAGTTGGCCTGAGAGTTATTGCTATAATAACACTATATGTCATATATATATGTGTGTGTATATGAGTATGTATATGTATATGTGTCTCTCTCTGTGTGTATACTGTGTGTCTGTGTACACACACACACACACACACACACATATACATACACACATTGTATGACTATATTCAAAGATCCAAACAAAGATGACAGAATTTCAGGAATATAGATTAGTCCAACAAAATAAATAAAAGTCTTACAGACAGCAAGGATGGTTTGCTCCAGTGACCATAGAAGACAGTTTTGCCCCCCTTCATATTAAAAAAAAATGACTCCTATGTACAGAGCAAAGGAGAAAAAAAATCTAATTAAAGAACATTCTGTAGAGCAGGGCTTTTCAACCTGTGGTACATTAATGAGTGGCAGGTGGTACGCAGCCCTGCCTAGCCAAGTGTAGTGGGGAAGGGAAAGAGCCAGCACAGGCAAAGACTTACAGTGAGAGAGTCCTCTGGAGCTGCAGATTTTACTTATGAATGGAGCCATTTGGGGAGGCTGCCTTAGCCAGCAGCCAGTACTTACATTTTTTTTTCTTCCTTAAGTGCCAGCTGGGCTCCTTACTTTCCTTTCTAGCCAGTAGCTAATTCTTAAAGGGGAAGTGCCTTTTTAAGCTAGTTCACTCAGCAGCTTGTCTTTTCTGTCTCTGGAGGCCTTTCCTTGTTTGATCAATATATGGAAGAGGGAAAATATGGGGGGGGGGTTCAAATTCTTCCTTCAGAAGGAGATGGGAATGAGAAAAAGGGAGGCAGGGAAGGGAGGGAGGGAAGGAAGTCCCGCCTTAGCAGTTGGCCACCAGCAGCCCTGCCATTGACTTTGCTTGTCAAAAGGTTGCAGAAGGGGATCACATGACCCTGGGACACTGTGACCATCATAAATATGAATCAGTTGCCAAGCACTCAAATATAAATCACATGACCCTGTTGCTGCAATGGTCATAAGTGTGAAAAATGGTCATAAGTTATTTCAGTGCAATTGCAACTTTGAACAGGTTTTTTTTTTGTCACCAAGTTTTTGACACCTTGCTAGGTGGTACTCGAATATTGCCATATCCTAAAAGTGGTACAATCGGTAAAAAGGTTGAAAAGCCCTGCTGTAGAGCAGGAGTGGGCAATTATGGCCCCTTTACGACCTGTGGACTCCCAGAATTCCTGAAACAGCCATATTCAGGAATTCTAAGAGTTGAAGTCCACAGGTCGTAAAAGGGCCATAATTGCCCACCTCTGCTCTAGAGATTGGCCAAAACCTGGGAAGTAGAAAAAAAATATTTCCCAGATGATTTGCCAATTAAAATTAAGCACAGTTTCTCCAGCCACTTTTTACTCAAAGACTAATTTGAATCACACAAACTTGCTTTAAAAATAGAAGTTGGCTGGTAATGCTGTTTTATACAGACTGATATTTTTCAGGTCAAGTCAGGGTATCATTGCCAAATTGATTAATTACTGCTCAACTACCACTCTTCAACTATAATGTACTATTAAATTTAATCATATAAACAGGATGAATAATGAAGGCATCCAAGTACAGAATAAGACTACCGAGATAACAGTAGTAGATGTAAAAAACAATCACCTCTCTTTCCTTTAATCATCAGGAAAAACCAAATTGTTAGTCCAAAGCCCCAAATTTTATTCCTCTGTTCCATAATATCAGAACATCAAAAAATTATGTCTACTGACTTTCCATCAATCCACAGATGGAACACAATTAAATGCATTCAGAACCCTTTTTCAGTTATTAATACAAAGAGCTGTCTAAAATACAGTTTTATTGTTACTGAAAAGCATGTTAGATGTTACAAATTGGAGCACAGAATTTTCTCAGAAGCTAATTGGATGCTAGGCCAGTTTTTATGTAATATGTAATCCATTTTCACTATCTCAATCAGAATGAAGGCAGCCTTAAGAGAGTTCAGTTGTAGAATCTGGATTATTTTGTTTATCATGTATTTCCTTTATCAAATGTTCTTTTTATATATAAACAAATCTCAGTATTGGCTGTGTAGGGACAAGTCCTTCTAGATTTTTTGTTACTGAAAAAAAGTAGTTCAAGAAAACTGGGAATATTTTCCAACTCTATCCCAATAATGCAATATGAAGAAAAACTGAGATACACAAACTATGTTTTTATAGACCCCAGTCAGCCCTTCTGTGTACCATTAATTGCAACAGTTTCGATCCAGCATGTTATACTTCCTGGAGGGGCATGTACCAAGCAGAGTTTATTCAAGATGCTCTACTGCAGGGGGGCCCCAACCCCCGGTCCATGGACCAGTACTGGGCCCGTGGCATGCCAGCAACCGGTCTGCACAAACAAGCAAAGCACACAAAACCACGCCCCCTACGGTCCACAGAAAAACCCCTCTCTACGGAACCAGTCCCTAGTGCCCAAAAGGTTGGGGACCTCTGCTCTTCTGTATCCAGGAGTTCGGGAAACCATTTTTATTTTGTTGTATTCATTTTTAATATGTATACCACCTCTTTTTGTTCAACTCAAAGTGTTCAACTCCTATTTTCTCCACAACAACCATTTGAGATAGGTTGGGCTGAGGTAGAGTGATCTGCGCAGTATCAGGCAGTCAGCTTCCATGTCTAAGGGTGGATTAGGACTCTTAATTTCTAGTATAGTTCTTGTTTTTATTCTGAAGTCCCTGGTGTCATTTTCTATGCTATTAACAGTGTCCCACAATATTCTGGGAACATTTCTTTTTAAGAGATGAACCCTTGCATCAACATTTCTACTTTTCTCTTCTCCATAACTAGAAAAGCTATGCTGGATTGGAAGTCTCCTACAGATTTAAATGTTCTGTTCACAAAAATTAAACCATATAACCAATACTTAGTAAGCATTTTATTAAATAAATATTCTATATTCAATTGGCAATTTGTTCCTGTATATTACCATATTTGATATTAAATACAAGAATCATATGAATAAACATGGATCCAAATCCTAAATGAAGTACAAATAGCCATACTTCTTTTATAAAAATAGCATTCCTTATAAACATCAGTGTTAAATTGAACTGGTAGCAGTGTAGCTACCAATGCCATGTTTTACCACTTCCCCTACAAAGATGCAACAAAGAATGGCTGCCTCTTTTAAATAAAAAACATAAAATGCAGCAATAGTCTTTTTCCATATTGATAAAGGCATTTCAGATTTTTGTAACAATATTGCATATACATACATGTATTCAGTTACTTTCTGAAAATAGACAAGTAGTTTTGAAAATAGAGCAGTAATCTATTGTTATGGTAAAGTTCATTCTCCAAATTATTTAAATAAATACTATTTTATATAAACCTGTATTGCCACAATACTGTACATAGCCAAAAAAGATTCAGCACTGTAAATATTCAATTAAGACTTATTTCAGTCTTACAGAATCACTCAGCAACTTATCAGAATTACCACTCAGCAAAAAGCATCACACACACCAATACACAGTATAACCTGAGATAATGCATCCAATTCACATGCAGCAATCTAATGGATGTAAATTGACTGGAACTTATTCACTGGTTTAATAATAACCTGTGTCATTTAAAAGACTAAAATGCATAAGATTATACATAGGTTTTCATAGTCAACAGTCCACTTTCTCAGAAGAAATTTTAAAACACATTATGCCATAAAAAACTTAGTTGGTTTTTAATGGGGACAAAAATTCTCTGTTTTTGTTAGAATACTCCTATTGCTTTGGACATTCTGTGGGAAGTGATTTATATCCTTTGTAGAAGGATATATTTATCTGAGTAAGAGTTATGTTGCAAGTTAAGTAACGGTAATTATGATACTGATTTATTTTAAGTATTTACTTAATACTGTAGTATTTTGAAAAGATCGGAAATTCTTTATCAGCTATAAACTGCTGATAGCAACATGTCAGTCCTTAGTCATACAACTTCAAAGTTAAAATGAATTAAAGTATTGC
The DNA here is from genome assembly GCA_023970755.1 of Azemiops feae. Taxonomy (NCBI): domain Eukaryota; kingdom Metazoa; phylum Chordata; class Lepidosauria; order Squamata; family Viperidae; genus Azemiops; species Azemiops feae. The sequence continues at coordinate 1,779,811 of JALGBA010000443.1, forward strand.
TTCTTCAAGTTATGAGCCTATGTAAACAGTATGATGATAGTTTGACTACATGAAGTTTGATTAGTCATCTACATCAAGGAGTAGCAGTGATATAAAATAATCTGCAAGCAGCGGAGCCACATTGGGAATCACCAAACATGTAAACAAACCTGAAGTAGACTTGTGTTTTGGAAAAAGTAACAAAATAAGCAAACTCTAATTATATTCCTGGACTTCATAAACAAGCTTTCTGAATCAGGCCTCATACCATGTGAGTTGACAAAAAGTTGGAATTATAAATCAATTTTGAAAAATGTGACACTGCATTAATTATTTACATCTGGCCAAAAAAAAGTATATCTACCTTGCACAGAGATATATTGCATTAACTTTGTCTTTATTCTGTAAAAAGGTCTAGTTTAAAATCAACTAATAAGTAATCAAAGTAAAAGGCTATAATACTGAACTGAGCACAGAAACAGCTCTGACAACCTGTTACTTCTATTATTCCTTTGGGGAAAAACAATTATAAAAAGTATTGAACTGAAACGTCCATACTGAACCTTCCTCAGTATTTCATTTCAGAAGCCATCAAAAACCAAAATCTCTTCTTTATAAAGCTTATGTACGATTAAGTCTATGCAAATATACCCCGCAAATGCAGTTTTTATATCACACATGTGCACACGTTAAACTATTTAAGGGCTACTTGATACAGCTTTAAAGCTAAGCTCAAGAAAAGCTTGGCAGAAATGAAGGATAGGTGATTCTTTTTGTTTCTATGTGTAACCCACCATGTCAATAAGTAGGCCACGGGTTCATAGAGGCAAGAATAACGTGTACCCCCACACACACCCAACCCAAATTAAAATAGGTAACTACAATGACACTGGGGCAAAACAAAACATGGGAGGGGAAAACGGAAGAGAAAGACGACAAAGCCAATGTGCAGACGTCATTTGCAGGGGTGAGCCAATAAGGTCCTCATAAAGAGGGCTCTCGTCTATCTGAACTTTTAGTATGCAACAGGTCTTAAGGCTGCAGCCTGAAAAGCAGCCGAGGGCTTTTGTAAAACGTCGCCCTTCACTGGGAAGACCCCAAGAACTTCTTGGCCAAACCACCCCTGGAAAACTTCAGGAACGGCCTCAGCGACAGGCTCGATTCAAGGAGCCCAGAGAAGTGACTCCCTTCCTCCACGCTGGGGTTACACAACCGCGACACCATTTTCCGCGCTCCCGTTCCCTCCCCCACCCCTTATTTCAGTTTAAAAGGCAGCCCCCTCCCCCAGGTTCAAGTTCAGCAGCCCCCTTGGCCGCAGCCCTCCTCCCTCAGCCTTAGCCAAGGCAAAACGGCCAGAAAAGCTCGGAATCTCCCTTCCCCCACTCTGCAGCCATATTGCTTAAACTAGATGAAACGAAATAAATATCAACCTGACGCCCCTGCGATCCAATTAGGGGTCCGGGAGGGCAATCGGCCACCCCCTCCCCAAGGCTCTCCTTTCAATCAACGCAAGGCCCGAAGAGTTGTTTCAGCCCATTTCAAAGCCTTGGGGGTTGCCACAAGGAAACGCAGCCCATCCTGCTGGGAAAATAGGGGGAGCGGGGGAATCCGAGGGCCAATCCAGCTCGAAGGCCACCGAAACGTGAGGCGCAAACGTCCACCCATATAAACAATAGTAAACCGCCCATCCATTACGACCGGGGAATAGGAGGCAAGTTGAAATCGCGCTGGAAAACACGGCCTTCCTGAGGCGTTCTCGGCGGTGCCGACCCGCGTTTGTCAATTTCTCTTGGGGGAGTCCCCAGAAGGCCGGCCGGAAAAACTCACCTCCCTCCTCGTGTAGAAAGGGCCGGCTCGCCCTCCAGGAAGCCCCCGAGGAAAGTCTCAACTTCTGCCAACGCCTCTAGTAAGCCAAGTTCCTTTCACTTGCAGCCCATGGTGGAACTCTTCTTTCCAACCCTGAGGTCCCGAGAGCGTGCAGGCAGATTGTAAATCTAGAGCAGCCCTCGTAGCTCTTCTCTCCCTCTCCCGCCCTTCCTCCTCCTCCTTTTCTACCTCCACCACTACCACCACATCCACTCCGGTGGCGGAGAGGATCAAAAGGAAGTCCGAATGACTGGCGAGCAGGAAAACGGAGTTTCGGGGTGCAGAATGGCGGTTAGGTGGTGCTACTGCTCACGCTCATGACTTCGAGAGCAGTTAGTGTGCTCGGAGAGCGAAGTGCATGTGGAAGTCCAGGGCCAGCCTCTCCCTGCTGCAACTACGAGAGAACGTAGCAGCAGGCAACGGCTGGCAGAACCCGGCTGACTAACCGGTCTCCGGGGCTGGTGGTGGAAATCAGCATATTGATCTTCAAGGAAGAAACCCGGAGAGAGGGAGCGGGGTGGGTTTATCAGCAGTTCTGCCTTTATGATTTGCAACGAATAAAAACATCACTCCCTACCCCGACCATCAAATGAATTTCTCTTCCAATTGCAGCGTCCTGAAATAACTCCTTAGTCATTTTTAGGTGTAACTGAAAATGTTTTGTTCCACCAAAAAGGAATTCTTGCCCACCCCACCAGCCTTCTATTGTTCAAATGAATTCTTAACCCTGAGGAGTCAGAAAAAATGGACCAAAGGATAGGAAAACCTATATTTACACAATCTCCTATGAACCAGTGTTACTTATCAATCTTATTTTCACTCTCCTTTTAATAAGGGAAGGTGTACCATAGGATAGAGACACTCATAATGCTGATTTATATTATGACTAACACTAAAATATCAGGTTTTTCTTAGGAAATGCATAAGAATAAAGTAATACACTATTTAATAGCATGTATGTGTGCAGGTATAATAAGACTTTTTTAAGCTAAATTTATATGAAGAATCTTATACTTTTATTTACATCCAGTTTCTAAAACTCAAGAAGTAATTGTGTCAAATAAAATGTAACCTACTAACGGACATCAGAATACAATGCTTTTGCAAATTCAGTATTTTATGTTTGGAAATTCACCAGTAAAAAAGGAAGAACAACCCATAATATAATATACCTATATACTTTATGAAAACCAGTGCTGCCATGATATAATAATATATTTAAATATAGACTTACACTATCTTCATAACTGTTATTCAGTGGAATAGGTATTATTACTCTTAGCCCTAGACATAGATCTTGATGTTCTTTGTCTTCAATTAATCCTCCTTTTCTTATTTTTCTCTAGGCTGGTAGAGCTTCTTTCTGAATTACAACAGTCATTTCACGGGGGGGGGGGGGGGGAAGCAGTGCAAATACATGATGCAACATTACCCTGGTTACATGTGCTTCCCATCCCCCAACCTCTTTACTGGTGAGAGTGCTGTGTTTTTTCTGCCTGCAGGGTCACATTGTGGCTGATTGATTCTCCTTTTGCCTTGCTCAGTCATTCAGATTTGGAAAGTAAATAACAAGCTGACATCATTACTGCTCTCTGCATTACTGTGACACATTCCTATGCTACCAAGTACACGCTATTAGCTGCACAGAAAGAAAAATGAGTAGCTTGATCAGTTTGATTATACAATTTATGCTTGAATACATGTGTGTGATGAAAAGGCACAGAAATGTATGGAATACTAGATTCAAAATTTAAAAAAGCATATACTATCATGTATATAAAATCTTGGAAGCAAATTTCACTGAAATTTCACTAAATTTTAAATATATGTGTACAATCATGTATAAATGTGATTATTTTTTATTCAGCAAACACTAACTTTGTTTACTTGGAAGTTCATGGAACACACTAAAGTTTGCTTCCAAATAAATAAACATTACCTTATCACAGTTTAATTTTCATACAAGTTAGGAAAATATGTCAATATTAACATGTCCCTTTGAACTGATTAATCCTAAAGTCTTTGATATGAAACAGTCCTGTGATTGCAGTTATATTAATTAATAGGATCACCCAGTTGCAGTGATGTATTGGTGAGCAACCTGGTGCCCATAAGTTTTGGATTACAGCTCCTATATTCAATTGTTACTAGTCATGCTGCCTTGGGTAGATAAGCATTAAAATTCAAAACATAGAAAGTTTTGACAGAAGATATAATACAATACTTTGACTTTGCTTGTCAGAAGCTGGCTGGGGAGGTTATAAATGGTGATCCAATGACCCTGGGACAGTGCAGTTGTCATAAATACATGCCAGTTGCCAAGTGCTTGAATTTTGATCACATGACATGGGGATGCTGCAACAGTGATAAGTGTGAAAACGAGTCATAAGTCACTTTTTTCAGTGCTGTTGTAACTTCAAGTGGTCACTAAATAAATGGTTGTAAGTCTAAAACTACCTGTACTGTTCTTAAGTATAAAGACTCTGAATCCCAGTCACAGCACTGAAGTGTCCTTTATATAATACCAATATAGTTTGCAACTCTTATAGGATAAGAGATATAAGTAGATATATACCTGTACATTAGATTCACCAAAGCAACTTAGGTACCTTTGGTAAACCAACCATATGAAATTGTTGTCTTGCACTATATATGTATCTTTTTCATTTTAAACATTCTACACATGTTCAGGCAACATACAGACTTTCTTTCTACTGAATCACAGTATTTGGTCCAGTACTGTTAACTCTTGTTGGCTGAATTTTAGTTTGGCTTTATATACAAAACCAGCTTACCATGATTTAACAAAATATAGTATTTTATAATGTGTGAAATAAAGCATTGACAACATTTCTCCAGAAGTCAGAAAGTACTGGTTCCAGCTCTGTCCTGAGATAGCAGGAAATGAATCTGGGATCTCTTGTATTATAGATATTATACATACACTGTTTTGATTTATATATACAGATTTTGCATACTAGAAAGTAGTGTGCTACATTAGACCATCTAGCCTTGGTGACTTCAACAGAGTTCAGAAAGGCCTCATCTCCATGGAACTTACTCTGAATAATAGGTGGAGTAGGGCAATACAATCTTCAAGAAAAATGTTATTTTGTATAAGAACCTATCAAAAGACAGTAGTTACCTTACTAATGCAGAATAATTTGGGGTAGGTATTTAACTCTTTATGACAGGATAATTCTCCTATAGCAGTTAAACTGTCTCAACAGTGCTGATCAATAAGCAGATAAAAACCAGCTTTTTAAACAAAGACACAGAGCTGTCTAGGTCAGACATGTCAAACTTGCGACGTCATATGACGTCGCATGACGTATCGGAGCTTTTTCCCCATTGCTGGCAATGGGATGGGTGCAGTTTCCTCGTAATGCGTCCGGCCCGTGGGCCGGCAGTTTGACACCCCTGCTCTAGCTGAAAGGAAAGGACAGAAAAGTGGAAAGAAGTCCCTGGTTTAGAGTTCATTTCAGCAATGAATGAATTGTAGCCAAGTTTCTATATCAAAAAGGACATGGCAAGGTTGATAATGGCACAGTCAATGTGATCAAGAGGCTGTAACAATTTCCCTGTTAGGAAAGATTGCCAGTTTAGAGCCTTTTTAGCATTCTTTTTTAGGAAACAAAATGAAGTTTCAAAAAGAACACGGCAGGGACACATAGAATGAAGGATATAAATAAGGAAAAGTTAGCTCTCATCCACTCCCGAAGGTCCAGGTGTGGCGAAGCCTTAGCTGCTCACTCGGGGCGGGGCCTGGGCAACTTTCTGATTATGCGTCGGCTTAGGAGGCGCGCAGGTCGTGTTTTCGGGGGGAAGGGTGGGGGTTTTGTGGGGTTGTTGTAACACCCGTCTTATTGTTAGCAGGAAAGGCTTTTCTCTGACATGCAGTAAGATGGTAAGTTAAGGAGGCCATCGTATTCCATTCAGCCATGGGTTGGCTTTTCCGTGATACAACTCTTGTGTTTTAAAAAATGGTTTAAAGGTCCGGGGGGGGGGGAAACACAGTGAGAAGCACCCAGCTGCCAGCCACTACTTTTCCACCCCCCCAATGGAGCGCTCCATCGCCGCTGCAGCTTTCCCCCACCCCCCGCACGGAGTGCCCTGCGTCTGCCGCTTCCCCCCACCCCCCTACACGGAGCCCTGCTGCCACCGCTTCCCCCCCACACGGAGCGCCTGCTGTCACCACTTCCCCCCCACCCCCCACACGGAGCGCCCTGCTGCCACCGCTTCCCCCCCACCTCCCGCACGGAGTGCCCTGCTGCCGCTGCTTCCCCCCGCACAGAGCATCCTGTTGCCGCCGCTTCCCCCCACCCCCACGCAGCACGTTCTTTCCAGCTCCGACACAGTCCCCCGTCACTTCCTCTGCTGCTGTGTGGGTCTAAAACTAAAGTTCAATCAATCAATTCCAATTTTGCAAGATCTTTTTTTCCCCGCGAGTTGAAATTGATTGAACTTTCTTCTTTTTTTTGCACATGGCGGCGGAGGCCTAAAGTGAAAAGGTTTTATAAAACCCAGCTTAAAAAGCCACTTGCCCAGGGAGATTTTGATGCAGGTTGTTCATGGACGGTACTGAAGGCCTAGGACTGGGGCGATGGCGTGCATGCCCACAGAGAGGGCTCAGAGTGCCGCCTCTGGCACGCGTGCCATAGCTTCGCCACCACTGGGCTATCCTTTGCATGCATCCTCATTAAACACATTAGCAAGTTACAGGGTTCAGGAGGCTTTAATTTTATTATTATATGCATGAAGAAGCCTACTATTACTAGAATGACAACAATGAGAAAAGTTTCCAGAAAGATGTAGAATTGATGAATGATCAAGAATCATGGGATTCTTCTGCTTCATATGATTTATGTATTCATGCGATTTGGAGCTTTGTGAAATTGAACTATAGTAAAGTTGATTCTATGATGCATATTTAGTGTATGAACCAACCCAAAGTTGGTCTAGGGTTTTAGAATGATTACTTCAAATACTGTAATTGCCACTGGTCATAGTTTTAATTCCTAATCAGAACCTCCAGGGCAAAAATCTGTGATCATTTTTGACATATGATTGGCAGCAATGTGAGTTATAATAAACATATGGTGTGAACAGTGGAATTTGTGACACCCTCATTATTTAAAATTAGATACTTCAAGGCTTAAAAATGGTTCTTTATATGTTTAACTAGAAACTTGATCTTAGTTATGTGTACATGATGTCCACACATGCTTTTTAAAAGTGAATTAATTTATCCCTGAAAATACGTTTTGTGGTTTATAGAAAATTATAAGCAGAAAAAAGGAGTATCACATCTTTAGCATTGCAGACTGCATTTACAAAAGAGCACCAGAAATAGGGAAGAAATGGCAGCTTGTGAACATATCCTAATAACAAATTCTCATGACATAACACAGAAGCAGCCTTGAACTTTGAAACCAAACGTATTTGAAAAAATCACTATCTGAATAGTGAAATGAATAGACATAATAAAAAGTATTTTACCAAGAGGGTTGTATATATATATATTGATAAAATTTACAAGAAAAAGCGAACACCAGGATAAAAATAAACACGACTGTTTAATATAAACAAGCCTGTAGATAAAAGAGCACTTAGCTTTCGTCGGCCAAACTGCCGACGTCCTCAGAGTTGGAGTAGGAGGCGATCTGGGAGCTGGCCTATATAGCCTCCTGCCTCTGCGCCCGGCTTCTCGAGCGCGTCATTGGCCCATTGGTTGTACTAGTCCACAATGTGCTGAGTTGATCTACACCTGGCAATCTGTCAGTGACCTCGATGGTTGCCTTCCGATCCTCCTTCGCTTTCCTAGCGTGCGTACGTGCACTCGGGGGGCGGCTGTCCAGCTGCCTTTGCTCCTTATCTCCTTCCCCTCCCGTTTTGGAGCAATCTCTCAACCTACAATTAAGACGCCCTGTGAGGCTGTCATCCTCCCCCAAGGCCGCCGTTGTCTCGCCCGTAGCTCCCTTGCCCCAACCTTGCGAAGGATGGCCATTCGGGCATTCCTGCTCTCTGTCCCCCCCCCTTTTTTTACTCTTTCCAAGCTGCAGTAACACTCAAGAACCACATTAATAAGCTTCTGAACAACCTTAAGCGCCATGGGAAGATAGATGAAGACACCCTAAGGCGAATACGCCTGAGTGACTCGGCTACCAAAAGTCCACAAAGAGGGGGTCCCCCTACGGCCCATTGTTTCATTCAAAGGCACCCCAATCTCGGGATTGGCTAAATGGCTAAGCAGACAGATCAACTACTTAGTGGACAATAATGAGACCACCGTAAAATCGGCAGAGGAGTTTCTGGAGAAGATCAAGTCCTTGAAGGTGGAGAGCAACGAAATAATGGTGTCATACGATGTCACCTCGCTCTTCACCTCCATCCCACAAGATCTTGCGGTCACAGCATTAAGGGACCGCCTCCAAGAAGAGCAAGGGCAGTGACAGGACTCCCTCCACACCGAGGATCTGGCACAATTAATAACCATATGCCTCAAAACATACTTTGTCTTCCAGGGAACAATGTACGAACAAACTAAAGGGACACCGATGGGGTCTCCCATCTCGAGTGTCATAGCGGAGGCGGTCCTCCAACAATTGGAGAGGGTGGTGATGACGAGGCACCGCCCCAAATTCTGGGCCCGGTATGTTGACGACACCTTTGTGGTGATTAAAAAGCAAGATAAATCCAGCTTCTTGAACGAACTGAACTCTGTTTACCCTGACATCTGGTTTACTGCAGAGGAGGAAAATCAAGGCGCGTTGGCCTTCCTGGATGTATGGATCAAACGACAGTCCGATGGGTCCCTACAAACAGCCGTCTTCCGTAAGCCAACCCACACGGGTAGGATGCTGCATTATAGAAGCAACCATCCGGTTGCTCATAAGGCTAGCTGTATCAAGACTCTATTCAAACGAGTCGGCTCCCATTGCAATACTAATAAAACCAAAACGGAAGAGAGGAGGCACCTCTACCGAGTGTGCAGACGCAATGGTTACCCAGTTGACTTTGTTAGCTGTCACAACAGACCATACAGACCTCGCACGAACATACAAGCCGACGGGGCACCAACCCAACCGGCACGGACAACCTTGCCATACATCAATGGCGTGTCGGAGGCCACGGCCATACTGCTGGCCCCCTTTAATGTGAGGGTGGCCCACAAACCTGACCAGACCCTACGTGCCAGGATTATGCGCCCAAAAGATCCACTTCCCACCGGGGAGCAATCCTCGGTGGTATATAGGATCAGGTGCAAAAACTGCCCCTGTAACTATGTTGGAGAAACCTCCAAGAGACTTAGAACCAGGGTCCATGAACATGAGTTGGCGATTAAGAGGCAGGAACAGCACTCGCAGGTGTGGACCCACATGGCCAACCATGGCCATGAGTTCGACCTCGCCAACGCGGAGACTTTATCCTGTGATGCCACCAAGGGAGGCCGCCTGCTCAAAGAAGCCTGGATGTTGGATAAAAACTCCATCAACTGGCATATAGAGCTTGGCCCTGCGTACCAAATGTTAAAGGGGTGGGGAAGGCATCATACCAACTGGCAACATAAACAACCTGCCCGCACCAGACATAACTGGAAGGGTGGAACAACAGAAAGGATGACCACCACATCCCCCGGAGAGAGCAACGAACCAGAAGCACACCCCACAAGTAAGACAACGCCCCAGACCCAGCGGGGCACAAAAAGGAAAGGGGGGGGTGATGGAATACTACCAGACAAAGACCAGACGATAGGGACGCGACCACACTCAGCGACGAAGGAAACAACGAACAGCGTGTGCAAACCGCGAGACGATTACTTCCTGCGCCCCCGCACACGCGCTGAAGAAACTACACGCCCCACGGGTAGTTCAGAGACAGGTAGACAGACTAAAATGAATGGGACCATGGGGATGGGGGGGGAGAGAAACAAGAACGGGTTGACACCCGATCCCCCGGCACGAAATGGGAGGAGCAGGAGCGATCTGACACCCGACCCCCTAATGCTAGCACACATACCCTAAGAACAACAGTAACTGGAGGAGAGAGGATACCTGTGGAAACGGCCCCTTTAAGAACGGTGCGCCCGGCGCCGATGAGCAGACTGATGACTAGGTCGAGAGCCCGGGCACAGAGACAGCCAGCCATATAAGAACGGACTCCCAAATCTTACGTTATATGCTCTGATGATGTCGGCAGTGTGGCCGATGAAAGCTCAGCTTTGTAAATTAAACAATCTTTGTTTTAAGATTTTCATCCCGGTGATCGTTTTTACTTATTTGCTTTACGACATATATATATGTATATATATGTATATACTGTATATATGTGTGTGTGTGTGTATGTATATATATGTGTGTGTGTGTGTGTGTATATATGTTTCATATATATGTGTTTCATATATATATGTTTCATATATATATGTTTCATATACAGTGTATATATGTTTCATATATATATGTGTGTGTGTGTGTGTGTATACATGTATGTATATGTATATGTAAATATACACCTATACTCTTTTGCCAAACTATAACTGACCTAGTGATATTTAAAAAAAAAAAAAACTTCTTCCATGCCGACATTTCTATTCAAATATCTATAGAAACAAAAAGTGAAACATATGATAACTACTTCCTTTTTTAAAAATAATATTTTATTAATTTTCCAATTTTACATTTAAGTATTTAAAAAGCAACTTGGTGACTGGGTTAATCAATAATTTGATTACAAAATCTTTAGTACAAATCTCAAGTTGCAACATCAAATATTTCTTCTCTTTTTCCCTTAACATTTACTGTCTCGTATTCAAACTAGTACAGTTCTTATTATATCAACTCAATAAAAACATCATTATTACATTTATCAATAAATTATAACTACTTCCTTTCTAATGTTTCTTCCATATTAAATGACAGTAGCTGATTAAGATCCAGGAAACCCTTGATTTAAAAAGCAAAATAGCTGAAAATTACAGAATCAGGGTAATTTTTGTTGTGATATATTAAACAGAACTCACAATTCCATTATCTTTATATGTAAAAATTATGTCTTATTCAATTGACTCTACATAAAACAGGAAAATTCAGTCAACTTTCCTGCTGTCTATGCATAGCAATAATAATTACTTATTTGTCACCAAATAGCCTAGATATTCTCAGTGAAAATTAAATTAAATTTAAAACACAGTTACACATATATATATAACACATATACTGTTTCTTTTTTAAAGTACGAATCAGAAACCAAACAAATTTGAGCCTCTGCCAAATGAACTAAATATAGAAATTTCCATTTAGATATATGCAAATGAGCTGGCAGAAGTCTGATTCTCTGACCTTTCCACCAATATCTATCTTGGGAAATCCCCTTATCTTTGAACTGTAATCTATCCCATTCATCAGTACCCTACTACCTCTTCTCTATCATTCTTTGGGTAAATAGGATTGCCATGAAGAGGATATAATACAGCTCAAATAATTAAAAAAAGATTTATTTAGTTATTAAATTTGTTTGCTGCCCATCTCACAACCAGATGACTCTGATTAGCTTACAATGTTAGAAAGAATAAAGCTATACAAAAATATGTATATAATAAGAATAAAATGCTATAAAATACAAAGTATCAGCTATAACTAAAAGATAGGGAGAGAGGCAATAAGATGAGCTGGAGGATCTATTGAGAGGAGGGATCTGTTGTTAATCTATCAATCATCTCCAGTGTGAAGGTTCCCCATTGGAGCACCAGGCCAACTGGCAGAGCCAGGTCTTCAAGGTCTTGTGGAAGGTCAGTAAGGTGAGAGCAACCTCACTCTGGGGAGTGTGTTTGTAAGATGTTCCAAAGGGCAAGAGAGACAGCAGAGAAGGCTCTACTTCTGGACCCTACCAGCCAAAATTCCCTGGCTGATCCAGGGAATTTGATGCAGCATGCCTCCTCTGCCAGCATGAATGGGGTGGGCCAATCCCATTGGGATGAGACTGTTCCTCAAGGAACCTGGATCCATGCCATGAAGTGCTTTAAAAGAGGTAACCAACACTTTGAATTGCACCTGGAAGCAAACCAGCAGCCAGAATGCAGTTCATGGAATGGAGGTGTAATATGGGCCAGTCTGGGGACCCCAAAAACTACCCATGCCGCTGCAGTCTGCACCAGCTGTAACTTCTGAATGTTCTTCAAGTGTAGCCCCATGTAGAGTGCATTACAATAGTACAAGGGATGACTAGGGCTTGAATGACTAAGTGTAGGAACTCCTAATCCAGGAAAGGCCACAACTGGCGCACAACCTGAAATTGCACAAAGGCTCTTCAAGCAGAAGTTGCAAGTCCAGGAGATCCCCCAAGTTGTGGATTGGATCAATCTGGGGTAGTGCAACCTGATCCAGTCCTAAAGTTGTCAAAATCCTGAATCTTGAGACTCCATGCACCCAAAACCAAAACCATTCAATCTTGCCAAGGTTTAGCCAAAGCCATCCAGGTCCCCACCGCCTCTAGTTGCCCTCCACAAGAGGGCAGCAACAGCATCACTTGGGTCACTAGGAGTGGAGATATCAGTAAGCCGATGATACTCAACTCTATGATACCTCAACCCATGATGACAGATGATCTCACTCAGCAACGTCATGTACATGTAAAAACAGAGTGGAAAGAGTATCAAGCCCTGCAGCATGCCACAAGAAAGTGGCTGTAGGCTGGATCTCTTAACTCCCTATTAACACCAATTGGGACAAGCTTTGGAGAAAGAAGAACCAGTGCAAGACTGTGCCACCCAGCCCCAGCCCCCATAGCCGCCCAAAGGGATACTATGGTTGATGGTACTGAAGGCCACTGAGAGGTCAACAAGAGTGAGGATAATTGCACTATCACCATCTTGCTCTCACTAGAGATCATCAAGTGTGACCAATGCCGTTTCTGTCCCATAATCAGGCCTGAATCCTGACTGAAAGGTTCCAGACAATCTGTTTTATCCAGGATCCTCTGAAGCTGCCAAGCAACCACTTTTTCCAGTACTTTCCCTAAAAAAAACGGTCCAGGCAGGTGAGACAAGTGATTTTTTTTAAAGAGGAGGCAAATCAGGGTTTCCTTAAAAGGCCCTGGAAATGTCCCCACCTGCAATGATGAATTAATGGCTGCCTGAACCCACCTGCTAGTCACTGTCTTGGAGACTTTTAGCATCCAGGAGGGAGAAGGATCTAACTGACAGGTGGTAGCACTGACAGCATTGAGGATCCTGCCCACTTCCTCAGGTCCAACAAGGTCAAACCATTCCATAATCACTGATCAAGACCTTTCCCCAGGCATCTCACATGGACTTGTACCATGCATGGGATCTAACTGGGAACAAATCCAAATGACTTTGTCAGGTGTTGAACAAAGTCCTCTGCATGGCCCTGTAGATGATAATCTGAGCTTTATACCACTGATTGCCACAAAAAGTAGTACAGGTAAGTCCTCAATTTTTCATGACCATTCAAAGTTATAATGGCACTGAGAAAAGTGACTTATGACCATTTTTCACATGACTGTTGCAACATCCCAAGGTCAGGTGATTAAAATTCAGATGCCTGGCAACTGGTTTCTATTTATGATGAGTTTTTTAAATAAAGTTTTTATTAATTTTTTCATACAATTCAGTAGTACTTATTCAACAAACATGTTGTCTGAATTTATCATTCACTAATACAAATTTAATTCCTAATCCTTTATTCTTTTCTCCAGCCATTGATAAAATAAGTTCCAAGTTTGAAAGTATTCTGTTTCTTCTTTTTCTTTCAACTTCAAAGTAAGTCTGTCCATTTCCGCACATTCTAGTATTTTTTTAATTATTTCTTTTTTTTTTAACAAGTTTTATTGGTTTTTTAATTTTTTTACAACAAGGTGCTTAGGAAGCAACATGGTGATGGGGTGGTCAATTGTCCCAAAAAGAAAAAACCATACATACATAACTCAGGTTAACTCCTTGAATATTCCCTCTCTATTTCCCTCAATTAATATAACCTATTCCAGTGGTGGCGAACCTATGGCACGGGTGCCAGAGCTGGCACTCGGAGCCCTCTCTGTGGGCACACATGCCGTTGCCCTAGCCTTGCCTCCGCCCGTGACCCCCTTCTCACCAGCAACCCCCTGGAGGAGAGTCGCCCCCAAGCATGGCCCACACGGAGCAGCGCAGCCAAGGACATGGCAGCCAGGCAGCGTAGACAAGACTCTGCCCTCATGCCCCAATATGCACAGTTGATGCTACGGGGCACGGGCAGAAAGCGTGGCTGCCATGGCACTGCTGGGCTGCCTGGACGATCTGCGGCAGGCCCTGGAGGCGGTGAGTGGCCCTGCGGGCAGGCAGGGTGGGGCGGGGCAGGGGCGGGGCCAGTTTTTGGGCACTCGGTCTCTAAAAGGTTTGCCAGCACTGACCTATTCAAATTAATACATTTCTAAATAAAATTCAATTAATCAATAGAATTTATCAATAAAATTTTAGCTATACAAATCCAAATTCTATTTTTAAACTTTACTATGTTCCAGTTACCATATTCCACTTTAGATAATATATTTTCAATCAATCAAAGAAGTTGTCACTAAAATTTTAACTATACAAATCCCAGTCCTGTATTATAAGCTCTACTAATTTGCAATTACCATATTTCAGTTTTGTCCTTAAATAAACATATTGTTTGCATTTCGGGTATCCCTAGTTTCCCTTATTTAATTACCTAACAATTATAATATCTAAAATAAAAATGTTATTCCAACAGTTAAATTCTTACATTTCCCAAATATATTCTATTTCTTATTCTAATAGCTCATTTACTAATATCGTGTTTTCCATTATCAAGATCCATTTTCTTATTCTCATTTCATTACAACATAGTTATCATAGCTTCTTACATTTCTAGAATGTATTCTAATTCTTATTCTGAGACGTCTTTGTTTACTAATACATTATCTTCCATTGTCATAATCCATTTCATTGTTTTCATTCCATTACAAAATACTTATCATCACTAAAATAAACATAATATTTCCAAAAGTAAAAAGTAATAAAGAAAGAATAAAAGCATGTATACCATCTTATAGATTTCAGACGTATATTATATTTTTATCTTAATAAGTGCACATTTAAAACATTTTTCATTTCACAATTCCAAACTAGTCTAGTCAATAATTTCATCTCAGTTATAAATCTTAAATCCAAAGCATAAATCAATCCCAACTTTACTTTCCATCTTCGTTAATGTTAATTCAGTCCATATGTCTAGAAAACCTTATTTAGCCATCAAATAAGAGTTTAAATTCTATTTTTAAATCTGACTCTGGCTTTCTTTTTGTGCCAGGTAGGCTTCCATAAAAGAGCCTCTATATCAACCAGTCTCATTGTTATATTGGGAGTGTTCATCATCAATTCAATCTGTTCTCCTCAATCAAACATTTCTGTTCTCCTTCTTCCACTATCTTCTGAATAGTGTAATCAATTTTATCCAGTGTTATAGTTAATAGTTGATTATTCAAGTTGTCATAGTTCTGGTACTTGATAAGTTGCAAATAGGGTTGTATAAAATCCCCTTTAGTAGTGGTAGATTCCTGTTCTACTATTTCTTGACTTATAAGGTAATCAGTTGAAGTCTGGCGATCAATTTGAGATTCTGAAACAAAAGCTTTTTTGTGGTTAGGTTGTAGGTAAGATTCTTCCATCTCATAATATACGTAATGTTGGGCATAAGCCTCTTTGCTGTTAGTCTGTTCCTCAATATGTAGTTCTGGAAGGTCATCTTTAATTTTCCACCCAAGGTTAATGTTCTCAGTGAATTCCAAGATTTTTTCCAGTATAAGGTTGTAGTCAAGTTGTGGGTAAACATCCTCCATTTCCATAGTAAAATAGTTTTTTAATCTTTTAGTGGAGGCTATATTTAATAACAATCCACCTCCACATAGCTGTTTTATCTTTTCCCTCTTATGATAATTTGAAGGTTAAATCCAGCATCAGAGTCAGGGAGAAAATAGAATTGTAATGTCAACTTTTCACCACGAGATGTCCTCAGTGAGCTATAAGATCTTTTTCCAAATAATATTTTTTCCGGTTAAAACGATGAAAACAGTAAAAAAAAAAAAAGAATATTATCCAGTTTAATAAGTAAATAAAGCAATAAAGTTCAATAGGTTAAATTTTTCGGGACCCCAGGGTACCCAAAAAATGAGTATAGTCAGTAAAAGTTAATTTCTAGTTTCTATAGTCCAAAATTTAGATTCCCAAGTAAACAAACACCGCTCTGTTAAAGTGGGGGGATAGTTCCAAGGGCTTTTCACAGGAAAATAGTTAGGGTAAAGAGAGGAAAGGAAAGGTCTCACCCGGATCTTCCACGGTGGTTCATTATCGCTTAGGTGTTCTTTTGACTTGCGGTTGGAGCGGCTAGATGATCGGCCATGTTAATGGCCGATCCTTTCCCCGTCGGCCCAAAGGAGCTGCCTCGGATCGCGGAAGGTGCTGCTGCACCCTCCGCAGTCGACGAGGGGCCTCCTCAGTGGTGGTCGCCCCTCCAGGGTGACTTTCGACCCTCTCAGGGGTCTACCGGTGGAGGGAAGCCGGCCGGCGAAGAGCAAAGAGTCTCCGCATGACTGCCAGCACCGCAACGCGGAACCGGAAGTCAATTATTTCTTCCTCTGATGGTATTTCTTCATTTTCCCAGTGTTGTGCAAATATGATTCTTGCCGCTGTTATCACATGTATCATCAAGTATATACTTTGTTTATCAATCTTTTCTGGCATTAAACCTAATAAAAAAAAGTTCAGGTTTAAAATCTACATGTTTTCCCAACATCTTTTCTAGCCAAGTATGTATTTTTGTCCAATACCTCTTTGCTTTAACACATGTCCACCATACATGATAATAAGTACCTGACTTGTGTTTCCATTTCCAACATCTATCTGACATATTTTTAAACATTTTTGCTAATCTTGCTGGTGCCAAGTGCCATCTATAAAACATTTTATAAAATTTTCTTTGTAAGAAGTTGACATTGTCAATTTATAATTTCTTTCCCACAAGTTTTGCCATTTTTCTAAATCTTTATTATATCCAAAATTCTTTGCCCATGTTATCATTGTTTCTTTAACTTGTTCATTTTTCATTTTCACATTCAGTAAAAAGTTATAGATTTTCTTAATTAATTTCTCATCAGAGGTTAATAATATCTGATCAAACAAGGTCTGATCTTTATAAAATCCGTACAGTTTAACATCTTTATCATATCTAACTTGCATTTGTAAATATGCCGACCATGATAGATCAATACCCTGATTTCCCATCTCTTGTTTAGATTTTAGATTCCCTTCAGAATTTAGAAAATCTTTATATGTCCATATTTTCTCGAAACTGACTAAGTTTGGATATACAAATGCTTCCATTGTTGAAAGCCATCCTGGAATTTTCAAGTATATTTTACATTTTATTTTTTCCCATGTTAGTAATAATGCGTTTCTTATATAGTGCTTTTGAAAATACTTATGAATTTTATTTCCTTGCCAAATAAATTTCAAAATCAGTAAATTTAAGTCTTCAAAAAAAAAATTTCTCTAGTTTTATAGGTATTGTTTGGAATAAAAACAATATTTTTGGTAATATATTCATTTTCACCATAGCAATTCTTCCTAACATCGACAATTGCAAGTTTTTCCATTTTTCCAGGTCCAGTTTTATTTCATTTAGTTCTGCTTTCTTGGGTGGCTTAAATGAGGTAGGTCCTTACAACAGCAATTGGTTAAAATTCTCCAAAGACCTCATTCTTGCCACATATATTGCAACAAGTCCAGTCTACAGATTCAAAGCTCTTTCTCCTAATCATGGGGCTCTCATCCCAGACAATAAGCCTTGCATGTCAAAGCAAATTTGCAGTATTGGAGGATTTTTTGAGGTAACAAAGAGCATTTCCATTGTCTTTGGGCTGTATCTTGAATGTTAAATGGGTTGTGCTACAACTACGCACCAATGTTGCTGCAATATAGAATGATGCTACATCTCCAGCTAGATGGATTTCTCCATAGGGACCAGTCTATATGATCTCTGTGTCCAAAGGAGGGACCGGTCTACTCTGTTTCAGAGTAGGAAGCAGTTGAAAAATGAAACGGGATGGCAAGGACTAAGATATAGTGGCTAATGTATTTGATTTACACCAGACAGATCAAGTTTCTATTCCATCTACAGCCACAACAGCTCACTTAGTGATGTTCAGTCCAACTTAGCAGACAGGATTGTTGTGAAGAGATATAGGAAGATGGAGCACTATGTATGTGTCTTGAGTTCCTGAACAAAGATGGGGTGTGGATACATGTGCATGTTTGTGTGCCAGAGAAGGAGCATATAAAGCCATCAAAATAATCAGATCTTCATGCACCTTAAACTTATTGCTTCCTTAAGAATCACATGATGAGTCAACTCCTTGGCGGCGGGAGGGGGGATGGAGAGTGAGAATTGCAAAACTATCACAAAATGTTAACATGAAGGTCATGTGACTGTAGCAGCAGTGCTGCAACAGCTAGTAGCACTGAAGCAATCACAACTTTCCAAAATTTCATTCCTTCAGGAGTCATTGGTCTGGATTTGGACACATTCTGTAAGTTAGATCATTTGAAGTACTTTGGTTCAAAAATTGTTACCCTATGATGCACCATTTCATCCAGGTAAACATCACGACAACAAAAATTCTAACAGTTTATAGATGTTCAACAATGTAAATAATAGATCTAGCTGTATATTGTCCATCATGCTGTTTCCAACTAACACTGTTCAGGTATACTGAATTGTATTCTCATAATTCTGAGCCAAAATGACCAACAAAATTGTTGGCCAGCACATCTGGTATCCATGTATTCTACCAGTTTACACTGATGATGTTAATTAAAAGCAGAGCTTTATAAAAGTGTTTTTTTGTGTATTCAGGGAGAGGAAAAATTATTGTAGTGCAGTTAGAGTATTGGTATCACTTTGGTTCATTCCAAAGTAGTGTAGTGATCCATGTTCTCATAGTTGTGAAATTCACTGTAGACAATAATAGAACAGAATCTTATTGATTGAAAAATGAAGAAACATGCAAAAAAATTTAAAGAAGTATTTAGGGAGAAAAAGACTGAATATGATTATGAACTAAACTATGAATCTACCATAGTTATTCACTCCACCCTGTACATAAATTGCAATAGCAGCCAGGATTTATTTAGCCACAGAATATTACTACCTGGAAAAAATCATTTTATCATAAATTGAAAGTAACTAAAAAAACCCAAATAATTCACTACTATGCACTGATGCCCAAAGAACACACTAACTACAATTGCATCAGATGCAAATTATGCGAACTACTACTAGAAAAGGTCAGGAACCTAGAGGCAACTCTTGCCGAATCCCAACATAGAAAAGACAGCTCCATCCAAACTACGAAAGACAGCTCCACCCAAACAGAACCTAACAATGAACAAATAACTCCCAGAGGACTTGACCCCACCGATAAACCCTTGGAGGAAGACAAATGGAGGTATGTCACACACAGAAGGAAACTCAATGAAAGAAACAGCATGCAACAAACAAAACCCTACTCAACCAGAAACAGCCCCACTAAAACTGACCAATCGATTCCTCCCCTTAGATGGAAACACGCAGACCCACAACCCCCCCAAAGAAGACATGTAGACACCTAACAAAAAGACAACTTCAAACATCCCTAAAAATGTCACCTCAAATACCCCTAAAAAACTCACTCCATACATTTCTAAAAAAGCCACATCAGCCAACACACCTGAGATAAACAGAAAAGCACCCCAGACTGCAAGCCCCCCCCAAAAAGAAAAGAGAGTGTTGGTAATAGGAGACTCCATCCTCAAAGGAACAGAACCATCCATTTGCAGACCAGACATACAATCCAGGGAGGTATGCTGTCTTCCTGGAGCAAAAATCAAAGATGTGGCTGTGAAACTAACCAAAATAATTAGGCCCACAGACTACTACACCCTACTCCTCCACCACATTGGGACGAACGACACAACAAACAACCTGAGTACAATAGTGAGGGACAACAAACATCTAGGCAATGAAGTCAAGAAGCTAGGAACACAGGTAGTGTTCTCATCAGTTCTCCCAACGAAAGGCCAACACCCATTGAGGGAAAAAAGAATCTTAAAAATAAACCATTGGCTAAAGGGTTGGTGTCGCCAAGAAAACTTTGGTTTCCTGGATCATGGACTGCACTTCCTACATGAAGGACTATTGGCAAGGGATGGGCTACACCTCACGAAAACAGGCAAAAATGTACTTGGAAAAAGACTGGCCCAACTCATCAGGAGGGCTTTAAACTAAAACTGAGGGGGGAGGGCAACCAATCTTTAGAAACTCTAGAACCCAAAACCAATCACAAATTCCAAGAAAGCAAACCAAACAATGAGGTAAGCAGAGATGAAAAAAAGAAGAACTCAAACAACAACCAGGAGACATAGGAAACACCCCCACGGACAGGCATAAAAATCTTAAATGCTTATACACAAATGCTCAAAGTTTGGGGAACAAACAGGGCGAACTAGAAGCAATAGTACATGAGCGAACTAGAAGCAATAGTACATGAGGGAGGGTATGACATAGTTGGCATAACAGAAACCTGATGGGACGAAATACATGAATGGAATGGATACAAATTGTTCAAAAGAAACAAGTCTACAAAAAGAGGAGGGGGAGTTGCATTATATGTAAGAGAACACTACATATCTGCAGAAATGCACATGACCCAAGACCAAATCTCTCCAGAAAGTAAATGGGTCAATATAAAAGAAAACAAAAGTGACATTGCCATAGGTGTTTATTACAGACCACCCAACCAATCAGATGAAATAGATGAAATCTTTGCCAACCAACTAACAAATGCATGCAGGAAGCACACCACAGTAGTAATGGGAGACTTCAACTACCCAGATATCAACTGGGAGACAAACTCTGCGGTGAGCAGGAGATCAAACAGATTCCTAACCAACCTAGCTGACAACTTTGTCACTCAAAAGGTGGGGGAGGGAACTAGATGTAAAGCTATCCTGGACTTAATCCTTACAAACAGAGAAGTGATAGAGGGAATCGAAATTACTGGAACTTTGGGCGAAAGTGACTACGTCATACTAGAATTTAATATAATGCAAACACCAGCAATAGAAAACAATCCAACCAATGTCCCAAACTTCAAAAAAGCCGACTTTAACAAACTAAGAGAGAACCTAGGAAAAATCCCATGGATGAAAATCCTAAAGGGGAAAACAACCCAGAAAGCGTGGGAAACCCTGAAAAATGTGATCACAAAAGCCCAGACCAGCACAATACCACTGAGAAAGAAAAACAAGAAATCCAAGAAGAAACCAGCATGGCTGCACAAAGAACTCACTAACAAACTAAAAGACAAAAAGGACAAATACAAAAAATGGAAAGAGGGGCACATAACTAAAGCCGTTTATCAGCAGACAGCCAGAGCATGCAAAGACGAAGTCAGGAAAGCAAAGGCTCAGAATGAACAAAGGCTAGCAACAGAAATCAAGGACAATTAAAAAAAAGCTTCTTCCAACGTATTTTTTTTCCTCTTCAGTAGAATTTATTGTTAAAAAGCAATACATTCTGGCTTCCGGTTCCGGCTCCAACACACGCAGTCGCACGGGGAGATCTGTCTCTCCCACCGGCTGCTTTCCCTCCGCCGGTAGACCCTTAATCGGGTTGAAAGTCGCCCCGTAGAGGTGACCACCGTTTGGGGAGGCCTCCGCTTGACTGGGGAAGGGCGGCAGCTCCTTCCTCAGTTCGAGCTAGCTCCTTAGGGCCGTCGGAGGAAAGATCGGCCAGCAAAATGGACGATCACTTCGCCGCACCAGCCGAAAGCCAGAAGAACAACTAAGCGTAAAGAACCCCCGTGGAGAATCCGGGTGAGACCTTTCCTACCCCTTCTTTCCCTAATCACTCTCCTGTCAAAAGCTTTTGTGCTTGAATTACTTCCCTGCTGTGAGGGAGCAGCGTTTGGGCACTTGGGAAAAACAGCCTTGAAGAAAAAATAAACCAGTTAATTTTTTATTGACTATTTAATCTTTGGAATACTGAGGGGGCCTGAAAACATTTTATTTTTGACTATTATTGTTATAACTACGCGTCTATTATTTTGGAGAGGGCTTTCTTCGTATTTCTTAACGTGAAAAATAAAAAATTTATTAATTTGGAAAAAAAAGAAAGACTTTATAGCCTGCTGAGGACATCTTGTGATGAAAAGTGTTACTGCAACTGTAATTTTTATATGGCTAAGGATGGCTCTGACCTTCAAAAGATGATAAGAGTATCAGCTGTGTGGTGATTTAGTCTATGGAAAACTGGAGGTGAATATTTCTTTGATTTCTACGAAATAGAGCCTTCACTAAAAGATTAAAAAGTCTTCTACTATTGATATGGAATCTAACACACAGCTGGACTATGAGCTCATATTGGAAAAAATTCTGGAAGCCACAGAGGATTTGAACTCTTACTTCCAAACTCTGACGGATCAAATTATAGACCGAAAAACAGTGGAGAAGAAACAGACTGGCGCTAAAGAGATTAGTGAGCAATATGTACAACTTAAAGAGGAACCATGTCAACAACTCAACTATGAAACTACACTGAGAGAAATTGTGGAAACTAAGGAACAAACTAACTCTATACAACTCCAAACGCAATCTATGGAGAAGCTTGATGATCATAGAATAATTTTAACTGAGATGTCTGAAGCATCAACATCAACAGAGACTGACACTCAGATACAAGTTATTGAAAATTGTGATAATGTGGATAAACAACTGGTAAACATAACATGGAATAAAACGGCTTCTATCATCCATAGGCTATTAGAAGAAAGGAAAGAGAACTTTGACCAATTTGAAGCATTGAAGAATATTGACTCTCTAATATTGTGGTTTGATGATGCAGGAATTTTATTATGGAAACCAATATGGCACAGAAAGAAACCTAGAGTTAGATTTAAAAATGTAGTTTAAAGTTTTATTTAATGGGTTTAAAAAGGCTTTGACTTTTTGATTGATTTAACAATTAATGGAACACGTGAATTTCGCAAGAGGATATCCTTTGTAATAATATTTTGTCTTAGATATGACAATTATTGGACAGATGAACTTTATTTACTGGGTTAAAAAGATTTTGTATAGACATAGATGAATTGATAGAATATATACTTAAGTTAGATAGAAATCTATTTGTTCGTTTGACATTTTTATTTTAAATAAGATAATTATTTTGTAATAGAAGAAGAATAAGAGGGATTGGTAACAAGAGAAGAAATGGTATTAATGAAGAAAACCAAAGAATATTACTGTGGGAATAATATACTAGATATAATCATTATGTTAAAAAAAAAAAAAGGACACCCGAAGTGTTAATATTATGTCTGTTTAAGGCTAATTAAAATATGGTAATTGTAAGTTAGTAAAGCTTAAAAACAGGACCTGGATCTTTATAATTGAAATGTAAGTGATATTTGATAGGATTGTTTGAAGTTTATGTATAAATATATTAATTTGAATATGCAAAACTATGAGGGAATTAGAGAGGGAATTTTAAATGAATTAATTTGAGCTATATACTTGTGATTGTTCTTTTGAATGTTTGATATACCCACCTCCATGGTGTTTCCTAAGCACTTTATGTAACCCTTCTACCCCTATAAAAATCCAATAAAATGTATTTTTTTTTAAAAAAAAAGCAATACATTCTGAGAATTCTCCCTTATTTGAAGATTATAATAAGTCCAGAGAACTGTACTTTGTATTTGCTAGTTTCATTTTGAAATTTAATTAGGTATTTGTTTTTCCTGTATCCTGAATCTTTTTTATATAATATTTTATTAGTTTTCTAATTTTACAATTAAGTATTTAAAAAGCAACGTGGTGACTGGGTTAATCAATAGTTCAATAACATACATAGATCTTTAGTATAAATCACGTTACAACATCAGATATTTCCTCTCTTTTTCCCTTAATATCTACTATCTCATATTAGGCTAATACAGTTCTTATTATTATCAACTAAGTAAAAACATCTTTGTTACATTTATTAATAATTTTTAGCTTATACATATCTTAATTGTGTTGGCATTCAATCCTTATATACAATCAATGTCCTGTTATTGCTTTTTTCCCAAGCTTTAATTTCCCATCAATTTTCAAATTAACATTTGGTATTTATAATTTCCTAGTGACAGATTTTATCTTCCTGGGCTCTAAGATCACCACAGATGGGGACTGCAGCCAAGAAATTAAAAGACGCTTGCTCCTGGGGAGGAAAGCTATGGCAAATTTAGACAGCATACTAAAAAGCAGAGACATCACCCTGCCAACAAAAGTACGTATAGTCAAGGCCATGGTTTTCCCAGTTGCAATGTATGGCTGTGAAAGTTGGACCATAAGAAAGGCTGAACGCAAAAGAATTGAGGCCTTTGAACTATGGTGCTGGAGAAGACTCCTGCGAGTCCCTTGGACTGCAAGGTGATCAAACCGGTCAGTCCTAGAGGAGATCAACCCTGACTGCTCTTTAGAAGGCCAGATCCTGAAGTTGAAACTCAAGTACTTTGGCCACCTAATGAGAAGGAAGGACTCACTGGAGAAGAGCCTAATGCTGGGAAAGATTGAGGGCAATAGAAGAAGGGGACGACAGAGAATGAGGTGGCTGGATGGAGTCACTGAAGCAGTAGGTGTGAGCTTAAATGAACTCCAGAAGATGGTAGAGGACAGGAAGGCCTGGAGGAACGTTGTCCATGGGGTCGCGATGGGTCGGACACGACTTCGCAACTAACAACAACAACAAATTTATAATTTCCAAGCTTTAGGTAACCAAAGTTTCCCTTATCTCAACTTCTTCCTTTTTCCCTTTTCATAACAAAATCTAATATTTTAAATACACATCTTATCTATTTGAATATAGTCTTGTTATGTTTTCTAAAAGTTATCTATTTTCCACCATATTATACCATCTAATTAATAATACAATATTCCCTCTAATAATTCAAAACCATTATATGTATTGTCTGGGTTAACCAATAAATCAGTAATATACATATTTTTTTTCATTTAGGTCTAATTTTAAAAAGCCCAAATACTCCCTCTCTTTTTCTGGTAATATCTATTATCTCATATTGGGCAAACAGAATTCTTATTTTCAACTAATTTCCAAATATTTTATATTAGGTGACCAAAGTTTCCCTTATCTCAACTTCTCCCTTTTTTCCTTTTCATACCATAGTCTATTAGTCTTGTTACACATCTTACCTATTCAATTATAATGTTACTTTTTTTTCTAAAAAGTATCTATTTTCCACCATATCCAACCCTCTAATTTGTAATATGAAATCCCCTCTAATAAATCAAAACCCTTATTTTCTTCAGCCTTACTCTATCTTTTTTCCTTTGCCAACTAACCTTCCATGTCAGTGCTTTTGAATCATCAAATAGTTCTCCCTCTATTATTATATATATTATTTGGAATAAGAAAGACCATTTGGTTGCAGTTTTTTTTGGAAGAACTAGCCCATTTGTATTCATTAGCTCACCTCCCTATTACTCCAGTTTCCCACAATTGTCATGATAGGTTTATCTTCCATTCAATCTGTTCTTCTTCCTTTCCCTCAAATTTCTTCTGATTTTTGTAAAAAGTCTTTTCCATTTTCAGTGTTGTCACTCCCTTTTCTGATTTTTCTGTTGGCTGGATCTGTTGGTCAATTGAGTCCTCTGTCTTGGTGTTTAGTTCTTCCAATTTTCCTGTCATTTCCTGCATTGTTAGTTCTTTGGTTGTAGTCAAGATCTGGGTTTGTATATTTAAGCTGGCATCTTATTCCTTTATGTTGCTTCTTATTTCGTCACAAGCTGAAAGGAAGGTTTCATGTATTGATTTCAACATGGAAAGGATTTTTTCCTGGTCTTCATCCATATTCTCTTGATAGTATGTTAAGTTGAAGACTTTAGAATCAAATGTTAAAAATAGTTTTTTGTTTTTTATAGCTAGATATGGGACATCTATTTCATGTGTTATAGGTGGTCTTTATAGTAGAAATTGTTTGTCAAGTAAGAGTTTATAGTCCAAGGTATTCCATCATCTCGTATAATAACGTATACTTCTCATGTAAAGAAATAGGAAAGCAATTCCCCACGTATAGCTCTGAAAGTCAGTAAAAGTTTACATTCATAGTTCAAACAAGACAGATATGCTGCCCAGAAGTTCCTTCTTTGCAGCTGAGTTTTTCATAGGTGGTAGCTGTCAAGGTCAGAAACGTTTTTTCTGGAGTCTGGGCTTCAAACCAAGTCTCTTTTAGGCAATAACAAGTTGTAATACCATACTTCGCCACAAGATGTCACCGATGCCTTTTAAAGCTTTTTAAGTCCAAAGTTTTTATGATAGTTTTTCAGGTCTTATTTCTTTTTTTAGATAAAAACAAACATCTCCAGTAAGAATAGGAACACTTTTAGTCCCCAAGTTTCAAAAGCATATACATTCAATTAGATTAAAATTGTTCTTATAGTTGCTCTGTTTCCCCTAGGTAGTTAGTCGCCGCTTTTCTTAAAGGGTGGGGTACAAATTCCCTTCCCTCTCTCCTCACAGGGGGAAAAATACTTTGGGCAGCTTTTACAGGAAAAAATACTTAAAGTCTTAAAGAGAAGATCAGATCTCACCCAGTTTCATCTGCATTGCTTTAAAGGTGGTTGGTGGTGATTTTGACTTCGGCTGTCAGCAGCTTAGTGACGAGCCATATTGCTATTGCCGATCTTTCCCCCGCCGGTTTGGAAGGCTTCCCCGGATCAAACGGAAGTACCACCGCCCTCCCTCGATCAAGCAGGTGTCCCCTCCTTGCTCATTGCCCCTACAGGGCGACTTTCGACACTTTCCATGGTCCCCCAGCGGGACGAATTCGGACACGAAAGATGGAGCTTGTTTTCCAGTGTCTGCAGCGCAGTGATGGCAAACCGGAAGTCAAGCTTCTTCCAACATATTAACAACAAGAAAAAAATCAAGGAAACTCTAGGCCCGCTAAAGGGAGAAGATGGCAAGGAAATTACAGGCAACAGGGAGAAAGCAGAGCTGCTGAATTCATACTTTGTGTCAATCTTCACACAAAAAGAAGCTACAGCCCAACACACCAAAAAAACCACTGCAAAAGACATACCAGAAATAAAAATTAAAATAAGCAAGAAAATGGTAAGGGAGCACCTATCCAATCTTGATGAATATAAATCCCCGGGACCCGACAGGCTACATCCCAGAGTTCTGAAAGAGCTGGCAGAAGTTATCTCAGAACCATTGCACCACATCCTCCATAAATCCTGGAGCACCGGGGAAGTTCCAGAGGATTGGAAAAGGGCTGATGTGGTTCCCATCTTCAAGAAAGGAAAAAGTGGACCTAGGAAATTACAGACCAATCAGTTTAACATCAATACCTGGGAAAATCCTAGAAAAGATTATCAAAAAACATATCTGCAAACAACTAGAAGCAAATAAAGTCATAACTAGTAGCCAGCACGGGTTTGTCAAAAATAGATCATGCCAAACCAATCTCATCTCATTCTTTGATAAAGTGACTAAACTAGTAGACCAGCGAAACTCAGTGGACATAGTATACCTAGACTTCAGTAAGGCATTTGACAAGGTAGACCACAACCTACTCCTTGGTAAACTAAGAAAAGGTGGGACAGACAACATCAGTACCAGATGGATCTGTAACGGGCTAACAAACCATACTCAATGAGTAATCCTCAATGTCACTACATCCATATGGAGAGAAGTAAGCAGTGGGGTACCACAAGACTCTTAGGCCCAGTACTCTTCAATATCTTCATCAATAACTTAGATGAGAGAATAGAAGGGGAACTCATCAAATTTGCAGATGACACCATTCTAGCAGGAGTAGCCAACATCCCAGAAGACAAACACAGGATCCAAAAAGATCTTGACCAACTTGAACAATGGGCCCTATCCAACAAAATGAGTTTCAATGTGGAGAAAAGCAAAGTCTTACATTTAGGCAGGAAAAACCAAAGGCACAAATACAGATTGGGTGAGACCTGGCTCAAACACAGTAACTGTGAGAGGGACTTTGGAGTCCTAGTGGATGATCACATGACTATGAGCCAGCAGTGTGCAGCAGCAACCAAAAAAGCTAACACAATCCTGGGTTGTATAAACAGGCATAGAATCAGGATCATGAGAAGTACTACTACTGCTTTATAAAGCCCTAGTAAGAGCACACCTAGAATAATGCAGCCAATTTTAGTCACCATACCACAAAAAAGATGTTGAGAGTTTGGAAAAAATTCAAAGAAGAGCAACTGAGATGATCAGGGGCCTGGAGACTAAAACATACGAAGAACGGCTACGGGATTTGGGTCTGGCTAGTCTAAGGAAAAGAAGAAATAGGGGAGACATGATAGCAGTGTTCCAGTATCTAAGGGGCTGCCACAAGTCAGAGGGGGCCAGGTTGTTCACCAAAGAGAGAAGCAACCTGGAACTAAGGAGAAATTTCCTAACAGGACAATCAACCAGTGGAACAGCTTACCCCCAAAAATCGTGGGCACTCCATCACTGGAGATTTTTAAGAAGAGACTAGACATCCACCTGTCTGAGACGATATAGGTTCTCCTGCTTGAGCAGGGGGCTGGACTAGAAGACCTCCAAGATCCCTTCCAGCTCTATTCTATTGTATTCATTCTAGTAATAAAATGCTGAAATGCTTAAAATTATTAACAAATTAAGGCATTAGATAGTAAGAACTAGAACAATTAAGTACATCAGTTTAAATGAAACTTCAAAGATATAATTTTTGAGATAAGTGAAGCATCACAGTTTTAAGCAAATCATAGTTGTTAAGCGAACTGTGTGGTATAAGTTAATCAAATATAATATAATTTCTGTTAAGCATTGTATACAGAGTGTTACTCTAATCAATTAAATCAATGACAAGCAATAAATAGTATTTCATAACACTGTTAAGGAATGGATAATTTAGCTATATTTAAATGGACTACTTTTCTCTAATCCTCACCCAAGAAAATGTTCTCAATATTTAATAATATAAAAACTGTGTTTACTTAAGCAGGTGTGCTGTATAACCAATCCCTGCTAAATGTTACTTTAAGTCTTGCATAGGAATACAATTGTCTATAATTAAAGCTTTCTGTATAAATAAATAGAATCATTCCTACAATATTATCATTTGTCTTATTGCAGATTTATCTCTGTTAGAGGAAAATAAAATTAATAATTTGGTAAGAGAGATAATGTGTTAGAATAAATTAGATTAGATATATGTTTCATAGTTTTATGCATGTTTCAATTTGCAGAATTTGATATTACTTTATTCAATTGCAGGGTAAATATAAGGTCTGCAGTGTTAAGTAGAGGTCATACAGAGCAATCTGATATGGCAGATCCATTTGAAGATGATTAAAATTATTTGATACATGCAAAAGTATTGAAAACACTGAAAACAAAAGTATGGGTAACACATCTTTATCATAGGAAATTCTACTAATTTCTAATTACAAATTAACATATTTGAAAAATGTCTTGAATTGTGAGTCTTTTTTTGCTAGGTTTTCTTAAGTTACTCCTGTTATAACCATTATTTCAGCAAAGAAAAAATGGAATTAAGGCAGCAAAGGAGAGTAAATGTCACACATGAACACAAATCATTCTCCCTTCTTCTGGAAGTCCTATTCAAAAATTCCTGTATAAAAGAGGCAATCAGTGAAAAGAAATACTGATTTTCAAAGCATAAAATTAAATATGTGAGAAGATGGTGAAAAAAATGAGAACATAGGAATAGGGCATTACAATGGATTTATTCTGAACTGTAAATCAGCCTGAAATAGTGTCAGCTTTCAGATTTATTGAACCAAAAATGCAACAATGAGAGAGAGAAAAACAAGGTAAACAATCTGAAACTAGCCTACAGCATCCAGAATTTCTAACATTTGAATAAAACCAACAATATCTGACAAAACCAATGAACTCTTTTACTTTCTTATTCCTGGCTCAAAAAAAAAAACAATAAAAACCTAACCACACAAAAAAAAATTCTGCAAATAATAAACAGCATTGTTTCCCTCTGTTGTATTGGCTCTTTATCTGCCATGAGTTCCTCCTACTATACTAATATGCTACAATCAAAACACAATAATTATGCATAAGTGTTTTGGGAAAGAAACCTAGTGAACTGTTATTTTTACCTTTCTTTGCAGGAGTATGACAGTAATGTAAAATCACAGCATTAAGTTATAAATATATATATGGTGACATTTTCATAGTTCTCCCATGCTGAGAACTGCATCAAAACATTTTTAGTATACTTAAGCTTCTTTGTTGTGTCAATGTAAATTGTGAAGATAATTTTTCCTATTTCTATTTCTATTCTTTCTTCATGTGATCACCATTTGCTGCAGGTTGGCCCTCATGATAGATCAAAACAAATCAAGTCATTATTAGCTGTTATTGAAAGCAGAGATTCTCAACAATCCTTTCCATAGACTTCATCTTAAATGTCTGTTCAGAAATGTCAGTTTTCCTCAGATATCTATTCTTGTATTTGTATGAAAAAGCAGTTATTTTAAAAGGTTCATGGTGTAAAATTCTTAATAACCTCTGTTCTCTTCTTTTCCTTTCTAATAAGTCCTTTTCTTTCAACATCTTATTTAAACAGAATTCGCTTTTTTACTCCAATTAATTTCCCACTTTTTCATGTGAGTTTTTGTGTTTAATTGAAAAGCAAAAAAACAATATTCCCCTTCATTGCTGCATATAGTTCTCTCTTGAAAGCATGTTTTTGCAAACTTGTTTTAATAAGTATATGGTTGTCCTTTGTATCAATTGCAATTGTAAGGACTCTAAAAACAACCAGTGTTCATTCAGATCTGAAGAGTGAACAAAAGTATTTTTTCTGACTAGATATACTTGTGGCTGCAGTGATAATAATAGCTTTGAATAATAGCTCTGAAAATATTGCCTGCCTTTTACTGTAATGTAAATGCATGACCTATCAGAACATGTCACATAATTTGGTATATTATTATAGTAATTCTGTGATTCATTTTGTTATTTTATCCCATCACAATAAACTAGTCAAATAGAATTTGTGACGTACAGTAGAGAAGGAAAGACTTCAAGCAAAATTTTGATCCCATATTCTTTAGAATTAGACTCTTATGCTATAAAGGAAATTATAGATAAATCCATTATATATTTAAAGTGAAAGAGTGAGATATACAAAGGAAAATTAATGAACAAAGGTAAATCTATAAATACATATGGGCCCCATTATATTGCACTCAAAATGACACTAAAGAGTAATGATGACGTGGCTATTCCCCCTAGGCCTTGTGTTGTGGTCCGAAGGAAGAAGCATTCCAAGAAAACTGAGACATTATTTTCCCTTTTAGATACTTTATTTTGCATTTCTTCCCAGGAATTCTGCAACAATACTTCGGCACATTACAAAGCGGATGCCAGAATCTGGATTTCTCTGGCTTGCGTCTAGCTTATCTTGCTAAACTCCTCCCTTACTATGCCATCTGATTTAACTCTAAAAATACCAAACAGTTCTGCATATCTTGTCAATGCAATAATATTCCATATTAACAGCGTTGATACCTTGCATGTGAGATCCTTTAAATTGGGGGATGGAACAAATGTTCTTTTTGATTTGCTCTGTCCAGGCAACTGTTCTTTTCTGTATGTTATTGTTTCTTACTTGTTTTAATTGTGAAGCTGCTCAGAATTTATACTTGGGCAGCTTATAAATCTGATGAATGAATAAATGTATTTCAATAAAGCCACACCTCTTGGAGTGGAAATATATGAGATGTATGGCCATGATAATTGTAAATCTGTTTACAGTTTATAGTGGAATGTGCAATTACTGAATAGGCCAAAAAGCCAGACTTGCTGAAAGACTCATATAGTGTCTCATTTGATGTCACTGCATTATTCACATCTATCAACAATGACCTAGCCAAACAAACCATTTATGATCTACTCACAGAAAATCAAAGCCATACTGAAAAGACTCCTAAAGAACACTCCATGTCCACTGATGCTACCATGAAAGTTCTGGAGCTATGCCTCATAACACACTTTAAATTCAATGGCAAAATCTATTGACAAGTACAAGGCACACTTATGGGATCACCTAAATCTGGTCTAATAACAGAAGCAGTAATGCAGAAACTTGAATGCACAGTCCTGCCAACCATCCAGTCAAAATGTTGGGTACGTTATGTGGACGACACCTTTACTATCATTAAATGCACCAGACGAGAAGAGACACACCATCTACTCAACAATGTATTCACTGGGATCAGTTTTACACGTGAGGAAGAAAAAGAGCAACGACTCCCCTTCCTAGTTGTTGATATAAGGAGACAAGATAATGGCGAATTAACAACCTGTGTATACCAAAAATCCATGCACACAGACCAAATTCTAAATTTCCCAATCAACCACCCCGCTGAACACAAGAAGAGCTGCATCCAGACCCTTTTCAAAAGAGCTAAAGCACACTGCAGCACCGAATTATTAAGAAAAGCAGAAGAGAAACACCTTTTTGATGTTTTCCACCGCAATGGCTATCCCAAACTTTTCATAATACGATGCTTATTGTCCAAACCCCGACAAAATACACAGCCAACCACAACACAAAAACAAGTCCTGCCATACATCAAAGGAACATCCGAAATGGCTGCCAGAATACTGCAACCCCTAGGAATAATGATAGCTCACAAACCCACATTTACACTCAGAAAAGAGCTATCTAAAGTCAAAGACAAAATACAGAAGGAAGACAACAACAACATAGTATACAAAATCAGTTGCAACAATTGTAACCAATTCTCTGTGGGACAAACAGGAAAACAAGGGTTTATGAACATCAACTAGCAGTAAAACGACATGATCAAAAATCCCTGATCTCAATCCATATTGAAAATAACAACAACAATTCGATTGGGAAAGAACAAAAATTATTGGGCATGCCAACACCCACCACATATGTGAATTTATTGAGGCCTGGTATTCCACCAAAGGAGCAATTAACAAACATGTTAATCTAGATCCAACATATCAATATGTAAGAAACCAGACCATTTGAAGTGCCAATCAACAAGAGAACCAATCAGCTGCTCAGAATTCAAATATAGCTCCTAACAAACAACCAATTGCATGACCAACTGACCACACTGGCACACAAGACATTTCTGAGCTAAGGAAAATAGGACAAGAAAATCCTGCTGATGATGCTAGCTAGAAATTATATTAAAAGAAGCTTGGAGAACAAACCACAGCCAAAATCTAAAACCCAAGCTCCAAGTATTTTCTATTATTTCAAACACATATAGTGTTTATAATTTCACAATTTATTTATCAGTTCTAGACTTCAGAAGCCCTGTGTAATTAAAGAAAATAGAAATTAGAAAATATATGTAGTAGTTAATCTGTAGCGCAATTTTTATTTGGTGAAGAATTTTTCAGATTGTTTTTCAGGCTGGATAAATATTTATGAATACCTAAGGTGTTTTATAAATCTGACTCGCAATAAAGAAGAACTAAGTGGAAAGATTTGAATTTCCGGTTTCATTTTAGTAGTCCAGGTGCATTAAAATTTGAACATTTAACAGATACTTAGAAGTGAGGGGTAAAAAGTGTAGAAAAACACTCAAGAAGAGTAGCTTAGGTGTTATATTGCCCAACAAAGGATTGCCACATAGTGAACAGTTGACAAAGCAAGAAAGTTCAGTGAATTAAACTTGACTGAGTGAGGGTTTTTAAAATATATAATTGTTTTATTTGTTTCTTTCACCTTTAGTCCAATTTAATACTCTGTTTGAATTACCACAAATTACCTCAGTAACCTAGCTTTGTCACCAAAAAGTCATTAACAATGAACAAGTAGCATGGCTGAATTCTCTCTCTTTCTCTCTCTCTCTTTCTCTCTCTCTCTCTCTCTCTCTGTGTGTGTGTGTCCCCCTCCCCCTCCCTCCCCCTCTCTCTCCACAACCACACATATAAAACAATTTATTACTTTATTTCAACCTAATAGTCCATCTAGATCAGTATTATCTCACACTATTTGTTAAGTGTTGGAGATGAGATTACGACAATGATGTGTGAACAAAAGCAGAGATTCCATTTAACAGGACATGACTGTGGGGTTAGGATTATGGACAAGTCTTAGATGAGGACAACTTGCTTCCAACTGGAAGTTTTTAAGAAGAGATTGGACAATCATTTGTCCATAATGGTATAGGGTTTTCTGCCTGAGCAGGCGGTTGGACTAGAATACCTCCAAGATCTCTTTCAATTCTGTTAATCTGTATTTCTGAGGAAAGTTTACTCCAATTGTAATTTAAAATGAAACTCTGTTCACATGACCAATCCTCAAAGTTCCCTTGATCATCATTGGTAGATTCCAAGGAGAGGCATCTATATCATTGGCATGGGGATATAAAATAATTTCATTGCTCTTTAATACATATTTCTCACCAATAATGTTGTTTCTCACCAATAAAAAGGGTATATATTTTGTGAGCCAGGTGGGACAGCAATGAGAGTCAGGGCAGCCAATCACTATCAAGGCAAGACACGGCACTACCTGAGTCAAGATGGTAGCTGTGTCCATGCAAACAAAGTCCCACATTTTTTAAATGTATCATGTGACTTTTTGATTAACTTTCATATAAAGGTGTCAGAATCCAGTTATATTTCCTTTCTATCTATCTTCTCTGATATAAAACCAATCCTTACCCTCTTCTGGATCCTGCCATACTCCTAAGGGGGAAGGGGGGTATGCATGCAGGTTTTATTACTTTCACTTCCTCTGTTCACTACAAAGTAATCTTTTGTTTATTCACTTTCGGATCTGCTAATCATTACAATGTAACCATTTGCCTTTCATCCTATGCCCCTCTGAACGTCTCCTCCTTACCGGCCAGAGGAAAAGGGTGTGTGTGAAAAGATACAGCCTCCGGAATCTGGTTTATTTATCCATCATCAAAATAAGGTGTGAGGAGCTGTTGAATGATCGTGCACAACGGAACCAGATTGATGTTATCTTTCCTGGAGTTAACACCTAGAAATCTGCTGGTCTGAATCGCCCGGAAGAACTGCGGGGTGGGGGTTGCTTAGGGACACTTTAAAACATCGAATTGTAAGGAATTCCCTCAGATCCTGCCTATTATGCCTACTATCAATTTCTCTTAATAAAAGTTCCTGTTGGAAGAGATTGTTTCCAAGAGTTCTGCTTTCTTAAGATGTGGATTGAAGTGGTTCCTTACATTAGACAGGATCTGCAGTAATAATCAACCTGGAAGGAAGAACCTTGCCGGGGGACTTTGCAAAAAATACAATGTCAGACGATGAGGCAGGGAAGGGAGAAAGCCCCACGGAGAGGGAGCCTTCCCCCCAACTGGAAACCTGCCAGCTGTCAGGATCTGAAATGTCATACTCCTCAGGAGAACAAATATGGCAGTCAGCTGAGCTTGCAGATACAACATATTCTGGTATATCCATTTACAGACAGAAACCAGAAACAAAAACAAAACACCAGGAGAACCAATAATGAAGGAGGACACATAACCAAGTGAATTGTAGTAATAATCTTAAAATAACCAGACAACCAACATCAGAATAAAAATCATTGTCCCAAGCCTTGTAGTGGCAGTAGGAATAGAGGAAAACTTTACTATATTCCTGAAAATTGTTACTGAAAAGTGTGCAAGTTGGAAGCAAACAACTTTCAGTTCTGATGAACCTATGAGTAGGTGAGACATGAGATACACTGTAAACTCTGTCATCTACAATAAAGTAGGCAGTAAAATAAAATGTGTGCTACTTCTTTTTAGCAAATACATAAATGATTGGCATAATGGTATTATTAAATCTTTCATACATCAACACTGAAAGTAGGTCATTGGCCTCACTAACCTAATGTTATTCTGTCTTTGGCAGAAGTTATTCTAAAGATTTTTAGAAGTCTCCAAAGAGTTATAAAACAATGTTGAATCTATTGAATCTATTCTACTGTATATCCATATAAAAGACAGATTGTTTAATGTCTTGCATAACTCTATCAGGGCAACCAATATGAAAAGTGTTGTGTCCTGGGCCTTGCTGAGTCATTCAGCAAGGCTCAGGAACTCTGCAGAAAGGATGCAGAGACCAGAACGGTTGCAGAGACCCGGGCAGACCACGTGTCTGCCTGGGACCCAGACAGGCTGTCTGCAATCATTGGTTGAGCATCCCCTTGCACGGGGAGTATAAAAGGGCTTGTTGCCATTGTTCGTTTGCTTCTGTTCAGTGAATGTACCAAATAAAAAGACATCTTTTGTATGAACTGCCTCATCTCAAATGTCTGCTGTGCAAACAGAACACTGGCAACGAAGGTGGGATTCGCCGTTTGGAAGCCTGAAGAAGTAAAATAGGCCTACTCACCTAAGGCCTGAATGAGAAGAGAAGCGCGGCGTCCAGGAGGAGCAACCGCCTGCCAGTATGCATACGCTGGAGGTGGGCTTGGCTTCATCGGACCCCTTCTCCTTCCTTGTGGCGAGAGACATGGACGAGGCTGTCGGTCAAGAAGATGTCCAAGCTGGGTCGTCTCGGCGAATTCAACACTTCACACCCGGAACGCTGGAGCTCGTATGCAGCTCGCGTTGAAAACTATTTCTGGGTAAATAGAATCCAGGAAGACGGCCTGAAAGCGGCTACCTTGTAGTGTGTCTGTGGGCAAGAGACTTTTGAAATTGCCGAAAATCTTGTCGCCCCAGCACCATTGGAATCGATCGCGTATGCCAATCTCAAGAAAATGCTGCGTGAGCATTTCAAGCCCAAGCTATCAGTAATAGCTTGGAGGCACCAGTTCGAGCAGCGGGACCAGCGGCCTGGAGAATCAGCTGCGGATTTTGGATTTTTGAGGCAGGCCGCACGACCATGTGCGTTTCAAGATTTGGAGGAAAGGCTCCGAGATAGACTTGTGTGCTGGTTGCGAAGCCGCGAGGTGCAGCAGAAGCTGTTTGCGAAGGCTGATGTCACCTTCCAAGATGCCTTAAGAGAAATTACAGCAGAGGAAGCAGCCGGCGCCACGGTGAAGGCCTTGCGGTCTACGAAGATTCATCCAGCGGCCATCCCTGTCCACCAAGAAGCCACGCGTGAGGCCTCTGGAGAAGACTCCCAAGGAAGAAGAGGTGGACAGACTTCAACCGTTGGCGGAGAGAAGACTGCCAGAACGCAGAGGGCCGCCGCCTGCATCCCTTCGCTGTTTCGGCTGTGGGGGTCGCCACAGGAGGGCCGACTGCCGTTTTCGTTCTGCTGTCTGCCGAGCATGTGGCAGGCAAGGCCACATAGCATCAGCCTGCATGGGTCGTCAAAAGAACAGGTCCCCTGAATTGCCTCTGAAAGGTACCAAGGTCCCCAGCCAAAACAGGGTGGGTTTTTGCGCGTCCCGTAGGGGGGTGTTTAAGACAGGGACTCACAGGCTCCTTAAGAAAAAGCTGCGCATAGATGTACAGTTGCAGGGAGTTCCCCTGGCTATGGAGCTGGACACAGGGTCCGCTCTTTCCATTATTTCTGTGGACACCTTTAACAAGGTTTGCTCCAGGAGTGGCTCACGAGTCAAACTCAGGCCCTCCAATCTCATTCTCACGGATTTTCAGAACTCGCGAGTAAGTGTGAAGGGGGAGGCCACGCTCAGAGTGCAGCGTAAAAGCTTCAACGGATTATTGGATGTGGTGGTTGTTGGGGGTGATCGAACGAGTCTTATAGGATTCGATTGGTTCGAGGCACTTGGGATCCAGGTGACTGGTCTGAATCATCTGCAAACAGCTAGCCTTACAGGAGTCTGTAAGGAGTTTGCTGATGTATTCAGCCCAGAACATGGCTCATACAAGGGGCCTCCCATTACGTTAAAATTGGATCCAAACATTGCACCCATCAGGGTCAAGCCAAGGAGGGTGCCTTTTGCCCTAAA
Source organism: Azemiops feae (assembly GCA_023970755.1). Classification (NCBI taxonomy): domain Eukaryota; kingdom Metazoa; phylum Chordata; class Lepidosauria; order Squamata; family Viperidae; genus Azemiops; species Azemiops feae. The sequence continues at coordinate 1,817,686 of JALGBA010000443.1, forward strand.
GAGCAAAATTGATGCTGAGTTGGACAAATTGCTCCAACAATGCATTCTGGAACCTGTGGACTCTAGTCCATGGGAAACCCCCATAATAACACCACTGAAATCCAATGGTGAAGTCCGAATATGTGCGGACTATAAATGCACTTTAAATAAAGCCTTGCAGCAACACACATATCCTGTGCCCGTGGTGAGCCACATTCTGGCCTCACTAAAAGGAGGAAAGCTTTTTGCCAAACTTGACTTAGCTCAGGCCTATCAACAGTTACCTGTTGATGAGGCAACAGCTGAGGCACAAACTATAGTCACGCACAGAGGGGCTTTCAAAGTAAAGAGGCTGCAGTTTGGGGTCAATGTAGCCCCTGGCATCTTTCAAGGGGTGATGGAGCGAACGCTCAGGGGTATTCCGGGGGTCTGCCCCTATTTTGATGACATCCTCATTACAGGAGAGTCATCAGGAAACTTGGCTGAAAGGCTGAGGGCTGTCTTGCTGCGTTTCCGCCAAGCTGGGCTGAAGCTACAGCAAGACAGATGCAAAATAGGTGTAACATCCACCGAATTTCTAGGGTTTCGTATTGATGCAAAAGGCATCCACCCCGCAGAGTCCAAATTCCAGGCCATCCAACTGGCCCCTAGTCCCCAGTCAAAGACAGAACTTCAGGCTTTTCTGGGCCTCCTTAATTTTTACCATTCATTTCTCCCCCACAAGGCTGCTGTGGCTGAGCCGCTACACCAGCTCTTAGACAAGCAGGCTCCATGGGCATGGACAAAGGTCCATGAAAAGGCTTTTAAAGAAGTCAAGGCTTTGCTATCCTCCAATGCTGTACTGGCTCACTTCAATGAGCATTTGCCTGTGTGCATCGCATGTGATGCTTCCCCTTATGGGGTAGGAGCAGTGTTAAGTCATCTCAAGGAAGATGGAACTCAGGTCCCTGTGGCCTACTATTCTAGGACCCTCTCATCTGCAGAGCGTAATTATGCGCAGATTGACAGGGAAGCCTTGGCAATAATCTCAGGCATCAAGAAATTTCATGATTTCTTGTATGGATGCCATTTCACGGTCTATACTGACCACAAGCCTTTGCTGGGTTTGTTTACAACCAATAAACAAACTCCTCAGATTATATCTCCTAGAATGCTGAGATGGTCTATTTTCTTAGCAGCTTATGATTACACCCTGGTTCACAAACCAGGTACTGAGATGGGCCATGCTGATGGCCTAAACAGGTTACCTCTTAAACAAATAGAGGCAGACCCTGCTCCTGCTGTACACATTCTGTCTATTCAGGACTTACCTGAATCTCCCCTCAATGCTAGGGATGTGGCTGCAGAAACTGCCACTGATTACACGCTTGCACGCGTGCTGACATCTGTGTTGTCAGGATGGCCTGACACGTGTCCTGGTACAGACTTCCAAAGCTTCTGGCGTAGGAAGCATGAATTGTCCACATTCAAGGGGTGTATCCTGTGGGGCAACAGAGTAGTCATCCCGGCCTCATTGAGGACTAGAGTCTTGCTCTCTCTTCATGAGGGACATCCGGGAATAGTGAGAATGAAGGCGCTTGCGCGCAGCCATCTTTGGTGGCCTGGACTTGATAAGGACATCGAGGCCCAGGTTCATGGGTGCCAAGTATGCCAGCAATCACGGCCAGAAATGCCCCAGGCCCCTGTACATAGGTGGGAGGAGACACTCACTCCATGGTCTCGCGTCCATATAGACTATGCTGGGCCCTTTCAGGGGCAATTCTTCCTCCTCCTTGTGGATAGCCATTCCAAGTGGCTAGAGGTCGTTCCTGTGTCCTCCACTACTACTGCCAGGACCATCCAGGTGCTCAGAGGAATCTTCGCTTCCCATGGCCTTCCTGATGTTTTAGTATCAGACAATGGTCCACAATTTACCTCTTCTGAGTTTCAGGCATTCCTCCAAGCCAACATGATCCGGCATGCCACGTCTGCTCCTTTTCACCCTGCCACCAACGGTCAGGCCGAACGCATGGTGCGCACTACAAAGGATGCATTAAAGAGAATCACTCAAGGACCCTGGCATCACAGGTTAGCTGATTTTCTCCTTACACACCGCACCACACCATGCACAGCTACTGGAAAGAGCCCAGCCGAACTCCGCTGGGGTCGCAGACTTATTACGAAGCTGGACAGGCTTCACCCAGACTGGGTGGCTTCACAGGTGTCGCAGCCGCAGGCACCTAGGAGACTTCAAGTGGGTGACCCGGTTTGGACCAGGAACTATGGGCATGGGCATCTCTGAGTACCTGCTGTAATCTGTAATGTCTCTGGGCCACTGTCATACAAAGTGGTCTTAGAGGAAAATCTCTTTTCCCATATGTTATTTTTTATTAGCTTGTAGTATAAAATAAAAAAATACAAAAGCAAGTAATAGGAAAAAAATGGGAGGGGAAGGAAAAGAGAGAAGTGTGGAAGAAAAAGGGAAAAAAAAGGTGTTGACTTCCTACTCTCTCTGATGCAGTAAAATTAGGAATTAACATCAAACCTCAACTTTTTACTTTTCTATAATAGTATAAACTAGCCATTTCTATAACAGCAAATTAATCTAATCAGTAAAACCCAAAATCAAAGTTTCATTTTTTCCCACCTCAAGAACAAAGTCCAGAAGCAGTTTCCAAGTAGAAACAAATGTACTTATATTTTTTTCTTTGATCAAAATGGTCAGTTTAGCCATCTCTGCTAACTTCATCAACTTTTGTAGCCATTCATCCATGGTGGGAATCAAAACGTTCTTCCATTTTTGTGCATAGAGTAGTCTTGCTGCCATCAGCATATACAAGATCAGAGTTCCATTTTTTTTTCTAAGTCTTTTTTCATTAAGTCCAAAAGAAAAGTTTCTGGTTTTATCTTTATATTCACTTTAATTTTCTGTATTAAAACATGAATCCTACTTCAATATTTCTTTGCTTTATCACATATCCACCATAAATGGTAAAAGGCCCCTTCTTTACATTTACATTTCCAACATGTCCCAAATGTTGGCATATTGCCCCCAACAATCTGGGTCCTCATTTTACTGACTTCGGAAGAATGGAAGGCTGAGTCAACCTTGAGCTGGTCAGGATCAAACTCCTGGCAGTCAGCAGAATTAGCCTGCAATACTGCATTTTGACCATTGAGCCATCAAGGCAGAAGTTATCCACTTTTTCAATACCTTCATTGTCAATTTCAAGGCTGGTAGTACCTGTTGTCATTAGTTTGATCTTCTATATATTTAATTTTAATCTCATTCTTTCAATGTGCTCTTTGGCTTTTTGTACTAGGGCTTGCAGATCCTTTGCATTTTTGGCTATCAGGGTAGTGTCATCAGGATAGCACAGTTTATTGTGTTTCTTCTTTCAATTTTAAACTACACTTATCTTCCAATCCAGCTTCCCTGGATCATATAGATTAAATAAAAAAAGGGAGTGCCTGAAGCCAGTCTATTTCGCCATTCTTTATATTTTATCTTAGTCCCAATGAGTTTTATTGCCCAGTAAATATGTTTAAACACACACTCTGCTAAAGAGAAGTTCCCTGAAGATGGGTTTCAACATGAGTCTGAAAGCTTAGAAGACTAAAACTCTGGTCCTGGTGACTGACCTAGTTTGGATCCTGCAATATTATAATTTATTTAAAATTATAGACATAGACATTCAGAGAAATGATGACTAGCTCAACTTCTTGCTACTTGAAGAACTAAGAAGCACTTCTTGCTTCTTAAAAACTAATGTCATCTTGTTTATAATTGAATCATTTAAAATATGTCCTGATACAAACATCATGTTTACTAATCATTATGGGAGCGTGATTTGAAAGACATGGAGCTGGGGGACTTAGCTATGGTAGTCTGTGACTAAATAATGATACTCTTATAGGATCAGCATATTGTCTGACAACATTTATTTTCTTATTTGTAATGAATTGCTACTTTTAATTTTAAAAAGGATTATGTTGAAAAATGTCCATCTTTACTTTTTGTACAGTTTCTATTATTACTACAAAAACAAGCAAGAGATCTGATAAATTGTTTTCCAGAGAAATTTAGTAATAATGCATTCCACCTAAATTCAAGTATTTGTATATTGTTTTGTTTTATGATTATTGTCTCTGTTTAAGTCTCTGTTTAAAATAAGTTGGCTAAAAATGTTTACTGGTTCTTAAACAGTTACTACGTATTATTTCTATTGCTCAATATTTTTTTTATATTGAAAGCTTTATTACATGGAAAAGTGGGCATTAACATAAACATTTATCCCAAAGAAATTAATAATCATCAATATATTTTTACTGAAACTATAAACCAGTTTCTATATTAACTATAATGGTCATATAGTCCTTGCTTAGTGATTATTTGTCATTATTTGACTTTTTAAAGTTACTACTACACTAAATGAGGAGACTTATGAAGGTTCTCAAAGATATGGATCTCAAAGTTGTGATTTGGGTGCTTGGCAACCGGCACGTAATTTCAATGGTTGCAGAATTCCTTAGTCATATTATTGTCATTTGTGACCTTCACTGTTGGCTTCCAACAAACAAAGTCAATGGAGAAGCTGACAGGAAGTCATGGTCAAATCATGTCATGCTTAATGACCATGCATGATTCACTTAATGACTGTAACTGGTACTGCTATTGCAAATCAGTGTAATTATGATTTTTCATTTTATAACCACATTGCTTAATTATGGAGTTCTGGTCTCTGTTCTGGTGTTAACTGAGGACTATCTATATTTGCGGAGCAGCATAAATCAACTTTCCTCAAGGAAAAAAACATTGATGCATCTGTAAATGAATTTTTATGTAATATCTTCATCCCATTACATCAGTCCATCCCACACAGTCAGGCAGGAAAAGTGTTGTGGACACCATCAGTCAAAGAATTCTGGTGGGGTCCAAGAAGAGTGTGTTCTGTGCCCTTGCTCCCACCCTATGGAATATCCTCTCCCCAGTGGTGAGGCAGGCTCCCACTTTCTTTGCCTTCCAAAAAGGCATAAAAACATGACTTTGTGATCTTGCTTTGGGCATGCAGAGGAGCACGCAGCCATGGGGCTAGTTAGCTCACTGAAAGCCCTTATCCACCTTTTAATTAATTTTTAACACTTCTTGCCTCTTTTAAATTTTCTATACTGTTTTTATGCTTTCAATATTTTATTGTGCGCTGCCCAGAGTCCCTCTGTGAAGGAGATGGGTGGTTTTTAAAAAAATAAATAATAACAAATTTCTTATTATAAAAAATCATTAAAAAAAACTCCTTAAAAAATGCTAGCATCTTTAGAGTAATGGCAAAAAATATTAGATAAAATATGAAAGCAAATAATTCTCTCTTCTCTACATTAAATACTGGCTTTTTAAAAAGGCAGATACTGTATCTATAGTACTTCAATAGTTGCAATACACTATAGTTTTTGTGTAATTTAGTTATTTTATCAGATTTTCTGAAGATCTATTTTATATATATCCATCATTGGCAAAAGTGGAAATAAACAAAAAATATTAAAAGAACATGAGAAAGGAATGAAATATATGAGATTGTGAATGCATCTAGAGATTACCGTGGTCTACAAACTAGTTATTGGGTGAGACATAAGCATTTTAGAGGTTCTAAAAATATAAACTTCAGTGTAAAACTGTCCAATACCATAGCCACTAACAGTTTTATTAAAAGCTGCTACTATTTATTATTAAATGTAATTTTAACTGCCTTCATTTATTATTCCTTTAATCTCATTTTATATTTTCCGTTCTGTTCCCTTCAAGATAACATTCCATATGTTTAACAGAGTCTATAAAGACATACTGTATAATATTAATTTATTGGTCTTGGTAATAGGAAGGAGTTTTCTTTGTTTTATTGAAGTAATCTAGAATATCTGTCCATCTGGAAAACTTTATAGCTTTTAAATAGATTTTCATGAATTACCATTTTGTGAAAGACCAACTGGAGGAACCTTTAGCTCTGTAATAGAAATATTATTAAAATCTTTCCAGTACTAGCTATGGTGTTATGGGCAGTTCTGAAGAAGGTTAAAAAACAGACTGGTGTTCTAAATTTCTAGCATGAGTTTATTGTCAAAAAATCCATGTCAAAAAGAAAACAAACCATCATTTTTTTCTCTTTCTAAACTCAGAACCTAACCTAATAGTTTATCATATCCTCTTTCTCTTCTTACCCTTACAACTTCAAGATTTGAATATATTATAAAAGCAGAAAAGGGCAGATAAGTTAATCAAAGTGGTCAAAACAAATATTTATATTTGCCATGAGGAGGCAATACTGAAAAGGAAAAGCGAATGTATCAAAATCATTATTAAGCTCTGAATAGGAAAAGTAGAATATATTGACAATGCAGGTAAAAGAAAGAAATCAGAAGATAAGAAAGATAAGATAACCTTTATTGTCATTTTTATATTGTGGGCACAACGGCACACATCAAAAATGAAATTTAGTTGCCCGCTCTCAAAGTGAAACACATACATGACACACACCTAAACATACTATGAACAACATATATATAGACCCACATCCCTACATATACATAGCAAATAAATATTAAATACTGTCCATCTTGAATATATAACGCAAGGAGGAAGCTTGAGAGTTCGCAAGGTTAATGCTGTATGGAATGAAACTATGGCTGAATCTGGATGTTCTGCTGCGGATACCACAAAGCCTCCTCCCAGAAGATAACAAGGAAAACAGGTCATGAAGAGGATGTGTAGTGTCCCAGATAATCTTACGGACCCTGCTCAAGCAACACTTCTGTGCTATGTCCTGGATGGGAGGGAGGGAACTGCCAATGATCTTTTCGGCCATTCTCACCACTCTCTGCACCACCTTCCTGTCTGAAGCAGTGATGCCTCCAAACCAGACTGTGATGCTATATGACAGGATGCTCTCGATTGTCCCCCTGTAGAAAGTGGTCAGGACAGGGGAAGGAAGATGTGCTTTTCTCATGCGGCGCAGAAAATGCAGGCGCTGCTGTGCCCGCTTCACCAGTTTCTCACTGTTGAGTGACCAAGTCAGCCTACTCATTAGCTGCACACCCAGGAATTTGATGCTGGTAACCATCTCCACAGGTGAATCATTAATGCACAGAGAAGTGTGGCTGTGCCTGCCTTTTCTGAAATCAACAATGATCTCTTTGGTTTTTCCGGTATTTAAAACTAGGCTGTTTTCCTTACACCAGTTCACCAACCCCTCAACCTCCTTGCAGTAAGCTTCCACCTTGTCATCCTGAATAAGGCCCACTACTGTTGTATCATCTACGAACTTCACAATATGGTTGGTGGCAAACCTAGCACAACAGTCATGGGTCAACAGGGTGAACAGCAGCGGACTTAAGACGCAGCCCTGAGGAGAACCTGTGCTCAAGAAAATGGTATTAGAGGTATTTGTTCCAACTTGCACATATTGGGGCCTGTTGGTAAGAAAATCAAGAATCCAGTTGCACAAAGAAGTGTTTAAGCCTAAAAGGCCCAGTTTGTCTACTAGATGCTGGGGAATGATTGTATTAAATGCCGAACTGAAGTCAACAAACAGCAAACGCACATGAGTATTTCTTTCCTCTAAGTGCTTCAGGCTCAGATGGAGAACGGAAGAAATAGCATCCTCCATAGAGCGATTTGGTCGGTAGGCAAACTGAAGCGGGTCAAATGCTGGTGGGAGGCTAGATACAATAGTGTCCTTTATCAGCTTCTCAAAGCATTTCATGATGGTGGATGTCAGTGCAACCGGACGGTAATCATTGAGGCCTGTAATTGTGGACTTTTTTGGCACTGGCAAGATGATGGCCATCTTAAAACACGATGGGACCACTGCCTGCTGCAATGAGAGGTTGAAAATATCTGTGAGAACACAAGCCAGCTCCTCTGCGCATTCCCTGAGGACACGTCCAGGGATGTTATCTGGGCCTGCTGCTTTCCGAATGTTAACTGTCTGCAGTGTTTTCCGGACAGAGGTGACATCAAAGCTTGGCACTTGCTCATCAGGATGAGGCACAGCTTTCCTAGCAGGAGTGCTATTTGATGCCTCAAATCTACCCAAAAATGCATTCAGATTGTTTAGGAAGTCTGTGTCATCCTTACATCTCGATGGAGCCACCTTGTAATCCGTAATGGCCTGGATCCCTTGCCACATTCACCTGGTGTTTGTTGGGTCCTGAAAAAAGTTCTGAATTTTCTGGCAATGGGCTTGCTTTGCACCTTTTATGGCACTTTTCAGATTTGCTCTGGCTGTTCTAAGTGCCAGCATGTCACCAGATTTAAAAGCCACATTCCATGCTTTCAGCATCTTGCGGACCTCATAAGTCAGCCACGTTTTTTCATTCACCCTCACAACAAAGCTTTTCAGGACACAGACATCTTCTATGCACTTTTGGATATATGCAGACACCGTGGTGGTATACTCCTCAACATTTGTATGTTGGTTATCAGTAGCTGCTTCCTTAAACATGCCCCAATCTGTACACTCAAAGCAGTCTTGTAATGCTTCTATAGCTCCCTCTGTCCAAACCCTCACCTGCTTTACTGTAGGTTTCACTCTGACTAATAAAGGTTTATATGCTGGAATAAGCAGCACTGAGAGATGGTCAGAGGAGCCCAGGTGAGGGCGGGGGATATCTTTGAAAGCCTTCTTGATGTTGGAATAAGCAAGATCCAGTGTATTGTCCCCTCTGGTTGCAAAGTCCACGTATTGATGGAAATGTGGCAGGGTAGCTTTCAAATCCACTTGGTTAAAGTCTCCCACTGCATAGTGAGAGAGTTTAAAAAAAAACAAAAAAACACCTTTTCCTCTGTTAAACATTTCTGATCTTCAGAGGCCTAGCTGTAAATAAACAAACTGATAACTGGAGAAAATACAGAAAAATAAGTGCAGTCAATAATGTTACAGTGTTACAGAATTTTCATACTATTTAAGAACAGTTTTACTCAGTTCCATTTTTAGCTGGATCCCGGACACAAAACAGTATTGGTTATGTTGAAGGAAAAATCTTCATCAGGGTCCAGTCCAAGCTGGGAATAAACACAATGGAGACTGCTTTAGAAAGAAGGTTGTGATTTATTGAAGAGCAGAGCCAGACAGAAAGATGGCTCTGGGAAAGCTGACCACATGTAGCTGGGAGTGGTGGGTTTTTATACCTTCTGGGGCTCTTGAGGTTGTTTCCTGTTCCTGTTTGAGATTTTGTATTTTCTGTGTCATGTATTTGACCTGAGTCTGAGTATGCCCTTTTGGTATTGGTGGGTTAATCCTATTATGTCCCCAAAGGTCATGTCTTTTAGAGTTTGGGTGGGGTATGTAGATTTTAGAGGTCTTTGTCTTCTTAATCTCATAACTTCTAGCTTCCTGGCCCCAACCTTCCTGAATGGATTATTGAATTTGCATTTTGAAAAGCTGGCCTCTGCCTAGTTTCTGCTTGGGGCTATTAAGAAAACTGGGCTTGCTTTTCTGCCTTTAAGATCTTCTCCATTATTCCTTTGGAGAAATATATTCTGCCTTTTTAATATTCCCCAAAATATTTCTTTCTCTGGATTCTTCCCACAGTTAATAGTGTTGGGAACAAGGAAAAGATTAAGAAAAAGAAGTAATTTTCAAATGAATGTTCTTGATCTAAGCCTTTTGTTGCTAAATAATAATGGGAAATAATTCTAGTCACCTTGACCCATCTGGCAATCATTGAATAATTCCAAATGTAACTGGATTTCTTCCTTAATCAACAATGACTTTCAGGACGCTCAGGAAATAGGATGTTCCAGAGTTAAAAATTGAATCTCAAACTTTAACTGATCATGACACACAACTAGATTTACAACTTAATGAGATGGAGGATTTATATCTACAACCTACTGAAGAGGAAGATGTTATACCTTATATACAAATGATGGAGATTTCTTTTTTTTATATATATATAACAAGTTTTATTGAATTTTTTAGTTTTACAACCAAGTGCTTAGGACTCATCGTGGAGATAGGGCACTCCATAGAACAAAATAGAAAATATAATCATACATAAACAATTTAAGTTACTTCTTTAAAATTTCCCTCTCTATTTTATCAATCAAAAAAAACAAAACAAAACAAAAACAAAACTATCAATAATATTTCCACCCATTTTCGAGCTTAATTAACTATTAACATATTCCAATTTGGCATTACATAAACATATAGTATACAATTCGGGTATCCATATAATACAGATTATTCCTAACCTATACATATTACTCCAATTATTCACTTTATACTTCTCAGTTAAATTCTATCTCTTATTCTATTCTATTTCACATACATATTTTATAAACGAATATAACTTTAAGTGGTTTTTTTAAAAAACATTTTACATTAGCCTAAATTATTTCTAATTATTTCTAAAGTAAACATATAATATAACTATTATATATATATATATTTTAATATTTCTCCACTATATTCTATTTCCTATACTCTATCAAACATTTTTATAAATCAGTCCAATCTTCAATCATTGCAAGTAAAAATATCAGTAATATTTCACCAATCTCAATACAACTCCTTTAGTTTTAACTTTTCCAATTTTCCATAATTGCCATTCCAGACCATAATCAAATCCATAATTCACATCAATATTAATCAGACTAAAATCTTAGACCTTAGAAATCTCAAAAATATTAGCTCACTTGAAGTCTCTAAAAACCATTTTACCCGTCAAATAAAGTTTTAACACTCATTTTTAAACCTAATTCTAGCTTTCTTTTTATGCCAAGCAGGTTTCCACAATAGGGCCTTTAGCTCCTCCCATCTTAATATTTGACAATACACATTTTCCCACAGTTGCGTCTGATCATAGTCTTCTTCTCTTTTTCCCAATATTGTCTGCACTGTGTAATCAGTCTTAGTCAGTATGGTGATTATTCGTTGTTTGTATATATTGTCAGCATTTTTAATGTCTCGTGTTTGAAAGTCCATTTCTGTTGTTTTTAAAGCTATAGATGTTTTAGTTGAATTCTGCCTTTGGTCCTCAGAAATCTCCATCATTTGTATATAAGGTGTAACATCTTCCTCTTCAGTAGGTTGTAGATATAAATCCTCCATCTCATTAAGTTGTAAATCTAGTTGTGTATCATGATCAGTTGAAGTTTGAAATTCAATTTTTAACTCCGAAACATCCTCTTTCCTGAGTGTCCTGAAATGCTCTCTTAATTCTTCTTTCATTTCCAAAAATTTTTCTAGTATGAGTCCATAGTTAAGCTGTGAGTGGGATTCCATTCTTCTTCTCTCTTTTTTTTTTAATAGTGAAAGTTCAGCAGTGTCTGGGCGTGATGCCAAGTTCAGCAGTTCAGCTGCAAATGGTTACATTGTTACAATAAGGCTTTCTGGGCTTCAGGCCAAGTTCCGAGATACATTGTAACCATACAATCCACATAACTCCACCCAGAAGCCAAAGAGGTATTTTTTTCTTTTTAAAGTAGATAAAAATGTTCTGAAGGGGGGGGGAGGAAAAGAAACACTCCACCCCCTCCCTAAAAATTTCCACTTAAGCTGAAAACAAGCAGGCAGAGAGAGAGAGTCACAGTAAGGCTTTTTCTTCTTCTTTTTTTTTCAGGATCCCCCAAATTCCAACAGTTCAAATACACAATAAGAGTTAGTTATTTTTCCCCCCAAGTATTTGAACGCTGCTTTTTCAAGGGAGGGAATAGTTTCTAGAAGCTTTTCACAGGGAAGTAAATAAGATAACAAGAGGGAAGGAAAGGTCTTACCCGGATCTTCCACGGTGGTTCTTTATGCTTAGATGTTGCTGTGACTTTCGGCTGGAGCAGCTAAGTGATCGGCCATGTTACTGGCCGATCTTTTCCCCGTCAGCCCAAAGGTGATTTCTCGGATGGCAGAGGGGGCTGCCGGTCCCTCCGCGATCAGACGAGTGTCCTCCTCCATGGTGGTCGCCTTTCCGGGGTGACTTTCGACCCTGTCCAGGGTCTACCGGCGGGGGAAAATCGGTCGGCAAAGAGAACATACTCTTTGCCTGACCGCAGGTGTCAACGCTGTTAATATGGGATATTATTGCATTGACAAGATATGCAGAACTGTTTGGTATTTTTGGAGTTAAATCAGATGACAAGACAGAGGGAGGAGAATTGTGAAGAAAGCGGGAGATTGGGAAGGGAAGGGAATCTTTGGCCTCCAGCCTAATTGGAAGACGTAAATCATGACAATAAAGTAAGGGAGGAGTTAGCAAGATAAGACAGATGCTAGCCAGGGAAATCCAGATTCTGGCATTCGCTTTGTAATGTACCGAAGGGTTGTATCAAAACTCCTGGCAAGGAATGCAAAATAAAGAAACTAAAACAGAGAATAATGGCTTCGTTTTCAAGGATTGTATCCTCCTTCGGACCACAACATCATGCCAGAATCTAAAAACTTTTCAAACAACAGAGGGAGGTGCATTACCCCACCTCTTTCTCCTAGCCTGGAGTGAGAATGACAGAATTCAGGAGCAAGCCAATCTATCATGAAACGGGAGTTTGTTAAATACAGCCCAGCAGCACCTGATATCCCAGAGGGGGAAGTAACAGACAGCATGCTGTGGGAAAATGAATTTTGGCAAACAAATGAGAACTGGTGGACAGACAATGGGCAAACTGCCATTCAAGACCCGGGTGAGTTACTGGAAATATCTCAAACCCCAGGGGAGAGGGGCAGAGACCCACCCCTGAAAAAAGAAGCCCACAGCCCCTCCAGTTCATATCAGACAGCCTATCAGACCCTGTCTTCCTCTATCAGGGACCCCAGCCCTGAAGAGAGAGGGAATTCATGTCTGAGGCCTCTGCAACAATGGGGAGTATGGCATTCGAAGCAGGCAGGGAGCAGACGACTTTTGAGCTCACCACAGCCGATAGGGACCTTGCAACAGATAAGGATGGTGCAGGGCCCAGGAGGTCAGCAGCTAGAGGGAGGATGGCCACAACAAGGAGATTGGCCCCAGCCCCTGAACGTGCAACCCCTGGGCATAAACCAGCAACCAGGATGAGGCCAGCGGCAGCAACAGCCACAGTGGGTGCCCCAACAACATATAATTACTCCATTCAGAGCAACCTTCAATGGGGATCCAGAGAAACTGATTTTTTTCCTTAACCAAGTACGCTTGCACTTGAATAGCTGGGCTTATCTCTACCCCGGCCCAGGGGCTATGGTCGATGTGATTGCGTCTGGCCTAGAGGGAGACGCATCCGAGTGGCTGAACAATTTATATAATGAGCAAGCCCTAGAATTGGAAGACCCCCAACTCTTCCTCCTGGGTCTGAAAGAAAGATTTGAGGACCCATCCCTTGGCTTAAAAGCAAGAGAACAAATCCACAAAATAAAACAAGCCGGCAGGCCTGCCCTGGAGTACGTGTGAGAGTTTCACAAGATAGCAGGTCAGATAGAGGGGCGGCCAGAGCAGTCCCTAATCCATCACTTCATTGAGGGATTAGATGATCACCTCTCCCAGGCATGCATTATTCGAGCAGTACCTGACCGACTGCATGAGTGGTACCAGACAACAGTGAAGCTAGATGTTCAGCTCGCCCGCTATAAAAAGCCTTCCCCACCTGAATCTGAGCAGCAACCAGAGCAATCCAAACAACATTCACCCCCACGAGACCCTCCGGCTACCACGATGACTGAAAGAACCGGGCCACCCGCAAGCGAGTCAATAAAGTGTTTCCGATGCGGAAATAAGGGACATCGAGCAACAAGCTGTCCAGTCCCCTACCCCCAACTGCAGAGCAGTCCGGAACCAGCAATGAAAAGGAGACCTGCCCAGCGGCTAATGAGAGAAAAATCCAACCGGGCCACGCAAGCACCTGTTACCCAAATTACACCTCCCACACAAGAGAACGCCGGGACTCCAGATGGACCCGCCCCCGCTCTACCCTCCTTTGACGGTGACGACGAAGGGGAGAACGACCCGATGGTGAGTCGACGAATCCCATCTTTTTCACTAGCCGCCAAGCTTACAATCCCTAAGTCGGGAACACAAATAGACTTAAACGTATTAATTGATTCTGGATGCACCCGATGCATTATTAGCCTACCCTTTGCCATGAAAATGGGCATATGGGCAAAACAACTTTCCAACCCTGTGAGGTTCGAGCAAGCTGACGGCTCCCTGAGGGGAGGGACTTTAGTCACACAGTTAACTGAGCCCTTACGCCTAGAAATAGGGGCACACTGGGAATTTATTCGGTTCCTGGTGGCCCCAAAAATGACTGAGACTGTGATTCTAGGCTTAGCCTGGTTGGACAAATGGAAGCCACTTATCTGGTGGGAGAAAGGAATGAGAACTATGAGACTACCTATAGGGCCTGAGCCTCCCACTGATTCAACTGACGTTGTGGGACACTTTAGGCCACCTAATGAGCGAGCACTCATAGCTGCCTCACCGTCACCAGATGAATCACTCATCCCCAATGAATACCGGGACTTAGCAGAGGCATTTAGTGAAAACGAATGCGATGTCCTACCCCCTCACAGACCCAATGACTGTTCTATCGAACTGGTGCCAGGAGCCAAACTTCCACGTCCGAGAATGTACGCCACGTCCCCCCTCGAGATGGAAGAGATGCAGCAATACGTGAATAAAAACTTAGAAAGGGGGTTCATTGAACGGGCCAAATCTACTGTGGGAGCCCCCGTGTTATTTAAAAAAAAAAAGATGGGTCTCTTCGACTCTGCGTGGACTATAAGGGACTCAATGCTGTGAGTGTAGAAAATAGATACCCCCTCCCCCTCCTAAAGGACTTATTAACTCATCTGGCTAAGGGGAGTGTCTTCACTAAATTAGACCTGAGAGAGGCATATTACCGAGTGAGAATAAAAGAAGGAGATGAGTGGAAAACCGCCTTCAACTGCCCCATGGGGAGCTATCAATTCAAAGTCATGCCATTCAGACTACAGGGGGCCCCAGCCGTATTCATGCAGTTGATTAATGAAGTCCTACATGAACACTTGTACAAAGGGGTTCTGGTGTACCTTGACGATATTCTGACATACAGCACGAATATGACTGATCACATAAAGCTGGTAAGAGAAGTGTTAAAGAAACTATTGAATGCCAAGCTTTATGCCAAATTGTCAAAATGTGAATTTCACCAGACCCGATTAGATTACCTCGGCTACAGAATCTCCAACGAAGGCATTGAGATGGATCCAGCCAAGGTGAAAACTATAATCGAATGGCAGCCCCCCAGAACCCGCAAACAACTCCAGAGCTTTCTAGGTTTTGCCAATTTCTACCGTCAATTCATCCCCTCTTTTGCCAAAATTGCCCTACCCCTTACAGATTTACTAAAAACAGGGGGAAAAGGAGGGAAGCCGCGACCGGGCCAACCACTAGCATGGACTATGAACTGTCAAACCACTTTTGAGAATTTAAAAAGACTATTTGCTGCCGAACCGGTCCTAAAGCACCCCTGTCTAGGGGAGCCCTTTGTAATTCAAGCCGACGCCAGTGATGTGGCAGTTGGAGCTGTATTGCTTCAAAAGAACAAGAAGGGAGTCCTGCAACCCTGCGCCTACACCTCCAAAAAATTTACGGAAAGTGAACGGAGATGGGCAATATGGGAGAAGGAGGCCTTCGCAATTAGATGGGGGCTGTTAAACTGGCGACACTATCTGGAGGGGAGCAAGGTGCCATTCGAAGTATGGACAGATCACAAAAACCTAGAGGCACTGAAAACTCCTCGCAAATTGTCCCCAAAGCAAGTACGGTGGGCACAGTACTTTAACCGCTTCAACTTTACTCTAAAGTACATACCAGGGGGAAAAACTTCCTAGCTGATGCGCTATCGAGATTGCCCCAATACAAAAGCGAACGTGAAGAAGTCAACGAGGCGATTATCTCCAATCCACAACCTGTTGCACAAATCACGCCTCGCAGGGTCCCAAATCCGGATGACCCTGGAGCAAAGAAAATAAAACGAGAGCTCCTCACTGATCAATGGTTCAAAGATAACCAAACCTCCTTGACGTGCCGGGATGGTTTGGCTTACAAAGGGGGGAAACTGTATTTGCCCGAATCCCTCCGTCTCAATGCCCTCAAACACAGCCATGATGTAAAGCAGGCTGGACACTTTGGATATCTAAAAACACTACATCTCACCCGCCGGCAATTTTGGTGGCCGGGACTGAAACGAGATGTGGAAAACTATGTGAAGAGTTGTACCGTATGTGCTACAATGAAAAGAATACCGGGGAAAACCCCTGGATTACTGCAGCCGGTGGCAGAACCTTCCCAACCCTGGGAAGAAATGGCTATGGACTTTATTGTAGATCTACCTGAGAGTAGAGGAAATACTGTCATCTGGACTGTAATAGACCTGTTTTCGAGGCAGGCTCATTTCATCACCTGCAAAGGACTCCCATCCACTCAACGACTGACTAAATTGTTCCTGAAACATATCTACCGACTGCACGGCGCTCCTAAGTGAATAATCTCAGATAGGGGGGTGCAGTTCACAGCAAAGTTTTGGAGGAGTTTTCTTAAATTAATTGGATCATCTCAAGGCTTGTCATCTGCTTTTCATCCGGCCACCAATGGAGCTTTTTATTTATTTTATTTTATTTTATTTTATTTTATTTTATTTTATTTTATTTTATTTTATTTTATTTTATTTTATTTTATTTTATTTTATTTTATTTTATTTTATTTTATTTTATTTTATTTTATTATTTTATTTTATTTTAAAATTTTATTTTATTATTTTAATAAGTAGCCTTTATAGATTTATCCAACCGAATATCCATTCCTGAATCTCCCCTAAGCAGATATAAATAAAGTTCGAATTATTCTGTCCAATAAAAAATATATCCTTTCTGTCCAGGGAGAGAGAAGAATCTTTGAGGATTGTTTAACAATCAAGATTTATAATCCAAAGTGTTCCCAAAAAAAAATCCACAATGCAGTTCTGAAAGTCAGTATTTATGTTCAAAATTCAGACAGGCCAAATTTAAAATGTTTGTCATCTCTGCCACATAGATAAGCAGCCCCCAAGCCTGTTCCTTTTTTTTCTCAACTGTAATTCTCAATAATAAAATAGTTCCAAGGCCAGCCAAAATCCTATCTAGTTCTGGGCTTCAAGCCAGGTTTCTTTTAGGCTTAAATAAATTGTAGTGCCATAATTCACCACTAGATGTCATCAATGCCACTTTCCAGTTTTTAGATCCAAAACTTATATTGTTAAAATTTTCAAGTCTTTTTCTTTTAAAAAAAAACAAAAAGGTCTTAAAAACACTTTTGGTCCTCAAATTTTCAAGCTGTAAGTATATTTTAATTCCAGACAAGTCCTATAGGTTTCGCCAGTGTCCCCAAGTATTAATTTGCCACTTTTCTTTTCTGGGGGAGTGGGGCGGAAATTCCCTTTCCCTCTTTCATTGGGGGAGATGCTTTGGGCAGATTATGAGGAAGAGGTCTTAAAATCAGGTCTCACCCAGTTTCATCCACATTGCTGTAAAGTTACTTGGTAGTGCTTGTTGACTTCCATTGTCCGCAGCTTCGGACTGGCTACACGAATGCAGCCAGTCTTTCCTCCGCCGGTTTGGAGGGCTTCCTCGGATCAAACAGGGGGGGCTGCCACCCCCCCGTGATCAACGAGAGTCCCCTCCTTGCTTGCCACCTGTATGGGACGACTTTCGACCCTTTCCAGGGTCCCCCAGTGGGGTGAAACCAGACGCGAAAGAGGGAGCTCCATCTTCCTGTGCCTGCATCGCTGCGAGATCCCAACCGGAAGTCGGAATCTATATACATATTATTAATAATTAAAAATAAACTTGTTTATAGATACTTTTTCAGAATATAATGGGCAAATAATTGCTTTGGCTGGATCAGCACACTTGGTTTACCACTTGTCAAAAACATATTCCTAACTTGTATCTCAATAATGCCTATTTGTGTCAGACATTTAGTACAGGGAAAAAAAAAATTCTCTAGAAAGCATGCAGGTAGTCCTTGACTTATGACCACAGTTGAGCCCAAAATTTAAGTTGCTAAGGGAGAAATTTGTTAAGTGAGTTTTGCCCCATTTTACAATTTTTGTTGCCACATTTGTTAAGTGAATCATTGCAGTTGTTGAATTAGTAACATGGTTGTTAAGTGAATCTTGCTTCCCCATTGACTTTGCTTGTCTTACAAAAGGTGATCACATGACCCTGGGACACTGCAACCATCATAAATATGAACCAGTTGTCAAACATCCAAATGTAAATCATATAACCATGGAGATGCTGCAATGGTCATAAGTGTGAAAAATGGTCTTAAGCCACTTTTTTCAGTGCTGTTGTAACTTCGAATGGTCACTAAATGAACTGTTATAAGTCAAGGACTACTTATAATTAATCAGAAATAAAACATAAATTCAGAATGTACTGTTCTTGAAATACATTTTCACTTTGTCAAAATTCAGAACAAAAAATTATACTGAAAAATAAAAATTCAGAAGAAAAAGTGAAGAAAAGGTGAGCTAGCTATGTTCATGCATGGGAGTGGAAGGAAGGAGAGAGAGGAAATGGTGTATGTTTGTGCACGCGTGGCCTGTTTATGTATATATGCCAAAGGTGAATATGGGACAAAAAACCTGTTAGGCTTGTTCTGCTGGATAATTTATATCTGCTATTTAGATGTAGCAATAGCTTCTTCATGCCACTTATGCATACTAGAAACATTTGTACAGAAGCAGCTCAAACAAAACAGGCAAGTCATTTTACACTGGAGTAGAAAAAAAGGATATAAAGAAATGAAGTTTAGTGGAATGCAATGGATTAGCTGTTGCACTATGGAAATCAGAAAGAACATAGCATTATAGAAAGGAGAAAATGCTAAGTATGTCTCTGCCCTAAAATGTGATTCATCACTTTGGACCTTCTGTTGGAGATGTACACATGGATGATAGGAGAAACATTATTACTTTACGAATGAAGGAGAATATACAAGTCCCAGGATAATGTTGCAGGTTCCAATCTGGGTTGGTCACCGGGACCAGAATCACATCATCCACACAATTTCTGACAAAACTCTGGTCCCGGTGACTGACCCAGATTGGCTCCTGCATTATTATTTTAAATTACAAGAGAGAAAAATCAACATAGAGGTCTTATTACTAGTGGGAAACTCAAGGAGATAGACAAAATTTAAGGAGAAACTGGATTTTATAAATAGCTTTTAAATCAGACATCTGATCTAAAAATGCAGGCTAATGAACTTTTTAAAAAATTCTTGGATTGCATCAGGCAAGCTATATACTAGTTGAGAAAAGATAGTTTCAAGTTTCAAGAAAACTGGGATCACTGCCTTTGTCCTAAATGCTTTGCAGAACTTTTATATTACTGATTCACTTGGATGAATTTTGCCCCAAGCATTACAGTCTTGGAAAATGCTTCCTGTGTTCTTTTTCCTATGCTTTCTATGCTGCTACAAGCTACAGTGGAATCATCAACAATAATTCTTTCCCCAGAATGAACTTTGTTTTGCCATTTGTATGACAATAGGAAATTGGATAGGTTTATAATTTTCTTAGTCAATATAAACAGTAAAAAAAAAAAAGCTGCTAGCATTAGTACATCCTGATCCAATTATTCTTGGTTGTAGGTTTTAGAAAAGTATTTACTGTATTACCCTGGTAAAGGGAAATTCCACCCCAGCATTGTACTGCATAACTTCAAAGTACTTCTTCAAAAGCATTCTTTGAAAAGTGGCCAGGCTACTTCAAGATAAGTTGGGGAGGATACCTAAGTCTGTAACTCAGTTTAAATAAATAAAGGAAATCAAATCCATTTTGAATAATCCTAACTACCTCATCCTATGAATTTTCACAATAACAACAATGCAACTAGACCATCTGTACCATTACACCAAAAGAATATCATTTACAGATGCCAGATCTGGTTTGCAAAAATCTGAATAATTATTAGATGGCAGCAAAGAGAAAAAACATAGTTCTCTGTTGCCATCTACTGCTTACCTTTTTTTTTTTTTACAGTTCGGATGTGATGAAGTGATGGTGCTGATGCAAACAATATTGTTATACCATATTTTCCTTAGCAGTCTTCTGCTATGAAAATGGTAGAATTTTACCAAACTCTTATTTATTCTTATTTATTGCTATTCACAGGTCAAGCTACTTTTGTAAGCAATTTTTTTCTTTCAACAAGAGATGAGACAAAGGTAGAGTGACTTTTAGTGTCAGATGTAGTATCCTTGGCTTGGCACCATGTTGGCATACTGCCATCAAAAGACGGGGGGGGGGAGAGGCATGAGGGGGAACTAAATGGGCAGCAATAAACCTGTATACATTCTGGTGTGGGAATTTGGAAGGGGGGGTGACAGCTGAAGAAAAACAGAGCACCATGCCAGGGCGTCTTCAAGGCCATTTGCCCTGAGTGTGGAAAGGTACCAGCCGAAGCACCTCAGAGTTCCCAACATCACATTGGCTGGGTTTGGACTGGTTGGGGGGAAGGGGGAAGGGACCAAAGGGAATAATCTTTGTCTCTTTGTGCGGGAACTTAGATTCCGCCTACAACCAGTGAGGAGTCGAGGGTTTTTCTTCCCTAAAGGATCAGACTGGGGCAGGTCTGACATTAGGAGGAATCTGCAATTATGGTCAACCTGGAGAGAATACCACCTCTACCATGGGGACCATGCATGCAATGTTGGCTCAAGGGAACGACCAAGAGGAGATTGAATGTTTGGGGGAGGCTTCATCCAGACCTCTCCTGAGACTGGATCTTTCTGAGTGGACAAGAGAGATGGAGAGCTGTGGTGACCACCGAGACCCAGGTGGTTCCTAGAGTCTGAAAGAAAGGAAGACTGGGAGAAGAGACCTATGGGGGTCATTTTTACCCAGGTGAGCTGTGGCAGCTGCCAACGGGAGCAATGAGCAGAGCTGGAGGAGCTAGAGGAGGAAGAAGAGATGAGTGGGGAACATGGCCAGGCTGACTGGATGATGGAGCAAGCTATAAAATTCATAAATGGGGCTTTCAAAAACCTCAAGGCACACGAAGCTCTTGCCCAAGTGGCACAACCTGATGACCAGCAGTTTCTGGGTGCAGTGGCCAACAGGGTGACTACTTCCACTGCCAACACTGGAGTTGGATTTATGGCAGTGGCGGCCGCAGGCTCAGCACCTGGTGGAACAGCCCAACTCGCCCTCTCTGCAGGAGCAGCAGCAGTGAGAAGGAGATGGAAGACCTCACTGCTGGGTGTAAAGTTTGACAGAGGTCCTCAGCAGCTGGGGTTCTTCCTGGCCCAAGTGCAGGCGTATGGTCCAGAGATAGGTACAGAAAGCAGCAAGGTGCAGTGTGTCACCATGGCCCTAAAAGGAGCTGTGGCACAGTGGATGGTCACCCTATATAATAACGATGCCCCAGAGCTGAGAAACTTCAATCGATTCATGGTGGCACTCCGCAAGTGATTTAAGGACTCTCTGGCTGACTGCAAAGCCAGGGACCGCAGAGGGGTGGCCGAGTACACCCAAGAGTTTTGTGACTTAGTATGCAGGCTCACTGATTGGCCACAGGACATCCTGGTCAGATGCTTCAAAGATGGGCTGAAGGGTGTCCCTTCTGCCCTTCATGGTTGGAATGTGTTGGCGGAGGAGATCGAGATTGACTTGGCTCAGAATAAGCACCGCCCAGGATGTGGATGGCAGAAATCCTTTCCAGAGAAAAAGAAAGTGTTCAAGCTGCAATCAGGTGTCCCAAACACGCAACAATGCTTGACTACCTGTTTTAAATTAAGAAAGGAGGGGCATCAGGTCGCCGAGTACAAGTCCGATCACTCTACCCAAAAGATGACTCTGAGCCCCATCAAGAAAGCTGCCAAACTACCACTGCAGTCCCATGAAATGGCTTTAAAGGAGTGGAAGTCATAGAGTTCACCCATCCCCCAAGGATGGCGAGAGAACTCTGATCCAACCAAAGGCCCTGGGGAGAGCGAAACCTACTCCAACATTAGTAGTAAGTGGCCCAGTCACCCCAGTGACAGTCCCTATTGAACTGGTAGTCTAATCTTCAAGATGAAAAACCAGCCTGCTGGCTCTCCTGGACTCAAGGTGCACCAGATGCCTGGTAAACCCCGCCTTGGAGGAAACGTTAGGGATGAGGCTTTGGCCACTCAAAGTGCTAGTGGTGTTCTGCCAGCTAGATGGCTCCATAGTGTGGGGGGGGGGGATCCCAGCGATGTTTGTCACTGAGCCCGTAGAAATGTGAATGGGGGCGCAAACACAAATCCTGAGTTTCATCATAGCACCAGGCATGGAGGGAAAAAATTCTTCACAGATGTCCTGTCCAGGATGCCACAATGCAATAGCACCAGGCCAGAGGTGATCCAGCCAGTCATTCCATCCTGCCAACTTGCTGCACCAGTAACCACCCATTCACAAGAAAAAATAAAGCCTCAAATAGTCAACCCTGAAGGCGGCAGTAGAGAATGACAAGTGGTTCCAAGCCCATAGAAATGAATGCACAATGTGAGATGGTTTAGCCTGGATAGGGGCTAAATTGTACATCCCTGCAAGCCAATGATTACTGGTACTAGGAAAGTCATGACTCTAAAACTGCCAGGGATTTCGAGTTTGTGAAAACCTTACACTGAATCAAAAGACAGTTTTGGTGGCCGTCACTTTAAAAGGACATTGAATGCTATATAGCCAGCTGCCTAGTTTGTGCCTCTGCAAAATGACGTCAAGGGGAAATCCAAGGACTCCTCCAACCAGTAGCAGAGCCAAATGCTCCATGAGAGGAGATAGACATGGACTTTATAGTAGAACTCCAGGTGGCATTGCATTGGCTTGGTTTGGACTGGTTGTGGGGAAGGGATGGAACCAAAGGACATAGTCTTTGTCTCTTTGCATGGGAATCTAGATTCCACCTAACTTTATTGCAACCAGCATCTCTTAGTAAAAGTACCTTTATTTCAAGCAAATGGTGTCGAGGGTTTTTCTTCCTTAAGGGATCAGATGGGGCAGGTTCTGACAATTTGTGTAACCCTGTTATTGTTGCTGTCATTGCTGCCATTGTTATTATTATATATAGAAATTGCCTACCT
Organism: Azemiops feae; assembly: GCA_023970755.1. Taxonomy (NCBI): domain Eukaryota; kingdom Metazoa; phylum Chordata; class Lepidosauria; order Squamata; family Viperidae; genus Azemiops; species Azemiops feae. The sequence goes on from JALGBA010000443.1 coordinate 1,840,735, forward strand.
ATATTCTTTCCTATGTAAATCCAATATGCTATTTATTAGTTTGAGCTTGATCCTGGCAATATTGCATCCCTAAGCATGACACAATATTGACTGAGCTGTGTTGCCATCCTGGTGTTTCAGTTGTAGATTTCTTTGGGATAGAAAAGAACTTGATGCAAATTGTGTTTGCCTAAGAAAGACACAGAGAGCTACATAAGTCCTCATCAGCAGTCACAGCTGGAGGAGGAGGAGGAGGAGAAGGACGCTGCGCAGCTATTCTAAATCTGTTGGTAATTCTTCCTACTCCAGGAGCTGGCATTGACCTCTTAACAAAGAACAGGTTCAATCTGCTTCCCCTCCTCCACCCCAGGAGACTGATGAGGGTCACATGACCTTTCTAGACAGTACAGAATTTGGATGATAATCTATAGTTGGGGGAAGGGAGGAGCATGCATCTCTCTCTCTCTCTCTGTCTCTCTCTCTCTCACACACAAACACACACAAACACACACAGACAGACAAATACACAAATGCAAAAAGAGAGGCTACAGCGCTTAGTCGGGAAAGCAGAGGGGAAGGAACAACTCAGCCTACTTTCATTCCACAGACTTATTAAGATCCAAATGCCAAATATTTTTACCAGACTGTATAAAATTTACTGTTTTCTTTCCAGTTCAGGCAGACATTAACACACATTATGTTTTTTTGAACTGCAGATGAAATGTGGGCAATGGTTATTGAGGCCTCATTAAGGGTTTATGAAAAAAAGTAAAAGGAAGAAGAAAAATGTGTGTATAGAATATAAAAATCCCTCTCCCCCCTCTCTAAGATTCACTTTTATGGGTGGAATTTTCTACTTTAGATATGAAACACAAAAGCAGTTAGTTATTGTAATTTTTGACAGCCTACTACCCTTAATCAATATGCCTGTCCATAAACTGTGGAAATCTATTAATTTTATATGTGTGTGGGTGCATAATTACACTGTCAATAAAATATTAGCTGATTAAATAAAATTACATGAAATAAGAAGCTAGAGAAATACAAATCATAAATGGGTTTGTACTTTTATTTATTTTAAACTTCAAAATGCTATTAGGGGTGTTAGCGGCTAACCAACCAACAACCTATATTCTCTCACCAGGCTCTGCTTCTAGATATGTTTTCTTTGTGGATTTTCATAAAAATCATGGAGGAACGGCATAAATTGTGGGCAAATAATCTCCTCTGTCCACCTTGCTAATTCTTGGAAAAAGGAAGCAAGGAGGAAAGCATTTGATGGAGCAGCCATGCAGAATGATTAGACTGAAATAAAGGGCTTAATTCCCCATACATTTCTAACTCAATTTGTGATAAAAAAAAAAAAGACAGAAATAAATTGTAGAATAGATTATGGAATAAATTTCATTCCAATTTAGATAACTATGGAATTAGAAAATGTTCTTGAGAATGAAAGAATTTGGCAGCCAAAAATATAAACATAGAACCAGGCTCAATTTAAATTTTTCATAGGAATTTTATTTCACTAATAATTTCCATAAACCATACTGAACACTATGAATTTTTTATTTTAGTTAATCACATAATGCTCTCTAATCTGCATAGTAATATTTTATTCAACTGTTAGAATAATTAATACACTTGATTCATTTTTTTTCAATTCACATTTTCATTGCAGCTTTGGGAAAAAATATTATTAACCCTGTTATAGAAAAGCAAATTTTTGATTTAATTGGCAAAGTGTGAAACAGTAAGACCTCATTATGGAGTTCATCTAAATGGAAAGACTTCTAAAGTTTTTTGAGAAGCCATCAAAAAAATCTTGGTATGGTTCAACCATCATTAATATCCTTAATTAAAACTGATACGATAAAACACAAATGCAGAAATTTTAAAACTCTTATATAATCAAATGAGAGCAATTTATCCTTTTCACAACATGTAATTTTAGTACTTACTTTAAGAAAGTACTATTTGCAGCACACCTCTTGGCAAGTTATAAAGAATATGAATTTGGATTCTGGTTAGTACCTTTTAGAAAATATTTGTGTTATTTATTGCACTCATGGTGAAGTACATTATTTGCCTTGTTGTTTTGAACATTTACAGAAGTATAAACATAATCTGGTTGACACATTTATGTACTATGAAATACAGGTAGTCCTCAACTTACAGCAGTTTATTTAATGACCTTTCTAAGTTACTATGGCACTGAAAAAAAATAGTTTTGACTGTTTTTCATATTTATGACTGTTACAGCATACCCATGGTCATGTGATCAAAATCCAGCCGCTTGGCAACTGACTCATATTTATGATGGTTGTAGTGTCCCAGGGTCATGTGATCACCTTTTGCAACCTTCTGACAAGCAAAGTCAATGGGGAAGCCAGATTCCCTTAACAACCATGTACTAACTTAACAACTGCAGTGATTCACTTAACAACTGTAGCAAAAAAGATTGACAAAATAGAGCAAAACTCACTTAATAAATGTCTTGCTTAGCAACAGAAATTTTGGGCTCAGTTGTGGTCATAACTTGAGGATTACCTATATTCCTATATTATACAATTGATGTTGCAGTTGTACATTTTAGATTTTCTGTGTACAAAACATAGCATAAGCATGGCTGGAATGATTACACTTCCCTATTTTACTTCTAATACATTTTTTAAATATAAGAAGACTAAGATAATGAAACAGGAAATCAAAACTATATAATTCACAACAAACTGATTTTGGTCTGGACTAAGATAAGCCTTCGAAAGATTTTATGACCCATAAAAGAGTAAACAGAAATAAAAGGGTTATCAGATGAACTAACAAAATCATTTTTGGAAGGCTGGGTTTTGTTGTTGTTGTTGTTAATTTATCTCTGACAATTTATATCCCATTTTTTCCTATGCTAGGTCTAACAACTCTTGGCCAATTTTGAAAGATGTGAAAGCAAATTTTAGTAAATGTCAGGTTCACAGAAAAACTGGGTTTTGTCTATAGTTTCTCTCAAGAGTGTAAAAGAAAAAGAATTCCTTTCCCCCCACAATTAAAGCTGACATTGTATCAGAGTTACTCTAAGTATGTATATGGGACGTGTTTTTCCCCATAGATTTCAAGAGCAATTTTTAATGTGATATGGGGGTTTAGTAACAAATATACTCTGCTACTGAAATTCTGACAACACATTTAAAAAAAAAAAAATTATTGATTTCTAATAGTTGAGTAGAAGGGTAAGGTAAGTAGATTGACTAGATTTCTAGTGTAAAATGTCAGTATAAAGGAAACCAAGAAAAAAGGCACTATTATTGATGAGTAAGGTTACGGCAAGCATATAGAGAGATTGTAAAAATAATTTAGAGTAAGTTTTGGAAAAGTTTTTTTTTTAATTTATGACATGAATAAGCACATTTACTAACTGAGCGGTTGGCTTGGTTACATTAATTATTGGATGGTTGCAATTTTGTCACTTGACTTCATCTACTATTGGAAAGCACTTGCACATTTTCTGTGGGAATAAATTCTTGAGAGAGAGTGGGATAGAAAAAAACATGCACACACATTAGTTAAGGAACCAAAATGGTTTTTGCAATCACTTATGCGACTGTCATCATATATTCAATAATTCTATATATATGAAAACTGAATTTAAAAAATAGTCCTCCAACAATAAATAAGTACTGGTCCTCCATGGGATAAGTGCAGAACAATTAAGTCTGAGCAAATGGCCTGGGGCCATCTAGCAGCCTTCTGGGCCTAAGGGAGGACTAGAACCTGAGAGTTCTGGCTCCTGGTCAAGTGTCTTAACCACTTAACCATTTAGCCTCTTAAAGAAAGCACTTGTGATTTATGAAAAAGCAATGTTCTGCCACAGAAAATATTATTTATATTTTCATCCAAAGCCATGTAAAAGCAATAGAGCTTCAAAACTGGAAAATGTACATGTGTTACTAACTTGGAATATACCCACAGGTCTCATAATGTTTTAAACAAGCCAGGTTTGAGAATAAATTAAGTGGGTGATCTGGCAAGGAAAAATGAATTCTAAGGTTTTTTTCTTTTACAGAAAACAACATTTTGTCATTTCTTGTTTTATTACAGATGAGTTTCTGACTGACTGCAAAATGCTTAGCGCTTGAGCATAAAAATTATCCACTCAGGTTTCTTTCAGTGTAATTTAATACAGCACACATCTTACATACCTTAATAACTTTCATCCTCTAGACTTTTTCTCTTTTTTTTCCTGTCCATATTTGGCTACCTGAAGAAGACACACATAAAGGGAGGATTATAGAATCGCACACAGTTCCACAATATAAAAAACTGGGAATATATATATATATAAAAATGTAGTAATAACAAAGAGTTTCTTTACTTTTAATGATCAGAGGAAAGATCACAATGATACTCAGCAGCTGCCAGGATCCATCAAATACCATACTTGCACATAGGCACTCATACATTTTTTTAGAATAGAATAGAGCTGGAAGGGATCTTGGAGGCTTTCTAGTCCAGCCCCCAGCTCAAGCAGGAGAACCTATACCATCTCAGACAAGTGACTGTCTAGCCTCTTTTTAAGAATCTCCAGTGATGGAACGCCCACGATTTCTGGAGGCAAGCTATTCCACTGGTTAATTGTCCTCACTGTCAGGAAGTTTCTCCTTAATTTGAGGTTGCTTCTCTCTTTGATCAGTTTCCAACCATTGTTTCTTGTCTTGCCCTCTGGTGCTTTGGTGAATAACATGACCCCCTCTTCTTTGTGGCAGCCCCTCAAATACTGGAATACTGCTATCATGTCTCCCTTATTTCTTCTTTCCTTTAGACTAGCCAGACCCAAGTCCTGCAGCCGTTCTTTGTATGTTTTAGTCTCCAGGCCTTTGATCATCTTAGTTGCTCTTCTCTGAATTTTAATCTTTGCATGATAAACAATTTAATCTTGTTTGCATGATAACAAACCAAAAATATGGCAAACATGTTTTAGAACACAGGATGATCTCTTCCAAATCATCTGAGTCCTGCACTGCCTCTGAACATATCTTGCTGCTTGTACTATGATACTACTTTCATTCATATTGGAAATATTCAATTTCTTCACGTGAAAAAGGAACATATCTGGTCGTATGTGGTCATTGGGCAACAATGACAGCTTCCTTTATTGCTTCTGGGTTAAATAAACAAAATAACAAAAATAGGGTGCATTCACATGGTATGCTATAGTCACATATAGCAATTCTATCTATGTCTCCCCCTCCCATGTCTCATTACAAATGTCTGAGCTCAACTAACATTAAGCTAGCTAGAAATGTGCCAGCCAATGTGCTTTGTCTACTAAGATTTATTTTCTGAATGTTCTTTTTAGTGAATGTAGCCAGTGTTCCTAATCTTCTCTGCAAATATTTCTGTTTTGTCAGATACAAATATAGTTTTAATGTTTGCCTGTGATTATGTCTTCTTTTGTTTACAAAAAAAAAGCATCTGGTGATTAGGTCAAAGAAATTCTCATTCCCCACCTGTGCTTGAAATCCCTCTGGAATTTATCCAGTATATATTGTAAATCTTTCCTGTTACAGCTCTTTCTGGCAAGCTGATTTTGTGGGAGGCTCGTTTTTCTACTGCCATTTATTACCATACATGGTCAAAAGAGGGGATTCCCTCTTCACATGACTGAAGCTTCTGTGGATGACTGCAGTTCTTTACCCCACATTTTAATCTACATTGAAATCCATACTTAATCTATACTTTAGCAGCAATCTTTTTTAAAGGTTCTACAAAGGAACACAGGACTTATTTTAAAGTCCTTATTTATGTTAATTCTCCAGTAGAAAAAAAATGCTATGAAATAAAATGCTTTGTTTTGTTTTAAATCTCATTATTCAGAAAAATCCAGACTGAAGGGCACAATTACTAATAGTTGGTGACAAATATTGCTGTCATGGTTCTGACAGAGATGAATAAAGCAGAACTCCAAGGCTTGAGAATTCCTCAAATAACATTTATTAGTTACAAAGTATCGGCATGGTCAAAAGTGTAACCAAGGCTGAAGGGGAAGAGTCTCCTGTAGGGGAAAGAAAAAGCAGGTTAAGCATTTCTTCGAGGCTTGTGAGGATATTTATCGTAAATCTTTTTTATTAACCTGGCCACTTTCACATTGATACATTTCACCCATGTAGCTTCTGACAGGGGATAGCCTTTCCACTGAACGAGGTACTGTAACTTTTCCTTGTACAACCTAGATCAAGAATTAGTTTTATTTCATAATGTGTCTCCCCCTCTACCACTACTGGACCTGGCAGCTTCTTTGGAATAGGTCTTAAAAAGATTCAGACACAGGTTTCAACAGACTACAATGAAACACAGGGTGGACTTTCCCCAACCATCGTGTAAGTTTCAATTCCACTGTAACACGGTTTATGATTTTTTTGATGGGAAAAGGACCAAGGAACTTTGGCCCCAATTTTCTGCTGGGTAACTTTAACTGCTGAAAGATAAACCAATTGCCCAACATTAAAAGGTTTTTGAGGGGAGCGTCATTTGTGTGACTGCTCCTTTGTAAACCTTGGTAGCCTTGGTCAATGCTTTCTTCACATTCACCCAAACCCACTGGAAAGATGTCACCCATTGATCCAAAGTCTGGGAAGTAGGAGGCTCCTGGGGGTACTCAGGCATAGACACAAAATCTCGACCCATTACTAATTTAAACAGGGTGAGTCCAGTGCTACTATGCACAGTATTGTTGTAGGCTACCTCCGCAAAAGGCAGGAGGTCAGCCCAATTAGTCTGCTGGTAATTAACATAACATCTGAGGTACTGTTCCACCATTGCGTTAGCTTTTTCAGCAGCTCCATTTGTATTCGGATGAAAAGCCAACGAAAGCCCCTGAGTCGACCCAATCAGTTTAACAAACTCCCTCCAGAACTTTGCAGTAAACTGGACCCCCCTGTCAGAAATAATCTGCTTCGGGGCTCCATGTAGCCAATATATGTGTTTCAAAAACATCTTAGTTAGCTTCTGGGCAGAGGGAAGTCCTGATCAAGCGATGAAATGCACTTGTTTGGAAAATATATCAATTACAGTCCATATTACGGTGTTTCCATTGCTCTCAGGCAACTCTACTATAAAGTCCATGGCTATCTCTTCCCAAGGCTGAGAAGGATCAGCCACTTGTTGCAATAACCCTGGGGGCTTCCCAGGATGTCTTTTCAAAACTGCAGTGCACGTAGCACAGCTCCTCACATAACTCTCAACATCTCTTTTCATCCCTGGCCACCAGAATTGCCTCCGCACTAAATGCAACATTTTCAGGAACCCAAAATGACCTGCCTGCTTTGCATCATGACTCCGCTGAAGGGCTTGGAGTCTGAGGCCATCTGGGTGGTATAATTCAGAGCCTTTCCAGGCTAGTCCTCACCTAAGGGTTAAAATAGATTTGTTGTCTTTGAACCAGGTGTCAGTCTCTAATTGCTCCTTAAGTTCCTTCAGTAAGTGATGGTCAGGACCAGCAGGTGGTCCTTGTGTTTGCGATCTAGTTGTTATTTGAGAAGCAGACTGTGGCAGGGGAATAATGGAGTTGATTACTTCCTCCTGGTGACTTTTGAACTAGGGCATTCTAGACAAGGCGTCAGCCAAAAAATTCTTACCCCCTGGGAAATACTTTAAAACAAAATTAAAACGGTTGAAATATTGAGCCCACTGGGGGGGCGGAGCCAGCTGTCAGAGCGAGCGGAGGTGCGAACGATCTCTCCAGCATCTCCAATCGCTTATCCCAGGCTCGTGGGGCTCTTTTGAGCCGAGAGAAGCCTCGTAGGGGCGGCAGAAGGTGTGGGCGACCTGCTGCTCTGTCGTTGGTGGCGACTGACGTCGGGAAGTGGGTGAAACCCAGAACCGAGCGGACCGGGAAGAAGGCGACCAGTAATGGCCGCTGAATGACATGACAGCTGGACGGAGCTAGCGAAGAAACAGCGGAACGACAGTGTATCAGATCTGACTTGAGTGTTTTTTTTCCTGAAACCTTTGTGAGTAGACTTGGAAGACGCAATTAAAGGGGTTGCAAAGAAACAAAAGCCTGGCAAAAAGAATGTTGGAGTAGCGGTGAGCTGGCGGCGAGTGAAAGTGATAAGAAGTGAGGCCGGAAAAGGCCCCATTAGGAGGACGCCAGGAGGCAAGTTTTCGAGACTCAGAGTTTTTCTTAAAGGGACAGTGACTTTTTTTTTATCTTAACTGTTGCCGAAGATCTGTTTGAGAGTTTTGACTTTTTGGTTTTTGATTTTGACCTTGGAGCGGAGCGGCTGATGAAAGGTGGCTTCTCTGGGAAGGAACAGTGATTGACAGAAGGAACTGGATTGGGACAATGATTGGCAGTTTCTGAAAGAAGTTTGCCAAGAGAAGGGAAACTTAAGAGAGACTGAAGGGAATATTGGACTATTAAACTATAACTTTACAAGTTAGAACAAAAATTGGGGAAGCTTAAAACTAACATCTGGCACTGTGGTACTAGAACGTGAAATATATTGACAGAGTTATATTTACAGACCACGATAGTGATAAAAAGTGGAAGGAAAAAAAGAGGGAAGTGAAAAGTGGTTATTTTGGAGGAACAGTAAGTTGTGGAAAAGTTTACAAAAAATGGCAAGTAATCCAAATCTGACTAAGATTGGCGGGGAAAAAAAAATACAATACAAAGCTCTAGCCCCATGAGTCAGAAATTGTTAGATGATATGCTTCAAAAGGAGCGTTCTAACTCATTTAAAGACCTTCAGGTAATGATGCAGGCAATGCAGGAAGCCATGTTTAAGAATCATGAGGAAATCAAGAAGGAGTTAGAAGGGGTAAGGAATGATACAGGAGAAATGAAAGAAAAGATTCAGGCAATGGATGGAAGATTTGAGGCCTTCCAACAGCAAATCGTAAAAAATGAACAGAAACTATTGGAAGTAGAACAAAGAATGGATAATGAGGAGAAGAAGGTTGAAGAGATAAATAAAAATCTAACTTTGGCTAACAAAGAATTAGTGACAGCGGTGATGCTAATGGAAGCGGAAAAGGCAGCTTATTATCTCAGATTCCAAAACGTCATTGAGGAGAGAGGGGAAGACCTTCAGGATAAGATGGCAGACCTACTGATGGGAGCTCTTGGGATAAATAAAGAGAAGATGATTGCTGCAATGGACGAGACATATAGGGTGCAGACAAATTATGGGAGAAGATATAATTTGCCTAGAGAAGTTCACGTGAAATTTATAAAAAAGACAATTAGAGATGAAATATTATACAAGACACGTGATGAACAGCTGGAGTACAGAGGGAAACAAATTATAGTGCTAAAACAAATACCTAAAAGAATGAGAGACCTACGGAAGAATTATCAATTTTTGACGTCCAGATTGCACCAAAGTAATGTGAACTTCAGATGGTTAACACCAGAGGGGATTATCGTGACTTGGCAGGAGAAGAGATTCAGGTTGGATACGTTGGAGAAAGCTGAAGACTTTTATAGACAATACTGTATCTCAGAGGAAGAGCTGGGAGATCATGGAGAAGGAAATGCGATGGTTGAAAAAGGAGAAGGTGAACGAATGATGGATAAAAGAGGGACAGAGCAGGGTATAGAGGAAGTAAAAGGGGGAGGAGGACAAGATGGAGTAGGACAACAGGGGAGAAGCCTTGAGGAGTCGAAGGAAATAAGGATTACTCGAAGCACTAAGGCACGACAGAAACAAGTTAATGGGAGAGGAGTATAGGATATGGTCAACGAATATTAGGGGTTTGAATTCACCAGTAAAACGGCGGAAAGTTTTTAGTAAACTTATTAAATTAAATGCGGATGTCATTATATTACAAGAGGTTCATATAAAAAATGATCAAAAGTATCTATTAGAGCAACCTAAATTAGGAAGACTATACATCTCACTAGATGAGAAAAAAAAAGAAAGAGGAATTGCATTGTATATTAGACAGGAGATAGCTTCCAAACAAATCTATAAGGACAAAGAGGGAAGGATCTTGATAGTGGAGGCTAATCTAAACAAAAAAAATATAATAATTGTTGTAGTTTACGCACCAAACGGAGCCCAAGTATCTTTTTTTAAGGATCTACACAGCAAGCTTAGCGACTTAGAGGGAGATGGGTTTTGTATGATTGGAGATTTCAATGCCATAGTAGATAGAACAAAAGACCATAAAAGTAATGGGGCAAGGAAAGGAAACAAAAAAATACTTCCCAGAACTTTTTTTGAGATGTGCACAGACCTTAATTTGCAAGATGCTTGGAGGGAAAGAAATATAGATAAAAGGGAATATACATATTACTCTAATAGACATAACTCGTGGACCAGGATTGATATGTTATGGCTTTCAAAAAAATTAGATTCGGAAATTCAAGGAATTAATATAGAACCTAGTCTTTGGGCGGACCATAATCCTATAAGTTGTTGCTGGAAAGGGCAACGGAGCCGGCCAAGATGGACTCTTCAAAGAGTGATTATTAGAGAAAAAGAGTTTAAGGAAAAGATGGAGAAAGAAATGCACTTTTTCTTTCAAACGAATAAGAATGGGGATACATCTTTGCAGAATACTTGGGATACAGCTAAAGCATACATGAGGGGAGTTGCAATCTCATATATGGCCAAGAGAAATAAGGAAAAAAAACAACACAGGATAAGACTGGAAGAAGAATATAAGCAGGCTGAAACACAATATCAGGGTGACCTAAATAATAAAAGTTTGAAAAGTAAAATGGAATTAATTAAACACAAACTTTGTCTAGAAGACTCGGAAAAGTTAGCACAACAACTTAAGGCTGCCAAGCAAAATAATTTTGAACACGCGAATAAACCTGGAAGATGGTTGGCGTATAAACTGAGAAGGCAGAAAGAGAAGCAACAGATTGTTAATTTGCAAGATGAGGAAGGAGAGATTCAACATGATGAGATAATTAAAAGGGGAATTGCTCAAAGATATTATGAAAATTTATATAAGAGGAGTGAGGGACAAAGTGTAGAAAAGATAATAGACTATTTGGAAAAGACAGATACACCGAAGATACCAGAGGGAAAAAAAATAATGTTAAATGAGGAAATAAGTATGATTGAAATAACTACGGCTATAAGTAAACAAAAAATTAATAAAGCGGCCGGCCCAGATGGAATACCAGCGGAATTATATAAAGAACACCAAAATGTACTTAATGAACACCTATTAGAAGTTTTCAATGATGTTTTAACTGAGGCAAAAATACCTAAATCCTGGTTAGAGGCAAATATAGTATTAATACCAAAAGAAGATGTAGAGAGAACACAGATACAAAATTATAGGCCTATCTCCCTACTAAACGTCGATTATAAGATCTTCGCATCAATAATGGCAGAGAGATTTAAAAATTATTTAATTGACTTCATACATAGTGACCAAAATGGCTTCCTCCCAAATAGGCAGACTAAGCGGAATATAAGGACAATTTTAGACATATTGGAATACTACGAATCACATAGCGATTGCCAAATGGCACTCTTATTTTTGGACGCACAGAAGGCATTTGATAATGTTAATTGGCTATTTCTGATCCAACAACTGAAATTAATGGATGTTGGAGAAAAATTTTTAAATGTTATAGCTGCAATATATTCCGAACAGAATGCCCAGATTATAATAAACGGTGAGGCCACCAATAAATTCAATATTCAGAAAGGTACAAGACAAGGGTGTCCTCTCTCGCCATTATTGTTTATATATACATTGGAGATTTTAGCTAGGACTGTAAGGCAAGAAGAGCAAATTAAAGGGCTTGAGATTAAAAAGGAAAAATATAAACTCCAAGCATATGCCGATGATTTAGTATTTATTTTGGAAGATCCCGTGCAATCAGGTCAGAAGCTTTTTGAACTATTGGAGGAATATGGAGAGGTGGCAGGCTTGAAAATAAATAGAAATAAAACAAAGATCATAGCAAAAAATATGACTAACACGCAAAAAGAAAATCTTGGGGAAAAATTAGGAATACAAGTAGTTACTAAAATAAAATATTTGGGCATTGTTATGTCAGCACGTTGCTCATCAATTAGAGAGGATAACTACGGAAAATTAGTTAAACGTATAAAAGTTGACCTAGACCGCTGGAGAAATCTACATCTCTCATTTCTAGGAAGAATCTCAGCGGTGAAAATGAATATTTTACCCAAAATTATCTTTCTATTCCAAAATATTCCAATCCAATTAGATAAAAAATTCTTTAAAGAGTTGAATAAGTTAACTTTAGATTTTGTATGGCAAGGAAGGAAGGCGAGGATAAAGCAAAAGTCTCTACAGGATGCTAAAGAAAGAGGGGGATTAGGCTTCCCGGATTGGGAGTTATACTACCAAGCGGCGGCCCTGACGTGGATCAGGGATTGGATAACATTGGAAAATAAAAGATGTTTACTATTAGAGGGGCACGATCTCCAGCAGGGCTGGCATGCCCACCTATGGACAGATAAAAGTAGGAACCATCAATATTTCCTGAGGCATAAAGTCCGGCAAGAACTAATAAAAAGCTGGAATATAGTTAAATGCCAACACTATACAAAACTCCCAGGCTGGTTCTCACCATTAGAAGCAGTTATATACCCCAACCTTTATAGGCAAGATAGGGTTATCATATACAAAGATATCCTGTCAGAGGAAGGATATCTAAAGCAAAGGCAAGAGTTGAGACAACAGGGGATTGCTTTGGAATGGTGGTCTTACCTTCAGATACAAGCAAGATACGTGAAAGACAAGAAAGAATGGGGAATTAATAGACAAGATACGGGGCTTGATAAAATATTATTAGGCCCGGAGAAAAAACAAATCAAAAAAATATATAAATATATGTTAGAATATAAATTATTTGAAGAACAAGTTAAAGAAACAATGGTTACCTGGGCAATAGATTTGGGGCACGCTATAAACATGGACCAATGGCAGCAAATCTGGGAACGTAATTGCAAAATTACATTGGCATCAAATTACAAGGAAAATCTCTATAAGATGCTCTTTAGATGGCACCTGCCACCGGCCAGGCTCGCAAAAATGTATAGTGGCTACTCACCACTTTGTTGGAAGTGTAAAAGGGAAAAGGGTACTTTTTTCCATGTTTGGTGGGCTTGCAAAGAGGTACAGGTTTATTGGCAGAGGGTTTGGAATTGGATAACAGAAATGACGGGTCAAAAAACTCAATATAAACCAGAGATGCTACTACTTGGCATATTAGAAAAAAATATAAACAAAGATGATATATACTTAATTATTCATGTAATAACGGCGGCAAGAATTTTGTTTGCCCAAAATTGGAAAACAAATGAAGTGCCTAGTGGAGATGCGTTAATAAGGAAAATTTTGTATTGCGCAGAATTAGATAAGTTGACGAAAGAATTAAAAAATCAGGAGGAAACAGAATACTATTTAAGCTGGAATAAATTTTACAAATGGAAGGAAAAAAAAGGAAGGTCATTAGAAGGGATGTAAATAGAGGAAGAACATCTGAAATGTATAAAGTATGTGTATAATAAGGAATGTTTAGACAAAGATGTATGTCAAAGATGATACACTATGTTCAATGTTTTTTAATCTTTTTTTTTTGTATTCAATAAAAATTATTTTGTTAAAAAAAAAAAAAAAAAAAAAAGAAATATTGAGCCCACTGGACCTGTTTTGGGGATAATTTGTGGGGGGTGTGTGTTTTCAGAGCTTCCAAATTTTTATGATCAGTCCATACTTCAAAAGGTATCTCCCCCCCTTCCAAAAAATGACACCACGTTAGTAATGCCCATCACACCGCAAAATCCTCCTTCTCCCAAATGGCCCACCTCCTCTTCGTGTCGGTTAGCTTCCATGATGTATAAGTGCAGGGTTGTAATTCCCCCTGGTGATTTTTTTGTAAGAGAACAGCATTCACAGCCACGTCACTCACATCGGCTTGAATGATGAATTACTTCTCAGGATCAGAGTGCTTGAGAACAGGTTTGGCTGCAAAGAGTATTTTTAGTTTTTCAAATGCAACTTGACATTCTAGGGACCAAGGCAATGGCTGACAAGGTTGGGGTTTCTCCCCCCCCCTTCCTATTTTTAATAAGTTGCTTATTGGCATGACTATCTTTGCGAAAGAGGGGATAAATTGGCGGTAAAAGTTAGCAAACCCCAGAAAGCTTTGAAGTTGTTTACGGGTGCGAGGGAGTTGCCATTCCAATATAGCTTTCACTTTTGCAGGATCCATTTCTATCCCCTCATATGAAATTTAGTACCCTAGATCAGGGCTTTTCAACCAGTAGTACGCGTATCACCTGTGGTACATTATGTAATGGGGGAGGGAACGAGCCAGCGCAGTGCAGAACTTACTGTGAGAGAGTCCTCCAGAGCTGCAGAGTGGCTGGGGTGAGGCAAAGGCCCCAGGCTCACTTCTGGCTCACCCAAATGAGAAAGGAGGAGGAGGGGGGCGGAGACAGGAGAGGCTATAAAATGGGGCAGTTTAGGTGGGAGAGAGAGAGAGAGAGAAAGAGGCAGCCTTGGGAGAAGGTGAAGTCAGCTCTAGCTGCACTGAAGGGAAAGAAGGAGGAGGGTGGGGGGAGAGGAGAGGAGATCAAGCAGGCCGGCCATGAGCCGATCTACAACTGCTGTGGCAGCCACCTGTGCTGGCAGCAGCAAACAGGCAAGAAACGCAGCGGGGGAGGGGTTGCCCTCCATGCGGAATGAAGAAAGGCAACAATGAAGAAAGGCAGCATCAGCTGGAGGTGAGGCACAGAGGGAGGGAGTTGGAGAGTGGAAGGATTCTTATGTGCTTTTGTGACTTTGAAGTTCTGGGATTTGTGCAATGTGGGCTTTGTGTTCTTAAGGAGTGTTTGGCAATTTCTATTTGGCTGATGGCTGATGTCTCGTATTAGCTTCTATTGCTCTGCTATTGTTAGCTGTAAGTTTTGCTGCAAGGGATTTTGAAGTATTTTTCTCCTGAATGGATTTTGCCTGTAGCATTCCTTTACTTATGAATGAAGCCATTTGGGGAGGCTGCCTTAGCCGGCAGCCAGTACTTACTACATTTTTTTTTCTTCCTTAAGTGCCGGCTGCCGGCTCCTTAACTTTCCTTTTTAGCCAGTAGCTAATTCTTAAAGGGGAATGTGCCTTTTTAAGCTAGTTCCCTCAGCGGCTTGTCTTTTCTGTCTCTGGAGGCTTTTTCTTGTTTGATGAATATATGGAAGAGGGAAAATATGGGAGGGGGGTTCAAATTCTTCCTTCAGAAGGAGATGGAAATGAGAAAGAGGGAGGCAGGGAGGGAAGGAAGTCCCGCCTTAGCACTTGGCCACCAGCAGCCCTGCCATTGACTTTGCTTGTCAAAAGGTTGCAAAAGGGATCACATGACCCTGGGACACTATGACCATCATAAATATGAATCAGTTGCCAAGCATCCAAATATAAATCACATGACTCTGGACATGCTGCAATGGTCATAAGTGTGAAAAATGGTCATAAGTCATTTCAGTGCAATTGCAACTTTGAACAGGTTTTTTTTTTTGGTCATCAAGTTTTTGACACCTTGCTAGGTGGTACTCAAATATTGCCATATCCTAAAAGTGGTACAATCGGTGAAAAGGTTGAAAAGCCCTGCCCTAGATAATCAGGCCTGTCTGGTGAAACTCACATTTAGAAAGCTTTGCATACAGTTTAGCCTTCAGCAGTTTCCTCAGCACTTCACCCAGATCTATTCCAGGCTTGTGTCTACTGGGAGATCCCTGATCAACTCCAGGAGTGGTATCGCTTGGCTGTGCATTTAGACATGGAGCTAACCACTACAAAAAACCACCAACTTCTGGACCTGGACCTGGACCGAGACCAGACCAGACAAGACATCCACCTGCCCAACGAACCCCACCAACAGGGACGACTGAACCGTCAAAAGCACCTTCGGGACTGCCAATCAAGTGTTTCAGAGGTGGCCGGCCGGTGGCAGTTTGTCCAGTTCCTTTCCCTCAGCAAAAAACACCTCAGCTCCACCAGAAAGGAAAAAGGGAAGCCAACCACCCGCTGGAGAAAAATCGAATTGGATTACTCAGGAGTAAGCTACTCAAGTCACCTCACTTACTCGAGAAAGGGTCAAGGCCCCAGCTGAAGCTGCCATCTCACCTGCTTCATATGACAGCGATGATGAGGGAGAGAACGACCCAATGGTGAGTCAGCCTGTTCCACCTTTTTCCCTCTCTGCCAAACTCATAGTCCCCAAGACAGGCGCCCAAATAGACTTATGGGTGTTAGTAGACTCTGGGTGTTCGCGATGCCTAATCAGCCTCCCAACTGTCCTCAAGTTAGGCATCAGGGCAAGACAGCTTTCCACCCCCATGAAGTTTGAGTAGGCAGATGGATCTTTAATGGGTGGAACCTTAATAACCCACCTGACAAGCCGGTGCGACTAGAGGTGGGGGAACATTGGGAATTTATCCGATTTGTGGTGGCCCCAAAATAGACTGAAGCAGTGATTTTAAGTTTAGCTTGGTTGGACAAGTGGAAACCCCTGAAATGGTGGGAGGAAGAAATGAGAACCCTGAGGTTACCCATAGGACCATCACCCCCAACTCCTCCCATGATGCCAGTGGAGCAGCAAAGCCACCATCTGAGATATTAAAACTGGTGACAAACTCCCTGCCAGGAGTGCGTCTCATTCCCAGTGAATACAGAGACTTGGCAGAAGTATTTAGTGAGACGGAATGTGACCTCCTGCCACCCCATAGATCCAATGACTGTGCCATTGAGATTCTACCAAGGGCTAAGTTATCTAAGCCAAAGATGTATGCCATGACCCCCCTCGAAGTGGAGGAATTGAGGCAGTACACTGATAAAAATTTGGTGAGGGGTTTTATTGAACCCGCCAAGTCCAAAGTGGCTGCCCCTGTGCTTTTTAAGGAGAAAAAAGATGGATAGCTTAGGCTCTGCATTGATTTTAAAGGTCTGAACATGGTGAGCATGGAGAATATGTACCCTCTCCCTTTAATGAAGGACATGCTAGCGAAGGGATGAATTTTTACCAAATTAGACCTAAGAGAGGCATACTACCGCGTGAGGATAAGAGAAGGAGATGAATGGAAAACTGCTTTCAAAAACCTCTGGGTAGCTATCAGTTCAAAGTTATGCCATTTGGATTACAAGGAGCTCCAGCTGTTTTCATGCAGCTAATCAACCAGGTGCTGCATGATCATTTGTACAAAGGGGTTTTGGTGTATCTTGATGACATCCTAATCTATACAGACATTATGACAGAACACATAAGCTTAGTGCCAGAGGTACTGAAAAAATTGCTGAATGCTAAGCTCTATGCCAAACTTTCAAAATGCAAATTCCATCAAATTATTTGGGCTACAGAATTTCCAACGAAGGCATTGAAATGGATCTAGCTAAGGTGAAAGCAGTGATAGAATGGCAGCCCCCACAGACTCGAAAACAGCTCCAAAGTTTTTTGGGATTTGCTAATTTCTATTGCCAGTTCATTCCTTCATTTGCCGAGATTGCCTTACTCCTTATGAAGCTATTAAAAACTGGAAAAGTTGGAGGGAAACCACGATCGTCAGCCTTTTTTTTAAATAAATGTTTTATTAATTTTCTATTTTCACAAACAAGTGCTCAATAGACAACGTGATGATTGAGTCCATTACTAATTTGGTGATACATATAGGTTTTTCCAATTAGGTCCAATATTACACCCGCCAGTACATCCTCTCTTCTGGTAATAACAATTTTTCCGCATTAAGCAAATACAATTCTTATTATTGTTAGTAAACATGCAATTACATATCAACATTTGTTACATTTTTCTAATAATATCAATAATATCAGTTTAGAATATATTTCCTAGCCAAAACATATCTTAATTGCATTTGCATTCAATTTCCACTTATTTAATCCATATCCTATTTTTGCTTTTTTTTTCAATTTTAGTTTCCCATCCATGTTCAAAGTGTCCCAGTCATTTATAATTTCAAAACAAGTTGTATTTGGACAACCAAAAGAATCCCTTATTCAAAGTTCTTAACATATTCTTATTTCCCTTTTCATACCAAGATACAATATTCTAATTACAAATCCTAGCTATCTAGTTATAAAAATGCTTCTATTTCTAACAATCTATTCTTAACCATATTCAAACTTCTAATCAATAATATAGCATCCCCTCTATTAGGTCAAAGCTTCTGTTTCTTTCAATCTTATTCTAGCTTTCTTTCGTTGCTAACTAACTTTCCAAGTCAGTGCATTTGGATCATCAAATAATTCTTCCTCTATTTTTATATATATTATTTGGAACAAGAGAAACAATTTGGTTAAAATGTTTTTGGAAGAGCTAGCCCGTTGATATTCATTAAACTGCCTCCCTCCTTCTCTGGTTCCCCACAGTTCTATTAACGACTATCTTCCATTCCATCAGCTCTCCTTCCTTGTCATCCAGTATGTTCTGAAACCTTGGTTTATAAAATGTCTTTTCTGTTTCCAATATTATTGTTATATCTTCTAAGTTTTCATTTATCTGAGTCTGGTCATTTGTTTCCTCCTTTGGATCATCAATGTTTGTGTCAGCATTCTCTAGTTTTCCTGCTATTTTCTGGGTTGCTGGTTACTTCTCTGTAGCTGTCCTCTGAGTTTGTAGATTTGAATTAGAAAATTGTTCTTTTATCTCCTTTGTGTTATTAGTAACCTGCTCACAAGCTAGAATAATTGTTTTTTGTATTAATTTCAGCATGGAGATAATTTATTTCTGTGTTTCATCAATATTTTCTTGATGATATGGCAAGTTAAGGCTGCTGGGAACAGATGTTAAAGATAATGTTTTACTATTTAATGCTGAGTATGAATCATCCATTTTATTATTTTATTTTATTTTATTTATTTTATTTATTTTATTTATTTTATTTATTTTATTATTTTATTATTTTATTTTATTTTATTTTATTTTATTTTATTTTATTTTATTTTATTTTATTTTATTTTATTTATTTTATTTATTTTATTTATTTTATTTATTTTATTTTATTTTATTTTATTTTATTTTATTTTATTTTATTTATTTTATTTTATTTTATTTTATTTTATTTTATTTTATTTTATTTTATTTTATTTTATTTTATTTTATTTTATTTTATTATTTTATTTTATTTTATTTTATTTTATTTTATTTTATTTTATTTTTATAAGTAGCCTTTATAGATTTATCCAACTGACTGTCCATTCCTGAATCTCCCCTAAGCAGATATAAGTAAAGTTCGAATTTTTCTGTCCAATAAAAAATATATTCTTTCTGTCCAGGGAGAGAGAAGAATCTCTGAGGGTTGTTTAACAATCAAGATTTATAATCCAAAGTGTTCTAAAAAAAAATCCACAATACAGTTCTGAAAGTCAGTATATATGTTCAAAATTCAGACAGGCCAAATTTAAAATGTTTATCATCTCTGCCACATAGATAAGCAGCCCCCAAGCCTGTTCCTTTTTTTCCTCAACTGTAATTCTCAATAATAAAATAGTTCCAAGGCTAGCCAAAATCTTATCTAGTTCTGGGCTTCAAGCCAGGTTTCTTTTAGGCATAAATAAGTTGTAGTGCCGTAATTCACCACTAGATGTCATCAATGTCACTTTCCAGTTTTTAAATCCAAAACCTATATTGTTAAAATTTTCAAGTGTTTTTCTTTAGAAAAAATAATTAAAAAGGTCTTAAAAACACTTTTGGTCCTCAAATTTTCAAGCTGTAAGTATATTTTAATTCCAGATAAGTTTTATAGGTTTCACCAGTGTCCCCAAGTATTAATTTGCTGCTTTTCTTTTCTGGAGGAGTGGGGTGGAAATTCCTTTTCCCTCTTTCATTGGGGAGGGAATGCTTTGGGCAGATTTTCAGGAAGAGGTCTTTCTTTCGTGTCTGGTTTCACCCCGCTGGGGGACCCTGGACAGACTTTTCAACTCAAACTTTTTCTCCAATTGATTAACAAATTCCTTCAGCTGTGCTAGATCCTTTGCAATGAAGCAAAGATCACCCACAAATGCTAATATTTGGCAATCCCCACCGTGGAACCTTGCAGTATATATGCAACCATCAGCCTTACAACTCTTGAACCCAAGACCCTTCAATGCCACATCTAAACAGATGTTCCAGTTTCTGGCTGACTGCTTCAGCCCATAAATGGCCTTGTTCAGTTTATACACAGTGCCAGGCTTTTTACTTTCATACCCTGGTGCTTGAACCATGTAAATTTCTTCCTCCAACTCTGCATTGAGGAATGCTGTGGTTATATCAAAGTGCCAAATTTTATGACCACGTGCCATTGCCAACGCTAGTGCCAACCTTATAGTTTCACTGTTTACCATTGGTGCAAATATGTGCACCAGGCAGAGGCTCCTGCCCTCTGGGGTGGCCCTAAGGAGGATGAGGTGACGACAGCAACGAGATACCAGTTGGTTGCATACGATAGCGAGGACGATGCAGCGGAGGATCCGATGGTGAGTGAACCCTTTGTCGTCCCCATTGCTCTAACGGGCCCACAAACAGGTCACCGCGGGGAGCATAGGGCCCTGATTGATTCCGGCTGTACCCGGTGTCTCCTCAGTAGGACCATAGTCGCTGAGTTGGGGATACGGGTGAGGAAACTGGCCAGTCCCATGAAATTCTAGCAGGTGGATGGTTCCCTGTTGGGAGGGGCCCTTGCTACCCATGTAACAGAGTCGGTATGGCTGGAGATGGGGGGCCATTGGGAGGTACTCTGGTTCATAGTGGTACCATCTATGACCGAGGCCATTATTCTGGGGTTAGCGTGGTTGGATAAGTGGGGCCCTACAATCTGGTGGGAGGGCGGCTACTGAAAGCTGCAAATAGGTATTGGTCCTCGGCCACCCCCAGATGAACAGGCGCAGAAATGCATGGAGAGTAAGGGAGAGGGAATGTCGGGAGAGGGGAGAGCAGTGTTTAGACCCCCTTTTCCGTCAGTGTATTCTGACCTTCAGCGAACGGGAATGCGATGTTTTACCCCCCCATCGCTCGACTGATTGTGCAGTCGGTGGAACATGGTGGAACACATTCAACTAGTCCAGCAGGTATTAGACAAACTACTGAAGGCACACTTATACATGAAGCTATCCAAATGTGAGTTTCACCAAACCCGACTGGACTATCTGGGGTACCGTATATCGGGTGAAGGCATGGAGATGGACCTTGCCAAGGTCAGGGCCGTACTAGAATGGCAGGCACCATGGACCCGCCATCAGCTGCAGAGCTTTCTGGGGTTTGCTAATTTCTATAGACAGTTTATCCCCTCATTCGCTAGAATGGCCCTGCCTTTGACAAATCTGCTCAGAACTAAACACACGGCGGGCAAACCACGCCCCGGTCAGCCACTGGCATGGATGTTAGCCTGCCAAAGAGCCTTTGAGGACCTGAAGGCCCTCTTCGTAAGAGAGCCTGTCTTGAAACACCCCAATCCTGACCAGCCGTTCATCATCCAGGCTGATGCTAGCAATGTCACCGTTGGGGCGGTTCTGCTACAGATGAAGGGACAAGGAACGCTACAGTCCTGTGCGTACACCTCCCGAAAGCCGATGGAAACAGAATGGGCGTGGGCGATATGGGAGAAGGAGGTGCTATCGACCTGGTGGCATTTCTTAGAAGGAGCCAAAGAACCATTTGAGGTCTGAATGGATCACAAGAACCTAGAAGCCTTACAGACACCACGGCACCTATCCCCAAAGCAGGTTCAATGGGCACAGTATTTTCAAAGATTCCAGTTTCACCTGAAATATATGGCAGGGGGGATAAGAATTTCATGGCCGACGCTCTGTCATGCATGCCCCAGTACAACAGCTGATGGGAGGAAGTGGTGCAGGCCATTATGCCTCCCTACACACAATTAGCTGTTCAGGTAACCACATGCAAATCTGCAGATAATTTGGTCCAGGAGCTGCAAAGAGCGGGCCGGATCGATCCCTGGCTTCTGGAACATCAAGCCCTCCTGACCCAGAGGGAGGGGTTAGCATGGAAGGGTAACAGACTGTACATCCCGCATGCGTTAAGACCGAAGGTGCTGCGGAAGTGCCATGATGTCAAGCAGGCTGGCCATTTCAGGTTCCTCAAAACCCTGCACCTGGTGAAGCGCCAATTTTGGTGGCCCCGGATGAAGGCGGAGATAGAGATATACGTAAGAGACTGCCCCATGTGTGCTACCACAAAGCCTTGCACAGGGAAGCCACCTGGGTTATTGCAGCACGTGGCGGACCCATCACGACCGTGGGAAGACATAGCCATGGACTTCATTGTAGAACTACCACGGTTGCACGGTCATATGGATAGTGGTTGACCTTTTCTCTAAACAAGCCCATTTCATCCCATGCAAGGGGTTGCCATCCGCCCGGAAATTAGCAAAGTTGTTTGTATCACAGGTGTACTGCTTGCACAGGGTGCCCCAGCGAATAATATCGGACCGGGGGGTGCAATTCACCGCACGCTTTTGGAGGGAGTTTGTCCACTTAATCGGGTCATCCCAGGGGCTCAGCTCAGCCTTCCACCCAAGCACCAATGGGGTGGCTGAACAAGCCAATGCGATGGTTGAATGGTACCTGCGGTGTTATGTCTCTTACTAGCAAACAAACTGGGTTGACCTATTGCCGTTTGCTGAAGTGGCGTATAACAACGCAGTCCACAGTAGCACTGGATTCGCCCCTTTCTGGGTGGTCCATGGGGTGGATTTCATCCTGATTCCTGAGTGCCCTCAGGGGGTCCTTTCCCCATGCCAACCCCAAGAGTGGATAGACCACATACGGGGGGTCTGGGGGACTGTATTGTTGTTAGTTGCGAAGTCGTGTCCGACCCATCGCGACCCCATGGACAATGTTCCTCCAGGCCTTCCTGTCCTCTACCATCTTCTGGAGTCCATTTAAGCTCACGCCTACTGCTTCCGTGACTCCATCCAGCCACCTCATTCTCTGTCGTCCCCTTCTTCTATTGCCCTCAATCTTTCCCAGCATTAGGCTCTTCTCCAGTGAGTCCTTCCTTCTCATTAGGTGGCCAAAGTACTTGAGTTTCAACTTCAGGATCTGGCCTTCTAAAGAGCAGTCAGGGTTGATTTCCTCTAGGACTGACTGGTTTAATCGCCTTGCAGTCCAAGGGACTCGCAGGAGTCTTCTCCAGCACCATAGTTCAAAGGCCTCAATTCTTTTGCGCTCAGCCTTTCTTATGGTCCAACTTTCACAGCCATACGTTGCAACTGGGAAAACCGTGGCCTTGACTATACGTACTTTTGTTGGCAGGGTGATCTCTCTGCTTTTTAGTATGCTGGGGGGACTGTATAAACGGCATTAACTAAAGCAGCAGAGGCCTATAAGGCCCAAGCTGATAAGAAATGGGCTCCCCACAAGCCATTCCAGGTGGGGGATACAGTGTAGCTGTCTACCAAAATACCCTGCAAAAAGCTAGGCCCAAAGTTTATACGTCCATTCCCAATTGTATGGGTCATTAACCTGGTGACTGTGGAACTAAAGCTGCCCCGTCTCTTGGGGAGGGTGCACCCAATATTCCATAGTAGTTTACTAAAGCCAGTGGAAGGCCCGTTACACTGTTACCGGGTCCTGTCGCAAGGGACCAATACGAGATTGACGAGATGTTAGATTCTTGATTCCACCGGGGTCGATTGCAGTACTTAATACGTTGGAAGGGGTACCCTGACACAGATGCATCGTGGATGGGGGGAAAAGGACATGAAAGCCCCTCATTTGCTTAGACTGTTCTACTGAAGGAATCCCCATAAACTGGGGGGGGGGAGTGGACTGAGGAAACCACCGTAACCAATGACTAATTGCACATCTCTCCTTGCCTTCCAGGTGGAGCCCTGGTAGGGGGAGCTGCCTGTCAAGCCCCTGCGGGTTTGCCATTAATGGGAGGGGAGAGGGGTCACAGGTACAACCGGATGGCGGTGGCTGGAGGCAGTGACTGGGGTCAGCAGCAATGACAGCAGTGACAGCCCTTCCCCCTGTACCTGTGTGATGACCGGGGGCCATTTGGAGCGCAGCTGGGAGGCGACGTGGCTGGACAGCTGGAAGCCGGCTGCTGCCAGGCCGTCATGCAGGAAAATGGCTGCCGGCCAAACTTCCGGGTTTGCCAGCTCAGCTATTTGGCGCTCTGCTGAACACCGGATCGGTGCAGAGAAACGGTGGGGATTTTGAAACCAGCCCTTGCTTACCCTGCCTTGCTGACTTGCTGATACAGCCCGGTGCCCATGTCGGGCTGTTTACTGAGAGCAGAGGACTGCTGCTGTGAACTGAACACTCATGATCATTGTTCCGGATGCTGGTTAGGTGGGTGGGGACAGGCCCGGGCGGGAGCCGTCTATTTAGCGTGCTGGGAGGCAGTTGCTCCCAGCGCTGACTTTGTTTGCACTAGCTTTGAGCTCGCAAGCCAGAGTGTACCTCAGTAAGCCAGTTTCCTTTGAACCCAACATCCCATTTTCTGTTGGGCTCAGGGCTGTGGCTGGGACCTCTGACAGAACATTTTTCTTTTGCAAAAACCCCTGTGCCACTAATCTTGCCTTATATTGGACTTCATTGTTGGGTAACACTTTCTTTTTGTATACCCATTTACATCCTACAGCTTTGTAATCTTGTGGCAAAGTCATAGAAGTGAACACTTTATATTCATCCATGAATTTCATTTCTTTGTCCATGGCCTCTTTCCACTTCACTTGCTCCACTTTGGGTAGTGCCAATACTTCCTGATAGTTTTTTGGCTCATACCACACATTACACACCTTTACTTTCCCAGCAGAATACCTGTCAGGTGGAATCCCCTTGTTCCATCACTCTGACCTGCGTGGCATTGACTGCTCTTGACTGTCAACCCTTTCCTGCTTCACATCAGAGTCACCATCTTCTTGTCCTTTTTCAGCTTCTCCTCCCTGAACGCTGACACCATCACTAAGTGAGTCAACCATCACTAAGTGGATCATCCCCAGAATTGGCATCAATTCTGCCCCAAGTCTGCTCTGCAAAGCTAGCAGATCTGGAAATTACTATCCTTCTGCTCCCATCACTAAAATGATAGCTCTTTGAACCAGGCTCATAGCCCATAAATCTAAGCTTTCTAGCCTTTTGTTGCCCTTTTCTCCTGATTGCCTTTGGAATATGCACCCATGCATTGCTTCCAAACACCCTTAAATGTGCCAGAGATGGCTTTCTCCCATATAGCACAGCATATGGAGTATCATTTATAGAGGAACTCCACAGCCTATTGACCAAATAATTGGCAGTTAACATGGCTTCGCCCCAATACGACCTGCTCAGACCAGAATCCTCCAGCAGTGAGTCTTTCATGGTTTGCAAGACTTCATTCCATCTTTCAGCCATGCCATTCTCAGCTGCTGTGTACAGATTTGTGCATCTATGTCTTATTCCTAGTTGTCCCAACCACTGTTGAAAACTTGCTGACATGAATTCTGAACCCCTGTCAGTTTGCAGCTGGCATACCTGTTGCCTATATCTTCTTTCTGCGAAGCTCACCCATTGCTTGAACTTCTGCAGCACCTCTGTTTTGCTCTTTAGCAAATAACAGAAACCAAATCTGCTATGGTTATCTACAATGACCAGCGCATACCTGGTTCCTCCCATTGGTCCTACTAAATCTGCATGTACCAGCTCTAGAACTCTTGTTGTCTGCCTTGTGCTCTTCTTGCTTACTGGGAACATCTTGGATTTTGATGATTTACATACTGCACAGTCTAAGTATGCCTTACACCCTTTCAAGGTTAATCCCTCTGCAAACTCTGGCATCCTATGCAACACTCTGAAGCTGGCATGGCCAAGCTTTCTGTGCAAGAGATGAATGCATGAATCATGTTGTGCCACATTACCAAATGTTTGGGCACATTTAACCTTTTGTGTCTGCAACACATAAAGATTATCCTGTTTTATGCCCTGTGCACATACATTCCCATTTCTTTTTATGAGACATTTCCCATTCACAAATGTGGTCTCAAACCCTTGTTTGTCAAAACTGGAGACACTCAGTAAATTATGCTCCATTTCAAGCACACATAATACATTATTAAACCTTTCCTCCAGACATGGAATCCGCACACTGCCTTTCCCCATGATTTTTACCTTCTGGCCATTTGCTAAGGCCACTTGAATCCAATCTGGAAAACAACTTAGAATTATTAACAATTGTTTGACTAGCCCCACTGTCTATTAACCATTTGTATCTGCTATTACAATAGCTAATGTTTGCAACAGCAGCTTGTCCATTTGTTGTTTTTCTTGCTTGTAAACAGTCTTTATTTAAATGAGTTTCAGCCTCACAGATGAAGCATTTCTTTTTCTCCTGTTCTTTCCTCTTGGTAATTCTCTGCTGAGATGTAATCTGATCTCTGCAGACAGTCAGTCTGGTGCTTTGCTCTCTCTGCTTCTTGGACCCCTGCCTCAGGAATTTCTCCTCATGGCTTCGTCTAAAATGGCGATTCTGTTCTTCTGAAATCAAACAGGCTTTGAGTCCTTCATACTTAATTCTTGTTCTGGTCTGCATTCAAAAACAGCTGAAACGATGGTCCATGTTTTATCAAGACTATTTAGTACCAACAGCACCTTCTGATATTCAGGAATCTGCATTCCCCGCTGTTCTAATTCAATAAACAGTTTCTGCCTGTGGAACAAATGCTCTTCTACGTTGTCATGTGGCAGCAGCCAGGCTCTGTACAATTGCCTCGATAATTGCACTATATTGCATGCTGAAGCACTCACATAGATACTTCTCAACTTCAGCCAAATCTCTTTTGCAGTTTTTAAGTCATCTACACTTAAGAATTGTTCATCTTCCACATTTAAGATGATGTAAGCCAATGCCTTATCATGCCTCCGTTGATCTGCAGCTGCTAATTGCCCCTGGGGTGGATTAATCACAATATTCCAGAGCTCCTGAGCCTTCAGGAAGCATTCCATTTTTGCAGCCCAAATAAGATAATTCTTTTGTCCCAATCAAGGCAGAGAGCTCTCCTTTAAATCAGCCATCCTGCAAGCCTTCAGCTGAGCAACCTTTTTCTTTCTTATTTAACTCAGATACTCCTTCAGCTTAATTACAGCTCTGTGTTGAGCCTCAATCTTTTTCTTCACTCTGAACTGTGTGCAAGGGCTGGCTGGGATCTGGGCCCATAACCTGTTAGTGTTTACAGCTCACCCAGCGCAAAAATAAGCCCCAAAATAAGCATACATTCAAAATGAGCAGGAGGCATAGTTTAGAAAAACTTTATCTATAATATATATATAAACATGATACATACAGTTTCAATCAGTTCTGGGGAACATCAACAACTCTAACTTGGAGATCAGAAAAAACAACGTAGGGAAGACTAAGACACGTCCAGACCTAGGCTGGATCACATGCCTCACACAGCCAATACTGTGTCTTAATCAAAAACAATTCTCATTGGCTGGTTTGTTGCTATGCCAGTTCATAAAATGTCTTACACAGTGACAGGATTGGCTTGGAAAAGGGGTAAATTATATTTGCCTGAATCACTCAGACTCCAAGCACTCCAATGCAGTCATGATGTTAAACAAGCTGGTCATTTTGGTTACTTAAAGACACTACACTTAATTTGGAGGCAAGTTTGAGGGCCAGGCTTAAAGAAAGATGTGAAGAACTATGTAAAAAGCTGTGCAGTCTGTGCTACCATGAAAAGAATCCCAGGAAAGCCTCCTGGGCTATTACAGCCTGTTGCAGATCCTTCCCAACCATGGGAAGATATCGCTATGGGTTTTATTGTCGGATTACCAAAAATAGAGGAAATATGGTAATAATTACTGTGATTGATCTTTTTTCAAAGCAGGCTCACTTTATTGCCTGCTCAGGCCTCCCATCTGCCCAGAAATTGGCTAAGTTGTTCCTCAAACATATTTACAGATTACACGGAGTGCCAAAACAGATAATTTCTGACAGGGAGGTTCAATTTACGGCCAGATTCTGGAGGGATTTACTTAAATTGATTGATTCTATGCAAGGACCGTCATCGGCTTTTCATCCCTCTATGAATGGGGTGGCTGAAAAAGTGAATGCAATGGTGGAGCAGTATCTTAGATGCTATGTGGATTACCAACAAACAAATTGGACTGACCTCCTCCTTTTCGTTGAAGTGGCTTATAATAACACTGTACACAGCAGCATTGGTTTTACACCATTCAAGATAGCCACAGGGAGGGATTTCATTCCGATGCCTGAATATCCCCAGGAACCCCCTGCCTCTCAGACTTTAGATCAATGGGTGTCTGCTTGGAGAGATGTCTGGAACAATGCAAAGAAAGCTTTGAAAAAAGCCTCAGAGACTTACAAAAAGCAAGCTGATAAGAAAAGGGCACCTCAAAATTTATTTTGTGTGGGGGAGAAAGTTTATCTTTCTACAAAGTATTTAAGACTTAGGTTACCTAGCAAAAAATTGGGACCGAAATACTTGGGACCTTTTCCCATAGTGCGGATCTTAAACTTAGTTACTGTAGAACTGAAACTCCCTCATCTTTTCGGAAAGATCCACCCAGTATTTCACTGTAGTTTGTTGAAGCCTTTTAGAGGTTCAACTCTGAGACCCCCTACCAAGGAAGCATTTGGTCTGCTTGTGGTGGCTGGAGAGACTCATTACGAAGTGAAATGTATTCTTGATGCAAGATTGTATAAAGGGAAATTGCAATATTTAGTGCAGTGGAAGGGATATCCATTATCAGAAGCCACCTGGGTGAAGTGTACTGATGTGAAAGCTGAAAGACTTATAGTAAATTTTATGATAAATATCCAAACAAACCAAGGGGGGATTCTTAATTTTTGTTTTTGTTTGATTTGCAGGATTTCTCCTTTCTTTTAAGGGGAGCTGAATGTCAATGCTGTGACAAACCGAACTGAAGCCATTTTCATTTTGACTTCATTGCCACCTTTTAGTTTAGAGATTTAGATGAAGGAAGAGGGGTGGGGGATGTTAGCCAAAACAATTCAATGTGTGAGAATCAAGGTCAGTGCTGATAACATTTTGGCAGGCTAGAGAGCTGGGAGGAAAGCCCACGTTTTGCAACAATTGTTGAATGTGATTTATGACAGCAATTTGGGGTGGGAATTGCAATAGTAATTTTGTAACCAGGGGGAGGGGATTTTTAGTCTTGGGTTCACCTATGTAAGTGCCAATATTTTGTTTCCTAATAAAACGTATCTTTAAGGAAGAAATTTTTGCCTTGAAGTTCTTTTAAACGGTTTCATCTATCGGAACCATGACAGACATCACTGCTGGCTGGGGAATAGGTGAGGCAGCATGAGCTCCTGAAGTTGGGCTGGGACTCCAGCAAGGGGGGGAAGAGATGGGTAGCCCTTGGCATTTCCCCCCATGGCATTCACACCCTGGGTAACAGGAACCGTCTCTTTTATGTCCAATCTGCCGAACCTCTTCAGCTGCTTGAGCAAGGGGCTGTGGACTGTGGAGTGGAACTTCCAGTCTCCGGAGTCGTCCCCTCTGATTGATCCCTTGCCCTTCTGGTATGCCGCAGACAAAAACCCCTGGGACAGCAGCAACAGGAGTTCCTTTTCAGCAGCAACAAGAGTGCTCTTGCGCTGAGGGGCAGCTTTGGCTTGATAGAGGTCCGCTAGGATCGTAGTTCCTTCATGCGGTATGAGCGTCCCGGTTTGGATCAACCGGGAGTTTGGCTGAGCCCCTGCCAGTGATGCCTCCATGGTGGCTGGAGCGGCTGCTTGTGCTCCGACAGTTGGAGTTCCATTGCGGTCAGCAATGGCTCCATTCTTTTCCTCCATTCTCAAATCTTTGCTGAATCTTTACTGTTCTCCCAAAGGATGGGTAGGCGGTTAGGGCCCAGCACCCCAAAAGAAAACAAAAGTTTTAAGAGACTTAGTTTAATGTCATGGTTCCGACAGAGAGAGATGAATAAAGCAGAACTCCGAGGCTTGAGAATTCCTCAAAGAACATGTTTATTAGTTAGAAAGTATCGGCATGGTCAAGAGTGAAACCAAGTCTGGATACACAAGTAACAATTCTCCAATACAAAGTTAAATGCCCCACCCATAAAACTATACAAGCAACTACGTTTCCCAATATGATTATTTGGCAGGCTTTTTATGCAATGCTCAGTCCCTAGTCTTGGGAGCAGCTGATAACCTTGGTTCCTATGGGACAGAAGATTATTTTGACTAATGAAGCACCTGGGCAACCCCCCTCACTCCGTTCTATGTGACAACCTAGAATGAGAAGAAAAAATGGCTACAGCCATGCTCATTTGTAGAGTTGAGAATTGTATTGTAGGAGGACAGCACACACACCCCAGAAAAAGAAATATTTTGGGGGATATCTAAAAAGCAGAATATTATATTTCCCCAAAGAAAATACAGTAATGGAGAAAGGAAAATCTTAGACAAAAAACAGGCCGCAGAAACTAACCCCCTCTCCCTGCCCCAAGCAGAAACCAGCTCTGTAGAAATGCAGATTTGGTGATTCATTCAGGAAGATTAGGGCCAGAAAGCTTGGAGATTAGAAAGACATAGACCCCTAAAATCTACATCCCCCACCCAAACTCTAAGGACAGGAAACATGACCTTTAGGACATAATAGGATTAACCCATCAATATCAAAAAGGACACACTCAAAAGAACTTCAGGTCAAAGTTCATGCCACAGGAACAACTCCAAACACAAAAGCCCAAGAAAAGCCCACTCCCAGCAACTTGTGGTCAGCTTTCCCAGAGCCACATTTCTGTCTGGCTCTGCTCTTCAATAAACTACAACCTTCTTTCTAAAGCAGTCTCCATTTTGTTTATTCCCGGCTTGGACTGGACCCTGATGAAGATTTTTCTTTCAACAGTATATCCCCCCCCTCTGTGGGTGTGTGTGTCTGTGTGTTTGTGTTTGTGCACTTGCATGTTTGTATGAG
Source organism: Azemiops feae (assembly GCA_023970755.1). Taxonomy (NCBI): domain Eukaryota; kingdom Metazoa; phylum Chordata; class Lepidosauria; order Squamata; family Viperidae; genus Azemiops; species Azemiops feae. The sequence continues at coordinate 1,871,613 of JALGBA010000443.1, forward strand.
AGATAGAGTCTGAGAAATTGAATCAAATTGATATATTTGGATTAATATATGGTTACCTGGATTACCTTTTATATCGTGTTTGTACAAATGTATTAACTGTGAATGTGATGCTTAATTACCATTTCCTTGACACTGTTTTGTTACAATTGAGTCTGTGGAATTATTCTGAAGGAGTTTTATTTATATGAACTAAAATAAATGTTTTGCAACCATTGAACTATTACAGTACTTTTCATTTATATTAAGAGATACCATTTTTATAGGTATTGACAGATATGCCATATAATATTTATTATACAGTATCTGAAAACATACAAATATTATAATGCATAAGATATAACAATAATTAGATATAATAACACAAGGAGAACTGTTTGATGACTCAGAAGCATGGATATGGAAGACGATCTGGCAAAGAAAGAAAGCTAGAATAAGACTGAAGAAGAATGGGGTCTTGACCTACCTATGAGATTTAAAATAGAATATAGAAAATATTTAAGTAGATAAGATGTGTATTTTGAATATAAGATATTGTTATGAATTGAAGATAAAGAAAATTTTTGGCTATTTAAAATCTAGAAGTATAAATGTTAACAGTTAAATTTGAACATTGAGTTGCTTATAAAGGTTAGATAAAGGCGATTAAGACATATATATGTTAAGATTTATTGATGAAATGTAAATAAACATGTTTTGATGCAGTGGTAAGAATGAAAATTATTAGCTTAAATACGAGAAAGTATATATGAGAGAGGAAGTACTAAATGTTAAAACGGAAGAAATTTTGATTACTGAATTTAAGATATTTGGAAATTATACAAAAACAAGAATATTATATTGAATTATCAATTTGTTGATGTAGAATTGAGATAGATAAGATATATATCCTGTACACCAGATGTTGTGGGGAATTGGGGTCATTTGAAACTTGGAAATGATAAATATTAAACGTTAAACTTAAATATTAATGGAAAATTAAAACTGGGAAAATTTACTAGATTATTGATGGTCTAAAAGATGGAATGTTAAAACAATTAAGACATACATAAACTAAAAGTTATTGATAAATGTAAGAAAGTTATTTTGTATCTGATTGATAGAATAAGAAGTATACTAATAAGAGACAGTACATATTAAGGGAAAAAGAGAGGAAATATTGACTGAAATAGTTGGAGACTTGTACTAATAATATCTGTATGTAATTAAAGTATTGTAACTCAGCCGCCACGTTGTTTTTCAAAGATATAATTGTAATATTAGAAAATCAATAAAAAGTTTTTTTTTTAAAAGCAATAATTAGACTGTACCTATATCATTATACTTCAAGATTTATGTAGTATGTTAATGTGAATTCATAATTTGAAACTACTAATATTAAATATAGGTTTCCTTAGACAAAGAATCATTATTTAAACAGCAGCTGCTGACATTTGCTGAATAGTGTATATGTATATGCATGCTATCTTGATTCCAGAACATCCACATTCTTAGGCTTTTTGCAACAGCATATAATCTAAGCAAATGATACCAGACTACTAACAAGTTAGCAGAAATAAGACTATTTTATAATCCTTAGTACCAATTATTGAATGAAACTATTTTTCTTAATCAATAGTACTTTAATAATGTTGTCATCTGTTTAAAACTGATAACCAATATTACTTTCAGGTAATGGAGAGATGATGACTCATTTTATATACTGTTTGGTAGTTTAATTATTATTAAAAGCCTAAACACTGAAATATATCCATTAGCCCAGGGGTCCCCAATCCCTGGTCCTCAGCTCGGTACCGGTCCGTGGTCTGTTGGGAATCAGGCCGTGCAAGTGGCAGGCAAGCGCACAAAGCTCCATTTGTGCATGTGAAACCACCCCATCTCCCCCCGTCATCACCAGTGCTGCCTGCTGCTGCTGCCACTGCTGCCAGTCCATGGAGCTGAAAAGCTTGGCAACTGCTACATTAGCCTCAAGAGATTTTTTTCATTGTACAATTAAGGTAGTGATGTCTAAAATGTAACTAATTCTTCAACATTTTGATAACTATTTCTTAGGCTGTAATGAATCCCTCTTGTCTTTAATTTCATCAAGAATGTCAGTAAGAAAGCTTTTAAGTAGAACACCAACCTTTTAAATTCAGACTGTGGGGCACTGTAGGAAACTTGACTTTTGAAGGTGGTAAAATTATTACTATTCTTTTCTATGTAATGGTTAGAAATAGTCCATCTGTTCTAAGAATACCTCTACTCAGCTCAAAAAAATATAATGAATTCCTATCCAAAGCAGTTTATATTTGGTAGAGGCTGGCATAAACAAATCCATGTTGTCAAAGCTTTAGATAATATAACAGAGTTATGGACTAATAAAGCCTCTTCAATTGCCACATTAGAAAAAAATTACAGATAAAATTAAAGTAATGAGATTTCAGAAGCCAAACCACATTTTTTTCAAACTTGACTGGATTGTATGATTTATCTTAATAGCAATAGATTATAATCAGGCGTACTCCTTATATAAGATGAATTTTGACATGTATAGTAGCTGACATTTTATTTACACTGTAATAGATTCTTTTTGTATTTTTTAAATTTCATTTCTTTTTATATATATATCTAGGAATTATGTTATCATTATTAAAGATAATTTTTTTATTTTTCTTTATTTTTCCTTTTACAATATCAGGTATCAGTATTTGTTGTTGTTAGTTGTGAAGTCGTGTCCGACCCATCACGACCCCATGGACAACGTTCCTCCAGGCCTTCCTGTCCTCTACCATCTTCTGGAGTCCATTTAAGCTCACACCTACTGCTTCAGTGACTCCATCCAGCCACCTCATTCTCTGTCATCCCCTTCTTCTATTGCCCTCAATCTTTCCCAGCATTAGGCTCTTCTTCAGTGAGTCCTTCCTTCTCATTAGACGGCCAAAGTACTTGAGTTTCAACTTCAGGATATGACCTTCTAAAGAGCAGTCAGGGTTGATCTCCTCTAGGACTGACCGGTTTGATCGCCTTGCAGTCCAAGGGACTCGCAGGAGTCTTCTCCAGCACCATAGTTCAAAGGCCTCAATTCTTTGGCGCTCAGCCTTTCTTATGGTCCAACTTTCACAGCCATACATTGCAACTGGGAAAACCATGGCCTTGACTATACGCACTTTTGTTGGCAGGGTGATGTCTCTGCTTTTTAGTATGCTGTCTAGATTTGCCATAGCTTTCCTCCCCAGGAGCAAGCGTCTTTTAATTTCTTGGCTGCAGTCCCCATCTACGGTGATCTTGGAGCCCAGGAAAATAAAATCTGTCACTACCTCCATTTCTTCCCCATCTATTTGCCAGGAATTGAGAGGGCCGGATGCCATGATCTTGGTTTTCTTAATGTTAAGTTTCAAGCTAACTTTTGCACTCTCCTTCTTCACCTGCATCAAGAGGCTCTTTAGTTCTTCTTCACTTTCTGCCATTAGAGTGGTATCATCTGCATATCTTAGGTTGTTGATATTTCTCCCGGCAATCTTAATTCCAACTTTTGATTCATATAATATTATTAACATAATCTAAGATAGCTAGGATCATATCAGAAAAATGAGTGGATTACAAAAATAGAAGGATCACAACAGTTTGTAGGGGCAGGAGAAAGGAAATATGATCAATGCCAAAATTTAACATGTCCAGAAAATTAAATGTTTAAAAAATCTCATCTTGACCTTTTTAATTTTGGTGGCAAATTACGCTGCTAAATTGTAACACCAAACCAAGATCCCTTTGCACTATCAAAAGAGAGCACTGTATAAATGAAATGAATCTCAGGAACTAGGTCTCATAAAAATCATGATATATGGATATTTAATATTCAGCAAAGCAGCAGTAATTTAAATCAGTACAAGATTATATGCATTTTTTTTTTTTTAAATCCAAAATATTTTACACATGTAGATGTATTTCTCTCAAGCTCACTACCACAAGTCAGTTTAATAGAGAAGGATGGTATTTCTTATTTTGGAACTAGCCAAATATCAGTTATATAATAGTATTGTTGGAAGTTAGCACCCACCCACCCTCCTAGAGAAGGAAATATTTTGCGGGATATTAAAAAAGGCAGAGTATTATATTTCCCCAAAGGAATAATGGAGAAAAACCTTAGGCAGAAACCAGACCCCAGTCTCCTTCCCCCAAGCAGGCCAGCTTTTAAAAATGCAGGTTTGGGGCCACCAATTCACAAGCAAAATGCCTTCAGCCACAGCCCCAGAGAAGGTTTGAGCTGATGGGATTAGAAAAACAAAGACCCCAAAGATAGGAACATGACATTTAGGATGTAATAGGATTAACCCACCAGCATTAGAATACTAAAAGGGCACACTCAAGCTCAGGTCAAAGTACATTGAACAGGAATAGGAACAACCTTAAATACAAAGTCCAAGAAGGTATAAAAACCAGCCACTCCCAGCTCCATTTGGTCAGCCACCCCAGAAACATGCTGTGTCACTGAAGTTTCTGGCAACTATATAAACAAGAAGCTTCTTTCCCAAGCAGCCTCCATTTTATTTCCAGCATCTTAGCTTCCATTTTGTTTGCTCCCGGCTTGGACTGGCCGTGATGATTTTTCTTTCAACAGTATTAAAACATGATTTTTGTTGTACTTCACTGCCAGGTACACTATTAGAAAAACACTATATTTTTTTCTGGAGCGGCTAGGAAAAAATGAGGGGTTTGCCAGTTGTGTGCTGTTTATTTTGTCACTAATTATTTTGCTGCAAGCTGAATTATTTATGAAAATCGGTCTAGTACTCTTTTAAACAGGCCTGTGACCTGTTATTTGGACAACTTGACATGTGTCTAAACCCACAGCCCAAAGTCTATGCTTCCAATCTCCTAGCTCTGCCCCCCAAAAATTAAAGAGGATGATTGGTAGTTGACATTTTGCAAGGAATGAATGCAAGATGGGAGGAGAAATGAAACTGCAATAAACTATCAACTGCTTTTCTTAACTTTTCTTGCACTAAAACTAAGGGCAGGACCATTCACTGGTTCCATTACTGTGGCAGAAGATGACTTGGTTATGGGGCAGTATATTTTCCTGCCAACTAAATTATTTTAATGCACTCATAGTCATTTGCCCTAAGCAGTGTATTGTTTATAAAACCCTTATAATGATTTAAAAACAACAACATCCAGATTGCTTGGAAGCTTCAATCCACATTGTAAGAAAGCAGAACTCTTGGAAACGGTCTCTTCCAACAGGAACTTTTATTATAAGAAATCGATAGCAGACATGATAGACAGGATCTGGGGGGATTCCCTTATACATCGATGTTTTAAAGTGTCCCTAAGCAAACTCCTCCCCACATTCCTTCCAGCCGATTCAGGCCGGCAATTCTCTAGGTGTTAAACCCAGGAGAGATAACATCACTCCGGCTCCATGATTGTTCACCAGCTCTTCAAAGTTTATTTTGACGACAGAGAAATAAGCCAGATTCTGGAGGTCTGCGTTTTTCAACCCCACCCCTTTTCTAGTTTCCCGATAAAGAAGAGAAGTTCAGAGGGACATAGGATAAGAGTCAAATGGTTCCATTGTAATGGTTAGTAGAGGTGAATAAACAAAAGGTTACTTTGTAGTGAATGGAGGAAGTGAAAGTAATAAAACCTCTTTGCGTATCCCCCCTCCCCCTTGGAAGTATGGCAGGATCCAGGAAAGAATAATAATTGGTTTTAGATTAGAGGAGATAGATAGAAAAGAAATATAACTGGATTCTGACATCCTGCCCCCCTTAAAAATAAGAGAGATCCACCTGTAAAGAAAACAAAACAGGTATAAAAGTTAGTCTGGCTTGTTAGGATACTCTGTATGAAACTTTTTTAACAGTTTCAGGGCTCTGACATGACGTTTATGAACCCACTCATTTTGTGAGGAGGGGAGGTGTTTCCATGCTACTAAGTATTGAGTTGTCCCATGATAATTTCTAGAGTCCAGGATTTCCTTTATTTCGAAGTGTTGTTCTCCTTCCACCATGATTGGAGGTGGTGGTGGGGGGCGGATTTTTGGCCGTAAGGGTGACTGTTGTTCTCTTTTCAGCAGACTGCAGTGAAAGATTGGGTGTATTTGCCTGAGATTTTTGGGTAATTCTAATTCTGCTGTTACTGGGTTTATGATTCTTTTAATTGGAAAAGGTCCTATATATTTTGGTCCAAGTTTTTCACAAGGTTGTAGGGATTTTAAGTATTTTGTAGACAAATATACCATTTCTCCTACAATGAATGGTGTGGGTTCAACCCTTTTTTTATCTGCTTGTATTTTGTATGCTTGCCTAGCTTCGTCTAAGGCTTTTCTAACTATTGGCCAGGTGTTTTGTAATTGTTCTATCCACTCTTTCAATGATGGGATTGCTGGTTCATTTGGGATTAATTCTGGCATGGGATTGAAACTTTAACCGTTGGCTATTTGAAAAGGAGTGTAACCTGTGCTGGAGTGGAGTGCGTTATTGTAGACAACTTCTGCGAAAGGGAGTAGGTCCATCCAATCTGACTGCTGGAAATTAATAAAGCATCTTAAATATTGCTCAAGTACTGAGTTAGATTTCTCTAATTGACCGTTCCCCTGAGGATGATGACTAGATGTCAGTCCCTAAAAGGGATAAAAATTCCTTCCAAACTGCAGATGTAAATTGCACTCCCCTATCAGATATGATGCGTTGGGGTGCCCCATGCAATCTGTAAATATGCTGCACGGAAAGTTTCGCTAAAGCTTTTGCGGTGGGAATCTTTTGGCAAGGGATAAAGTGCACCTGTTTGGAAAACAAGTCCATGAACATCCAGATGACAGTATTCCCATTGCTTTCTGGTAATTCCACTATAAAATCCATGGCTATTTCCCTCCAGGGGGCTGAGGGATTTGCCACTGTTTGTAACAGTCCAGGCGATTTCCCTTGCAACCTCTTTGCAGTTGTGTATGTTGGGCAGCTGGCCACGTAACTTTCTATGTCCTTTTTCATAGATGGACACCAAAATTGCCTTTTAATTAAGTGTAATGTTTTTTACAAATCCAAAATGCCCTGCTGATTTTGTGTCATGGCAAAGCTGCATGAATGTGACCCTCTGGGTGGTTGGTATGTATAACTTTTCCCCTACCCAAAGCAGTCCATCTTTAATTGTGCACACGTGTCCATTTTTCTGGAACCATTCATCTGTTTCCAAAGTTTTCCGGATTTCAATTCCAGTTTGGCTACCCAGCTGCGGTTTTAATTTAGCTTGGGTTCTGGTAGTTACTGGCACTGCCAGTTGTGATTCCACCATAAGTGGTTTAGAATTGGTGGCTCGCGTGTTGTTATATTGGGGCATGCGAGCCAGGAAGTTCTTTCCCCCCAGCAAGTGCTTGAGCGTAAAGTGGAATTGGTGAAAATGTTGGGACCAGCGGGCTTGCTTGGGGTTGAGCTTCCTGGGTGTTTTCAAGGCTTCTAGGTTTTTGTGGTCTGTCCACACCTGAAAAGGGATCTTATTCCCTTCAAGGAATTGGCACCATGTAAGTAATGACCAACGTATCCCGTATGCCTCTTTCTCCCACATGGGCCAGCGCTGTTCCATTTCGGTGAGTTTCTTGGATGTATACGCGCAGGGTTGCAATACCCCTTCATTGTTTTCTTGTAATAGTACAGCCCCCACTGCCACATCACTTGCATCCGCCTGTATTACGAAGGGCTTATCCATGTCTGGATGCCTCAGTACTGGTTCAGCAGAAAAGAGTCTCTTTAACCTCTCAAATGCCGCTTGGCATTCCATTGTCCATTTTAGTGCCTGGCTACGTTTCACTGAGGATTCTCCCTTCGTTTTTAGTAAGTTCGTGAGGGGCAGGGCTATCTGGGCAAATGAAGGAATGAATTGGCGACAAAAGTTTGCGAAGCCCAGGAAACTTTGCAGCTGCATTCTTGTGCGAGGTGGTGCCCATTCTAATAGTGCTCTGACCTTCCCTGGGTCCATTTCAATGCCCTGTGGGGATATGCGATAATCCAGGTAGTCTATCCTGGTGGAATTTGCATTTTGATATTTTGGCATATAGGTGGGCAGCTCGCAGTTTCTTGAGCTCCCACGGCACCAGGACCCCACAGCCCTGCCTAGCATAGACGCACTTCCCCGAGGGGGTGCCCAGCTGCGCTTACCTCCTCCTCAAGGCTGCTACTGCTGTGCTCACTCTCCTTGGCCAGGTTGCTCATGGTGGGTGCAGGAGGGCAAAGTGCGTGGGTCAGAGGGAGGCCCACTCCCTCTCCATGAGAGGAGATCTGGCTTTGTAACCAAAGCATCCTCAGCAATAGGATGGGACACCACCAGGGGATGGCGAAAGGGCAACAGGGCTGCTGGTGGCCAACTGCTAAGGCAGGACTTCCCTCAGACCCTCCCTCCCTCTTATTCCAATCTCCCTTCCTTCCTTCCTTCCTTCCTTCCTTCCTTCCTTCCTTCCTTCCTTCCTTCCTTCCTTCCTTCCTCCCCTCCTTCCTCCCCTCCTCCCCTCCTTCCCTGCCTCCCTTTCATTCCCATCTCCTTCCTTCCTTCCCTTTCTTTCTTCCTGTTTCCCTACCCTCCTTCCTTCCTTCCCTCCCTCCCTTTCTCTGTGCCCAGGAAGGGATGAGGGGAGGGGGAGAGGTTGGCAGCGCTTCTCTCAAAGAATAAGAGAGTTGGAAGAGACCATTGAGATCTTTAGTCCAAGCCCCTGCTCAAGCAGGGGACCTATACCATTCCAGACAATGGAATATCCAATGTCTACTTAAAAGCCTCCAGTGATGGAGCATCCACAACTTCTGAAGGCAAGCCTTTTCACTGGTTATTTGTTTTCACAAGTCCTTAGTTCTAGGCTGGTTTTCTTCTTGATTAGTTTCCATCTATTATTGCCTTCTGATGCTTTGGAAAATAGATTGACCCTTTCTTCTCTGTGGCAGCCAATCAAATATTGGAACACTGCTATCATGTCACCACCCCTAGTCTTTTTCACTAAGCTAGACATACCCAATTCCCACAAACATTTGTCATATGTTTTAGCCTTCAGCCCCCTAATCATCTTTGTTTACCATCCAGATGGTCCCCCTGGTTTGGTTTATAGAACAGTGGCCACAAGCAGAGGAGGAGGCAAGAATAGACCACAAAGCCAATCTGTGAGTTTGCTCTCTCACCTGCCTGCACACCACCTTCCCGATGCAGCACGTGTGTGTATGTGTGTGAGAGACAGAGAGAGATCCCCTTTTTGTAAGTTTGCTTACTCTGCAATGCTCCCCGTTCTCCACACTTTCGCTTCCCTGCTGGCTCAATTTCTCTCTCTCTCTCACACACACACACAGAAACCCTTCCTGCTTTCTTCCCCTTGTCATCCTTTTCCTCCAGCTGCACCTGAATGGAGTGGGAGGAAGTTAAAAAAAAAAGAGAAGGGGTGGAAGAATGGGGGAAGCTCTCCTTTTTTGTAACACCTCGGCTTCCTCCTCCTCCTCTTCCCCTCCTGGCTCTCTCTGTCTCTGTCTCTGTCTCTCTCACTCACACACACACACACACAGAGAAACCCTTCCTGCTTTCTCGTTCTTCTCACCCTTTCTCTCCAGCCACCACAGAGTTTCATGTTGCCGGCTGCTGTCAGTTCCAGGCTGCGGCTCTGCATGACTGCTGTGTTCCCCTCTCCGGCCCTACCACGTGGCGGAGAGGGCAACTGGGAGCCGGCCGATGCTTGGCTTGTGCCACCGCACGCTCACATCTCCGTGCCTTTCATCCCACAGGCTGGGCGTGCCCTGGGGTGCTAGGCTTATAGAACGCCATGGCCCAAGCAAGGAAAGGCATGGTGAGGCTGGTCCAGCAAAGCAGAGCCGGACGAGGAAAAGCCCTGCAAAGCGGAGCCGGGCGTGGTGAGGCTGGCCTGGCAAAACAGAGCTGCACGAGGAGAAGCCCGGCAAAGCAGGGCATGGCTGGGCGTGATGGGGTTAGGCTGGGAGGGGTGGGGCGGGCTGAGGCAAATGAGCTGCAGCTACTGCTGCACACCACCAGCCCCTGAGTGCTCACTGTTTCCTGTGCGTGCACCGGGAAGGCGCCCAGCCAGGTTGGGGTCGGCCAGGGCTGGGGCAGTGGGGGCCAGTCCCTTGCCATTTCTGGGACAGCCCCAGGGGGCCAAATCTGGGCCCTCCCCGGGCCGCATCTGGCCTGCGGGCCTTGTGTTTGACATGTCTGATTTAGGGTATCATACCAAAAGTGTTGAAGCAAATCCACCCAGTGTTCCATTGCAGCTTGTTTAAACTGTTCAAAAGATCTAGCTTAAGGCCAGGGAGAGAGGAACCTCCTCCCCCTATGTTGGTAGAGAGTGAGAAGCATTATGAGATTAAGAAAATACTAGATTCAAGGATTTTTAGGGGAAAGCTCCAGTACCTAGTCCTTTGGAAAGGTTACCCCTTAGTTGATGCTGAATGGGTAAAAGCCCATGATGTTAAGGCTGACTGATTAATATGAAAGTTTCATGATAAATACCCTCAAAGTCCAAGGGGATGATGTTTGATTGTTTAGATAATTGTACTTATTAAATCCCTATGTTTCCAATTTTCTTTTCAGGGGGCTGGCATGTCAAGGTTGAATTGCTAAGATGCCTGGTAACTTCTATCACTATTCAACTTCAATAGAAACAGGCAGGAGGAGGTAGAAAGCTTGGGAAAGAAATGGAATTCTAAGAAGCTGACCACAGACCATGAGGTGTCTGATGGAGAATTGGACCGTTCTCATAACAAATGAAGGAAGTGTGATTGGGCAACATGAACACTTGGTGGGTGGAGGTTATGGAAAGCTATTGTTAACTAACCAGATTTTAGGGCGGGAAAACTAGAGTTGGTTTTGCTTCTTCAATTCTGAGATGTGTACTCAATAAAGCTTTATCTTTTAAAGTGAACAAATTAGTAGACCAGCGAAACGCTGTGTACATAGTATACTTAGATTTCAGTAAGGCAAAGTAGCCCAAAATCTACTGCTTTTTAAGCTAGAAAAAGGTGGAATAGACAACATCACCACCAGATGGATTTGTAGCTGGCTAACAAACCATACTCAAGTAGTCCTCAATGGTACTACATCCACATGGAGAGAAGTAAGCAGTGGAATACCACAAGGCTCTGTCTTAGGCCCAGTACTCTTCAATATCTTCATAAATGACTTAGATGAGGGAATTGAAGGGGAACTCATCAAATTTGCAGATGACACCAAACACCCCAGAAGACAAGCTCAGGATTCAAAAAGATCTTGACAAACTGGAGCAATGGGCCCTATCCAACAAAATGAGTTTTAATGTGTAGGAAAGCAAAGTTTTACATTTAGGCAGGAAAAATCAAAGATATAAGTACAGATTAGGTGAGACATGGCTCAAAAACAGTAACTGTGAGAGGGACCTTGGAGTCCTAGTGGACGATCAGTTGACTATGAGCCAGGAATGTGCAGCAGCAGCCAAAAAAAGATAATACAATCCTGGGTTGCATAAACAGAGGCATAGAATCAAGATCACACCAAGTATTAGTACCGCTTTATAAAACCCTAGTAAGACCACACCTGGAATACTGCAACCAATTTTGGTCACCATACTACAAAAAAGATGTTGAGAGTTTGGAAAAAGTTCAGAGAAGAGTAACTAAGATCATCAAAGATCTGGAGACTAAAACATATGAAGAACGGCTGCAGGACTTGGGTTTGGCTAAAGAAAAGAAGAAACGGGCGACATGATAGCAGTATTCCAGTATTTGAGAGGCTGCCACAAAGAAGAGGGGGTCAAATTATTCTCCAAAGCACCAGAGGGCAGGACAAGAAACAATAGTTGGAAACTGATGAAAGAGAGAAGCAACCTGGAATTAAGAAGAAACTTCCTACTAGTGAGGACAATTAACCAGTGGAACAGCTTGCATTCAGAAATTGTGGGTGCTCCATCACTGGAGGTTTTGAAGAAGAGACTGGACAGTCACTTGCCTGAGATGGTATAGGTTCTCCTGCTTGAGCAGGGGTGGAGGGGGAGGGCTGAACTAGAAGACCTGCAAGGTTCCTTCCAGCTCTATTCTATTCTAAATTCTATTCTTTCCCATCAGCTCCAGCCAGTACATGATTAATCTATTTTGATGAGAATAGTTGCTTTGAAACATCTGGAGGGACTCAGATGGGAGAAACCAATCTAACGAGTATGTATCAATATGTCAAAGTAGGACATACATCTTTCCCCTCAGATTTCTAAGTAGAAGACTGAGTATGTTGGCATTACTTGTTTCATTTGTGTGAGACATTATCAAGTCTAAAACTGCAGAATCTCAGGTGCTTAGAGAAGGGGAGGAATGTGCAGCATGAGAAGAAATGTGATTCCCTCACATAAAGTCTATTCTTGATCCTTTGACACTTAAATACTCCATGGCAGCCAAACTTGGTTAAAAATTGACACTACATCTATGCCTGGGCAGTGGGCCATGTCTACTATTTGGTATTCAAAGTATGGCTCCTGTCCAGGAGAATGCAGTTTACTCAGTGTCCATTGGGTTATTTTAGATAAGCATCCCTTTGGTTTCAGAAGGGATTTATTTTTGTTTAAATCTTCTACTGAGCAAACAAATGACCTTTTGAGAGCCTTGGGGGTGAATTACTTTTGAGGTATGCTGATATTAAGCTGGAAGAATTTCTGGAATGGAGTGCTGAAGTGAAGAAGGAGTGATTGAGAGCAATAAGGCCTTTTGAGTTTGAATGTTTTTTTTTGTTAGTGTAACGAGATGTTCAACTGTTGAATAACCATTTGCCAGCAATCATTTTTTGTGCATGTGTTTGGGATATCCTGAATAAATGGCAGGTGGTAAATCATATAAATTAAACCAGTGAAATCTTGCAAAATCTGGAGATCTACACTGTTTGATAGCCACTTCTGCTAATGTAAATATGTTTCCCCAAATATATATTTCCTTTCACAGTGTACTTACAGTATTTAGTCATATATTTAAAGCTTACTTTTTCTGTTGAGAGTAATCTGCAGGTGTTGAAGACTGGATCACATTGCCAATAGTAGATGGGGCTGAAACAATTGGTAGGTTACACCCATCTATTTTCTCTCTTTCTCACACTATTTAAAATGAGTATTTAAATAATGCATATCTAAACTGACAAGTTTTGCAAGAGTTCTGTGTAGTGGCCAGTTTGGTGTAGTGATCAAGGCAACAGGCTGAAAACCAGGACTTAAGCTGGTAAATTCTAATCCTACCTTAGGCACAAAACCAACTGGGTGACCTTGAGCCATTAGCTCTCTATGAGCCCTAAGTGGTAAAGGGCAAACCATTTCTGAACTCTTGCCAAGAAAACTGCACAGACTTGTCCAGGGAGTCATCATGAGTCAACACTGACTTAAAGGTTTTAGGACTGCATATTTAATACTGTTCTTTAGTATTCCAGGATTTTTTAGTGGCAGAGATATTCATTACTAAAAAAGAAAAGCCCATACCCAAGACTTACTATCTTCCTTCCTTTCATCATATTCTTCTTTTTAAAGAAATATTTTAATGGACATTTAAAGACATTTGGGTCTCATGAGACTAACCAGTTACCAGGTCAATGTCCAATATATCACTGCTGCCCAAATGAAACTCTTCTTTTTCATTACCACATGGCCAGATTCAATTTTATGACCTTTTTTGCAGCTGGCAACTGTTAAATGAATCACCAGAGTCATTAAGGAAATGCCATAATTAAGTGTTAAGTATTTTTTTTATAGAAACTGGAAGTAAATGCTCATTTCTGGCAAAAAACATAATAAATCAGGGTCACATGACCAAGGCTTACTGCAAATGGCCAAAAATGTGGGTTGGTTGCTGAGTGCCCAAAATGTGATCATATGATGTGGGAGGGACATGGCCATCAGAACTTTGAATTCAGGTTATAAGCTGAAGACTACTTTTAGGGACTAAGGATTGCAGTGCCCCACTTCCCTCCTGCTCTGGGACCCTTGCCACGATTCTTCGTCTTCACTAGTAAGTTTAGCACACGGGTGTCAAACTCACGACATCACATGACATGTTGTGACGTATCGCAACTTTTTTTCCATTGCCGGCAATGGGGTGGGCGTGGTTTTGGTGTGACGCATTCGGCCCATGGGCTGACAGTTTGACACCCCTGGTTTAGCAGAAACAGGACAACCATTATCCTTTTCAATTTGTTTGCTGTTTGGAGAGGCAGGGGAGAGCAGGCAATTTTTGATCATGTGAATAGGTATGTGTCAAGGTTCTGACTGACGAACCCCAACCGAGCAAACACCATCGAGATGATCTGATCTCTTAATGCAAAACTTCAGTGAGTACAAATGAAGCAAAACCAGCTCTGGTTAATTCCTGCACAAACCACTATAATTAAAATATAGAATTCTCCCTCCCCCTATTAGTGCAGGTCACATAGTCCAATCGAGTCTCAAATTATTGTTATGAGAAAGTGTCTTTGTGGGTTTGCAAACAGCTGCTGAAATTTCCTTGGTTTACATGGGCTGACTTCTTGTTGTCTGGGGCCCACATTCCATTTTCCCTTCTCCTCCCCCCTAGTGTGTTGGCAAGCTGAAAAGCAATAATGTGGCAAAATCACATGGGTGCTTCGAGCTTGACAGGAGGATCCCTCTAAAACATAGAAGGTACCTGAAAAACATATATTAATGTAAACATATATTAATGGCATTTCTTTTCTTCACCTCATCTCCGAGGAGGGCCCTGGCTTTTGAGGGTATTTTGTATGGAATCTATTTATTAAGCGATCTGCTCTAATAGTTGGGCTTTGATCCACCTTGCTTCTGTAATTGGATAACCCCTCCATTGCACCAGGTATTGTAATTTCCCCTTGAAGAACCTAGAATCTAAAATTCGTTTAATCTCATAATGTTTTTAACCTCCCACTATTATTGGCCCTGGGCATCTTTCCCCACTAGTCTTAATCTAGACTCTTGGACAGGCTTTAATAAACTACAATGAATACTGGGTGCACTTTACCCAATATTCTGGGCAGCTTTAGTTCTACTGTAACTGGGTTAATGATTTTCACAATTGGGAAGGGACTTATGTACTTGGGACCTAGTTTTTTGCATAACAATCTCAGTTTGAGGTATTTCATGGATAGATACATTTTATCTCCTAGGTGGAACATCTCTTGGGGAGTTCGCTTCTTGTCTGCCTTTTTTTTTTACTCTCAGATGCTTTTGTTAGAGCCTTTTTTACATTTTCCCATGCTTTTTGGAGGGAGTCTACCCACTTAGTTAGGGTTACTGAGGAGGGGGTTTCTCATGGGTATTCTGGCATGGGCACAAATTCCACCCCTGTTGCTACTTTAAAGGGGGTGAGCCCCATGCTATGTACTGCAATATTGTATGCCATTTCAGTAAACAGCAGGAGTTCCACCCAATTAGAATAGAATAGAGCTGGAAGGGACCTTGGAGGTCTTCTAGTCCAGCTCCCTGCTCAAGCAGGAGAACTTATATCATCTCAGACAAGTGACTGTCTAACCTCTTCTTAAAAATCTCCAGTGATGGAGCACCCACAATTTCTGGAGACAAGCTGTTCCACTGGTTAATTGTCCTCACTGTTAGGAAGTTTCTCCTTAATTCCAGGTTGCTTCTCTCTTTGATCAGTTTCCAACCATTGTTTCTTGTCCTGCCCTCTGGTGCTTTGGTAAATAACGTGACCCTCTCTTCTTGGTGGCAGCCCCTCAAATACTGGAATATTGGTCCATTTTCCCCCCTTTCTTGAAGTTGGGAATCACATCAGCCCTTTTCCAATCCTCAGGTACTTCCCTGGTGCTCCAGGATTTATGAAAGATGTGGTGCAATGGTTCTGAAATAACATCTGCCAGCTCCTTCAAAACTCTGGGATGTAAGTTGTCGGGGCCCAGTGATTTATATTCGTCAAGGTCGGATAGGTATTTTCTTACCATTTTCTTCTTTATTTTAATTTTTGTTTCTAGTTTGTCTTTTGCAGTGGTGATTTTGGTATGTTGGGCTATAGTTTCTTTTTGTGTGAAGACTGATGCAAAGTATGAGTTAAGCAGCTCTGCTTTCTCCCTGTTACCTGTTATTTTCATGCCATCTTCTCTCTTTAGTGGACCTACAGTTTCCTTGACTTTTTTCTTGTTATTAATATGTTGGAAGAAACTTTTTTTTTATCCTTGATTTCTCTTGCAAGTTTTTGTTCGATCTTCTTTGGGCAGCCTTCGGTTCCTCCATTCCTCTTGTATTCCACCAGGTCCAGTTCCACGTTTATCACTAGCTGATACCAGTCATGGATTTGTTCTGGTATTTCCTGAGGCAGGCAAGTGTGGCACAACTCTCTGTTTAGGCCATCTCTCAGGTAGTAGACCAAGAACCATTCTGGCCAGTGTCTCAGTCTCCCCACTAGTCTCCTGAATTCCCGAATGCTGGATGGCACAGATCTCAGATTCTGCTCATCTGACTTGCTTGGTATCTCTGAACTGGGTTCCCAACTCGGGGGGGGGGGCTCATCATGGAGGACCATCACCCATTCCACTGCTTCTCCCTCGAGGTTTGCCATGATGGCATTCACGCAAGCCATGTCATCGATGTATACTGGCCCGTACTGATCCAGGTGTGCCCACACTTGATTCAGGAAGAATGCCAATTTCTCTGAACTCCCATCAAATGTGGCCTTGATTGGTGGAGGCTCCAGAGGCCCTGGAACATCCTAATATCCCTGTGGCCAACCTGATCCATAGGGGAAAGGCCAAGGCTGGAGACCTGAAACTGCTGGTTGAGGTGGCAACTGGCCAGCGATTCCACACAGCTGGGCTGCCACTTGTTGGGTTCCAATGGTTCCATGCCCTGGAGCCGGACCAGGCTGGAGAATAGTGGTTCGTGGGGGGCTGACTGCACCTTTGGTCCCAGCGACTCCCATTCTCTGTTGGGGTTGTAGCAACAGGGCTGGGATGGTCACTGAAGGCTGGCTGGATCCCGTTCCAGAGGGTTGCTTCTTTCACTGTACTGGCTGTCCTCTGCACATCTCCAGCCTAATAAATCTCTCCCTCAGTTGTTTAATCGATGGGCTGTGGCAAGCTGCCAGATATCTTCATTCCACTGGTTCTTCCCACTCTGCCGCTCTCTTTACTCTCCGCCTTGGGTCCTGGACAAACGCTGCTCCAGGAGAGATCAGAGGGAACTTGGCTTCGGCTGCCTTCGGCACCACACCCCACCATAGCTCCGCTCCTGTCTGGTGGAGGCTCCCTGCTGCTCCAGTCTTGTCTATCACTGCTGGCTGCCCGGCTTTCTCTGCTTGCTCCTTCGGGCGGACCACCACCATCTGGGTACCAAAGTCTACTTGGCCCATAGTTGGAGTCTCCTTCACTGGCCCTGTCCCGGACTTGGCTGCCTGCTCTCCTTTACATTCCATCTCGGCCATCTTCACCTGAGTCTTTACAGCTCTTCCAGAGGTGAGTGGACAGGCTGTATGAGCTCAGGACTTCTGGGTTCTTTTTTACTTTAAAATGAGAGAGCTGGTTTAATGTCAAGGTTCTGACTGACAAACCCAACTGAGCAAGCACCATCAAGATGATTCGATCTCTTAATCCAAAACTTCATTGAGTACATCATTTCGGCACATATGAAGCAAAACCAAGTCTGGTTAATTCCTGTGCAAACCACTATAATTAAAATATAGACTTCTCCCTCCCCCATTAGTGCAGGTCACATGGTCCAATCGAGTCCCCAATTATTGTTATGAGAAAGTGTCTTTGTGCGTTTGCAAACAGCTGCTGAAATGTCCTTGGTTCACATGGGCTGTCTTCTTGTTGTCTGGAGCCTGCATAGCAACAGTGAAAATGAGTATCTTACCAAAAATACTCTTTTTATTTCAAACGATTTCTGTAAGGCTGAGAAATGCCTTTTTTGATGAACTGAATACAACAATACTGAAATTTATCTGGCAAGGAAAAAAAGTTAGAATTAGATTGAAAATGCTACAAGAAGTGAAAGAAAGTGGAGGATTTGGACTGCCAGACTGGATGTTATACTACCAAGCAACTATTTTAACATGGCTTAAAGAATGGATAATGGTTAGAGACAAAAGAGTATTGTACCTAGAGGGGCATGACCTACAATTTGGTTGGCATGCCTTTCTGTGGTATGGGAAGAATAAAATACATAGATACTTTCAAAACCATTTTATAAAGAGTGCACTTCTTTCAGAATGGGAAAAAATAAAAGAAAAAAATTATATTAAGATACCTGGATGGCTTTCAACAATGGAAGTTTTTGCTTACCCAAATTTAATTAATTACGATAAAGTTGTGACTTATAAAGATATTTTGGACAATGAAAGAAAACTAAAAGACAGACAAGATTTACAAGAACAAGGTATTGATCTAGCATGGTGGCCATATCTACAAATTCAAACGAGATATGAAAAAGATGCTAAAACAATGGGATTTTATAAAGAACAGACAGAATTTGATCAGCTACTGTTAAAAACAGATGAAAAGTTGATTAAGAAACTCTATAGATTTCTGTTAAACTTAAAGATGGAGGAAGAACAAGTAAAAGAAACAATGATAACATGGGCAAAGAATTAGAAGACTGGCAAAAGTTATGGGGAAGAAATGTTAAATTAACTAAATCAGTGGCATATAAAGAAAACTTATATAAAATGTTTTACAGATGGCATATGACACCAGTGAGATTAGCAAAAATGTTTAAAAATACTTCAAACAACTGTTGGAAATGCAAACAAAGACCAGGTACTTATTATCATATCTGGTGGACATGCCCTAAAGCAAAAAAAAAAATTGGGCTAAAATACATTTATGGTTGGAGAAAATGACTAAAAAACAAATAGACTTTAATCCAGAATTATTTTTGTTAGGAATAATAGGAACAAATTATGAGAAAGATTGCATATATTTAATACTACATGTACTAATGGCAGCAAGAATTGTATTTGCCCAACATTGGAAAAATGAATATTTACCAGCTGAAGAAGTACTAATTAAGAAAATTATAGGGTGTGCAGAAATGGATAGATTGACTTTAAAGATAAAAGAGAAAGAAGACTCAGTGTATTTTAGAACATGGGATAATTTTTATCAATGGCTAGAAAAATGAGTTAGAGAGAAAGGAATGTGATATGTAACTTTGAATATATATTAGCAAGAAGAAGACTATTGAGCGATTAATTAACATATTGTTTATGATAATTAACTATTATCTATTATTGTTTGTTAAACACATGACCCCAGACATTATGCTGTTTGCTAAATATTGAGAATGTTATTTGGAAAAACCTCAACCCCAACCCCAACCCTAATTCTAACCCTAACCCTAACCCAAATCCCAACCCCAACCCCAACCCCACCTTATTCCTAACCCTATAAAAACTAATAAAATTTATACAAAAAAAAAGAATTCCAAGTGCAGTTAACAAACCCCAAGTTACCCAAAAATGCCAAGATTCCAGTATCAGTTATGACTTCTTCAGTTTAATCCGTAGAGGATCTTCAGTTGATTGAACAGTCCAGATGGTTGTTTCTTCTACTGGTCCCTTCACTCGCGTATAATGTGTCCATCCCTTCTCTCGGGTTCTCACAGCAGTTTCAGTGGTTAACAGCACCTGGTATGGTCCCTCCCAGTTTGGCTTTAACTGTTCCTCTTTCCAAGTTTTGATTAGGACCCAATCTCCAGCTTTATAAGAATGTACTGCAAAGTCCAAAGGTGGGGTTTGTGCTAGGAGTCCTTTGTTCCTGAGGTAAAATAAAGAAGAAGACAGCCCCAGTATATAGTTCTTTATAAACATATCCTTAGTTTTATATTGTGGAATTTCCCCCACTTGAGGTAATTTAATAAAATCAACTTGAATGCATTGAAATGGTCTCACAGCTATATGTCGCCCTCCTCTTTCTTTATGTTGTAGAACATTTTATTCACTCATTTACATACCATACATTTGTCACAAACTTACTTACCCATTGTATACAATCCACAGCATCCATAAGCTTCCCAAAACAAATCACATAATACCTTAGTTCCCCAATGACTACCCTGATGTAGTACTTCCAAAATTTCCCTAGTTATCAATTTATTCAGCATTTACCTTCCATCAGGTAATACCAACTTTCCTTCTTCTGTTTTCACTGCCCCTACTTTTTCCAACTCTGTCTCCTCATCTATAGTGAACACTGGATTAATCCTTGGTTTTTCCACTATAGGAGTTAAACTAAACATTAAACATTAAGTTCCTTATGCAGCTGCCATCTTGGCTTCCAAGTCAGCTAAATTATTGCCATGGGCTTCAAAAGAATTTCTTTTCTGATGCCCTTCTACATGTACTATAGCAATCTCTTCAGGGGACATCAAATTGTCCAATATCTGTGTAATCAATTCCCCATGAACTGAATCCTTCCCTTTGCTATTAATCAACCCTCGTTCTTCCCAAATCTTTCCAAAAGCGTGCACTATTCCAAAAGCATACTTTGAATCAGTGTATATAGTCCCTCTCTGTTTCTTCAACAATTTAAAACTTGATTTAATGCATACAATTCACAAGTTTGTGCAGACCAACTTAAAGGCAACTTTCCTGCTTCTACCAAAACTTCTTCTCTTCCTTCTATTGTTCCATATCCATTTCTCCTCTTCCCTTCTACCACTCTGGAGAACCCATCTATAAACAAATTAGCTCTTTTTCCCAGAGCAACATCGGTTAAGTCAGGTCTCACTCTAGTCTGTAATTCAATTACTTTAACACAATAATGTTCAATATCCATTCCTTCTTTTAAGTCTCCTTTTAAAAACTGAGATGGATAGTTGTCAATACTAGATCATTTTGTTCCATAAGTATACTCTCATATTTTAAAATCCTTGAGTCTGTCAGCCATCGGCTGGCTTTCTGGTTCAAGATTGCTCTTACTTGATGAGGGGTACTAACCACCAAAGCTCCCCCAAATGTTAATTTTCTGCTCTCCTTTACTAACGCTGCTGTGGCCGCCACTGCTTGAACACAATCTGGCCATCCTCCACAAACAGGGTCTAACATTTTAGACAAAAATACCACTGGCTGCCTCTTTCCTCCCCACTTCTGGATCAAAACTCCCAAAGCCATTCCTTTATCCATGTTTACAAACAAAAGGCTTACTTAGTGAAGGAAGGGTCAACACAGGAGTGCTCACCAAAATCTGCTTTTAATAAAAATTCAGATTCCATTCAGATGGAAGCAAATTCCCATTAAATAGATTAAAAACACTTCATTTCTTGGTTGATGAATATATAGGTTTAACTAAACATTTTAAACCCCAAAGATATTTTTTTTTAAATCAAGATTGTATTCTGATGTCAAGTTGTTGGGTTTTTTTTCCTTTCCTTTAAGTCCCATTTATCTATATAACATTACTACTTGCTTAACTAAGACTTCCTTTGTCCAACAATACAACTATCAATATTGCCTCCTTGCCCCATCTTCCGAGTTGAACAAAATACTTTCCTACTTCTTCCAACTGCCTTATTGCAAACTGACTTTCTGTCAGCGCCCACTTCAAAACCTCATCCTAAGAAAGCAGAACTCATGGAAGCAGTTTCTTTCAAGAGGAACTTTTATTAGGAGAAGCTGACAGCAGGCATAATAAACAGGATCTGAGGGTTTTCCGCTCAGATCAATAGGTTAAAAGTATCCCAAGCAAAACTCCACCCCATAGTTCATCCGGACAGTTCACATGGGCCAATCCCAGGTGTTAAGTCCATTGTGGGAAAGAGTTGATAATGCCGGGCTGTCACAGGGTTTCAGTGATGTTTTGTCAGCTCTTCACACCTTCCCTTCCGAGCACAGAGATAAACCATTTGCCGGAGGCACATTCCATTCTCCTCCCCCCTTCTCTAGCTGACATCAAGGAGAGAGATAGTATGCAGGAACAGCAAAGTGTTACAATGTCCCCTTAGAATATGGGTTCTGACATCCTGCCTCCCTTAAAAAAAAGAGAGATCCATCTGTGGAGACATAGAGAGAATGATATGCATAGGTTAATCAGGTTTGTTTGGGTATTCGGTGTGGAACTTTGTTAGTAATTTAGGGGCTTTAATATGGCGTTTGTGGACCCACTCGTTTTGGGAGGATGGGAGGTGTTTCCATTCTACTAGGTATTGAGTGGAGCCATGGTATTTCCTGGAGTCCAGAATTTCTTTGATTTCAAAATGTTGTTCCCCTTCAACCATAATGGGAGGAGGGGGTGGAGCTGGTCTTAATGCTTGCGTTTCAAAAGGCTACAGTGGAAAATTGGGTGGATTTGCCTGAGGGATTTTGGGAGTTCTAATTCCACTGTTACTGGGTTTTAATTCTAACAATGGGGAACAGTCCTATATATTTGGGTCCGAGCTTTTTTGATGGTTGTAGGGATTTTAGGTACTTTGTAGATAGGTAGACCATCTCCCCTACGTTGAAAGGTTTTGGTTCGACCCTCTTCTTGTCTGCTTGAGTTTTATATGCTTGCCTAGCTTCATCTAATGCTTTCCTAACTACTGTCCAGGTGTTCTTTAATTGTGCAATCCACTCCTTTAGTGAAGGGATGGCAGGCTCTGCAGGGGAAAGTTCTGGCATCGGGTTAAAACTCTGCCCAGTGGCTACTTGAAATGGAGTGTAACCCGTGCTGGAATGAACGGCATTGTTGTAAGCGACCTCAGCGAATGGAAGTAGATCGGTCCAATTGGTCTGTTGGTAATTAATAAAGCATCTAAGATATTGTTCCAGTACTGAGTTCAACCGTTCAGTCCCACCATTCGTTTGTGGGTGATGACTAGATGACAGTCCCTGAGTGGTCCCTAACAGCATCAGAAATTCTTTCCAGAACTCCGATGTGAATTGCACTCCTCTATCCGATATGAGGCACTGTGGGGCTCCATGCAAGCAGTAGATGTGCTGAACAAACAGTTTTGCTAGTGTTTTTGCTGTGGGGATTTTTGAACAAGTGATGAAATGTACTTGTTTGGAAAACAGATCCGTTACAACCCAGATGACTGTATTTCCATTGCTCTCTGATAGCTCCACTATGAAGTCCATCGAGATCTCCTTCCAAGGTGCCGAGGGGGTTGCTACCAGCTGTAGCAGCCCAGGTGATTTTCCTTGTAGTCATTTTGCTGATGCACAAGTTGGGCAGCTGGCTACATAGCTTTAAATGTCCTTTTTTATTGATGGCCACCAAAATTGTCTTTTAACTAGGTGTAATGTTTTCACAAACCCAAAATGTCCTGCTGATTTTGAATCATGGCAAAGTTGCATGAATGCCAGTCTCTGACCTTTGGGTATATATAGTTTTTCTCCCACCCAAGGTAGGCCATCTGTGAGAGTGCATAGGTTCTTGTGACTTAGGAACCATTCATCGGTTTCTAATGTTTTCCTGAATTTAATTCCCGCCTGACTTGCTAGCGGTTTCTGTAGTTTGGCTTGTGCTTGGGTAGTTACTCGTGCCGCTAGTTGCATCTCTGGCATGATGGGTTTTGTAACACTAGGCCAAGTGCTATTATATTGCGGCATTCTGGATAAGGTGTCTGCCAGGAAGTCCCCCCCCCGGCAGATGTTTCAATGTAAAATTGAACCGGTGGAAATGTTGCGACCACTTGACTTGCTTGGGAGTTAGTTTCCTGCGTGTTTGTAGTGCTTCTAGGTTCTTGTGGTCGGTCCACACTTGGAAAGGAATTTTGTTCCCCTCCAAAAAGTGCCGCCATGTAAGAAGAGCCCATCACACTCCGTATGCCTTTTCCCAGACCGCCCACCTCTGTTCAGTTTCAGTGAGCTTTCTCAATGTGTATGTGCAGGGCTGTAACATCCCTTCATCGTTCTCTTGTAACAATACAGCCCCCACTGCTACATCACTGGCATCTGCCTGAATTACAAAAGGCTTGTTGGTATCGAGGTGCCTTAGAACGGGTTCTACAGAAAACAGTTTTTTCAGTCTCTCGAATGCAGCTTGGCATTCTACTGTCCATTTGAGCAGCTGGCTTGGCTTGGGCTTCCCCTCCCCTCTGTTTTTTAGCAAGTTCGTGATTGGTAAGGCTATTTGGGCAAAAGAGGGGATAAATTGCCGATAGAAGTTGGCGAATCCCAGGAAGCTCTGCAATTGCTTCCTCGTGCGAGGTGGTGCCCATTCTAGTACTGCTCGGACCTTCTCGGGGTCCATTTCTATGCCCTCTAGGGATATGCGGTATCCCAAATAGTCTATTTTATCCTTGTGGAAATTCACACTTAGAAAGTTTGGCATAGAGGTGGGCTGCCTGTAGTTTGTTTAGGACTGCCCTGACCAGTTTGACATGTTCATCCATAGTTTCTGTGAATATAAGAATGTCATACAGGTAAACAAGCACACCCTTGCTCCCTTAGTACATCATTTATCAGCTGCATGAACACGGCAGGGGCCCCTTGTAGCCCAAAAGGTAGAACTCAGAATTTATAGCACCCTAAGGGACAATTAAACACAGTTTTCCACTTGTCTCCCTCCTTGATTCTAATTTGATAGTATGCTTCCCTCAGATCTAGCTTGGTGAAAATCTTCCCCTTTGAAAGGTGAGATAGCATGTCCTTCATAAGGGGGAGAGGGTATAGATTGCTTTCGCTTAAAGCATTCAAAGCACTATAGTCCACGCAGAGACGAAGAGTTCCATCTTTTTTTTCTCAGAATAATACAGGGGCAGCCATCTTTGGCTTTGCTGGTTGAATGAATCTCCTTTCTAAGTTTTTGTCTATGAATTTCTGCATTTCTTCCAACTCCTGCGGGCTCATGGAGTATAGTTGAGGTTTGGGGAGTTTTGCTCTGGGTCTGATTTCTATTGCACAGTCTGTGGGCCGATGTGGCGGCAATTCATCAGACCTCTCTGACCTCTCTGAATACTTCAGCTAGGTCCCTATACTCCTCTAGTATTTCAGGTATTTCCTTTTCACCCCCTATTGCAGCTTTCTCAGTTGTGGGTCTCTCTGTTTAGGATTGGGCTGTCACCTTGGTTGATTCCCCTTTTGGGAACCTAAGTTCTGCCATCCTCCAGTCCACCCATGGGTTTCATTTGGCTAGCCACGCCATGCCTAAAATTATGGGACATTCCATGCCAGGGGTTACCACGAACGTTATAGTCTCTATGTGGTCCCCTAAAGTGAGTTGAAGCGGTAGCATGGCTAGGGTGGCGGGCATCCTCCCTGCTATGGACCCATCTAATTGACTGAATGAAATCGGTTTCTTCAGCCTCCTCACCGGTATTCCTAAATTCCCCACTAGGGTTGGGCTGATAAGGCAGCGGGTGCACCCGAAATCAATTAATGCCCTAACTTCTACAGCTTCGGGCATGGTCAGGGCTAATAAAGTCACTGTCCTGGTGAGGGGTGTGATGGGTCCACTTACCAGGGGTTCATCCTCGGAGTTATCATCGGACGAGTTGGATGCTCCTGTTGTGTAGGTCAGAGTTCCCTTTCCTTGCTGGGCAGAGGCAGGGAACTCAATGGTGTCCGTGCCTTTCATGGCCATCTCCTTCAGCTTTGCTGGAGGCTTTACAGACTTCCTGGCCAGGGTCCGGTCTGGCTTTCCAATCTGAGTGCGAGAACGGCACTCGGCAGCGCGGTGCCCTTCCCTGCCACATTTGAAGCACCCGGTGGTTCTTTTGGAGGTTGACGGCTGCTTCGCTGGCTCACGGGTCGACTCCGGTGGCAATTTCCCCACGGTCTTCCCCCTCTGCGTTGCCTCTTGGATAGGTCGATCTCGGCTTCCTCGGCTAGGACGTACCAGTCTTGCAGCCGGTGAGGATCCCCTCGAGGGAGGCAAGCATTGTAGAGGTCATAGTTTAAACCATCTTTGAAGTGGCTAAGCAAGATGTCCTCTGGCCAATTTAGTTTGCTGGCCAGAGTCCGGAACTCTTGGGTTTATTCGGCCACCGATTGCCTGCCTTGCTTCACCGTCTTTATTTGCTCTCGGACCTTCCGATCTGCCAGTGGGTCCTCGAATTGGCATCTAAGGGAGAACATGAATTGGTTGAAATTCAGCAGCTCTGGAGGGTCAGCATCGTACAGGTCCATGACCCAGTCTGCTGCGATGCCATCCAGGGCAGCTTGCACGATGCGAATTCTGGCGCAGTTGGTGGGGATGTCTCGGCCGTACTCCTCCATGTAGTTTAGCACCTGGGTTAGGAAGGATCCCAGGCGCCGTGACTCTCCATGGAATTTCACATCTAGCAGAGGGAACTTCTGGGTGGAGCGTGCCCTTTTCTTTCATTTGTGTCATCTCCCCTCTCTCTCTCTGCGGCTTCCACCCAATGCGGGGTGGCTGCAGTAGTGGCAACTGTGGCGGGCTCGCTGGGTCCTTCGGCTGGGTCTGAAGTCTCAGGTTCAGGCTCCCCTCCATTTCCTTTCTTGCTGCACCCCAGGCGGATGGTGCCTCGGTAGGGCTCAGCTTTCTCCTCTTTCATGGAGACGAGGGCTATCTTCATCATGCCTATTGCCTGTTCCAACAGTCAGCTGGAGTGCCCCGGACAATCCTCCTCGTCCTTGCTGAGATGGAGGGACCTTTCCATTTCCTCCTTCCAACCTGGTAGATGACTGTCCCATCTGAGTGTCATCGACCACCTAGGCTTGTGGCAGCGCTCTCTCACCTCCTCCTCTTCTGAAGAGCTGGAGGATCTGGAACTGGAGTATTTACCGGGGTCTGCCCTGCAGGAGGGTTCCCCCCTTGCAGCAGGTTCCTCTTTCTCTGCTCTGTTGTTTGACATGGTTTGCGAAGTCCCCTGGTAAGGGTTTTCCTTCCAGGCTGACTACTACTGGAGATCCTGTCTAATGTCAGGGCCCACTTCAAAACCTCATCCTAAGAAAGCAGAACTCGTGGAAGCAGTTTCTTCCAAAAGGAACTTTTATTAGGAGAAGCTGACAGCAGGCATAATAAACAGGATCTGAGGGTTTCCCGCTCAGATCAATAGGTTAAAAGTATCCCAAGCAAAACTCCACCCCATAGTTCATCTGATCAGTTCACATGGGCCAATCTCCAGGTGTTAAATCCATTGTGGGAAAGAGTTGATAATGCCGGGCTGTCTCAGGGTTTCAGCAATGTTTTGTTGGCTCTTCACACCTTCTCTTCCGAGCGCGGAGATAAACCATTTGCCGGAGGCACATTCCATTCTCCTCCCCCCTTCTCTAGCTGACATCAAGGAGAGAGATATGCAGGAACAGCAAAGTGTTACAATGTAGTGACAGAGGAAAATAAAGCAATAAAGCAATAGCCCGCAGTGTTTCCCCCCCTCCCCTCCAGGAGTATGGCAGAACCCAGAAGTATAGAGAGAATAGAGTTTGAGTTTAAAGCAAGAAAGGGTCCCCTTAGAATATGGGTTCTGACACTTTCATTAAACTTTCACTGGGAGATTGACATCCCAGTTGATTTCCTAACTTACATTGCGGTGACAAGAGTGCAAACTGAGACTTCTGGATCCAGTTGCAGCGCCAGCGGACATGCAAAGAACTTGTTCTCTTTGCTGTCCGGTTTCCCCCCGCCGGTAGACCCTGGACAGGGTCGAATGTCACCCTGGAGGGGCGACCACTGTAGAGGAGGGCACTCGTCGATCGCGGAGGGAGCAGCAGCTCCCTCTGCGGTCCGAGAAATCACCTTTGGGCCGATGGGGAAAAGATCGGCCAGTAACATGGCCGATCACTTAGCTGCTCCAGCCGAAAGTCACAGCAACATCTAAGCAAAAAGAACCACCGTGGAAGATCCGGGTGAGACCTTTCCTTCCCTCTTGTTATTTTCTTTACTTCCCTATGAAAAGCCTCTAGAAACTATTCCCTCCCTTGAAAAAGCAGCGTTCGAATACTTGGGAAAAAAGTAACTAATCTTTATTGTGTATTTGAATTGCTGGAATTCGGGGGATCCTGAAAAAAAGAAAAAAAAGCCTTACTGGGACTCTTTCTCGCTGTTTGCTTGTTTTCAACTTAAGTGGAAATTTTTAGGGAGGGGGGTGGAGTGTTTTTCTTTCCTCCCCCCCCTTCTGAACATTTTTATCCACTTTAAAAAGGAAAAAAAACTATCCTGGCTACTGGGTGGAATTATGTGGATTGGAGGGTTACAATGTATCCAGGAAATTTGCGTGAAGCCCAGAAAGCCTTATCGTAACATTGTAACCATGGTAGCGGAACTGCTGAACTTGGCGCTACGCCCAGACATTGCTTTACCATTCTTATAGGAAAAAAAAAAGAGAGAGAAGAAAAATGGAAGCTTATCCACAGCTTAATTATAGACTCATACTAGCAAAAATCTTGGAAACGAGAGAAGAATTAAGTGAACATTTCAGGACACTTAGGAATGAGAATGGTTCAGAGTTAAAAACTGAGTTTCAAACTCCAACTGATCATGATACACAATTGGATTTACAACTTAATGAGATGGAGGATTTACATTTACAATTTACTGAAGAGGAAGATGTTACATCTAATATACAAAGGATGGAGATTTCTGAGGACCAAAGGCAGAACTTAATTGAAACATCTATAGATTTAAAAACAACAGAAATGGACTCTCTAATACGAGACATTAAAAATGCTGACAATACATACAAACAACGAATAATCACCATACTGACTAAGACTGATTACATAGTGCAGACAATATTGGGAAAAAGAGAAGACTATGATCAGACGCAACTGTGGGAAAATGTGTATAATCAAATATTAAGATGGGAGGAGCTAAAGGCCCTATTGTGGAAACCTGCTTGGCATAAAAAGAAAGCTAGAATTAGGTTTAAAAATGAGTGTTAAAACTTTATTTGATGGGTAAAATGGTTTTTAGAGACTTTAAGTGAGCTAATATTTTTGAGATTTTTAAGGTTTAAGATTTTAGTCTGATTAATATTGATCTGAATTATGGATTTGATTATGGCTTGGAATGGCAACTATGGAAAACTGGAAAAGTTAAAACTAAAGGAGTTGTATTGAGATTGGTGAAATATTAATGATATTTTTACTTGCAATGATTGAAGAATGGATTGATTTATAAAAATGTTTGATAGAGTATAGGAAACAGAATATAGTGGAGAAATTTTAAAATATACATATATTCAATAGCTATATGTTTAGCTTAGAAATAATTAAAATAACTTAAGTTAATGTAAAATGGTTTAAAAACGTAAAGTTATATTCGTTTATAAAATATGTATGTGAAATAGAATAAGAGATAGAATCTAATTGAGAAATATAAAGTGAATATTTGGAGTAATATGGTCTGTATTATATGGATACCCGAATTGTATACTATATGTCTATGTTATGCCAATTGGAATATGTTAATAGTTAATTAAGCTTGACGGGTGGAAATACTATTGATAGTTTTTTTTTTTTTTTTTGATTGATAAAATAGAGAGGGAAATTTTAAAAAGTAACCTAAATTGTTTATGTATGACTATATGTTTTATTTTGTTTTATGGAATGCCCTATCTCCACGATGAGTCCTAAGCACTTGGCTGTAAAATTAAAAAAAATTCAATAAAACTTGTTATATAAAGAGTGCAAACTGAAACTGCAAAAGCAAGTATCAGATTTCACATCCACCCTGCCTTTCTCAGGCCAGAGCTCAATGTGTTAAGTGCGCAGAGAAGAAAAACCACACACCCCTTCTGTCTTTCTTGCTCTTCCAAGGGAAAAAGTCCTTGAGTAAAAAAAAAGTAACAATCAGCTAAAGACAAGACAAGAGGAAAAAAATGTTTAAACGATTACATAGAAACCTTACCACCACCCTGCCTTTCTCTTTCTACTCAGCCATTTCACAACAACATAAATCTTCAATTTACTGTTTCTTTCACAATCTGGGGTAGGAGGGGATAACACACACAAGCATTTACACATCAGCATACCCACATATTTATCCTCCATTCAAACTATACAGATATTTCCTTTCATACTTTCTCCAGGCAAACCTTTCACAAGCCAATGAGCTCCATTTTCCAAATCTTTTTTTTTAAATAAGGCCTTCTTGTTTATTGTTATTATTAGACACAACACAGACCCACATGTACACTATCTCCACACTCTAACAAATATAAACTTTTTCTTTTCCTTAACTACAAATGTACTGCCTGGGAACCAACAAGCATATATTTTTAGTGCTTGACATAGCCAATTTTCAGAACTTCTTTATTTTGGCCAAAATACACTAGTGCTTTTAATAGGATTTCTTGGCCACTCAAAATAACAATATTGAATCATTCTTTCTTTGCTTTTAGTCCTGGTTTTACAACATTGCACCCCATGGACTGTCTGACGGAATGTTCAGAGGAGATCCCATCTCCCCTCCAAGGCTCTTCTTACCCACCCTGTTTCCCATGCTAGGACCACAATCTCTCCAAAGTTTAACCAAACCACCTGTTCTGCCCTTTTCCAGGGCTTCACACTACCTCATGCTCCAAGCATGCCACACCTGGCCCCAACACACAGAGCTATATATCCCAACCGTCAAGGCAATACTTAAGTCCAAATTTTCTTACCTTGGTCTGTGCACAGAGTTGCCCGGTTGCAGTGCTTCAGTGCCCACTGTATAATCTCCCCAAGACTTTCCCCTTACAATTGTTTTCTCTTAACCTCCGTTCTGGATTCCACAGGTACACAGGAATCACCAATCATTCACAACATAGGACCATTGAACTCAATGGGACATGTCTTTCTAGTTGGTGTTTGCTCAGTGACTCCTGCAGCTAGAGAATCCCGGACAAGCCCCCAAGTTATGGGATTCGTTGCCTAGTTGAAATAAAAATCACAAGCCAAAACTTCCAAGAGAAAACAATGGTAATTTATTTGTACTCCTTTGCAAAGGGGGTGCTCCATATGCATGCAAGCACACAGTGGACACACCTTAAATCTTCAATATTCATTCTTTATATTCTCCATTGCCATTACAAATTTACCTCCCACTCTTCTTCATTGGCTTAATAATCATACTGTAACCATGTCGTCACAACCTATCGAAATCTTCTAAAGTGAATACATTATCTCTGCCCCTGATCACTTCACCCACTCCCCAAATTCTATCGCCCCCGGCCCTTATTTATGAATTTATTTTTATGGTTGTTAGTTCCTAGGGGTTGTCTGTAAAGTTGCTATCATATCAGTAGATTCTGGTTAGGACTGATTTTTAGCTAGTAGAGACTTTCCTAGATACAATTCTCAAGCTTCAAGCTAGGCTCATGAGATTAAAATATATACAATGTATTTGCTTCACAGGCTAGCATGTCTTCTCACAGTTCTGTAAAAACAATAAGCTCTTTTTCCCACAGATGCATGAACAATTGTAATGCCCACACAAGGCAAAATATCCAGAGGGTAAAACATAATACAGCAAATCATGTCACACAAACTCCTACCTGAGTTAGATCATAGTAGTTTTATCTAAATTATCTAGATTAAATAATGTCCCACATTAGCAAATAGGCTACTTCCAGTGCAATGTAATTAATCTCTACACAATTCAGTGGGATTTACTCTGAAAAATGTTGCATAGGAGAACCATCTCGGTGTAGTGGTTAAAATGCAGGACTAGAAATTGAGAAACTCTGATTTCTAGTCCTTCCTAGGCACAAAAGTGAACTGGGTGACTTTGAACCACTCACTTCGTCACAACTCAATCCAACTCACATGGTTGTTTTTATGCAGAAAATAAAAGGTAGGAGCATTATGTACACCAGGGGTCTTCAAACTTGGCCCTTTTATGACTTGTGGACTTCAACTCCCAGAATTCCTCAGCCAGCGTGCCTGGCTGAGGAATTCTGGGAGTTGAAGTCCACAAGTCATAAAAGGGCCAAGTTTGAAGACCCCTGATGTACACTGTCTGAAGTTTCCCAAAAATAATGATGATGATGATGATGATGATGATAATGACAACAGTAAAAATTGCAGCTAAGTCTTTATATGAAATATTTTTTTAAATTTGTCAAGATAGATAAATTTCCCTGCCTTTTCAGTGTGCTGCTATGTAAAGATAATTACATAGCTTAATGAGCAATAAAAATGATAACAACCTTATGTGGAATGCAAATGTAGCATTAATAAGCTAAGATGCCAATGGATTACTTGTTTGCATACCTGATATGTAATAACTATTTCATTTGTCATGGAAATCTGAGAAACTGAAATAGAGAGCACTGGATATCCCCCCCCCTATCTTTTCACATCATAATTCATTCCATACCCCAAAGTCCCAGAATGAATTTCTCTTCTATTGTTGTTGTTGTTAGTTGCGAAGTCGTGTCTGACCCATAGCGACCCCATGGACAATGTTCCTCCAGGTCTTCCTGTCCTCTACCCTCTTCTGGAGTCCATTTAAGCTCACTCCTACTGCTTCAGTGACTCCATCCAGCCACCTCATTCTCTGTCGTCCCCTTCTTCTATTGCCCTCAATCTTTCCCAGTGTCAGGCTCTTCTCCAGTGAGTCCTTCCTTCTCATTAGGTGGCCAAAGTAGTTGAGTTTCAACTTCAGGATCTGGCCTTCTAAAGAGCAGTCAGGGTTGATCTCCTCTAGGACTGACCGGTTTGATCGCCTTGCAGTCCAAGGGACTCGCAGGAGTCTTCTCCAGCACCATAGTTCAAAGGCCTCAATTCTTTCTTATGGTCCAACTTTCACAGCCATACATTGCAACTGGGAAAACCATGGCCTTGACTATACGCACTTTTGTTGGCAGGGTGATGTCTCTGCTTTTTAGTATGCTGTCTAGATTTGCCATAGCTTTCCTCCCCAGGAGCAAGCGTCTTTTAATTTCTTGGCTGCAGTCCCCATCTGCGGTGATCTTGGAGCCCAGGAAAATAAAATCTGTCACTACCTCCATTTCTTCCCCATCTATTTGCCAGGAATTGAGAGGGCCAGATGCCATGATCTTGGTTTTCTTAATGTTGAGTTTCAAGCCAACTTTTTCACTCTCCTTCTTCACCTGCATCAAGAGGCTCTTTAGTTCCTCTTCACTTTCTGCCATTAGAGTCGTATCATCTGCATATCTTAGGTTGTTGATATTTCACCCGGCAATCTTAATTCCAACTTTTGATTCATCTAGCCCTGCCTTTCTCATGATGTGCTATGCATATAAGTTAAATAGGCAGGGTGACAGTATACAGCCTTGCCAGACTCCTTTCCCAATTTTGAACCAATCAGTGGTTCCGTGTCCAGTTCTCACTGTTGCTTCTTGACCCACATATAGGTTTCTCAAGAGACAAATAAGATGGTCTGGTACTCCCATCTCTTTAAGAACTTGCCACAATTTGTTGTGATCCACACAATCAAAGGCTTTAGCATAATCAATGAAGCAGAAGTAGATGTTTTTCTGGAACTCCCTAGCTTTCTCCATGATCTCTTCTATTAGCTATCAGCAATAATTGATAGCAGTAAGAACAAGGTGAATAATGAGAATTAGAGTGTAATCAAATTATTTGTGTCATTACTCTTGAAAAATGTGCTTATTCAGATAATTCACTATTCAAAGCATTGTTCTATTTAATAATCTGTGCCTGTTTCTTTAACATTATTAATTTGTCATCATGACAAATGTTCATTAATCCTATCTGTGAATAACCCCATGCGACTTTAAATATAAGGGTATAAGGCAGCAGAAATTGATTAAACAATAAAAATTTTCTTGAGATAGCACTTTTTCTTAGCCATAAAGAAGAGTATCTCAATGTATTCATACTATAATTTCTATTGCACTTTTCCACAATTATTCAATGTGGCTCACAAGAAAATATAAGAAAAATAACAAAATTATAATGACCACTTAAAACATATCCAATACAAGAAAGTAAATAAGAAATAAATATTTATGCCTGTAAATTTATTCAGATTATACAAATTGAAGTTATTATGCTGTCAACCTTTCAGGTAGTCCAGGTCTATATCCCTTTTTATTTAGCATTCCTAATGGAGCATGAAGGTGGAGAAAAGGGGAAGTTGGATGTGTGTTGGGATGGAGAATACTTCTAACAGTTCTCATGATCTTTATAAATAAAAGTAACATCCTTCATCATTTAGTTCTCTGCCTCATTTTTCTGCTTACTTGTGCTGGTTCTCCTTTGCCAATAGCACAATAGATATAACTGCCACCTGGTGTCTTACTAAGCATCATTCATCAGATCAGCTACGTTTGTAAAAGATGGTAAGGGTTTTTAGATTCCAAAATATGTACGAAAGAAATCAAGGTCAGATCTCTATTCAGTCATGAAGTTCAATATGCTATCTGGACTATATATACTCCTAGGATGTAAAATAAAAAAGGAAGAGAATAAAATACCCTTCCTTGAGTTGTAACACTGTGCCATTGCTTTAATAAATTGAATCATTTTTCTTCAATGCTTTAATCATAATATTATCTTCATGTTTGCTCACATAACATTTTGTTCCTTGTTACAACTTTATTTCTTATTTAGATGTAATCATGGATTTGGTTTTTGACCTTGAAAATGCCATTGACAGCCCAAAGTACCCATAGCAGAGAGCACAAATTTACACTCTAACAAATGCAATTAACCCTCTCTTCTTTGCTTCTTTGTTTTGTTCTGCACAGATCTTAATCTCTAATCCCTGGAATGTAACTCCAGGTCACATACAGTTTTCACTGCACATTCCTTTGAAATAGGTGCATCAATATTACTACATCATTTTAGCCATTGTCTATCCACTGCAAGATGAAAGCCTCTTCTGCATGTTTCCAACCAATACAGCCCTGAGCTTTCTTTTGCCAATTGAGCCCTCAATACTTGCTTATGTCATCAATCCATCTTGTTTTAGGCCTCTTTCGTGGACACTTTTTATCAAGTGGAATCCATTCTATTACTGCCTTAGTCCACCTGCAATCAGTTCTTCTTGTGACCAGCCCATTTCCATTTCAATTCTTTTACTCTCTTGATGATATCATATAATTTTATTTGTTCTCTAATCCATGTGCAAGTCTATCTATCTTGTCTTGTAATGCCAAGCATATATCTTTCCATGGCTCTTTGTGCCACTTGTAGCTTTTGTATTGATTGTGAGGTTAGTATCTATGTTTCACTGGCATATGTTAGAGCAGGTAACACACACTGATTGAAAACTTTTCTCTTTAGGCATAGGGGGAAGTTGTTCTTGAAAATTATGCTTAGCTTGCTGAATGCCTACCAACCACATTTAATATGCCGTTCAATTTCCTTTATTGTATTACCTTCCATTGAGATCCATTGGCCAAGGTATACGTAGTGGTCTACTATGTCTAGTTCTTCTCCAAATATATATATTTTCTTTCTTTGGTGAACTTATTAAATATAACCTGGCTCAATTATGGTTGTAAGTCAAAGACTACATATATTCAATTGGAAATTGCTTCTCTGCCACTTAAATATTTTTTCCCATTTCTTGGAATAGAGCAGGTCTTGACCCTCTTCTATGAGTCACCTTTCTAGGTGTTTAAAGAGAGTTATTATATAACCTCACCTATCTTTTCTCACAGAACACTAAATAGACCCAGCTCCTTCATAGGACTGAGATTCTTAATTTTCTGATCATCTTTAAAATATTTCTCTGTGATATATTCTTTTTTTATATATATATATATATTATTGGATTTTTATAGGGGTGGGAAGGTTACATCAAGGTGCTTAGGAAACAACGTGGAGATGGGTACATCAAACATCCAAAAGAAAAATCATAAATATATAGCTCAAATTACTTCATTATAAGTTCCCTCTCTATTTCCCTCATATAATATTACATATTCAAATTAATACATTTCTAAATAGAATTCAAGCAATCCTATCAAACATCAATCACGTTTCAGTTATAAAGATCCAAATCCTGTTTTTAGGCTTTACTAATTTACAGTTACCATATTCCAATTAGCCTTAAATAAACATATTATTAACACTTCGGGTATCCCTCATTTCCCTTTTCCCTAACATAATAATTATATCTGAAATGAATATATTATTCCCACAATAACATTCTTATATTTTATTCATTCTCCACTGTTCTTCGGCCTATAACTTGATCCGTCAAAATTTGAGAGTAAGATTTCGTGTACTCCGTAGCTTCCAAGATTTTTTCCAGTATAAGCTCATAATCAAGCTGTGGGCAAGATTCCTCCATCTCAGTGGTGAAAGGATCTTTTAATCTTTTAATGAAGGCTATATTTAGTAAAAGTCAACAAATATTCACCTCCAATTCCTAGTAGACAAAATCACCACCCAGCTGTTTCAAGTTATCTTTACCCTTATCATCCTTTGAAGGTCAAAGCCATCCTCCAGCAAAAAATATATACAGTTGCAGTAACACTTTTCGTCACAAGATGTCCTCAGTAGGCTATAAAGTCTTTCTTTCCAAGTTAATAGATTTTTTGTTTTTCACATTAAACAAATAAAAAAGAAAGTCCTCTCCAGGATAGTAAATAGCGTAGTTATAATAGTAATGATCAAAAGTAGAAATATTTTCAGGGTCCCTCAGTATTCCAAGAGTTGAATAGTCAATAAAAAATTAGCTGTTTTATTTTTTCCAGTTCCCAAAGCTGGTTTTCCCACAATGTCAAAATGCTGCTCTCTCACAGCAGGGAAGTAATTCAGATTCAAAAGCTTTTTACAGGAGAGTAATTAGGGAAAGAGGGGGAAGGAAAGGTCTCACCCGGATTCTCCACGGGGGTTCTTTGTGCTTAGCTGTTCTTCTGGCTTTCGGCTGGCGCTGCGAAATGATTGTCCATTTTACTGGGCGATCTTTTCTCCGACGGCCCTAAGGAGCTGGCTCGGACCGAGGAAGGAGCTGCCGCCCTTCCCCCATTGACGAGGGCCTCCTCAACGATTAAGGGTCTACCGGTGGAGGGAAAAACAGCTGATGGAGAGACGAGGCTCTCCATGCGACTGCGTCTGCGGCGATCCGGAACCAGAAGCCCTCTGTGATATATTCTTTTTTTTTATTATTATATATTTTTATTTTTTTAAGACAACAAAACATAACACACATAAACATACAATGTATATTCCTTTTTTTTTTTTTAAACAGCAATTTCGTAACTGTAATCTTCTGTTATTTACATTTTCCCCCTTTATTCTTCTTTTTAAAAAAATATTTGTCCTTGTTGTCCCATTGTTTCTTATTTCCATTTTCTTCATTCATACTATATTTCATATTAAGAATAATACATATTATTACTATACATTATTGTACATTATTATACACACATTTTCCCTTTCTTGACCTTTCTGCATTTATTTTCATTTGTTATTTCTAGTCTCCAACCAATCATACCACTTATTCCATATTACATAGTACTCTGTGTCTTCCCTTTCTTTTATCTCTTTTGTTAATTTGTCCATCTCCGCACAGTCTAAGATTTTCCTTATCACTTCTTCCTCTGATGGTTTATTCTCATTTTTCCAGAACTGTGCGTAGACTATTCTTGCTGCCGTTGTTATATGTAAGATTAAGTACCGTATTTCTTTACTGTATTTTCTATTTAAGATACCCAGCAGAAAGATCTCTGGTTTCCAATCTACAGGTTGATCTATTATTTCTACCATCCATCTTCTTATTTTAGTCCAGTATTTTTTTGCAACGGGGCATGTCCACCATAGATGGTAATATGTTCCATGTACCTTTTTACATTTCCAGCATGTCGGTGAGTTGTTCTGGAACATCTTAGAAAGCTTTGCTGGTGGAAGATGCCATCTGTAAAACATCTTCAACTGATTTTCCTTGAATGCCGCAGACATAGTCAATTTTATGTTTGTTTCCCATATTTTTTCCCATTTCGCCAATTCTATGTTGTATCCAAAAATTTTTGCCCATCTAATCATTGTGTCTTTGACAACCTCATCTTCCATTTTATATCTCAGTAGATATTTATATATATTACTAATTAATTTTATTTCTGTTCCATGTATAATTTTATCCAATTCTTGCGATTCTTTTTGTATTTCGTATAATTTTTTGTCCTCTGTATATTTAGATTGGATTTGTGTGTATGTCCACCAATCAATCTCTCTGCCTACATCTTGTTTCAATTCTTGTTTTGTTTTCAGATTTCCCTGTTCATTTACCAATTCCTTGTATCTAATTATCTTATTTATGTCCAGTAGGTTTGGGTGTTTCAGAGCTTCTGTTGGGGATAGCCATATTGGAATTCTTGTGTAATGTTTTTGTTTTATCTTTTCCCAAGTCTGTAGCAATGCATCCCTAACTATATGTCTTCGAAAGTATCTATGTACTTTATATTTTTCGTCCCATAGAAATGCATGCCACTCCGCTTGCAAGTCGTGTCCTTCAAGTGTTAAAATTCTAGTATTTTCCAATTTCATCCATTCTTTTAGCCAAGTTAGGCTTGATGCTTGGTAATATATTTCCCACTCTGGTAATGCCAATCCCCCTTTATCTTTCGTATCTTGCAAGAGTTTTAATTTAATCCTAGGTTTTTTCCTTTGCCATATAAATTTAGTAACCAATTTATTTAATTCTTGAAAGAATGTTTTCCCTAGTTTTATTGGAATAACTTGGAACAGGAATAATATTTTTGGCAATATATTCATTTTGATCGTTGCAATCCTCCCTAAAAATGAAATTTGTAGGTTTTCCCAATTTTCTAAATC
The DNA here is from genome assembly GCA_023970755.1 of Azemiops feae. Lineage (NCBI taxonomy): Eukaryota > Metazoa > Chordata > Lepidosauria > Squamata > Viperidae > Azemiops > Azemiops feae. The sequence continues at coordinate 1,910,147 of JALGBA010000443.1, forward strand.
TTTCTTTATCTGGTGTAGTATTTTATCATAATTATCCTCCTTAATTGAGGAGCACTTCGCTGTAAGCCAAATCCCTAAATATTTTATTTTTTTTGTTACACTTATTTTTGTTTTATCTTCCAATTCGCTTTCCTGTGTCTTTGTAAGATTTTTGGTTATTAATTTGGATTTATTCTTATTAATCTTAAGTCCGGCTACCTCACCAAATTCTTCTATTTTTTGAATTAATTTAGGGCCGGTTTCTAATGGGTCTTCCAAAATAAATACCAAATCATCAGCGAAGGCTTGGACCTTATATTCTTCCTTCTTAATTTTTAAACCCTTTATTTCTTGGTCCTCTCTGATTTTTGTCAAGAGTATTTCTAATGATAAAATAAATAGAAGAGGAGAAAGTGGGCACCCTTGTCTTACTCCTTTAGTTATCTCAATTTTTTCTGTCATTTCGTCATTCATAATTACCCTAGCTTTTTGTTTAGTATATATTTTCTCAACCATCTTTCCAAATTTTGTCCCAAATTCCATGTAGTTCAGTTGTGTTATAATAAATTTCCAGTTCAAATTATCAAATGCCTTCTGGGCATCAAGGAAAACCAGTGTAGCTTGTCTTTCAGAGTGGACTTCATAAAATTCTAAGGTGTTCATTATTATCCTCATATTGTTTTTTATCTGTCGTCCTGGTAGAAATCCATTTTGATCTGGGTGGATGTAATTATTCAAGATTTTTTTAATCCTTTCTGCTATTATTGTTGCAAATGTCTTATAATCTGTATTCAGTAAAGAAATCGGCCTATAGTTTTGAATTTGTTGCAGGTCTGAATCTTCCTTAGGGATGAGAGTAATAATTGCTTCAGTCCAAGATGGCGGCATCTTCGCCTCCTCCAGCACCTCATTACAAATCTCCAACATTATCCATTGTAGTGACTCTTGTATATTTTTGTAAAACTCAACCGGAATTCCATCTGGTCCTGGTGATTTATTATTTTTTTGTTTTTCAATGCTGTTTCTAGTTCTATTGCGGTTATTGGTCTATTCAACATTTCCTTTTGTTCTTCTGTGATTTTGCTCATTTTTGCTGCCTCTATATATTGTTTAACTTTATCATCTGCTATATCTTCCTGATAGTATAGCTTTGAGAAGAAATTTTGTATTATGTTCTTTTTCTCTTCCCGTCTATATTGTACTGTTCCACTTTCATTTTGTAGATGATGTATTGCTCTTTTACCTTTTTCTTTTTTTAATTTATAGGCCAACCATCGACCGGTTTTATTCGCGTTTTCAAAGTAATTTTGTTTCACCATCCTAATTTTCTGTGCCATTTCTTTTTGTGTTGTCAGATTAATCTTGTGTTTTATAATATTCCATTTTTCCTTTATCTTTTTGGTTTGTGGATCCTTCTGTAGGTCACTTTCTGTTTCTTTAAGTTCTTCTTGCAGTTTTTCTTGTTGAAGTCTCCTATCTTTATTTTTCTTAGAGTTGTATGCAATTGTCAATCCTCGAATGTAGGCTTTTGTGGTATCCCACAAATTTTGTGTTGATGTCTCTTCCTTTTTATTTACCTGAAAAAATAATGTCAGTTACTTTTCTAGCATCTGTATATATTGTTTGTCTTTACATAGTCTTTGATTCATTGACCATCTTTTTCTCTGTTTCTGGCCTTTCCATTTTATTGTTATTGGGTTGTGATCTGCCCAGTCATTAAGTCCTATTTCAATTTCCTCTATCCCGTTCTGTATTTCTGTTGTTACCCAGGCCATATCGATCCTGGACCAGGATTGATGCGGATACGAATAAAATGTGTATTGTTTGTCTGATCTGTGTGTCTCTCTCCATATATCCCGAAGGTTGAGTTCTGTTACCATGTTAAAGAATGATTTTGGTAATATATTTTTCTTCTTTTTGCTCTTTTTACTACTTTTATAGTCTTTCTTAACATGGACTATTGCATTTAGATCCCCAATCATACAAATATTTTCATAGTCCAGATCCACTAGTTTCTTATGTACCTTTTTAAAAAATTCATGTTGGTTATTGTTTGGTGCATATACTGCCGTTAATAAAGTTTGTTTTTGCCCTAATTCTATTTCCAACATTAAAATTCTCCCCTCTTCATCCGAATATATTAATTTTGATTTTATTTTTTCTTTAACATATATAGCAATTCCTCCTTTCTTGTTTTGTGCTAGTGTTGTGTATAGTGTTCCTAATTTTACATTCTCTAGTAGTTTTCTATAATCCTTTTTTATATGAACTTCCTGTAGACATATCACGTCTGCATCCAATTTCCTTAATTTATTAAACGTTTGTACTCTTTTTCTTGGTATGTTTAAACCATTAATGTTTACAGAAAAGAGCTT